>JAGSMX010000003.1:2442500-3663750 GCA_029286785.1 Meandrusa payeni | reverse complement strand
AGATTTGAGCCATGATATCAATAATGAAAAGGTTTCTTCGAGGAGGGATGTCTTTAGCTTACACCTCATCAATTAAGGTTTCTGCTCATCTCGACAGGTCTTTAGAAGAAAAAGCATATCTTCTGCTAAAACGAAATGAAATGATAAGTAATAAATCTTATCCCATTGTAATGATTAGTAGTGTTATATTAACTTTCACAATGACCGACATCCGACGACCGAATCCAAGGGCGAGGGGTTAAGGACGACAATTCTCAAATGGAGAAAAAATGGACTTTGAGTCGTTCCCGACTGTAGTAATTTTTACAGACAGTGTCAGGTTTGAGCACTCCGTCATCGTCAGTGAAAACGGCGTTTCCAAAGCTTTGAGTACATGGAATGTTTTTAGTTTAAAGTGTGAAATTCCTTTCAGTTTAACTGACCCGTTAGGAACTTTATTGCGAATTAATGTGCTTAGGAACGCATTCCTTACGAAGCCGAATATTGTCTTTATTGGCTTCGATTCCCATATATGATGTATGAACCATTCTTATTTGTAAAGTTTCCAGTGATATTTGAATCAACCATAGTATAGGAGTTTTCTTATCTATACATATAATGCTCCGAAACGGCTGGACTGATTTTAATGAAACTTTCAACAGAAAATCTTCAGATTGACCTGACGAGTAATCGTGTAAAGTTTGGTGACGATCGGAGCATTTTTCTTTTTGAACTGTCAAATAAAGCTTTTGTTTACTATGATACTACTACTACGGGTAAGTGAGAGTTAAATATTTCATGATGTAAGTTTATTGTTTTAATAAAATGAAGCAAAATCTAGCCCGGCGAAACGGGCTGGGCACGCTAGTTTAAAATAAATACAAAATTACAAATGTATTGTCACTCAAATGTAGAAAGACAAAGCGTATAGTTATAAGCTGGGCGGTATATCGCTTTATGTGCTTATATTACAGACTGTGTTTGCTTATAATAAGCAATTGTTTACTTTTATATTGTTAATTGTTGGTGGCGTCCGTGCAACAAAATACGAAGGTAAAATGGTCCAAACATCCGTTACTGATTCTAACACTTGTGGGCGTGTGACTTTACTAATGTAAATAAGTGATAAAGCTGCGGTTAGGAGCTAGAGTGAGACTTATTTTGTTGGCCTTTTATAAATAACGGAAATAAAAATTATGTTGGGAAATTTTAATTTTTTTTAAAGTAATTTTTTAACATATCCTCTCGTGCAATAGTCGTAATTTTCATTATTTTTGCTTGCGTAGCGATCCTGCTAGCCAAAGCATACAGCGCGTGCGACATAGTCCCGCTCCGGGAGTAAAAATTCTTCAAAAAAACAGTTGGAAACTATTTGAATATTGTTCTATTTTCAAAATAAAGACATAATAAAAAAATATATAAACAAAAAATTAAAAAAATAGCAGTTTTTTCCTGTACGATGTGTACCCTAGGGAATGAGCAACGTGTACCCTAGGGAATGAGCAACGAAAACTATTTGCCACGTATAACAACATGCCATATAAATTTTTACTTTAAGGTTAAAAATGTGCGCGGGAGAATGTGTCACAATTGATTTGAATGCCGTATCAGTAATAAATAATCAACACGTGTCTAATAGAAGGTGCTTTTTTGCCATCTATAGGCTTCTCGTATAATTGAGTTATTGCTTCTATAATCAATCCGTCAGGTGATCGATGATTTGACGCTCCGGATCGTAATTTATGAACGGCCTAACTGGTTTCATTCGCGGCGGGAACCACTCCTTGTGACGTCACAGCTTTGGCAAGCATATTCGATCGTCCTTTTCCCTTTTTAACCGACTTTATAAAATTACGAGGTTCTAAAGTTTTAATTTTTGTACACCCGTAGCTCCGGTATTTATGAACCGATTTCGAAAATATTTTTTGCCTGAAAGGATTTGGTTTTAGGTAGATCAGATATGATTTTTTGACATAGGACCCAGGGTTACGAAGATGTACCAGGGAACTCCTAATAATGATATGGTGGATATATTCCTACTCTTTCTTATAAATAGATTCCTTAATTCCTCTCTCTCTCTCTTTACTCCTTAATACTTTTTATAGAGATTCAACAGTGGGAGACTATACTATATATATATATATATATACTTATATATGTGTGTATCTATACATTACCTAACCTTGTTGTATGTTTCTATATTTTTTATGCATTAGCTTGGTCAATGCACAGAATTTAAATACAAAAAGTGTTTATAAGTCTCAAATAGAAAACAATACGACATGTGTAACGGAATTATTAATTACATATTGATGTCTATGCCGCCTTCCACCCACGTTTCATGGCTCAGCTCGACCACGTATCTTTGCGTATATTGCCTTACTTTGGGTCCTTCTTGGACGGAAAAATCGCCTATTTTTACATCATATTATGTGTATAAGACTACGTTTCTATGTTTAGATTTTTTTATCTTAATTGAGGACGACAAACATTTGTAAAAAATCACAGAAAAAGTATATATATTGTTAGTTATTGTACCGATTACTGTACTGTTATCCACAGATTATAGCACGAACTGTGATTAGTGGCTAAAAGGATCAGCTTACGATCTGATCAAGGGATTCGAAGTTTCCGATTTTTCAGATTTTCTTAAGTATATATATATATCTTGTATTTGTACACTCGTATGACGTTGACCTGTTTCGAGACTAAAGATTGTTGAAAAGCGGACATTGACGGTTTCCGTCTACCCCACTAACGTTAAAAGGATTTAAGAAATGAAGAGACAGAATCAAGTCTAAGTTGTCTTACTCATAAAGGATTTTCCGCAATTATACCGCGTTGAGGGGTTATCAATTTAACCATTAATTTTTAAGATCCGGAAAGTAACTGATTAATCTAAGATTTGGCATTAAAATCAAGCATATACGTTAACTTTTTTCATGTTATGATAGTATTAGATTACTATATGGTTATAATGTAGCAATCACGACAGCGTGGATGGTTGGACGATTGATAAAATTGATATCATTCAGGATGTCGCATGTAAATGGCATAGAGAAGTTAGGTAGATACTTGAGAAGCGGATGTACGTGCGTCTGTACTTAGGATTCGTTTCTTCAACCGACTTCAAAAAGAAGGAAGCTCTAGAGTCGTCTGTGACTTTTTTCATTTGAAGTTGCATTAAGTATCTGTGCGACAAATGGACGAATAACCCAAAATCATGCTAACCGATTTCGGTGATTTTTTTGTCGGAAATGTACTAGAAGTTCATTCTTTATGATAAAAAATATTAGTATTAGTAAGGTAGTTTGATAAGAGTTTGGTTAGGTCCTGATTAATTCTATTAAAAATTCTAATTTTAGGTGTCTTTTGCATTCGAACGAGGATCTATTAACAGGGTTAAAATTGCAAGTAACGGTGGAATGAAGGGAGAAGTAATTGTAAAATATAAAAATAAAATCTCTGCTGCTCTCAAGCCCTTTTAACCTTAGCTGGGTTGACAGGGAAAGCTTGTATGTTTATCATCGAGCTTAGTTTTTTTTTCTGTATCTGTTATTAAGTCTGTTAAATTTGATTCCTTTATAGCAAAGGACTCGATTGAAGCCAAGTTAAATTCTATATTTAAATAAAACAGACGAACTGAGAAACCCGTCCGTTTTTGAAGTCAGTTAAATACATTAATACTAGGCCTAATCAAATAGCCAAAGCCGGATCAAAACGATGACTTCATTTAACTAAGGACTATGTACCAAATCGTCCTCATCTAATGGTTATTTTATCTTAAAACGGATTAGTCACATATAATGCTTTCGTATTAAATAATAGATTTCTTTAAACTCCACATAGAACCGGATTTAGAAATAACAATTTACAATAAATTTAACTCACAATAAATCTTGGTATCCGTGTTTCTTAAGTGAAATTTTTTTACATTCACTTATATAAAATGAGTTATAACAGATTGTATAAATTTGCATATTACCTCTGTGGTGAGTGTAACAAAAACTATAAAACTAATCATTCAAATAAACTTTTCGCACCTCTGTGTTCGTTTGTTACCTTTCCTACGAGTGGGTGGATAACAGATGTCCTCTAGTTTGTAGCTCTACTAGTACAATTTATTTATTAATTTATTACAGAGCCAAGTTGGTTAGTATTTGCCTTACATGGTCAGGAGTTCGAATCCCAGCCTTCTTTTACAAATTAAAAATATTGATATTAAAAGAAAGGTTTTTACGTATATTTGATGTGTAACATTGAACGCTATCATGCGCATACTTTCGAATTATCGTAGGAATAATACGAAATTATACTTAATCAGAACGTAAAAAAACTTTCATCAAACTACATCAAAGTACATTCCTTCCATTAAAAAATGAGTCATCAAAATCCGTTGACATTAAATTGAGTTATTCGTTCGTTTGTGGCGCACATACTTAATGCAAATTTAAGATTTGTATGGTTTTCTCATGGATCCCATTGTAAGAATTGGACCAAATTTGACCTAAATGGAAAGCTTTCAAATACAAAAAGAATTATCAAAATCAGTTCACCCAGTCTAAAATTATGCGGTAACAAACAAAAAAAAATTACAGACGAATTGAGTCCTTTTGAAGTCGGTCAATAAAAGAGGGCGTCCGCATGTAAGGGCGTTTAACGATTGCTTCGATTTGAAGACGGTTTTTGTTTTTATTCATAAATATATTTGTCATATTATCTAAATTTCCCATTGTTTATCGCAATGAAGTAAATATGTTTAGAATAATCAACAGTCCGTTGCAAACGCGGCACACGTTTTTGAATGTTTTTATGACTATCTACACAGATTGGCCAGAGAGGCTAGCCTTGACTGCTTCACCGGATTGAGATGGCACAGCTCTTAGGTCGCTTAACCTGAACCTAAGGGGTAACCTCGGCTTGACGGTTACTATGTTACGCGTAAGCATGCCGATCCGAGGGCGCCCGAGAGGACCGAACCACTCGGTCGGTTGCTATTTCACGGATAATCTAAGAGACATTCAAAGCTAAACTAACTTTCAGTGCCAATGCAAATGGGGTGGGGCCTGCCCATAAAATAGCGGTAATGCGCAAGGATTATTCGCAACCTCCGACGGTCGCAAATGGACGCTTTGTGGATTTGTAGAGATCTAGCCTGTGCAATGGTAATCGCGTCGTCCGGATAGTCAAGAATGTGTCTCGGCCTCCGGGCGACGCGACGGAATTTATTATAGGAAGGCTTATATGTGGCGGCACTTACAAGAAGTTTGTTAGAATGTTTGGTGGCAGTCTCGAAAAACCGTTGAGATGCCTGCTTAAAGAATTGGGCTATTGTCGGTAACCCTGTATCAACGTGGAGCTCGCGTTTTCGTACGAACCACGGCGCACCCGTGGTTCGTCGCAGAAAACGATTCTGAATTACTTGTAACCTATGGATATGTTTATGGGCGGCATGCGCGAAGACCGGGCTCGCGTACGTCATAACGGGACGTTTTTGAAAGCAAAACTTTGTCTCTATGCCTAAATTAATATTAATTCAAGTGTGTGTTGTGTAAATGGTTATGGTGATTAGAGCCTATTTGCGATATCGTAGTGCAATACAAGGTGACGTAAAATTACATGAGCATTAATTTTAGTGACCAATAAATATTTATGGGCGTTGAGTTTTGTATTAGCTTATTGAATTAAGAAACAGCGAAGGCGATAAGAACAGAGCTTTAGGGTCGACCGTGACAAGCAAACAGATACATTACATCACGCTGTAAGTTACTTTTGTAAGTTAAGTTCCATATCACACCTACGATATGTCGATAACTTTGTCGTTTAATGACAAGGCTTTAATTGTCTTAGAGTTATAAAACCCTAATGTCAAACAAGAGGGTGTCCTTCATTTGTTATTAATGTTAGATAAATTAAATATTGTGATAACTTACTACATATCCTATATCATCATATCAAATATATGACCATATATATATGTTCTTGCAGCTTAAAAGATACCTACTATCATTAGCACAGAGGAGCGTTCGGCAACTTCAAAATCACGGTGAAAAGATGAATTATGTCATATTTTTAAAAGTTGTAGTAGCCTAGTGTTTAAGCGTTCGCCTCAACGATCTTTTAGTCAGGGATTTGATTCCAGGGGGCTTCTGGCTTAATGTGTTTTCAATTTATGTATTTCTTAGGTACACAAACTTTATTTGCTAAAAATTCGAGCCCATATACGAATGACTCATCACCAGTTTATGAGAACAAATAATTAAAGATATAAGAATAATTAAAGGCAGAAAGCATTTTTTTATTTTAAGCCTTTGTTTAGGGTTAAAAAGATCTCACATCTACCTTATCGATAAACAACTTAGCACTTTTTGTTAATAATAATCGAAACAATTTTGTTAATTAACGCCATCTACCCACAGACTCCCACACATTCACACATTTTAATCAAATGATCAAACGTACACAATGTTATAAGTGCTTACTTTGCTGTTTTTAAACTATTCCTTTATATACATTTACAGGCTATAAATGATTTAAGTACATAATATAATAATTATTAAATAGTCAATTTTAAAGTTAAAGTTACAGCCTTGGTATTTATACCATATATGTCCCACTGCTGGACACAGACCTTCTCTGTAAAGAGAGTATAAGGGCATAGTTCGCCACGCGGCCCTAGTGCGGATGCCGTGGCAGACTTCACTATAGTAATAAATAATATATAATAAACAAAACGAACCAATTATAACAAGTCTAAGAACAATGTACTTAAGCCTGTAGGCACAGAAAATTTAACTTACCAAAAAATAATTCTATTCCAAAACCACTCAACTAAAAATCCAACGAATTTATAATTTACAGTATGTACTTGATCAATGATCAATAAACTCCTTTTTAAAGGCGGTTAAATAAGAAGTTACTTACCTATGTGCTGTTATAGACTATAATCTATCTTTGTGCCAAATTTCATCCAGATCCGTTCAGCCGTTCACCAGTGATTGAACAACAAACATCCAACCAAACTTTCTCATTTATAATAAACTAGCTACGCCCCGCGGTGTGACGTGGAAGTAAAAACTATTTTTAAAATTTTTTAAAATTGCAGGACTCGAGGTCACGGGACAAAAAATTCCCAGACGGCTTATATTTTTCCGAAAATATCCTTATATTTTTAGCTAATGTATACGAAAACTTAATAAATTATATACTAAAACCTTCCTCGAGCGCCGCTCTATCCATTGATGGGAACAGCATGAAAATCAGTGTAGTAGTTTTGAGTTTATCGCGAACAGACAGACAGCGGGAAGTAACGTTCTTTTATACTATTTAGGATAGATAGGTAAGGATATTAGATTATTAATAAATCACTCACGCTTTTGACCCATGCGGGTAAGCAGTGATTACAGATTTCCATTTCCTTTCTACGATCATTTTTGACGTTTATTAGTTCCGAACACTTTTAACGTTCTCCTATTCTTCCGATATGTAACGAAGAGCAGAGAATAGAAAAGTGATTTATGTAACTTGTGAAAACGTATTGAATGAACAGTCAATGATTTTCATGCCTCAACGAAAACCACGCTTATTAGAACAGGTAATGCCTATATATTTAGTGGAACAGGCCTAATTGTTTCTACACACAAAAGCACTAGTGTGTAATGCACTTAGATCGCTTTTTTATTTTCACTTCATCGCAAAAATATAGACGCTAACGCGCTAAAAATTTACGCAAAACTCTGAAACGTCACGGTAATGATTTAGTTAGCGTTGTTTTGACCGTGTGTAAGTGATTGTGAAAACTTCGAATATCATATATAAATAAAGGTGTCGAAAAATTTATTGGGATTCCGTAGACAAAAATGTGTTTATTGAACTATTGTAAATTAAAAAAAAACACGTAAATGAGTGAATAGCTACTCACAAAGCGTATTCATCTTCATTCATTCTACGTTGAGTTGAAGTTGTGGTCGTTTTGATCACTGCAGTATCTCATCATCATCATCATCAGCCTGTCACAGTCCACTGCTGGACATAGGCCTCTCCAAAGGCATGCCACCGTCCACGATCCTCGGCCACTCTCATCCAGCTTCTGCCAGCCGTCCTGCAAAGATCGTCGCTCCACCTGGTCTTAGGGCGTCCCACTCCGCGTTTGCCTCTCCGCGGTCTCCACTCGAGAGCTCGTTTCGCCCAACGGTTATCCGTTCTACGGCAAATATGGCCGGCCCATTGCCACTTTAATTTGCTAATCCGGTGGGCTATGTCGATCACTTTAGTTCTCTGTCGGATCACCTCATTCCGGATTCGATCCTTCAGAGAGACTCCGAGCATAGCCCTTTCCATAGCTCGTTGAGCGACTTTTAGCCTATGGACCAGCCTAACCGTGAGTGTCCACGTTTCGACTCCATATGTCAAGACGGGTAGGACGCACTGATTTCAGACCTTGGTCTTTAGTATCTAACATAGATTTCTGCAAAGACATTCTGCAGTATCTAACATAGATAAAAGTACTTCTTTAGTGAATAATAATCACATAAATAGAAAAATCCAATTCACTGTAAGTTTTCAAAGTATTTAATTTATCTTTGACTGCCTTGTTTTGAGAAACCTATTCAGAGATATGCCGTGATTTTCCGGACTTTTAATCGAATCATTCATTTCATTCACTCTTCATTTTACCAATCTTACATACTGCAATAGTCCAAGATTGACGTTGACCGTTCCTTTCTTGACCGAGTTAAACTTTCTTCACAAGAATTGTATGAAATCTATTAATATTTCTTTAATTTTTTTAAAGACTTTAGGTTCATATATACGTTTTGGATAGTTGTTTTCATCCATTCCGTTCTGTGTAGCTCTAATCTTCGATACTATTAAAGGCTTTAAAGGGCTTAACTTTTTAATATAGTTCATTACATAGATAATTGACATAAAATTATAAGAAAAAAACATTAACAGTAATCGAAAAGACAATGCCGTTCCGCATGAATTGACAATTTAACTGTGCCATATTGATGTCACGGAAATTATTCACGAGTAAAAAATGAGCGCCAAAAAATATGCACGCATTGTAGCTGTCAAACGTATGACATTTTGTCGCAGGGATTTGCCAACGACCGTCCTCACCTGAGCCGCTAATTTGCCGAGGTGGCTTCGCACTCAAATGAATCGGCTGCCGCCCACGTGCGTTATGGAAATCAGTAGGTCACTAGGAGCTACTTGAATGTGCGACTAGATTTGTGCTTCGATTCATACAGCCTGTGGGCGACTCATCGTACACAAGGTCGATGTACTCGAATTTGCGGTACCTTTATTTACATGTTCGCAGGTCAGACTTGAAAAAAATGACACCAATAGATTTCTTGTATTAGTGGTGCGAATCGGTATCAAGGCCACAGTCTGCTCTCTCCTGTTACTGGGTAAGTGTAACGCCTAAAATCAACTTTGCTTATGATAAATTGCTTATTGTGTGTGAGATAAGTGTCTTTTGGTTGAGTGGCTAGCAGCGTCGGCGGAGTGAAAGCTCGTTAGTTAATTTATAGATACCGATATTTGGAGTTTGGATGGGTCTAATAAAACGCATTAAAGGGGTGTAGTTAAAAGCTTTTAGCAAAAATTTCCGTGGCCAATATTAATCGTAGTGCCATGAATTCTACGTAAATTTTGCTTTAATAGCGTTGAAGGAAATCATCTTTCTTACATGTGTTAGAAAAGTTCTAAGATATGTCAATTTGCACAAGGGCCACGTGCCGGACTATGCATTTTGACTCTGGTTACAGAGAAGGCCTGTGGCTAACAGTGGGACATATATATTTTTCAGTGGATTTCCTAAACAAGAAGTATTTTTTCCTTTAATGCATAAAAGTTAAAGTTTTAGTGTATAATACGAGTTTTCACGAGTCTTATTAAGTCTCATTTGTGACAGTATATGAGTCAAGTACCATACACAGTGTACTGGTAAAAGCCATTGATTAGGAATCGAACTCGTGACAATCAGATCGCTTAATCACTGATTAATACTGCGTGCACAAGTATAATTACGAGAAGAAGCTCTGACACAAACTGACTTCAAATCGAATCAAAAGTTGAACGCTATAACGCGCGGTGACCCTCTTTGTATTTCGTTGGAATTACGAAACAGAATAACACAGATAAAACTACCCTTAAAGTACATCCTTTCAAATAAAAAATGAATCATCGAAATTGGTTGACGTGTTATTGAGTTATTCGTCTATTTTTAGCGCACAAATTGATTTGAATCGAATTGGACCAAATTGAAATTGGAAAAGCCAGCCTGCTTTAAAAAAAAAACAATAATCAAAATCGATTCACCTAGTAAAAAAAATAAAAATAGAATTGGGAACTTCCTTCTTTTTGGAAGTCGGTTGAAAAGAATCTCACGCACTACTCTCGTATTGAAAACACCGGAATATAAAAATTATTATTGCAATCATTTCAGTGCCTGAGACCTGAACCGGGGGTTTTGATTCACAGTCCATTAAGACCCGGCTCCAATGTAAAAAACGTATAATTTTTTTATACAATTCTCTTGGTCGTTCCAATTTGTTAAATTCGAAACTCGTTTGTAACGATTTTGAGCCGGCGTCGTTATCAAGTCACGCAAGAAGACGTAACGTGATAAAGGTTTTAAAAGTAAGGAGATGGATATGTTATAATATCGAGAAATTTCTTTTATCTTACAATTATATCATATATATCTTTTATCTTATAATTATAATATGTAGCGGTGAGCAAAAATAAAGGGTCGGTTAAGAAAGTTTGAATATCTCGGAAAGTAAAGACGTTAGCTAACTGTAATAAACGGTGCATGATAGTCAATTATGTATGTATAAAAATATGTCAATAAAAAAACATAAACTTGATCGAAAAAGGATTTCTTATGTAAACTTTGACAATACAGTATTTTTCACTAAATTTTATTTTTATTTAAATTTTAGTACTTAGTGTTGCCCCCATGTGGCGCTATAATAAAATCCAAATAATTTGCTCACGACTATAAAGTCATTCATTCAATCTAAATTATTTCAATAGAGACAAGAGAAATGGAACATCAAATTTTTAATGTTATCCTTGCACAACCTTATGAAAAAAAAGTCTAAGATATTGTCAGAATAAGTAAATTAAAAAAAAAAAACAAGTGTGCTTTACATGTAGTCTACTGGTCGACTGGAGTAAAACTTGTCAAGCTCTTAAGATGTATATGTTTATACATGTATGACATGTACAAATAGATTGGCCAGAGAGGCTGCTTCACCAGATTGAGAGGTGGCGTAGCTCTTAGGTCGCTTAGCCTGAAACTCCTTCGCTAGTAACTCAACACAAGGGTCTCCTGTGAGGCCTTGGCTTGGACAGTTACTATTTCACGGATAATGATAATATAGTATATACACAATTGTTCCAGAGAGAAAAAATGTGCAGTGTGAGATAGAGACAATAGTCTTGCACTGTGACTTAGATATAAAAAATCTAATTGATGTGAGAGAAAAAGAGAAAAAAAATGTGCTCGCATCTCTGTCTCTTGTCCCATTAGTATTATACTAAAAGTAACTCTCTCTTTTTCTATCTTTAGTGACTTATATTTCCCTCTCAATTTCCATTCGTCTCGCCGGCTAGCTCACTCCCCAAGTCAAGCGCCATTACCTTGCCATAAACCGAGCTTAATTTTTCAAGTGATTTTGCCTTTGATAGAAAAAAATCTAAAACATGCCGGTTTCCTCATGACTAGCGTATTATGAAACTTGAGGCGATCGTCACTTCAATGAACAACCCCTGTTAAAGGCGGAATAAATGTTTTATATGTTTGTAGATACATAGACGGTATTCGAATTTCGAACAATGAAATAATACAAACGAAGGTACACAAACAATACTAGTGACATATCAGTAAGGAATAATCAATGACAGAGACAGACTTTGGTTATGGTTGTGACTATCGATTGATCTAAGGCTTCAGTTATATCTTTGTCCGTGACCGGGATAGATCTTTCACCCTTAAGTGAATATGATTGTTGTGATTGTAGAAACTTATGATGGTTGTGTTTTACAAGTTGTGTTCAAGTGTGTGGACCCCACTGGGTCGATAGTTTAACACGTCGAAGCTATGCTGAATTAGTTGGTGGAGTCGTATTGCCAAACTACAGGTGAGATACGTATATTATTGATCTTGTCGTATGTCTTGAGCGTAGCATTTGCTAACGGCAACCCTTTGGAACTTTGCCAGAACAATGGAGAAACCTATTGCGCCGCCGATCCGAAGCCCGGATGAAAGAGAGAAATATATGATTGTGATTTAGAATGATAAAGTGTATTTTAAGGATTGTACCATTGGTTGTAAATATTGATGTACCCACATTCTATCAACATGCGATGATGTTAATAATGATTAATAAATACCCTATTTACGTGAACCGCTTAAGTTTATCCACTAATTCATAACTTAAATTTAAATTCTAAATACCCTGCAATCATTAGTGAGATTTACTTAAGTTCTAATTCCCCGATAAGTTTAACAAATAAGTAACAAATTAACTCTTATAGTAATTGTTATTCTTTTCTATAAAAAAATCTATTTGGTTTCCACAATTATTAATAACACACTTTCTAACCATTCCAATTAATCTTAAGCTTGTGCTGGGATATTTGTTACTTCAATAGAGCAATGATAGATTCGAACCTACGAATTTTCTTTTCGCAGATCATACCTTAAAACCATTACGCTATTGACGCTTCTGTACTTAAAACAGTAAATTTGTAAGGTACAGTTAAACATATCACGGGACTTTAGCAATCGCCGTCTGCAATAATAACAAGGCTGCGGTGCCGTTCAAACAATTAAGTTCATTAGAGAACGCTAATTCTCGGAGACAAGTAAGCTCAGCTTAGGTAACTTGCGAGCTAAAGTTACTTTTGCGTGCTCGGTGAGACTTAATATTTGTTATTAGCGTTATGTGCATTATTTATGCAGTTGTACGTGTGTGGCCAGCGCAATTTTCTTTAATTTTAAGGTTGCTAAATTGGATTGGAGATCATTTTCATATATTCAAAACTGTAAGCAGTGCAATTTGAAGTTATACGAGCATATGTGCGCAATAATATAAGAGATTATTATTAGTAGTTAAGTCAAAACTCAGAAAAGAATGCGATTTTGCATACGCAATACGCAACGGAAGTCACTTGAAGCAAGAATTTTACTAAGACTATTTACAAAATATCTTAATTGGTGCTAGTTTTAATTGTTATTAATACTAAACTGTTACTGGTTCTAAATTTTGTTTTCATTTTTTTTGTTTATGAGGCATTTTAGTCGAGATAAATCTCGCCTATTGAAATAGTATCGTTATTCGTCTCACATTTTTAAATTTGGGCCGATAATTGTTGTTTTAATTATTTTAATTTTAGTAACCAGAAAAAAATGAGATTTAAATTGACACTTTTTTTTAAATAAATTTTTAATGTTACATTAGTGACTTATTTTGAAAATATCTAAGTAGACAACTTAAAAATGATTCACTTTTACATATTGCATTTAGGGTGGAAAATTATCCCAAATAGGATTATTCTACGTCGCATTACCACAAACGCTATATATCATTCTACGGTAGTAGCTAGCTTTTAAAATAATTCTATGGTAATTTATAGTCTTTAACCGGCTTAAAAAGGAGGTTCGCAATTACTTAATGCAGTCATCGGCGTCATTTATACACTGAATTTGATCTTTTTAATTTACATTTAATTTATTTACATATAAATTTGAATAATAAGAATTTATTTTATTTGTTATTTATGTTTGATCCCTCATATTTGTAGTATCTCTCTAAATATAGTAAATAAATACACTTGTTATATTTAATGTAATATCAGAATGATAATCAAACAAAGCCGTCTTGCATCCTGAAAAGCTAAACGCAATTTCTCGGCCATTGTTCAATGAACACGTCAGAGAGTACCAGTCAATCAGTCACGGTACTTTCACGGCGGACGTGCGCCTACGCACACGCCCCCACGACGTTTGCTAATATTGTACATTGGTTTGTCAGCATAGAGGGGTGATAGGTCATCATGCTTTAGAGGTACTCGTGTTTTAGATAACAAGGGTGAATAGGTGAGATTTTTTTATCATTCCATTTTTATTACTTGCAATTTGTGTTTTGAAATTTAGATAGTGTTTCGTTTGTTATAGTCAGTGTAAAATGCTGTTTTATCTTGCTATTACGACATAAGTTTTTTTTCCCATTGATTAGACCTTTTATCTCTTAAGCAGATTGTTCTGAATTCGTTTCAGATTAGAGGAATTTTCTTTTGAAATACTTAACTAAAGACAAAAAAATTATATTGGTGCATTTTTTTAAAAGTTTTCTACAACATGCGAAGTCTGCATTGGCAGATTGCTGCACAAACTATGTACTTATACTCTCCTTACAGAGAAGGCTTGCGCCCAACTGGGACACATATACTCGTATATGTATAGCCGTGAGCAAAAATAACTGAAAGAAGGTAACCGACATAGCTCGCCGGATAAGCAAGTTGAAGTGGCAATGGGCAGGGCACATAGCGCGTAGAACAGATGGCCGATGGGACGGAAAAGTTCTCGATTGGAGACCACGGATCAGCAACCGCAGTGTGGGACGTCCACCCGCAAGGTGGTCTGACGACCTCGTAAAGGTCGCAGGACGCAGCTGGATGCGGGCCGCTTTCAACCGGTCCTTTTGGAACTCGTTGGGGGAGGCCCGTGTCCAGCAGTGGATGTTTTGAAATGATGATGATGATGATGATGATGAGCAAAAATAAAGGGTCGAATAAGAAAGTTTGAATATCTCGGAAGACGCTAGCTAACTGAAATAAATTGTGCATGATAGACAATTAAATATCATTAAAATAAAATTAAATATTTTTATTTATTTATTTATATTTCATTAAAAAACATAAACTTAAACGAAAAAGGATATCTTACGTAAACTTGGATAATACAGTATTTCTTAATAAATTTTATTTTTATTTAAATTTTAATACTTAGTGTTGCCATGTGGCGGCAAAATTATTTAGGGATTTATTTTACTCACGCCCATCTCCAGAATATTAAGTTCTATTTTACTTTGCTGAAATCTAAAATTGTAAAAAAATATTGTGTTTTTGTCAGGTCTGTTTAGCGTGTGTTGTAAAATACAAGGTGGTATGTTTGTCTGTATATGAGTATAGTATATCACGATGAGTGGGATAATCTATTGATGTTTCGTTGTTTTATGTTTGACTGTTCCGTACGAGAACGTATTATTATTAAAAATAATTACATGCTACATGAGTTGTCATCGCATCACATGTCGCTCGAATTCATCGGTATCATCGAATGAAGCCGAGAAATTATTCTTATAACAAATTAATTGAATATTCGTGTAAACAAACCAATTAAAAGTTCAAATAAAGTCAACGGCGTGGTAAATTATTGTTTTTATAGCGTGATTGGCATCGAAAGATCGAACGCATAATACTCACGTGCCTTATCGGTGAAGTGAATCACTTAGTTATGATCGAATCTTGGTTATTGAAAAATTTAATCACTCTCACGATCGACAAATTGCCTTAAAATAACTGTGACAAATTAAAATGCTTACATCACTTCTTACTGTTAAATTGGCCTCAATAATGGACAGCATTTATTTAATATAAAGGCTGTTCCATTTTTCTGAATTTCCGTTTACTAATAAAATTATTTGTACGTAATATTAATTTAATAAAAATATACATGGTTCATTCGTACTGAAGAATACTGTTTAATTTTTTTTTTACTTTCTAAGCAAATGCTTGACTACTATCCCACCTGTTGTTAAGATGGATGGTAAACCCACTATCTTAGTAAATGCCTATTCACTCTACTCTTGAAAACACCCACATTGTAGTTTTGGTATACGAATAATGAAAGACGAAGCAAAGCGCTACGTTCGGGTTTGAGGGATGTTCACAACAAAAGGATGAAATCCCGCAGTGTGTCTTGAAGTCCGATGGTGGATTTTAAAGCATTCAAGATATATCTACTTGTGTTTTTTTATGTTTGTATCTTTCTTGGTTACGGAGATTCCCTTGCTCGCATGGTTTCGAGGTCCTGATGCAACAATTGACTGTCTCGCCTGTCTTGATACGACTTTATTGTTAGGAAAGGACGACTTATAATCAGCAGCCTAATAGCATTGGTATAAAAGTGGTATAGGTATGGGCTGATGATGATGATAATAAGATTTACGTAAATTAGCACTGAGCCAAGTGGCTACGCGTTATACTTTACAGTCTTATGAGTTGGGTTACAGTCTTTTTTTTTAAAGTATGCTAGCAATATTTCTTTTTTTCAGAAATATTACTAAATATACTAACATTCTCGTAAACCTTTTTTTTACCATGGGGGAAAATGCGTTTATTCATACTCGTTAGTTAGTTTAGTTATGTCGGGCAAGGCTTACATTAGGCCCCTACCGACTGAAACCTCGCGTTGTGAGCCATCCTTCGCTATGATGGGCGAGATGGGGTCGCGTTAGCATTAATACGCTTCATTCTTAGTCTTATTTTCCGTATCGAAAGCTGTCTCGGTCTACCACCTTAAAATCAAAACGTTGTGAGAGCCTATATTAATGACCGTCACATCTCGAGTCCAATGATCATCACATTCCAAGCACAGAAATTTTTCATATGACATGTCAATAAACCTGAATCGAAAGCGACATAACTTTTACTCATTAACAGCTATCAATGCCGTGGTAGCTGTTAGTCACATCGTTGACTAACTTACATAAGATAATCGCAAGATCCGCTATCCGCTTGTCGTTTGTAATATTGGCTACGTGAATCACGCTTCGAGATGAAATTAATATCATTCTTGATGTTATGTCAGTACGGTGACAGTAACTTTACCGATTGACTGACATAATTGTCATCAATCGGGATTTATGTCTCGACTCAAATTTATTTATGTTTTTAAATGTTCGGCGAGTTTCATTCATTCGGATACGTCATTTGTTTCGTATCTGTTTACAATGAAAAATTAATAGATAATAATAATCGCCATTTTATAACAAGTATCAATCTATGTATTATATATATAAAAGAGAAAGTGTATGGGTTTGATCCGTATACGCTCCGAAACGGCTGTACCGATTCCAATGAAACTTTCAGGGAATCTTCAAATTGACCTGGCGAGTAATCCTGTAAAGTTTGGTGACGATCGGAGCACTTCTCTTTTTGAACTGTCAAATACAGCTTTTATTTACTATGATAGTACTTCTACGGGTATGTTATTGTTTTTAGTGATATGTACATGGGTGTAGGTAATGATCATCACCAGCTCGAGAAGAGAATAGAAGAGAATGAATACGGAGAGAAATGAATAATTTAATATATTGTGAGAGTTAATTTCAATATTTAATGATGTAAGTTTATTTAAAAAAAAATAAAGCAAAATCTAGCCCTGGGTACGCTAGTAGTTTATAATTATATACTTGAGTTAATTGATTGTAGCATTGACTTAACTATATTTTGTTATGGTATAAGTGTAGTTAATTAATTTTTTTTGTATAATCGTGATAATCTTGTGGGTAAGCTTCTCCTCATCATTCTAACGACGACCAATGAATTGACGTTTTTAAGGTTTTTTAACCGACTTCAAAAAAGGAGGAGGATCTCAATTCGTCTGTATTTTTTTTAAAGTTTGTTACCGCATAACTTTCGAGTGGGTGAAGCAATTTTGATGATTCTTTTTTTATTTGAAAGTCAGTGCTTCTCTTGTGGTCCCATGTTAGAGTCAGAATTGGACCAAATTTCCAATTCTGACAGTGGGGTTCCCGTGAAAACCATTTAATTCTTAAATTTGCGTCAATTATGAGCGCCAAAATGGACGGATAACTCAATATAACGCCAATCGATTTCGATGATTTATTTCTCATTGGAAAGGATGCACTACAAGAGATTGGTTAGGATCGGATTAACTGTATTTTGTAATATTCCTACTATAGTTCGGAAATAAAAATAGGGCGTCAGCGCGTAATAGCATTTAACGTTCGATTCGATGTGAAGTCCATTTTTGTTTTTGCTCGTACAAATACTTGTAAGCACAAAAAATCGCTCGTATAAAAATTTGTGCCCGGTGTATAATCACGGGCTCACCCTATGTCTAGCTTGGCTGTATGATAAATTCACAAACAACTAATCAAATTGACATATTGATAGTCTCTTTGAACACTGTTAGGACTATTTTTTTACGCCCTTTTTGAAATTTGAATCTTTATTACAGAGATTTTGTATTTGGCTACTGTTGACAGTTATAAGAGCGATTATATATTTAGTATTCAATATTACAAACTCCATTGGCGTTCCTCGAGTAAATGAATGAATAACTAGTAACCGCTTTAACTACATCTATATTCTGCAATGGTCCAGTAAAGCAATGTGTTTGCTTTTCAATGAACTTTCTATTGTAGAACAGAGGCGTTTTTACCTTTAAGATGACTCACGAATAAATAGACGCGCATAGCATGTGATTGTTTGCAGCTTTCCTAACATGTTTTTGGGCACGTAGAGAAATGTTGCGAAATGTGCACGGTCTCCTCTGGCGCTGTGTAAACGAACAAAATTCACGTTGAGAAATTTCCATCTTTTAGTGAAACAAATACACGTTTTCAACATATGACACGCATTTATTAATGCTTAATAGTTATATGTGACAGGTAATACGGAATTTTTAAATAATTAAATTAATATTTTAATTTTATATTAAATGAAGAAAAAGTGATAGAATCTTCTAGACTTGCGATCGAAGTTCGAATCCTACCATCCCCGGTACTTACCCCCGGTACTGCAACGGTAATTCGTTAGACAAGATTGTCTAACGACCGTTTTGACGACGATTGACCGTTTTCGGGTTTTCTGTGTCACATATCTCTGCCCACGCAAGGGTTAAGATCGATAAAGACGTGAGAACTTATTTTCTTTTTATTAATTAATTTATTTACATTATTTATATTATAACCGCTGTAAAGTGCTCGAAAATTTAAAAATAAGTAAAAAGATGTCAGTATGAAAGCAACTGCATGCATTGATTTAAATTAGTACTGATTCTGCAATAACTTAAATTATTAAATTTATGTAAAGCATTAATTAAATTATTTATTTATATATCATCTGACATGTGTCTTTTATTTGACAAATGTTCATTTTGTATATGCTTTAAATCCTTTTATATCATAATTGGAGTTATGTAAAATGTACACCCAGCATTTTAAATGTAATAAAATTTACACTATTATATTATTAAGAGTCAATATTTAATTAAGTCATAGAAAGGTCTGACCGTTTTCATAACAAACAACAGGCTAATATCAGTTTAAATTAAATTGTTTGTTGTCAAAATATCGTCGCTTACAAAACAATTACTAATAACATAAACCTAGGCACCCTAGGACTTTCCCCTTTTGAGAGTGTAACGGTTGCGTAGATAGTGATGTGTATTATTTTAAAAATTCACTGCACGAATCATGATTCATCGTTATTAAACGATGCTTTTCTTTACAAGAAAATATAGTTACAAATAAATAGTTGCTTGAGGGATTAGCTTGGTAGTAAAAATAGTTGTTCCTAAAAAATCCGTCCTAAACGGTACCCACGACCAGGGAAGCAGTTGCCCCCGCGCTTATTAACCGAGTAATGGGGCCGACACCCGGAGGCCCGTACGAGCCGCGCTACGCTAAATAGATTAATCTCAGTCATATCAAAATTTCGTCATATTTCATAATTATTATAAAAAATTCCCTTTTATAGATTTGAATCAGACAATACCGCGTTCTTGTAGAATAAATCATTGAATAAGAATTTCACTTGACCTTAATGTAATCGTAGCTTAAATCCGGTGACGTAGCCTGTGACGTTATGAAACGCCGCCCGCCCACGACTTTACTATGAATCAGGCACTGCGAACACCGAAAATGGCAAAGTTACGACAGGTGAGTGTTGACAGATTCATGTGCCCATTTGGAACGGTAATGACGTGACGTGGGAACAAGGTATGGTGCGATTGTTCTAAACATAATCTATGGTGTAACCGTGACAGCCTTATGATGATTAGAACGGTGATAATACAACCGAGGATGTAAATCTCTCAAATTATTATTTGCAATTTGCTACGGGTAAGCCGTCAGAGCCGAAGCAAAAAGAATGATGTTATTGAAGAGGATCCAGGCAATCCTGGTGCTGGCACCAATCATACTATGTGCTCCGAACTCCTAACAAATAGATTTGGAGATCCGTATATAAACGAAAGTTACCGATATAGCCCAGTAATCGGTTGAAGCGGCCATAGCCAGGGCGTACGGATAGGCAAACACAGGGTGGAAATCCTCCACCCACAAGGTGGTCTGACGGACTCATAAAGTATGTTGGAAGACACTGGATATAAGACGGTTACAACTGGTCCTTGGAAATCGTTGGTGGAGGCCTACATCTAGTAGTGGATGTCCTATACCTGAGATGATGATGATAAAGGAATATCATTAAGACGTGTGAAACTGCCAATATCTACTTAGGTTATAAGAGAGTTCACCAGCCTTGGGTCATAGTTTTTTTTATTATTTTTTTTAAAAGAAAGCTAGGAATATTTCTTTTTTTTCAGAATTATTACTAACAATCTTGTTAACCTTTTCAACAAAGCTTAAGCTTGTGCTAGGACATGGTTCACGGCAATAGTCGAATGGTGGATATGAACCCACGACCTTATGATTCGCAGACCGTACCCTAAACCATTAGGCTATTGACGTTTTATATAGTTGGTATCCCATTTACAGTCCATTTAGTACGTATTGGCGTCGGGATCAATGAGCAATAGATGTGTTTAATATCCATTTGTCCTTTAAAAAAAAAGCAGTATATTTCTAAGACAAATGAAGTCTGTTGAGAAAGTGATAAAGAGCCTAATGGAATAAGCCACCAATTTTTTAAAAGAAAAAGCTCTTGCCCAGACTGTAGGAATAATGTACATTGTTACTTTACAATGCATGTCTGAAGATTTACTCGCTCGTTGGCACTGGCATTATGCACTATTACCCTATATAATTTAGATATAGTTTTTTTTTAACCTGGCTGTGTAGGATTACACGCTTAATTTTATATATTTCAACTAAAGACCTCGACCAAAAAACTTCAAGTTAGTAATTTATGAAATGGTGGTAATGTCTGTTGAGATTAAAAGGCTTTGAGAGCCATATCTTTGTACAACTTACTTGGGGTCGGAGAGGGAGAATTCTTACCTGTCGAATATATGTATATGTATATGTATATATATATATATATATGTATCAAAAACAAGTATATTTATGAGTAAAAACAAAAAACGACTTCAAATCGAATCAAACATTACACGCTGTTACCTGCGGACGCCTACTTTGTATTTCCGAGTTATCGTAGGAAATTACGAAAACTTAATCAGAACGTAACAAAACTTTCATCAAACTACTCCTAAAGTACATCCTTTCCAATAAAAAATGAATCATCAAAATCCGTTGTCATGATATTGAGTTATTCGTCCACTTGTGGCGCACATACTTGATGCAAATTTAAAATTTAAGTTTTCTCATGGATCCCATTGTCAGAATCACTTCCTTAATTCAACTGATTCTGATTCAACTGTCCAATATATACTCCAGCTAGTATTGCTAAATATATGCTTAATAGCTATTTTATCAGAGCATGTAATGAATTCAATAACCTTTGTAAGAAATACAATAATGACGACCTATTTCACGTCAGTGATACGTCCATACGTAAGCTTTTTATAAGTATATTTAGTGAAATTTTGTCTGCGGGACCTTGATACTGTTTTCCAATACTGTGTTACCTAAGTTTGCGTATCTTTAGTGTTTTTTTTCCTAACTTATTTGTGTATACTTGTTATCTGTTAAACTAGTGATATATCTGTAAATTATATAAGAAGCATTGAATAGCTGTAAGATTTCCTGTATTAAATAAATAAAAATAAATTAATAGACAGTTTTGAAGTCGTACCATGCAACACTAAAAGTATATTAAATTACACGTATTTTAGGGAGCAAATACTTAATTTATCTCCTTCAAATACCGGTTTTATAGAAATTATTGGCCATATACATACGACAATATTACTCGTCTGAAAATTTATCGCGACTTGTACGCAAGTAAAACACTTTGACGTTTACAACTCGTTGATAATATTACTTGTAGGATCAGATGTGAGATGTCAGAGACATGTGGGGCGTACAGCCTGCGTGTGCGTTATGGGATGTTTGTGTGAGCAATCGTGTCTATCGGTAAGGGTTTACACTAACTAATCTGCAACGGGTTGTATTAAGATTTTGACGTCATACTTCATACCGGATTTCTAGGTACTTTTTTTAATATGACGCTTAAGAAGAACTTACGAATTAACGAAGTAATAAATTTTATAATGAAGTCTATGTGTATTTATTTGTTTCAAGTGAAATGAAAGACTTCGCTGCTTTCGTTTTTAATTTTTAGAGAAACAAAATTTTATGTTCATATCTATCCAAGATATGTCACGTATTATATTTATAATTCTATATTTAAAATTAAAAAAAAAAGTTACAAAAAAGAATGAATTTATGGAAAGAGGTTGTATATCGCTTTGTTTAAATATAAATAATTTCTTTAGTAGAAAATAAATTTATGATGCATGTTTAACCGATAATAAAGATTATTTATTTTTAAAGGAAGATCAATAGCAATAAAATTTACAACAAAAATATAATAATAATTAAGACTGCCAATAACAGATCTTCGCTATTATGAAAAAAATTACATTTATAATAAAAGGTGACGATAATTTTTTAATTAAAGAACTTTAGATAGAATGGCTGTCTTATTGCTACAGTTGTAGCAACTTATTGTTAGTAACAAATATTATATTTAGTAACCATTATTGTTTTTAATATTTAAGCGGATGAAGCTTTCTCTAAAGGCCCTTCTATATGTCTCTTAAACTTAAACCAACACAAGGGCAGACAAAACATGTTCCAACATTAGATACCTATCGTACAGTACTGCTCGGTCCCCAGAGGTCCGTGAATCCCATTTATTTTCATTGCCGTCCCGCACAATGTGCCCGATTGTGTCTGCGCCGTAACAAAGTGAATATTCCTACGCCATTTTGCTACAATGAATGAAGGGAAGCTCCAGAGGAGTCGCTCTTTGATTTGTTCGTGAAGATGAATGGAACATAACCCAGCACTGAAATAAACTCGTAAGCTGTTATTACCGTGTTAAATGCAATAATGTTTGGTATTAAATGTGAAATTATTAGTTAAATGATGTAGAAATAGTTCCTTTAAAGCTACACGATTCTATTGATGTCCTTTGTGTGTTTTAATAAGCGCATAATTGTTATATAGTTAGAAACGATATCCCAAAGCTTATATCATTATTATAGGGATTATGTTCAGTTATGATAATAATGTATGTTTATATGTTTTGTTATTGAAAATAAAGATTTTATTTTCAATAACAAAACATATAAAACAAGTTCACAGTGTTTGGATCTTCTTATAAGTATAAAATATACTTGTGCCAGAAGATTCAGCTCTTCCTTTACTGTATCAAATCTTGTTTTTTTTTAAAGTTAATATAAAATAATTGTGTGAATGTGTGCTAATGTGTCAGTGTGTTTATGTGAAATTACGAAAGAAATGTAGAAGCAAGATATTATTGAAATTGTTCCGTAATATTGCCTCCGCATCCTCGTAGTCCAAACCGTCCAGCCACTTTATTAATGATGCTTAACAGTCGTGCCAGTTTAAAGCTTTATTAGTTTCCATAATTTAATACTACTGTCATATAATCATATAATTAATCTAAATGTATTGTGCGCACGACTTTAGGTAATCCTGGGCACCGCTGAAAATCAGCGCTGTCGCATCCTTGCGACGGCATATGCTGAGATGGTGTCCAATATTGGCATCAAGTCTTATCTAATATTTCGTTTCGTTGAAGTCGGTTGAATATTGTGTTATTTGTTTTTGTCATGTAAATAATACAAATTTGAGATTTAAATGGTTTTCTCATGGATGCCATTGTCAGAATTGGACCAAATTCATTCGAAACATCGAAATCGTTTCACCCAGTCGAAAGTTATCAGGTAACAAACAAAAAAAATATAGACGAATTGAGAACTTTCTCCTATTTTGAAGTCGGTTGAAAAGAATTGTATTACACAAAAGCCTTATACCGTAAGCCCTCTTTTGAATACGAGGAGTGCAATAGAAACACGTCATAGACCGCCGCCGGAGTGCAGCAGACGGCCCACGTCCGAGATGTTAATCTACCGCCACCGCGTTACGCAACCGTTTCCGCGCTCTAGTGGGTGACTTCTGTCCGATGCTTTATAATCGCCTACACTCTTCATCTTATCGCTATGTTTAATTACTAAATAAATTGTACTAGTGCATGCTGTAACATACAACCAAAGGTATTATCAGATGTCCGAAAAAAAAGAATACACTAGGAATTTTCTGTTCAAAAGTTTACAAATTTTGTAAGTAAAGTTTACTAATATTCTAGTAAAGACAAAGACAAGTCACACATTTTCCTGACCATTACAGAGTTTTATTGTAACTAGTGGTTGATCTCAGCTAGGAATTGGATTTAGGAATTGGAGTATTGAAATCACACATAATTCGCAGATCGTAACTTATTCGGTGAATCTCTCAATCATTATTTAAAATAATTACTTAACCGTTGCCAAGCAACCGTATAATATTTCGTATATACCTCCACTATTTCGTACGAAAGATTTTACGAACTACTGAGATTGACCAGAGAAGCTGGCCAATCTGAGTAGTTCTTAGTAGAGTACTTCTCAGTTCTCTTAGATCGCTAAGCATGAACCTCTATTGCTAGTAACTCGACACAAGGGTCCCCCCTGTAAGGGGTAACCTCGGCTTGGACGGTTACTATGTTACGGGAAAGAATCCCGATCCAAGGATGCCCGAGAGGACGTACGAAGGGTGACAAATTTTTCGTATTAATATAATGATTTATAAGACCGAATGTGTGGTTGTCATTATCTTTTTAAAAAAACCTACATTGATTGGCCAAGATGAGCTGAAAGCAACGGTTTCACCGAAATTGAGAGTTAACAGAGCTCTTAGGTCGCTTAGTCTGAACGGAGGTCGCGTAAAGTTACTCCTAATGTCTATTGAGATAAATATTAGTGAAATATTTGAGTATATACCACTGAATAACAATAGTAATAAATAATGTAATAGAAAAAAGTCAAGAAGCAATAAGTAAAAAGATACAAATATGTACTATTAAAAATTAGTACAAATAAAATAATTAAATAATAAATTAAATTAAATAATATAAGGAAGTAATGTTAGAAAGATAAAAGAAAAAGAAAACTATAAAAGACCCTAAAATAGACCATTTTGAGACAACAAGAAAAAAATACCTATTAGGAGACCTTTCCCTACTCAGGAGAGAATAACCGCAACATGGCGGTTACTTTAGCGAGGCGGTTATATTAGAAAATATATATATAATAAATGAATAATCGTTTATAATATCCAGGGAGTGTAAGGATCGCAGGCGATGAGTCGGGGTGCGCAGGAGACGTTTCAGACGTCTCCTTTCGCCGCTCCCGTAATCCGAAGCGGGGTCAGGATGGGAACCTGGCCCCAGCATGCTTCGGCGTCGTCGGGACTTCTCTGAGTGCCGGAGGAGTCCCCTTTGAGGGTGAAGACCGGTCTTTGCCGGGACCGGCCGGTCGTTGCGGTGTCCTGTCGCTGACAGCTCCGGGACACCCCGCTCATAACGGCTGATGGCATTCGCGGTAGGTTTAGTGGGTATGGGCTGCCCAGGCCGAGTCCCACACATCCCTCCGGGTCCACCCAGGGTACCGGAGGATGGTCTATAAACAGTTTCCCCGCGTAAACAAAAAAAAAGGGAGTGTAAGAATTAATTCAAGGTATTTTAATTAATTTCCGCAGAAGCGGGCTGCACCATCATAGTGTTAGGTACATAAACCAACTGTCCGCCATGCTTATTCTCAGCGGCGTACAAGTGACCGTGAAAAAAGCAGATTTTTTTAAGATTTATGGATGTATATTCTAAACAATCATCTCGAACATACGTTTAGTAGATAAATTTATTTACGTTCCCTCGTCATGATTATAGATTAGAATATCTCGACCTAACTCTGCGAGCAAACTAAGACAATCATGAAAACCTGAGTGAAAGAAAACACAGTCATAGGCGCTGGCAAGAATATACATCAAAAAACAAACGACATGAAACGCTTTTTTATTTTTTACACAGTTGGCCAGAGAGGCTGGTCTTAACTGCTTCACCGGATTGAGAGGTGGCATAGCTCTTAGGTCGCTTAGCCTGAACCTCTATCGCTAGTACCTCGACCTCGGCTTGGATGGTAACTATGTTACGCGTAAGCATTCTGATCCGAGGGCGCCGAGAGAGCCGAACCCAGATTCGGTCAGTAGCTATTTTATTAATAAAACTATTTAGGACAATCTAAGCTAAACTAACTTATATGCCACTTCGGGAAGCGCGCGGTATGAAACGCGTTAACCTAACAAAATAAATATTTTTTTTAATTTTTAATAAAATTATTTGCAAAAATTAAATAATAGGTCAAGGAATCTTACATTTATTACAATTACGCCTTCATTATTGTAGATTTCTTAGAAATGGCGCGCGAAAAAACTACTTTTTGCATATTTGCCACAGATTGCCTATGTCCACACCTCCCGTCTCCGCATGCGTCAAACTTCTTTGTATGACGCAAGACGACTGCTTGCTCAGACGTGTATGCGGCTCATGGAACGACGTTTTGCGCTTAACAATTTGTTTGATAGACCCCATGGGCAGTTGGGAACCATACATAAGATCACATTCCTAATTGCTTATATTCGGTGCTTCTATTAATAACTCTTTGTGTAACTTAAGCTTTTTCTGTAATAGTGTATCTGCAATACTATCCCGATATTTGTATCATAATAGGTTTGAGAAAAAGTTTCTTCGTATCTTTTAAGAAAATTCTGAACATATTTTAATGTAGTTTATTTATATTTAAATATAGCTTGTAGGTACCATTTTGTTTGATAACTTTTTGCCATCTTGTAGGTAGGGATATGATTGCATTGCTATAGAAATTTTCGGGACTTCTGATCAAAATACCACGACAAGTGGTTTTGGCAGTCCTCTCGAGATGTTACCATGACGCTGCCTAAAGAATTCTGAAGAAACCGAAACAGGTTAAAATCTGAAGGTGCAAAGTCAGGACTATACGAGATGTGCGAGGTCTAGCGTTGTCATGATGAAAAACCACACCCCTTCTATTGATTAATTCCGGCCGCTTTCTCTCGACTTCTTTCTTGACGATATAAACTTTTTAAAAGAGCCGTGGTAGCTCAGTGACCGGCACCAATGAATTTGTTTGTTGCAATTTTTGTGTTGGTTTACCATGCGCTCGGTGGTGAAGTAAAAGATCGTAAGAAAACCAACACGTCATAGAAAATTTTCTAAGACATGTGATGTCTAGCATCCGCAACGCAAGCAACTTCACAGAGATGGCCTGTGCCCAACAGTAGTACATATGTAGGCTGTAAATTTATGGTATAAACTGAGAGAAATGTTCCCTATAAAACCTGACGGCGGCTAGTCCAATCGTTAAAAAATAGCGTTTTACGATTTGAAGACGTTTTTTTTTTGTTCGTAAATATACTCGTTATATGATAGGATTTCAATTAGGCATATTAGTTGTCTTATCTCTTCTCCTTTTTCCTACTGAAATCGTATGGAAGAATGTGTACTGATTTAGATATTGGTTTGATATCAATGACAATCCGACTAGAAAACTACTCCTTAAGGATGAAGAGCGTGAATATTCTTTTACTTTATTGTACAATGGCCTTATCGCTGAGAGCGATGTTCTTCTATACACACAATTAGGGTGTGACAAATCTTATTACGATCAGTCTATTTTTAGACAGTGATCGGTTTAAGTGAATAACAAGAATCTATGAAAGGATTATTGTGTGAAGATAAATATTACCCACGTATGTCACTATTTAGTGCAAATAAAGAGTAAATCGTCAATGACGTAGATGAAGACAAACAGACTTATCTCCAGACACAAGTCCCGCCGCGTTCTGCACTCGCGTGTTATCTTAAGGAAATGTGTTATATTTGTCGTGCTCACTCGCTGACGTAGAAGATGTTTATCAATACACGTGGTATTTTGGGGTCATCGTAGCTGGCGTACGGTATATACGCTCATCACCCAGACGGTCTCTACAGGCCTCTTGAGAGGTAGCAAACCTCTTAAGAACGGTGGCACGGCTCTTACGAAATTAGGCATAGCTCTTAGGAGACGTGGCACTGCTCTGAGGTTGTTGGATCACCATTGTCAAATGTTGGAGACTTTAGGGGTTCGCTCTAATATTGTTTACGACATAGTATAAAAACGTTGATATAGGTAAAGGCTGTGATGAATTGTTAATTAAGCAATTCTTATATTTATGCTAATGTTATACAGATTTTATCGCGGTTTAACAAGCATTTGCCAATGACGTTTCAGTCTAGAAGACTCACGGCCCTACAAATGCAAAATCCGTAAATATATGTAGATTTATTTCAATCTATTTTATGTAGATTTTGGCTCGACTTGGTTACCGCTATTTTACGATTTTCAGAAATATTTTAAACCCGTTTTAAATAGAAAAAAAATAACTTTAATATTTATTTTAAAATATGAAGACTGTCCAAATTATAAATAAGTGATTTCTGTCTACCTTTATTCTTATTTTACTTATATCTACTTATTGTAATTAGACTTATGTAGGACCCTCTCCGTGACGCTACCTTTATGCCTAGGGGCCGACTAAGCAAGATACTCATCGCCGATGAATGAATTTTTGTTTGTTCACATGACTGCGTATGATTCGCAGAAACATCTATACAGTTATTTATATCCTGTCTCTTAAGTACACTAATCCAATTAGGCTTAGCGGGGGTCCAGTCTCTTTACCGACATATTTCATTTATTGAATTTATTCGCTCGTTTTTTGGTTACGCAAGTTTTGCAGCTTTAATTTAAATTGTCAAAACAATTGCATGCAATATATTAGCTTTTAATTTGACAGGTAGATTTTATCAAATCTTTGTTGCGAATGTAATTAATAAGTATTTTGTGTACAAAAGGTAATAAGTCTTTTGTAAAACAGGCAATTTACAATTTAATTTTAGTAAAACAACCTCACTTTTTCATTTGTGGTATAAAATGGTGCATTGTAACTATAAGATGTGATGTTTCTAAGACATACAGGTTCTCACGATCTTTTTCTACCCCACACGTGATGGATCAACACTTAATATTACAATAAACAATGTAAATGGTGCTGACACCAGAAATTGAACTAGTTATTCTACTGTGTAACTTTAGGTGACCATGGAACATTAAATTGCCACGGCTCTTATTTCTCAAAATAATTCTTAGAATAGACTAATAACCCTGCCATTTGCGGGATTATTACCCCAAAGTGTTAAAAGTACTTATACAGAGATAGAAATAGATGATACTAAAATATTTGTTAAGTAATTCAAGTTTGTTGTTCAGTGCTCAGTCTTCCGATAACAGCTACCGTACGATTTGTTCGGCCCTCTCATGCGTACTTGGATGGAAATGCTAACACAGAGTAACCGTCCAAATCATGGTCTTCACGGACCATCAAGGGTTGCTCCTAATAGAGGTTCAGGTAAAGCGATGTAATAGATCCAAGAACCTCTCAAATTCCCGTGAAACTTTTTCGTTTAGCTTCTCTGGTTCTGTCTCCAGTGATCGAAAGACTCTGTTTAAGGTTTATAAGAATTAGTCAGTTAAATTGTCTATCAAAATAGTTTTGTTAATTTGTTCTTAACGGTAACTGTCAACTTTAAAAACGATCATATAGACGATGTATACCGTCAAACGTAATCAATTGCATCATGCATCCAAATATACACTGAAAGCATATAATTACCCTTGAACTCAGAATAAGTCTAATGATATAGTTATCAATCACACGTCAGTAAACAGCTTTAAGACCTCAAAACTACTAGTTTGGGTACTAATTATGAATTAAAGTTGTAATTTTGGTATAATTATATTTTTCAAAGTGTAGTATTAGCAACGATTCGAATACGGACGCGTAGGTGATCTACTATTATGAATTAAGCTTTGGGGTCAGTTTAAAAGATAATTATTATTATCTTTTCTGTAAAGGTGATGGCTTTAAGATATTAAGGACATAATACAACAAAGAGTTGTGGTAGTTACGAAGTAGGTTGCTTTTCTGAAGTTTAAATTGTAGGAACCCGAGTTCGATGCCCGATATCTGCATAAATTAAATTATTTGATAATAAAGATGTTCGAGTTATACGTTTTTATATTCAACATATTTTATACACTATTAATAATATTAGGTGACAGTATCGAGGAGAACGAAATACATTGCTAGGGGCATATAGAGGCGTGGTTCGGCTCTCTCGGGCACTCTCGGATCGGAATGCTTACACGTAACATAGTAACCGTCCAAGCCGAGGTTACGCCTCACCGGACGGACCCTTGTTGACCTGAGAGCTATGCCACCTCTTAATCGGCTGAAGTAGTCCAGCTCTCTGGCCAATCTGTGTAGTTCGACATTAAAAAAGGGCGCAAAATAAGGACGATTTCATCGTGTCAAAAAGCCTTCTTGTGACTGAACATGCATATCAATAGGTGATAGCGAGGTGCATCAGTCAGCATTCAATGTAGTTCGAGAGCCACTTGACATAAAAGAACTTGGGATGAATCCGTGTTTGAGTCCTTTTATCTGTCTGTTTATTTGTATCATTTACAACTAGTGACATGCCTCGTTCTCGACGACCGCATGCTGCAAGCGTCCTTCCACCGTCTCTGTGATTGCGTGATACCAATGTAGGATGCCTTCTCTGAGCACTTCTGCCGTCCATTTCCTAAAATAATCTGCTTACTACTACTACTAATTATGTATAGACGGATGACTTTTGGTGTATGGAAAAACTAAAAAAAAAATCTGAAAATTGCATAAAAATTTAATCAAAATAGCGTGATAGGTAAGAAGTTGGTGGACAAATCTGGTGATCAGAGGGCTGGCCATACAACGTGGCAATGCTACCAGCCTTCTGGGCACGCTGCCAAGCTTTTTTGTAAATACCTGTTATATTGTAAATATTTCTTTTTTTAGTTAGTATTATCTGTAAATTATAGAAATTATAGTTATTATATTATAGTTAGTTATACATTTATTGTAAAGTAATTAAAATAAACAGTTACGTCTCTTATCAAAATTAAGCTAAAAAATAACGTAAAAGGGAAAATAACGTGTTAATTATTTAATCCATTCTCGCATTCTGTTAATTTAAATATTTTACCACAAAAAGAATGACAGAGAATTTTTTTATACTGTGACTCTGTAAATAAATCTATAATAATCCAATTATGATATGTCATGTCAATAAAAACATAGTGGGCAGAGATGACATGACTCAATAACAAGTAGCTGTAATAAAATCGGTCATTCCGTACGAGCAAAATATTCATGTCGTATCTTTTTTTGCTGAATCAATAAAGCAAGACATAACGTAAATTGTTTTTTAAAATAACGGTCTGATCTGAATGCCGTCAATTAGTGTACCACTTTGATTTCAAATTGAAAGATTCATCTACGATGTGTCTAAACACATTTTGGTGCTTTGATATGCAAAATGACGGGCTATACGGTTACTTCTTTATCTAGGCTTGAATAGCGGTACATTTATAGATCTGTAGCTTTTTAGTAAAGTGAATCTATTCTGTTTGTACTCTGCAAAATTGAATGACAAGATTGCCCTAGAGATGGGTAAGTTGCCGATTGAAATTAGGAGGCTTCGTTAACTATTAAATAAATAATAAATTTATTTATTTATTCTTCTTTCACAAATTTAAAGTAAATATAACTTATAGTACCGTTTTACATAGTTCTTAAATTTGTGAATGACTGATGTCTTTGCTAAGGTACCTGTAACACAGATCACCAGCCCCCCATCATAGTTATAATAATACTGACATTTTATTATGTAATATAAAATTAGAAATTAACACGCTTTTTTTTTTTTTTGGACGAACTATCACAGTTGGCACAGAGAAGGTATGTTTTATATGTTAAACCTACAAGGCTAAGAAAGTTTTCTAAGGGGCATGAAGTTTGCCAATGTCCTTATATTCTCTTTACAGAGAAGGTCTGTGTCATATCACATCTATGTCCCATATAAAATATATATGTAGGCTGTGTCTTTAACTTTTAATGTAGAAGGCTATATTGCATACGTACCAAGGTGCTTATATGGGTTTTTCGAAATAGTGTTCGGTTTTCCTATTCATCCACGTAGATCAGAGTTGGCTACTACTACAACTGTCGCGGTCGAAATTTTATCACATTTGCTAAAAGGCTGTAAGGCTTAAAGTGAATTTGTCGCATCATTTTTTTAAAAGAAAGCTAGAAATATTTTTTTTTCTTTTCAGAAAACATTACTAACGTTCTTGTTAACCATTCCAAAATAATAAAAAAATTCCAAATAAGCTTTAAGCTTGTGCTAGGAGATGGTTCACGTCAATAGTCGAATATTGAATACGAACCTACGACCTTACGATTCGCAGACCGTAACCTAAACCATTAGGCTATTGACGCTTAAATCATTATCAATTTTAAAATGGAATAAGCATACTTAAAAATACGTTTTGTTTGAAATCAATGTCATTCAAAAAGTTTACAATTCTATTTTGTATGTTAGCGGTAAAAAATGAAACCATTAAGGGCCTCCATGTATATTTATGTATACACAATGTACTTCAAGAATGTCCGTGTTTGCGGTACACCGAGATTATTTACTTCATTTAACAACATTTTTCGTATTTGTTCCGAGTAAGCAGTGTTCGCAAAACATGGGTCGTTTATATAAGTTATTGATTAATAATATTTATTTAATATCCATACAAATAAATAAAATTGGAGTGTCTGTTTGTAATATTAAATTAACCGCTTTTTACACACAATCACAAGTTACATATATCAAAATAACATTTTTTGTCCGTCTGCCTGTCTATTTGTCTAATCTTTGAAGTCACTGGATTTTGAAGGGACTTCCACTGGCAAATAGCTATAACGTAAGAATTTTCTGTATATAATTGAAATAAGAGCTCTTATGTCCTTCTAATGTAACTAGGATAGACAAAGATAGCAAAAGTTATACGCTTTTCACTCCGCTGATTAGTATGTGATATACGTGACAGGCGGCCAGTCTCTTGCTATGCAGTTTGAAGAGCTCTTTACAAATTCGAAGACAGTAATATCTGCCCATAACATTTAGTGTTTGACAGCAGAATTATATTCTGCGGTACTTCCCCTAGATGTCCAGTGCAAGGTCCTATTTCGAAATTTCAGAATCATATCTCGAACGCGCCACACGTTCAGATACGGATTTTAAAATTAACCGACTGTAAGTTATCGTGACCTTTGATATTAAAAATATAGTAAAGACTACATTTTGTTCTTATTGATCTCGAGGTTTCTTCGAATACAAAGGTAGTCGTAACAAAGCAATATCAAGTTTGATTCTAGGGTATATGTTAACAGCGGTATGGAATAGCCTAAGAGTGACACTGAAAGTCGTCAAAGAATCGTGTGGTTAGGGGCAAGTGCAGCTTAAAAGAAGTTATATTTCAGAATCAATAACGGTACGCTACGGTTCGACGATAAAGTAGAATATTCCGAAGATATACGCTGTGGAAGTGAGTATTAGATGCGGTAGCGGGCGCCCTAGATGAAGATATGTCGACCAGATTCTAAACTTATTGACAGGCAGGTAAGGAAAATAAAATTAAAGATCAGGATAGAGTACAAACAAAACTCTCACGTCTTCTTAAATTTAGCGGGGATAGACTGAGACGGCAATCGCTAACCGCATTAAACAAAAGCCGTACATGGACGCCAACTTTAGAAAGTGTTTTTTTGTGCTTAAGTAAACAAAAATCAGACTGTTTAAAAAAATCCGGGCTACCAATCGTAATAAGAATGTTAACTAGGCTATCATCGATGGTATGTTTACATGTTAGCAATTCTTTATACTGTAGTATTTAGTAATGCATAATACAACGAAATGCGAGTATAGTTAATTCTGTCTACACCTTTGTTTCGCAAAATATTTGTCAAATAAATTCTATGTCGTATCAGAGATTAAAAGGCTGGTGTTGCCGTACACGCTCACAATAAATTTGAATTATCACAGCGTGCTCGGTGGTATTTCTTACAGCGGTGGCTCATTTCTATAAATAGATGCCTTTCAAAATATACCGATAAAACAATGGGGGGACTTGATGCAATCGCATACTTCGGAGACAATTGTTTGGCCTAATCTTATTTTGGCCTAGGCTTAGGGTTTATTGTTCGTGACATGTTTGTTTTATGTTCGATTCATGCGCAATGCTTTGTTTATGACCGTCATATAGTTTTACGGCTCATGTTATGCAAAAAGCTACATATGTTTAAATACTAATTACGTTTCTAAGCCAATATCAATATGTTTTATTCTAATTATTTCGAATTTTCTACATTTGAAGAACATGTTCTTAGTTTTACTTTTAATAATTTAAATACAATTTTTGTTGTATCTTTTTGTGTTAAACGTTATTAAGCGTGGATGCCCTTCATGTATTAGTCAGAAACTAACCAAACTATCGTCAAACTACCCTCTAAGTACATCCTTTCCAATAAAAAATGAATCATCGAAATCTGTTGGCGTGATATTTCGACTACCCACCACCTCCCATGGCCCCACCAACCTCGCGGTTAAACAGTTATTAGATAACAATAATTAACCAAAAACATACAGATGACTTGAGAACCTACTCCGTTGAAAAGGTCGGGAAACAGCCAGTTTATTAATATACATACAGCAAGAGAGATAACAAAAGAAAGCTATTCAACCTCCTTTGGTAGCTTTGGCTTATAAAAAAGTTAACAAACAAAATTCTATATTTGTAATTTGAACAATGCAAGACTGGTCCCAGAGTGTGGCCGAGCAGTCGGCTGGAGCACGCGCCAGACGTCCCTCTCGGTGTCACATATCTTTGTTTGGATATACGAGTTAGTTAAACACGGCTGAGTTAAAACCTTCGTTATATACGTAACACAACACTCGGCGGATTTCAAATCAAATATAATAATACTAACCGAGATGGCTCTGTAAATACATTGTTAAATACTCGTGTGCAGTTTTGATTGTAACTGGGGAAAGATTACCTTACAGAGTTCTTTATGGCCTTTTTTTTTTTCATGGACAATAGCTTTATACAGTGATTTCGTTATAAATTCAATTTCAAATGATAAAAAAAACCTCTCATGTGTTTTTATTAGTGTTTCTAAAGTTGTGTTGGAATGATCTCTTTTGTACGTATAAACCGAAAATCTGGCACAAACCGACTGGGATTCGAAGCCGAAATCCTTATAATTGTAATTCGAAACGCTTCGCAATATCTTTTTGATATTAAAAAATATTAATTATATCACGTCTTCTTCCGACTTACAAATCTACAAAAGTATGACGTAATGCGATTACCTTATGATCTCTAGATCATAGCTCGTCATAGCGAGATTTAGGGTAGACAGAGATCAATCCCTTATCGCACTTCACTGAACTTTCAAGATGAAGTGTAAAGCTACGTCGTGCACATCGCGAAACTATATTCGATAAAGCAAGTCAATATACAGCACGGCAGCAGCAAAATGAGATTAACCGCAATTCATTTTGACTTGTATTTTTTGTCTAATAGATTATTGCCTACTAGGATTTTACAATATGACTCAAACAATTAATGCCAAAATTTAATCCAGATGACCGTTAGTGAGATAATAAGTGACGTAACTACAATGACTGTCAAGGATAAAAAAGTGTGTTATCTTTCGATTTGATCGATAACATTTTTGAAGGTAATATAATAAATATGAAATCTCTGATCTTCTAAACCTTCTTCTTCTATTTTAGGAAACCATGCCTTCCCTAAATCTTTAAGTTAATATACAGTACATACTCGTACATTTTAAAACACACAGTGATTACAGCTAATTAATACATTGAAATGACGGGAGTGCATATTTGTTCTTTGTTTCGTACCTAATATAATATTAATTAAAACTATCCTTTTTTTGTTAACGAGGTCGAAATCTTCAAAAAGATACACCGCCTTCTGGGGAAGGCGGCGGTTATGTGGGGTTTTTACCCACTAAAACCTCCCCGGTGGCCCTTCCTCGGTGCATGGTGAGGGCCTCCTGGTTCTCCAGTGGAACGCACCGGAGCCCCTCTGCACTGTGCTCAAGGAGAGCACTTCCGGGGGAGGTTACTCGCCCGCCCACCTGTGCCCTCGCAGTGCAAGGCGACACGAGCCAGCCGATGTCGCCTTCCCGGGTCCACCCTTGTCGCCCAGTGAACCCGAGGCCCCTTTTAGTCGCCTTCTACGATAGGCAGGAGATACCGTACTTATTCTTGAAAGCCCAGAACTACAGGGCTGAATTGAAATTATCCTAAACACAGTATGATTTGATCTTATTTTCGTTCGTCATATTTACATCCGTTAGAAATCGGAAATCCGCAACTCTATAACGTAAACATTTCCTACTTATTGACGCACGTACTCGTATATAAATAGCCAATAAGTACCACAAAATTTAAGTGAGGCAATTTATAAATAACATACTCGGTATCACAGGTCTGAGTCATTGACGTTGACTCTACAATATTATTACCATATTTGTCTACGCTAATAATAAAATTACGACATGATATATTTTATTGGAGATGAATTAATAACATTGTACAATTTTGATGATCACGGCCTTTGTATTAGTGTTCTAGCGGTTACAGTAACAATTGAAGCTAATATTTGTTTAATTGACAAATGTTTGTGTTAAACTCATAGTACCGTGACTATTCTGTGTACTTGATTAATTATCATAAAACCCTTCCAATTTTGATGTGTATTGATCATAACACTAGACAAGGCCAGAACGAGAAAGGCATCAAACCGCTTAGGGCGAAACCAACGAAAAAATATTTCCATTTTCAAAAAAGAATCTCTATTCTTCGTCTAGAACAGTCAATCAGCGTCTTTGGTATCTTTTGTATCTTTCTAAAGCTGTCCTTCGACTACTGTATCGTTATTTAAGAGATAGTAATATTTTCTTTTGTGCCATTGTGATAGGACCATAACAGCAGTAGAATTGATAACCGTTGCGTAAAACGAGTCTTGAGCGGAGAGTGTGTAGAGGAAAGTGTAGAGTAGGACCTTTAGACTAGGTGGAGCGATGATATGAGATGGATGAGAATAGCCGAGGATCGTGCTCAGTGGCGTAGTATTGGACAGACTTATGTCAGCAGTGAACTGTTGCAGGCCGGATGATGGTATGACCATACATAGGCAGTAGTTTTAGCAAGTGATTTCTGTACTTAAGAATTTGAAACACGATAAATCATTGCAAACTATATAAGTCTGGTATTCGACCACAATAAACCGTGCAAGCACTACAATGTTCTGTCACTAGATAAACGGCGTACGTGTACACGTACACTGTTACACTTACTTAAACTCTACGACGTATGCAATATTACCATTGGTAATCTAGAATTAAATGCAATGTTCATGAACTTCTGCCTCTTCTGCTGCGCGTGGCATACGTCAATTTTCAGTATTTCATATGGCAGAACAAAATATGCGCAGCAAAAAAAAATCACAGCTTCAGTTGATATTTTCAATACCGGAAAAACTATATTTAAAAAAATGTTATTTTGAGGCCATTGACAGTACATATTACACACATACATACACACACCATACCCACACACACCACATATACAACACACACACACATGCATTCACATCATGATATCAATTGTGAATCTTTTTGTTAAGAGTCAATATAGTGGCCGTTGATTATATAATATATTATAACTTAAGTACTGTGGAATATGTAATAAATGAATAAATCTAATATCCAGTTGAGCGCTCCATATACTCGTATATATGTATATATATATATATATTTCTCAATCCAATGAAGATATAAAAACCTTCAGGTCAACAACGGCAATGCTATAAAAAAATAGGAGGCTAATTAAAATCTCGGTACCGGACTTCCTTTATACCGCATAAAAAGTAGACAAATCGATAATAAATCCATTGATTGAACCGCACGAGTCAAGGGGAACCTCCCACATGACGAGATCGTACTACGAGTTTTTGTCAAATGAGTCAACGTGCGTAACACTCTGTACTTGACGAAGTTCTACGAGATATACATACGTAAAATAAACAAGAATATCTTTACGTTACCTATTTACGACACAATTAAATATTATTAATGTAATTATTTAATATTTACCTTAATGCCTTCGCTTTTTAAAAATATCTATCTACATTACCAAAGAGGTCATAGCTACGTTGTTGGTCTGTGACGTTTAATATTCTTAAAAAATGTTTGGCGACTATGACTAATGGAATATAAAAAAAAGTTACAGCCTTTAGTGTATACTCAGAGAAGGCCTTACAGAGATATTTCGATAGTTATTCGGCCCTAGTGCCGATTAGGTCACTTGTCTTAAAACAAATCCTAAAACATATACGTTTCGTCCCGATGTTTTCCTTCACCGCCGATCATGTTGTAAATCATCACTTAAAATTGCAACAAACTAAAAAGATAAAGCAGAATGTTTGGCTGACAATCTTAAGACTTACACAGTGCTACTACTACCACTGAGCAAAGTATGGCGACTATCATTTCCTAATGTTCAACCGATGGGAAAATCTCTATATTTCAAACATTTTTTTTTATTAATTGCTTGCTTCACTTTTGCGTTACGCGTACCGGTTTAGTATTATTTGCTCCCGGACTTAGCGTTAAATAAAGTAATTGCTTATTTGTTGCAGCTTGTATTTTTTGCTATTGTTAATTTGTCATGGTTTTTATCTGCTTTGGATTTAAGATATCGGGTATAAGATTACATTCCCAATAAACCCGTGACTACTTTTGAATATTTTAGATCAACAATATTAATACTCTAGTAGTTGGTCCAACGCCAAATAAGCTTCCCAGATATGTTGGTGATCGCTCGACGCACGGAGGGCCTTTATTTAATGTCGATATCTGTGAGGTCGTGGCACTTTCCCTTTCGTACCGGCCATTGTTGGAATTTATGCGATAAGACGGGATATTTAGTAGAAGCTAGATAGAAATTTAAGGATCGAATGTCAGTATTAGAAAAGGTGTGGAAATTAGAAAGTTGTAATTTATCGGGTGCAACCTTCATCCATAAAATGATCCCGAGTTACTGCTTACAGACTGCTGTAGCTAGTGAAATTACTAAGCTAATTAAGCTATATTAGGTCAAAAGTTCAGCTTTAATATTAGAAAATATTCGGTAGCACAGGACTTACGAAAAATCGTTAAATAAAGTACAATTTATCACGCTTTAATTTAGATTTCAAATTTCCGAGGTTTCGAATACTTTACCGTGCTTTTTCGGGGTGTTATATTGTGTCACTTCTAACGTCTATATTTTCTCTGTATACGAAATGGGGCTACGCTGATTTTAAGTGATCACCATTGCCTATGAACCTTCACATGAACGGTTGCAGGTGTGTTGCCAGAGTAAGGAGTAGACTTGATTTTGATTTGATCACCGAAATACTGGAGAAAACTGATTTCACTGGCAACTAGTCTAAGGAAAGAAATTACGTGAAAAAAGTCTTTGAAAAGTCAACCACGCCTCTAGTCGATGTTATCGGAATTTCGCCATGTCATATTCAATGTATAACTTTTTAATTAACAATATAAGAAATAATTATTACAGCAATAATGATCATCGAATAATTTAAATGAAAATAACCACGGGAAATAGATATCTCTTTACTTAAGTAAAATATTACACAACTGTCATGTCTAGACGATTAAGTAAATAAGAGTGACAAATAGATATACATAAGACCTCTAGTGGACATAATAATGAGACAGTGTGCTGCTATCGCAACACAGATAATAAACGGTAATTTTACACTACATGTCAATTATGAGCTGACATAACCGCGTATTAGGTTTGACGGAACGTTGCCTGCGCGGCAAGACGCGGTGAACATTTTCCGATTTAATACTGCGGATAGCTATAACATGATTCAATTATTTAAAAAAAATGCTAACAATGTTTATTTTTTCATAGACCATATTTATCCATATACCAGCGTACGTAGACCGCCTTGCTAGGCTAGATTTTGCTTTATATTATTTAAACAATAAACTTACATCATTAAATATTTAATTTAACTCTCACAATGTATTAAATTATTCATTTTTCTCCGTATTCATTCTCTTCTTGAGCGGGTGAAGATCATTACCGACATCCATGTACAATTTATTTTGCATAAAAGCTTGAAATGGTTTACGTCAATCGTCGAATCGCAGACCGCATCCTATACGTATAAGTATTAGGTACGCAATCGACTTACCATCTGAGGTTCAGGCGTTCGAATCCGGCTTGAACATTTCTTTCGTCTTTTCGTGAATCATAATAAATCAAAGTAAATATAAACAATCACTTGTTAAGTTTGTACTTGATAAGAAGCTCGGTGACAAACGGATAGCGGCTGTTGTCTTTGTCTACCCCTATTAAAAAAGGGACAAAACATGTGAGAGTTTAAAAAATCTAGTATAAACCTAGTGTTGAAAGACAAATGTGGCGAGTTGTTGTCAATGTGGCCTTAACATCTTCACCAGGTTGAGAGGAGGCCGAGCTTAGTCTGAACCTTTATTACTTCAATTGGATAAGCAAGCTTTTAACCTTATAGAAAGGTTATTTGTAACTTAAACACTAGGCCAAACGGTCATCAACTAATTATTACCCACATAAAATACAAGTTATTAGCGGAAGGAATGGCTTATGTGATGAGACAACATCATGTATTACAATATTACAGGGTTCAGCAACGTTTGCCCTTTGGCTGTAAATAATAACGTCAATAAATAACTGTTAAGTCTTAGGCAAAGTTAAGTTAAACGGCGTCGTACATTAAATTTAACACGTCGCGACATTAACTAAGACAAATCTGTTAGTGGCAGGTATTTAACCAAGTAATTGAATCATTATTGATACAATTACCGTTAAATAGCATACTTATATTTGGCCGTAGGCGTGGTAGTGGATTGTGTACGGTTTCTTTCACGGAGTGATTCATGTTTCCATTGTCACAACTGCCAATAACGCTACTTTGGCAGCCAATGATCGATTCATTGAAATACAAGGCTGTAATGGATCCTAAATTAGAATTTACATACTACATACGAAATCAATTAAAATCCTATATGTTATGCTCTCAGGAGGTTAAGTGGTTTACTTTTAAATCCAGCCTCCAGCTAATCAAATACTGGGTAACTTGGCTAAAATGCCACTCTATTTATTTAATATGGTTATACGAAAATTTTATTACTTATCTTCATCCTACCAATTATAAACGCAGAAGTTCTATGGATGTTTGTGAAGTACTCCGTCATGCAAATACTACTTAGTGGATTTTAATGAAATTTAACAGTAATATAGATTACATTTCAGAGTAACACATAGACTGTAATTTATATGGATGTAGTGTGAATTATCCAACATATAAGTAGGAAAAAAATCGAACATCTGCGAGCTATTTCGGCGTGCGCCGTAAAAATATTAAAGTTACATGTATATTCTCGTAGTTATTATATATAATGGAAATGTTCTCTTCTGATCGTAAATATTCCTACAAAAGTTTTTAATCGCGGGTAACATCGCGGGGCGAAGCCAGTCACTAATAAATCTAACAATAACTTTAAAAAAAATATTTAAACCTTCACAAAAATTCAAATTTGTTGACCTTATAGAAAAACTACATTCTTTTGACTTTACCCATATAAAAAAAAATCTTTTACATAGTATGTTACTTTACGTAATAAGCTAGGTCGATTTCTCTTAATACCTATTCAGTATAACTTTAACTTCATAAATTATCAATTATTTATATCTAGGCATTGTAACTTTCTGCTAGAAATGTCCAATTAGTCGATTTAAACACAGGGGTTTCGTATCGAGGAAAAGCAATCTTACGTATAACTAAAATAGTGCATTCTGTCTGTATGTTTAATACGAGTACTTATGTTTTATTATTATTATTTCGGTTTTTAATTTTTTCCTGTACAATTTGTAGATTATGGGCAGTTCTATGCGCCTATGCCTGCCTATAATATAGGAAGGAAATAATTTATTTCGGTTTGGAAATACCTTTGGCAACAATAGAATCGGTTGACGCAGAGTGCCAGTTATAACTATATAATACTGTTTTAAGAAGAAACAATTACATGAAAAACTTATGGTTGTGTAATTGAGATAATGTAATTTGAAAAGGCGAATTTAGAGGTCTATCTCGTTGAGTAGTAGCTAATTAGCTTATAAGAGACCTAGCAATAAACAGCTCCACCTTTCTCCGGATACCTATCATGTTGACGAAGGAGTTTTTGGTGGTCAACGGTTCGAGACAATCTCCATCTTATACGATCGAATAAAAAAGGTGGTAGTATTAGGCTATCTTAGATATTAGAACTGATCTATTTCTCTTTACTTACGCCTAAAAAAGATAACCGATGGGCTGGCGTGATATGCTGTACATATTGCTTGCAGTTTTCTTGAGCACCTCAAGCTTTAAGTGTTTAACTAACTAAAGAAAATTAGTTGAATTTAACGCAAGTATAACTTTCTCCAGTAGGATGGAAATAACACTTGCTATATTATCTGTAATTTAATTACCGGGGAACGAAGCTACGTGCCAAGGCTAGTATATAAATGTAGGTACTATCAGATCTATTAGCTAGTTGTTGAAAACAGCTATCGCTCAGCAGTCGGACTGAGTTAAGCAGTCGCACGTTCATTAATCTTGAATCACACAATCTTGTCGCCGCTGTTTCATCATTGGCACCTTACTATAAAATGTTTTAAATCACAAATCGATTAGAACAAATTGAATCTTGCTGTATTCTCTTAAAGCGTATTTTACAACGTCGAACAGAAAGCGACAGGAATGTAAATGAGAGTGTTGGATTGGCACCTGTGAGTCTGGTGGTGCGGTGACGTCACACTGTAGTAATGTAGCCCAATCATTAAGACACCAATCAAGTGGTCAACATTATAACTTTTTGCTCCGTCGCCAACATTTTGCGAATTTCAATTAAGCTGCTACAACAGGTCTGACGGCGGTGCATCCGGTTGAATGTCATTTGTGCTTTAAATAATTCAAAGAGAAATTGTGGAGAATGTGCATTTTTAACAGTTTCATTAGTTCTGAATCTGATTTCTTAACTGAGTCGACATTGAACTTTAATACTTATGTTTTATTATTATTATTTCGGTTTTTAATTTTTTCCTGTACAATTTGTAGATTATGGGCAGTTCTATGCCTATGCCTGCCTATAATATAGGAAGGAAATAATTTATTTCGGTTTGGAAATACCTTTGGCAACAATAGAATCGGTTGACGCAGAGTGCCAGTTATAACTATATAATACTGTTTTAAGAAGAAACAATTACATGAAAAACTTATGGTTGTGTAATTGAGATAATGTAATTTGAAAAGGCGAATTTAGAGGTCTATCTCGTTGAGTAGTAGCTAATTAGCTTATAAGAGACCTAGCAATAAACAGCTCCACCTTTCTCCGGATACCTATCATGTTGACGAAGGAGTTTTTGGTGGTCAACGGTTCGAGACAATCTCCATCTTATACGATCGAATAAAAAAGGTGGTAGTATTAGGCTATCTTAGATATTAGAACTGATCTATTTCTCTTTACTTACGCCTAAAAAAGATAACCGATGGGCTGGCGTGATATGCTGTACATATTGCTTGCAGTTTTCTTGAGCACCTCAAGCTTTAAGTGTTTAACTAACTAAAGAAAATTAGTTGAATTTAACGCAAGTATAACTTTCTCCAGTAGGATGGAAATAACACTTGCTATATTATCTGTAATTTAATTACCGGGGAACGAAGCTACGTGCCAAGGCTAGTATATAAATGTAGGTACTATCAGATCTATTAGCTAGTTGTTGAAAACAGCTATCGCTCAGCAGTCGGACTGAGTTAAGCAGTCGCACGTTCATTAATCTTGAATCACACAATCTTGTCGCCGCTGTTTCATCATTGGCACCTTACTATAAAATGTTTTAAATCACAAATCGATTAGAACAAATTCAATCTTGCTGTATTCTCTTAAAGCGTATTTTAGAACGTCGAACAGAAAGCGACAGGAATGTAAATGAGAGTGTTGGATTGGCACCTGTGAGTCTGGTGGTGCGGTGACGTCACACTGTAGTAATGTAGCCCAATCATTAAGACACCAATCAAGTGGTCAACATTATAACTTTTTGCTCCGTCGCCAACATTTTGCGAATTTCAATTAAGCTGCTACAACAGGTCTGACGGCGGTGCATCCGGTTGAATGTCATTTATGCTTTAAATAATTCAAAGAGAAATTGTGGAGAATGTGCATTTTTAACAGTTTCATTAGTTCTGAATGTGATTTCTTAACTGAGTCGACATTGAACTTTAATTCTACTTAATCTTGATGAATAAATGCTCTTGTAGCGATCCCACTACCTACAAACACCTACTAAATGAATGGAGCTAGGTCACCGGCGGTCATGTACGTTTCCGAAACCCAGAATTATATCTTTACGCTGGTATCCTGTGAGATCGTTTAATCATTTTTTATAGGAAAAGGGGCAAACGAAGTAACGGTACAGGGATAGAGAAAGGAGTAGGCCCGTTTCTTGAAGGTCTCCCCAAATCGTATAGGTTCGGAAACACCGCTGGCGACAGTTGGTATCATGCCGAAACCTTTCGAACGATCGTTGCCAATGCATTTGTTTTTCTGATCTCAATTCGATCACTTTAGTGGAGTAGTTATTACATTTCACTGCTGCTGCCACATCGCTCTCAGCGATAAGATCGCACATTGTACAACGAATTGTAAAATATACCTTGTTATATTGTATAGCTTTTTTATTTATAATATATTTGTCCCACTGGTGCAGGCCTTCTTTGTAAAGATAGACCCCCTAGTGTGGATTGGCAGACTTCACATGTCTTAGAAAAAAATTCTAAGACATGTAGGTTTCCTCACGATGTTTTCTTTCACCGTCGAGCACGTGGTAAATCAGCACATGAAATTGCAACAACAAATTTATTGGTGCCGGCACCGAGGATTGAACTCGGGTTGCACTATGCAACTTGAGCCAACCGCCCGGACACAGAAGAACAAGATTTGTTCTTTAATTAGATTTCGGCTTTCGATTTGTATGATTCTGGTGTATAACACAGTAATAGCTTTCCACCGTGTACTATGTAACTATGTGAGAATGAACGTTTGCATGAACTAATGTGTGATAATGAAGTAGGTTTTATGTCACAACCATCGAGTACACAGAATTGCGGAGGCTCAATGTTTAACTATTGTATGTGAGTACGTGCGGGTATCTCTAACCGACCTTAACCGGTCTTGGCCCTTGCGGTCGACATTATTGAGGCGATTGTTTGATTTATTCCTCTTCTTATTCATGTTGCAACCGCGTCGCGTGCTCTCGTCGGTGGTTTGAATGAATGGCGTTTCATATTTGTACGACACTTGTTTATTAGAGCTTGAATATTCATTTGTTCTATGAGTTACCTATTTCAGGATTTGCCAGCCGTTCGTGTTACAATATATTTCTTTGTCAATATTATATTTGGAATTTTCGTGCAAAAGTGTTAAAGCAACACGAAATATCTGATTGCATGTTATCTAATATAGCGCTGGTGTTTATATGCCTACTTACTAATCAAGTAATAAGTTAAAAATCGGAAACGCTTAAATAAGATTATTCAATTCGTCGTTATGTCTGTTGCTAGGAGGCTTTCCACTCTCCGTTATCCTAAGCACTTTTGCATCATAGTCCTGCTGTAGTCTGGACCGTAGCATTTTTGTAAAAGGGTGCTAACAATATTTTTTTTACACAAATATTAATAACATTCTTATACGTATTAACCAACTTTTTTTTTTTTTGTTTACGGGGAGGAAATCTTCAGAAAGATACCCCGCCTTCTGGGGGGAAGGCGGCGGTTATGTGGGGTCCTTACCCACTAAAACCTCCCCGGTGGCCCTTTCCTCGGTGCATGACGAGGGGCTCCGGGATCTCCAGTGGAACGCACCGAACGGGCCAGCCGATGTCGCCTTCTTCCCGGGTCCACTTTGGTGGACGACTCAGGTCCCCACCCTTGTCGCCCAGTGAACCCGAGGCCCCTTTTAGTCGCCTTGTACGACAGGCAGGGGATACCGTAGTCTTATTCTTGAGAGCCCAGAACTACAGGGCTGATATATTAACCAACTTAGCTTAACTTATTAGATGTACAGGTGAATGGTCGAATATTTGATTCAAAGTTGGCCTTACGATTCGCATACCGTATCCTAAATTATTACGCATTGACGTTAGGTAAAAGTAATAGAAAATGAATGTATATAATATGATAGATGTGTGCGTATATATAAGAACGTGAATAAAGCGAAAATCAAATAGAAAATGTGTCTAGATCGTATAAATTCTATTCTATCTGGGTGAAGTTATTAATTATTTATTAAACAAGAGGTCAAGATGTTTTCGTCCTAGTATACGTCTGGCAGTCATTGTTAAGGCATTAGATCAGCCCACTCTCGGGTTGAACAAATATAATAAATACTACTAAATAATACTTTCTTTAATTCTGTTTATTGTCCACGGTTAGTGTATTGCTGAATATTTTTTCCGTATTGATGCAGCCTCATCAGTAACGTTTATTAAATAAAACAATTAATTGGTTGCGTGTGCACACTAATAAATAGATATTTCGAATGGGATACCAAATATTACTTATAATGATGAAATAGTGGCTTTGTGGAGAGACGACTTAAAAGCGATTTCGCACAAGAAATTACTTGCAAGCATTAATTTTCTGAATCGCCTCTGTCGTTTGGAATATTACTGTAATTATTTTCTGTTTCCGATACGTGCTTTTTGCTGCAACATACTTATTGCAAATGCATGCCGGTTTCATTGCAAATATCCATGTGATATTAAGGCTTATTATTGTGTGTTATAGAAAACAAAAAGAAAAACTTTTCACTAGGCGTTGTATGCGTATATCAGTAGATCTTCTTCTTTTTTTCTTGATTCTTCTTCTTAAAGTGCTTCTCCGACTAGCATGTCGCCATATTTCTCTCTGTCATATGCGAGACGAAACAGATGGTTGGCGCTCGCAATTCCGGACGACTCTCTGATGTTACGCAGCCATGATTTCGTTCTACGATTTGTTATATATTACGATAATTGTTGTTTCTAATCGTATACATATTTTCGTTACGTCTCCTGTCCTAGTTTGGGTGCGAACCAAGGTAAAAGATGTGTACCAAATGACGTAAGCGTAACACGCGCTGATTCGAAGCTCGGGAGTCTCCTGCGATGATTTCGATCAACTTATACTTATAGACGTGATCCGTCTGACGGGGCACGATTGATGTGAGGCAGATTGCATCATTGCTGACGTCACTTGCCAACCATTCCAATAGACCATTCGAGTCGCGCCGCCGCTGCGATACAATTGCAAATGGAAATTTAAATATGCCCTTCGATACTGCGAACCTACGGTGTATATCACGCGGACACTAAAGTTTTGCGTTGAAGCAGGAAACGCAAATATGAACGATTGTGTATAGCGTTCGTGTGTCCTTAATATTTACTCTTTGTGTATTTTCTGTTTATGTTTTTATAAAGAAGTATCTTCATATACATAAAAAACTTTAAATAATAATAATATTATATGGGCGACCGGTTGCTTGAACCCTGCTTCACTGCTGAGACCTGGGTTCGGTTTTTATAATATTTTTATGTTTTGTTCTTTCCTTTTATATATTTTACTTTTATAATATTATTATAAAAAGCCTAACCTAATAATTAAAAATAAATAAAGGAATTATTACGCTATATTTACACGGTAAGCGTCAATAGCCTAATGATTAAGGCTATTCCAGTATTGTGAGTGATAAGTGAACCATCTCTTAAAGTCTAAGCTTATTTTTAACAAATATTACGAGTAAAAACAAATTCGACAATAATGCTAACGTAAATTCAAATCGAATAACACGTGACTGATCAAACATTAAACGTAGTAGCGCGGACGCTTTCTTTTCCAAAGTATTATAGTTATACTACGTAGTTCTAGCACCTATATTTTTTTTCTTCTTCTACGTTTGTGCTCTTGTCGTTAAGAAGTACATAAATAGTCTTGTATCGTCATTCACTTACAATTCAAATCAACATTTTTCCATACGATTCTTAAGACTTGCTCGCTTCATTTTTTTTTCTTTTTTATGCTCGCTTATATCATATGTAATATGGGATCAAATGGAAACTAAACACTTTTACACAAATAAAAAAATTAAAAAGCGGTCACAAGTGACGGTACTATGAATAATAAAATTAACGAATTGAGAACCACTTCTTTAGAAGTCGGTTGAAAAATCTAAAATATTTTTGTGCTACGTCGTAGTGACTAGACGTGTGGCGAATAGAGAGCTAGTACGTTACATTGTAACATATGAAAGGTAACGTTAAAGTGGCCCTCAGGCCTACACTGCAAAGATAGTATAAGGGCAGTCCACCACTTGGCCATGCCACCACCTAACATATTTAGAGTAGGGAAAAATAATGATTGTAATACATAATTACACTTTTAATATTCCATTACCGTTGAATAATTTTCATTTTTGATTTGATTTGATCAATTAATAATTAAAAAAATTACTCGATACATTTACAAATTATAATAATATTATATCCTTATGTTTTTTTTAGTTAGTGTTGACACTATTCACTAGATAGTGCATTCTGGTCACGTACAAAACGCGGGCGCGGTCTCAAATTCTGATTTATTTACGGAATAAGTAAATCATATTAATAATATCGGTATCAAACTTCGTATTATGCATGCCGTTCAATAAACTATTTTATAGTTGCTACTACTGTTAAAGTCATTGCAATAATTTATAATATGCTTACGTCATCTCTTAGTGATGTTCCTATTCCGTAACAAGTATTTACGAGCATATTACGAGTAAAAACAAAAACCGACTTCGGAACAAACTATTTTATAACTGAATTGAATATTTAGGCAAAAAACTACGTTGATTTTGGCATAATAGATAGGTGTCAGAGCTCTTGGGTCTTCGACAGGCAAACGTTGGTTTGATTACTCTGATCACCATCAGATCTGAACCTGAAAGAGTCAAACCACGACTCCGAAGGAAGCTTTTCCACTGGTTAGTAAAAAGTGAAAAGCGAGTAGTTTTATATAAATGTTGCATGTGCTTATCAATCTTACCATCTCTACTGGAGATTCAGTCGAAGTACAGAAACTCATCCACCTGCTCTGCTTTTATAGATAGATAGATTATATAATGCTCACATTTTAAAAAAATAATTATAATCTTTTGTTTTTAAAAAAGAAAGCTAGTAATATTTCTTTTTTTTTCAGCAATTTTTTATTCCAAAAACTAAAGTTAACCTTAAAGCGGGCAAGCGCGGCCTGATCGTAATGTGCAATCTCTTCCAGGCCTCGTAGTACAGCAGCGGTAAATTAAATAGGGTAGAGAGATATTTGTATTACAAATAAACACAGACAATATTATTATTAGTATTTATATAAAAAATAAGGAAAATAGTCAATTTAGCGGACGACCATGTTTAGGTGGTTACCCTGTCAAATATCACTTGGTAGACCTACTCGTATATGACGATCTTTCTTTTACTTTTAACTAAGTCTTATTCGTATTATTTACACGTATATGGGACATTCCTTAATGTTTGTTTCATCTACATCGGTTCTATTTAAATGTTTTTTTTATGTCAACTAAGAGCCCATCGCTGTAGATCGGGCACAAATACTTATCAAGTGATGTTTTGTACATTGGTAGGACCCCACAAAATAAAATGTTTTTATTGAAAAACTCCGATTTCGGATGATGTGAAAAGAGTTGTGACGTTTTTATTGCAAAAAACTAAATTGATGTTTTTTTTCCTTTGTTTAAGAGCAAAGAGATTGTATGTTGTTTTTCTTTTCCGCTAAAAGGAGCCAGTTCACCTTGGCTCCTTCTTTCCAAGATCTATCTGTGGAATTCACTGATCGTCTTCAGTTATTGGGTATTGAAATCTCATCGACCCTAAACTATGGACGATTCATCGAGTCTAAGGCTAAGATAGCTGCAAAAAAACTTGGGATCTTGGTCAAAGTGCAACCGTACTTCTCTGCGGGACAGCTTTTAACACTTTATAAAGCTCAAGTCCGGTCGTGTGTAGAATATTGCTGTCACATTTGGGCAGGCGCAGCTAAATGCCATCTCGCAGCTTTGGATTCGATGGAGAGGCGGGCTAAGAGGCTATTTGGTGACGCAGCTGAAACCAATCTGCTCAGTCTTGAGCACAGGCGTAAGGTAGCTAGCCTTTCGGTTTTCTACAGATTGCATTTTGGAGAGTGCGCTCAGGAACTACATGATCTAATTCCCCCATCCCCTTTCCACCATCGGACTTCTAGACGCACTGCGGGATTTCATCCTCTCGTTGTGAACATCCCTCAAACCCGAACAAAGCGATTTGCTTCATCTTTCATTCTTCGTACAGCAAAGGACTGGAATAGTTTGCCCGCGTCAGTCTTTCCTTCCGATTACAATGTGGGTATTTTCAAGAGTAGAGTGAATACGCATTTACTAAGCTAGTGCGCCTTACCATCCAGGACTGCATTTCCGCTTAACATCAGGTGGGATCGTAGTCAAGCACTTGCTTAGAAATTATAGAAAAAAAAAAAAATGTTCTTAGCAGTACGTAAAAAAAATTGATGAAGAAGAATTCTTGGTTCAATCGACTTCCGTTCCGACGTTCTCTAGAGCGTTCGCCGACCCGCTTAATCATTGAGCTATCATCGCTGTTTAAATCTGCTTACTCCACTTGATTATATTATCAAAGATATCGTATAGTTTAATTAGTGACCGCGATATTTTAATATTGCGGTTGATTCTTGCTACGCCGCAAGTTTGTGTTGATACAATAAAGTCTTAATCGACAAGTGAGACGGATCGATAATTTCGCTCCTCAGTGGCGTGTCGACACTATGCGCATGTACTTCATCGACATGATATAAGTCATCATTTATAATAGACTTTGATGCGGTTAATATAAACTGCAAAGAGTAGGTTGATAATCGATACTCTATTAATAAACTGACATGAGAGTGAGATGAGGGCTTTAAAGAGCTTATTTGATCTTCCTATCTTATCCTTAACATAACCAAACATACAAGTCAATTAGAATAAGGGTTACAATTATCTCGAGTTCGGTGATTGTAAAAAGGGGAAATTGAGACGTGGATGGCACAGGAAGAATGACGTGGTGTTTATCCATGCATTTAAAATATAAGCTCTCAACTGGAATATAAATTAGCAGTGATAGCCTAGTAGCTAAGGTTCGACTTACGATCTGATGGTCTATGTTCGAATTCTGGCTGACATGTACGAATGAGAAAACCTTTTCTTCGGTTTCATATACAATATAAATTGCTTAGTAAGAAAATTGTGTTTGGTGGTTGGCCGGTATGTTTTGTGAAATTACTGTACATTTCTACCGCTTTTTACTGTTCATGACAAGCAAAAGTATAAGTAATTTGTGAGGCACAAATCTTAAGAAATCGTTAAAATATAAAACTCATTCGCAGTTAAGCCGTCGACCGTTACAAGGCAAGTTAAAAGCTTAGTTAATAGGACACTATCATTGCTTTTTATAAATACAAGCAGTCATCCCATCGGCTCAGAGGGGTTTTCTTTTTTCATGGTCCTTTTTTTTTGTTTACGGGGAGGAAATCTTCAGAAAGATACCCCGCCTTCTGGGGAAGGCGGCGGTTATGTGGGGTTCTTACCCACTAAAACCTCCCAGTGGCCCTTTCCTCGGTGCATGACGAGGGGCTCCGGGATCTCCAGTGGAACGCACCGGAGCCCCTCTGCACTGTGCTCAAGGAGAGGCTGTGCCCTCGCAGCGCAAGGCGACACGGACCAGCCGATGTCGCCCTCTTCCCGGGTCCACTTTGGTGGACGACTCAGGCCCCCACCCTTGTCGCCCAGTGAACCCGAGGCCCCTTTTAGTCGCCTTGTACGACAGGCAGGGGATACCGTAGTCTTATTCTTGAGAGCCCAGAACTACTGTATATCCTTTATATCTTTACAGACATGTTGGATGGTTTTCCGTCCTTCTGACGTCACCAATTTTTTATATGTTACAAATCAGGTACATTCGCTTTTTGTATTTATGTATTTACTTCTTGGAATATGTATTGATATAGAAATTGTAATAGACATTTACGTGAAATATTTCTTGTTAAATATAATTTTGGTTTTATGTTATTTCCACACTCTATGAGTTGGGGGGATAACACTAGAAAACCGCTTAATTCCTATCATTAATTAACCGTTAGGCGTATCATTTATGGTCTAATAAAATCGTATTATTAAAATTAAAAAGTATGTATTAATTAATTTAAAAAGATACGAAGTAATTAGTGATAAAGATACGTAGCGGTTTATGAATGAATGGACCGGCTCGACCGGACTACTGTCACTTACTCAAAGAACACCGGTTTTCTCTTTTTTTTGTATCCGATGCTCCAAGGGTTTATAACAGTTTCAGCAGATTGAATGGTGATGTTATCTTGCATTCGAGGGTCGGGCTAAATCATTATTTGTTTTTATTAACATGGGAGGAAATGGGTTTAGTTATACGCGCCCGCCAAGCCCACGGTGAGCTGCCCTCCGCCATGATAGGGCGAGATGAATTCGCGTTAGCATTTCACCATCTCGCCGCGGCTGCAGGCCCAGACCTATGGAGGGGTAGCCGTGCTAAGATTTTTTTTAAGAATTAATTGGTAATTTAACGTAAATGGAATCTGGGTCTGTGTGGTCGGCATAATGAACTACCCGAGGAGGATGAATCACCACTCAATAAGTTAATTTTAATCATAGTTGAGATATCTGGTTAATCCTAGTATCATTTCACCTAGTGCTTTTCGTAATGACTTGGTAAAATACTACGGTTTTAAGTAATAAAATTAATAAATTCACTGACATAAATTGACGGTTAGTAAATTATTTTACTTTAGCTGTTGTATATTACAGGTAAAACCATTAAAAATCTAGTAATTAGGACCAAACTCTTTAAACTACGTACCTGCAATCCTTTTAGTAGTCGATCAGGGCGCCAAATAAGCCGAACCATGACTCGGTCGGTAACTTTTGTGGGAAAACTGTAATTCAAATTGCTAACCAGCTTTAAATACCACTTCGAGACGCGTTGATGCTGGAAAAATAAGCGGCTGTAGAAAGTGTAGTAACGCTCCTAAAATTATGAATTAGCTCTTGTGCGGCGGCACTCAAACTGAGTTAATTATAGGAAAATGAACAATACATCCTTGTCACAGGAAATTTACCGGAAACCTTCTGACCTTAAACTACTGCCATTAACCTTATTACTATTTATATCATTTGTCCCATATTTATAACCAGGAAATGTAGCACAATATCAGATACATTTTCTGTGCTAAGCTATTGAGATTTCTTACATACAATTAACCTCACGCTATTATAGAGATATTTGCAATGTATTGAATTTTCTATCAATATCAAAAAAGGAGGATGTTCTCGAGGAGATTTTCTTTCTTGTTAATTACCTCATAACTTTCGTCTGGGTGAATCGATTTTGATGATTCTTTTTTTTAGTTGGTGCTTCCCATGAATGCCTTTGTTAGAAATGGACCAGAGTTAAACGAAACATTTAAATTTAGTACAATTCCGACAATGGCATTCATGTGAAAACCATATCTTCCTAATTTGCATCACGTATATACGCTACAAGAGACGATTTTTTTGTTATATGACGAACTACACAGATTGATCAGAGAAGCTGGCCTTGACTGCTTCACCGGATTGAGAGGTGGCATAGCTCTTAGGTCGCTTAGCCTGAACCTCTATCGCTAGTAACTCGATACAAGGGTCCCGCGTGGTGTTACGCGTAAGCATTCCGATCCAAATGCGTCCGAAAGGGCCGAACCACGACTCGGTCGGTTGCTATTTCACGGATAATCGAAGGGACATTCAAAAGCTAAACTAACTTTAGAGTGCCACTTCGGGAAGCGCCGAATATTTCAATGTCACGCCAACCGATTTCGATGATTCATTTTTTTATTAGAAAGGATGTACTCTAGAATAGTTTGATAAAAGTTTGGTTAAGTTCTAATTAATTTAAATTTGTATTATTCTTACGATAAATCAGAAATACAATGGCGTCCGCGCGTAATAGTGTTAAATGTTTGATTCAAAACGATCGCGTCGGGTTTTGTTTTTGCTCGTCAAAATACTTGTTAATAAAAATGTTGGTTGTAGAAAAATAATCAACAAAATATTCAATACTAAATCCTTGCAGTAAGCGACGAAATCTCCACATCCATTAATGTTATATATATAATTATTTAAACTAGGAATGTATGTATGTTCACGTAAAATTAACTGGATACTATATAAGGAAACTATCATTACACATGCGACAATAAGCAATGCCTGGATCTAACCCTGAGTTGACAACCCAATATCCAGGTGTGCACCAATCTTAAATTGTTTATCAAATGGGGACTCTTGTACAATATCCTTATCTTAGCACAAGCTTTGTAATTAAGCACAAACGTGTTCACGACAATACGCCATTAACTGTGTCACAATGATTTACTAATCAAAGTTATTTCTATCGATGCAATAGTCATTCCAGAATTATCAAAACACAATTTTATCGGCCCTTGTTAATGCTCGGTGCCCATTTATGTATTTAAAGTTTCTTTTCTATAGTTGAATGTACTGAATATAGATTATAACTATCAAATCTTTGTTATTTATTAACCTGCTTGATATAATAATGTATATTGAACACGGGATTTCCATTGAAATGTTTTTTTTTTCTATCAGAAAAATGCTAACATTCTCGTTAAAACATAAGCACGTGATAGGATTGAGTACACGTCGAAAGTGCAATGGTGGAAGTGAAAATACAAATAAAATATTAATAATAATAATCAAAGTTTTAATCTCATAACCCAGATCATTTTGGCAATAAATAGTGTAATACTCTATTTTTTATTACAAAGGTCTCATATACTTACGACCCATTTGAACTGGGTAGACGGAGACGACAAGCTTTTAATATAATTTGGTCTCAAAAATGGACAAGTGAAGAAACCGAAAAATAGACGGATTCACTGATATAAGCGGCTAGGATTAAAACCAAGGCAATAAAATCGTAAATCAAACGCGTAGCGACTACGCTATCACTGCTTCAATGAACATTGCTTGATAATAACATTATAACTCACGAACCAATTGCATTAAAACTTTAAGCTTCAAATTCGTTTAAAAAAACGTTAGTACAACATATACAAAGCGTAGAGTTGGTTATCTTCTCCCCGTAACGGGACGGATAGAACGCTACAAGAATTTGTTTGAATAAGACATTTGAAAGCACTTTCGCGCTTACCTCGCCGACACTTGTTACCTTGTTAAGTAATTTTAAAAATCGTTAATTTGTCTTAACGCACTCCATACTACATTGAAGTGGGACGTCACTCTTTGAGAGTCATTTGTTTACTGCATTTTTGTTAAATGTCTGTGTCGAGCTATTAGAATCGAATTAAGTAGTTTCGTGACTGAGCGGTTTTCAACCGACTTCAAAAAGGTGGGAGGTGTTCAATTCGTGTGTATGTTCTTTTTATGTTTGTTGCCTCTTAACTTTCCACTGGGAGAAACAATTTTAATATTTTTTTTATTTGAAAGTTCTGACAATGCCATCAATCCATGAATAAACCAATTTTTATTATTATTATGTTTTATTAATAATTATTAAATTTTCACACTCAATTTCACGCCAACCGATTTCGACGATTAATTTTTTATTGCAAAGGATGTTCTTCAAGAATAGTATGATTAGGTTTAGGTTAGTTTCTGACTCTATTTCGTAATATTCCTAAGATAATTCGGTAATACATGAGGGCGTCCGCGCCTTCTATAGTTAAAGTTTGATTCAATTTGAAGACGGTTTTTATTTTTGCTTGTAAATATTCTCAAGTTGTCAAAACACATTAATGTTTCGTGGCTTCTGGATTAAATTTCTAACCACTTGTCGATTAAGTGTGTATATAATAACATCTGTTCTTTGTTATTTAATTTGTATTGGCATGAAAAATATTGATGTTTTTTTGTGTACTGAAGAAACAAGATGTAATGCCTTTTTTTTCTTTTTCTTTGATTTCCTTTTTTATTTATTGGGTACTTTTGCCCTTTTGGGCATGCCAGCCTCATCAAACCTTTTTTTTTGTTAACGAGGAGGAAATCTTCAGAAAGATACCCCGCCTTCTGGGGGGAAGGCGGCGGTTATGTGGGGTTTTTACCCACTAAAACCTCCCCGGTGGCCCTTCCTGGGTGCATGGTGAGGGGCTCCGGGATCTCCAGTGGAACTCACCGGAGCCCCTCTGCACTGTGCTCAAGGAGAGCACTTCCCAGGAGGGAGGTTATTCCCTTCCCCCTTGTGCCCTCGCAGTGCAAGGCGACACGGGCCAGCCGATGTCGCCTTCTTCCCGGGTCCACCTTGGCGGACGACAAAGGCCCCCACCCTTGTCGCCCAGTGAACCCGAGGCCCCTTTTAGTTGCCTTCTACGACAGGCAGGGGGTACCGTAGTCTTATTCTTGAGAGCCCAGAACTACAGGGCTGAAAACCCCATAAAACCTACACTTAAGTACACACACATGGGTCGCATGAAGCGAAAAAGAAAGTCATCAATGTTGTATGGTCATAGCCACCAACTTCCTTTCTAATGTCTTCTTACTATCTTGGCCGTGGTAGCGTAATATCCCGACGGTCGTTACAGGTTGCATAGTACGTTAGCAACACGAGTTCTGTCCCCGGTGCCGATATTACTAAATGTTTTAAAATTTTCCAAAGACATGTGAAGTCTGCTAATCTACATTAGGGCCTTGTGTGTAATCCCTTATTAAGGCCATTTACAGAGAAGGCCTGTGCCTAACAGTGTAACTTTAATTTTAACTATCTTGTCTTGTACGTCTTTTTAAGATTGCTACACAACAGAATAAATTAGTTTGTTGTGATAAATTAATGACATATAGTTTAATCTACATTTCATACTGTTTATAATACGTAAGCGTCAATAGCCTAATGGTTTAGGGTATGGTCTGCGAATCGTAAGGTCGTGGGTTCGAATCCCACCATTCGACTATTGACGTGAACCATCTCCTAGCACAAGCTTAAGCTTAGTTGGAATGGTTAACAAGAATGTTATTAATATTTCTGAAAAAAAAAGAAATACTGCTAGCTTTCTTTAAAAAAAGTAAAAATAAATAAATAATAATTCATTTATTTAATTAAGTAACTAACACTCATTATTTTAAATAACTATTAAATAACAAACTTGGATTAAATTATAAGATTATAATATAAAATTATTAATATAATTATTTGATTATAATAATAAAATAAAAATATAATATAATATTATACTAACTATAATTTATACTTTTCAATTATATTGATATTCGACTTCAAAAAAAGGTTTGAGAAACTTTTTATATCGACCACCCATACACTTAAAGAGTTTAAGTTTATCGCAACAAAGTAACTGCCATTACACATATGTACGATTCTTGACAGAAATAAGTTAACAATTTCATTCCAAAACAAATCTCCGGATTTCCTATGAATGAAAGTGCGTAGGAGGTTATCCTACATCGTCGTAGCTTGCTTCAAGCTTCAGGGAAAAATTACTTTTATTCTATTGTAAATAGGTCACGATTTTCTATAATAAGTTAAGTAAACACTTGTTGAATTGAAACTCGTCTGTATTTAAATGGCCATAGGTAATATATTGCTATTATGTGCGTATAAAGAGAAAATTATTAATGAAACTGCTTTGAGTACAGGTGGCAATGCTTTAGTGTATTTTTCTCAGTGTAATTGCTCACTACTGAGACAGAACTACGATAGCAGATGTCTGTTATTTGGTAGCGTGTTTATGAATTATGCTTAAATAAAACTTTGTTATATTTTAATAGAAATATATGTAATTCCAACCAAATATTATTTTACCTATTGAATTTATAAGATGTCAATTATATTTATATTTAATTGCAAAGAAATTTTAAAAAAATATTTTGACTTTGATCAATTTGTATTTGTGAAACAAATCGCTCTACAAAGAGACATCAACGCGCTAGACATACGTAATTTGCAAATAGCAACAGAATTACGTTATGTAAATACTTAAAAATGGAATTTGGAATTGCATTGCTACGGTGGTATTTAAAAGTAGTAAGCTATTGTAATGTTTTGATAGTATTCCGATAAAAGCTACCAACCGAGTCGTAGTTCGACCCTATTAGGCGCCCTTGGTACGGAATGCCAACGAGATTAGAGTAGCCGTCCAAGCGGAGGTCCCTTCTGGTGGCCTCTCCGTAGAGCTGCTCCCAGTGGAGGTTCAACAGAGCGGTAAGGTCACTTACCTAAGAGCTCTGTCACCTCTCAAATTCAGTGAAACTGATGCGGCCAGGTTCTAAGGTTGAACTGCGCGGGTTCGTCACAAAAAAAATGCATTGCAACTTCCGAACATAAAATTCGGATGGAATAATTCGCATCACTTTTCATGATATATCATACATTTTACCTTATGATCTAATTATCAGGGTTTCACTCGTATCCTGCTTAAACAAATTAGTTTACGTTATTTCATTTCTTACTGAATACAATCAAATCGAATCAAATGTTAAACGCTATTACGCGCGGTCGCCCTCTTTGTATTTCCGAATTATCGTAGGATTATTACAAAATAGAATCAATCAGAGCCTAACCAAACTTTCATCAAATTACTATTAAAGTGCATCCTTTCCAATAAAAAATGAATCATCGAAATCGGTTGGCGTGATATTGAGTTATTCGTCCATCTGTGGTGCACATACTTGATGCAAATTTAAGACTTAAATGATTTTCTCATAGATCTCACGTCAGAATTGGACCAAATTTAAATGGGACCACACAGGAAGCACCAGCCATCAAATTAAAAATGAATCGAAATTGGTTCACCGAAAGTTATGCGGTAACAAACATAAAAAATACAGACGAATTGAGAACCTCCTCCTTTTGAAGTCGGTTGAAAATTTCGGTGTATAACGATAGATTCATCAGACCATGAGGAACTTAATAGTGAGTAGATGATGCTTTTTCTGCCTCCCCTCTAATAAAAGACGGAGAAGTTTAATTTTTATTTATAAAATATAAACGAAAAACTACTAACTATATCCTAGGATAATTATAAATGTTTTATTATTGCATGCACAACATAAATTTCTTCTTATACTGGGAATTTTCCACGTTTGTTCGTGGGTAGCGGATGCACGGCACCGTCTGCCCTTTCCGTTGTGTGTTGACATTATCTGATATAGGTTAAAAATACATGCACCCCTCAAAGATACCATAAATAAATTTATAATAATAAATTAAAAATTTACGAATAGACCCATAACAGGCATATTTCGGGGCGACTTGCTAAGTGCAGCTTGTACAATCAGCGTCTGAGCCATGAATGTGTGCGAGAGCGTTCCTTAGACTGCAGCTACCCCATCTGTCAAGCGGATGGATCATCTTGGGGTTTTCGTTAACGCAAGTTGTAAATATGGCGGTTTCCCCAGGTCGCTTGTTTTTAAAAAAACGAAGCGAGCTTTAAGATCGATAGAGGACAGCGTTACTTCTGTAAAAGTTTATTGAGAAGCCCTATTATTTTCAACTCCGCGACCCTTTTCTGCTGCACATCAACGACATGTTGGCAACACCCGGTATCTTTGGGTATGCTGATGACAGCACGGTCTCGGTGAGATACATGTCCGACGCGAAGTCTGGATCAAAACCCAGTCTTCGAGGGAGTCAATGATCGATCAGGTGAACTCGACTTTGGAGGCTGTCTCCCAATGGGGTGATGCCAATTTGATCGAATTCAATCCCTCTAAAACACAGGCTTGTCTTTTTTCGGCGAAACGGAGTCCATTCCAACTGACTTCGACTTTCCGGAATGTCCACGTTCCGATTAAAACCATCTTCAGCTCTTAGGTTTTGATCTCTTCTAATCTAAACTTTGGTCGCTACATTGAGTCCATTGCAAAACTACTGCCAGAAAACTCAGTATCCTCTCCAGGGTGGGACGGTACTTCACGTCGGAGCAGCTACTAAGTCTTTACAAAGTTCAAGTTCGCTCCTGCATGGAGTAAGTACTGTTCCCATCTCTGGGATGGGTCTGCTAAGTATCAGCTGGAAGCTTTGGATTCGTTGGAGCGCCGAGCGAAGAAGATCATAGGCAGTGACTCGCTCGTTGAGGCAAATCTTCAGAGCCTCGCACACCGTAGACGAGTGGCCTGCCTCTCGGTTTTATCGGGTGCATTTCGGCGAGTGTGCGGAGGTTTTGCATGACCTAATACCCTCCCCTTTCCATCACCGAACGACTAAGCGCGGCGAGCAGTTCCACCCTTACGTCGTAGACATATTCCATCAATACGCACGAAGCGGTTTGCCTCCACCTTCCTTATGCGGACCGCTAAAGAATGGAACTCTGCCGCGTTCAGTCTTTCCTCACGGGTACAATCTGGACACCTTTAAGTCCAATGTGAACAGACACCTTATAGGCTCACGTGCTCCATCCTAGGCTTTATCTTCGCCTTCCATCAAGCAAGATAGAAGCCAAACGTGAGCCTATTTACTATAAATAAAAAGTGTTCAAATGTTCTGTATTTTTGTTTGTTATCTCATAACTTTCGACTCGGTGGACCGATTTTGATGATTCTTATTCGAAAGCTAGTGCTTCCCGTGTGATCACATTTCAATTTGATCCAATTTTGATAATGGCATCCATAATAAAACCATATGTCTTAATTACGCAAGTTTGTTCGCTACAAATGGACGAATAACTCAATATCACGCCAACTGATTTCGATGTTTCGCTTATTATTGGAAAGCATTTATACTTTAAGAGTAGTTTAATGAAAGTTTGGTAATGTTCTTACTAATTTTATTTCGTAATATTCCTACCACAATTCGGAAATACAAAGAGGGCGGCCGCGCCTAATAGTGTTGAATTTTTGATTCGATTTGAAGTAGGCCGTTGTTTTTACCCGTAAATATACTTGTCAAAAGTGTAAAAAATGTAAACGTTAATACTTATACGAAACTCACATAATTACTGTCTAACCGTAATCAGCAATGGAAAGTCTATTAACATTCCCAGTTGGATAGTTTGAAAGTTGGAATATACTTTCTCGTAGAAAAGACATAAAAATTAAAAGAAATCGATTATTTCCAATGTAAAAGTTGTACTCGTAATAACATAGATATTGTAATCGAACGCCTAATTAAGTATGTAGACGTAATCGATTCTCGTGCGTGAATGTAGTTTGTCATATTAGGAAGTCGTCTGTTTGTTTCTTTTTTGTATTATCAAGAATTGTGTTTTGTGTGGCATGTTAGAATTTACAATTTTAATTATTAAACTGTTTCTAAGAAATCGACTTTCCCTTTCATCAATAAACAATCCACTTCTACTATTTCAATATGTTTTTAATTTAAAACACTTTTTTATGAAAGACAAACGAGCTTAAAGCTCTTCTGAAATTACGTCATATCTCTATTCCACGGCAGCATTTATGAAGTCGGAGTTCATTCACGTTGACAATAGAGCAGTGAGTTAGGACCTTCACCCTTTACTTGTAATAATAAGTAATGATCTAATTTAAAAATTGTTCAGTAAATACAATGATTTCGATTTCATTTAATCATCAGTTTGGGTATATTTATTTTTAACATAAATGAATATTAACTGTAAATAATTTGTGTGCATGAAGTGGGTATATATATATATATATATATATATATAAGGGGCAGGTAAGGAGTATACGTGACTGACGATTATGTATGCACAGGTGTGACGGAAGTGAAAGAGATGTGTCAGGTGGAAGTGCATGATCCCTGCCTACCCCTCCGAGTGGCGGTAATAAGTTTTATAGAATATTTGTATGTGAAAAAAAAAACCTATGACCTTATGTTTAGCAGATTGTAGTCAAAACTACTAAGGTATTGACGACGTGTAACAAATTTTTTGAGCATTAAAGAAAATATATGCTTAGTTACATTTAATTGTAATAAAAACGTTAAAGAATATCTGTTATCTGTCGGGGTAAGAACCCCATAAGCACCCCAACCCTGCGTTTCCCCCGGAAGGCGGGGTATTTTGTTGAAGATTTCGCCAATCACTGTCCGCTTTTTAACACGTTCCTTATGTGACAGATTGTATGGTCTTCTTTCTTAAAATGCTCCACTTGACTTCAATGGTGCATGTTTACTAGTATTCGATGGCCCGAGCATCGTCATCGAGGTCCAACGCTTAACCATTACATATTATATTTATGGAATTGACAATAACTCTCGTAGTTGTGTCTTATGACAAACAAATCTACGGCTGCATCTCGGGAGCTTTCGTCTAGTGGATTTATCACCTCACGTGGATCTCTGCGCGCTTTGATATATCTCAAAATTATATCATGTACACAGTGCATTATTATTAACAAATATATATTCGAAGTCATAACACGAACCAAAAGCGTTTTTTTATTAACGACGAGCCTTCCTGACATTTTTATAACAGGAAGAACATAGGTATGTAATTTATCTCACGCACAAAAAAAAGTAAGTTGACAACGTTATTGCGCACGCTGGACCATAAAAAACGTTCGATTACTCACCGCTTTGCTACAATATGATGTTTTTATTGCGTCTGGTGTGTACATTAAAATGAATGCAAGACGCAAAGGACCACCTCTAGCATTTGCAACAAAGAGCACAATAAGGCTTCGCGTATAAAACTTCATAAAGAAATAAAATTTTACAGCCAGTAACAAAATCTGTCGGGACATTGGCGATGCAAACGCTAAATGTAACATTATCTGTGATAAAATTTATACCTTGAAGTGTTGTTAAAGCGATGCGTACATGATAACACTATTTATATCATTAATCTTTTAAAAATGTATCCGTGTAAAACTTAAAAATATCTTGCGTGCATTAAAATCAAAATGTTTCATATCTTAAAAACTTGACAGGTCCTCAGAAATGAGGAGGTCCGTAGACGGACGAAATTTGCCGACTTAGACCACTATGTAAGCGATTTGAAGATTAGGGAAATAGGGCCCAAAAATTCTCGATTGGAAACCCCGGACCGTCAAGCGCAACGTAACGTGTCCACCCGCTAGGTGGTCTGAAGACCTTTTAAAAGGTCACCAACTACTTGCAAAATTTAACATATAAAGACACTGAAGCAATTATATCTGGATGCTTGTGATGCACACACATACTCACACACACACACACACATATATACATATATATATATTTATATATATATATATATATATATATACACACACATGCACAATAATGTATCTATATCTTTTTTTCTAATAATATGTGATACTTATATTATGTATTTATATTGTTTGTGTCTCGAGGTGGGCGTAAACTGCTGCGACACAGTTGCCAACTACTGTAGCAGTTTACGTACGTTCTGTATTGTAATATTTCTTTTTCTTTTGTCCAAATAAAATTTTATTATTATTACGGGTCCCTGCTGGATGCAAGCCTTACAACTGGTTTCTTTGGAAACCGTTGATGGAGGTCTATATCCAGCAATGGATGTTCTACGGTTTGAAATGATGATGAAGAAAAATAAGTGGGAATCCATTTAGGATTTAACCGTAACGATTTTATGTTTAATTACAACAAAATTTTGCTTAAAAATTATTTTCGTTGTTGTCCGTTTCGAGGTTTTGTAAAGCTATCTCAATTCAACTGAAAGAATAATAAAAGAAACGATACGGCATCAACTACGGCTAAATATTATGATAAATGAATTATTGTTGAAATTGCAAGCTATTCTTATTGATAATATTTCTTTATGAAAGTGAAAAACGGACGGCGAAAGCTGCCTCTGTCTACACCACTAGCGTTTTTTTTTTTCATCGTTCCCCCTACGTTTGGTACCTTAGGGTCCTTTCTTCTTCTTCTTCCTTGCATTCCCCTTTCCGTACTTCCTCTTCCAATCCCACTCCCACACACTACTCTCTTCCACTCACCTCTCTTACAGATTCCTACTCTATTTCATTATTACACGTTACACCACCACTAGGGCTAAAAGACGCGAGAGCTTATTTATTTAATATAATTAATATGACTAAAATAAATATAATTATTTGATCAAAGGCTAGTTACGTCATACAATAGAAGCCGTCCCACGCTGTGCAGGATGACCCCACCAGATAAAACGGTGACATGTACAATTGTGCAGGAAATCGTCGGAGGCAGGAAGCTTAAGGTGTCTATGGTCTTTACGATAAAACTACCACAGCTACTTAAAAACTTTTACTTGTAAAGTAAAATATTTCTTGACAATTTTGACGTTTGTTGTATTGGTATATAAACTCTATAGATATTATGGTGACTGTTATATTAGGTAATCGATTGGCATTTCAGATTAGATGAGATTATATTTATTTACTAAAAACATGGTACAAAATAATGTAACATATACATACACAGATGCAAATTTAGTACATGATTAATGCTATGAAAAAATCATAACAACTTACAAAAACTTTTCGAAAAAGTCACAAATATTTTCATTTTTTTGAGAATTAAGTAATTGAAAACTGAAACGGACATTGTGTATTTAAGTATTTATAAGATTATCGTGAAATTGTCTGGTAAAATATGAGAACATGTTCATTTTCTTTTGATCAAAAAATTATTTTAACGGATATTTTTGAAACAGAAATAAATTAGTTCCAAAATATTCTTTATGTCTAATTACTGTTATTAGCCTGAAGACTTAACAACTTCGGCGAATGAAGAAAGGGTAGTCTGGCTGTTATAAGACTTGTGAATAGCATAGACATTTGTTTGAATCGACCAACTTCATAAACTATTATTATGGTCTCATCATAAAAAGCATAAAATAGAACAGCTAATTCTGCGATATTTATAAATAAAATTTATTAAATAATATAATAAAATATATATCTTGGTTAATAATTACATATATATTTTTAAATTTTATTAAATTTTAAAAAAGGAAGTTGAACTATGTGCCCTGTTACTGACAGATCCGGGGCACTCCAATTATAACGGCTGATGGCATTCACAGAAGGTTTAGTGGGTAGAGATCGCCCAGACCGATGTGTGGGAACATCCATACGGGCCCACCCTGGGTTCCGGAGGATGGTCCGTAAAAGGATTCCCCGCGTAAAAAAAAAAAGTTGAACTAACTGTTTATGGCAACAATACTAGTTTTATTTCCGGAAACCCTACATTGTTTCACTTAATTTCTACAGTGGAAACATTCATTGGGCTACCGGCTTCATTTTCAACTTACTTTCATATTAAGTAGTAGTGAGAGGTTATCATAAGTTAGTAACTTAACGCGGGAATGTTATTTTAAAACGAAACGAAAACGTTCACACGCAATAGGAAGGAGACAGCGGCATTGCTATTAAAATTGAAAATATGTTTATTGAGTTGTAGGGAACTTTACGATCGGGGTCCGAACAGAGTACACTTTCTTCGCGCGCCATATCGGACAGTTATATTTATTTACAGCATCTGGAAATTGCGTTCCAGACACACAGCAAAATTCTCGTCTGAGACTTTGATATTCCTACCACAAATCAATTCACAATAAAATTTAAAGTTAGATTACATAAATATGCCCTATATTTATTCAACCATTGTCTCATGTCATATGTCTGTCTAACAAAAGACATGCAAATTAAGTACCAAAATATGATACGTTATAAACCATGCACTGGAAACAAGTACTAATTGATTTTGTTGTACGGAAGAAATACAGTAGAAATTGGTACGCACATATATATATACCACCACCTTGGCGGACAACAAAGGCCCCCACCCTTGTCGCCCAGTGAACCCGAGGCCCCTTTTAGTCGCCTTCTACGACAGGCAGGGGATACCGTAGTCTTATTCTTGAGAGCTATATACATATATATCTTGATTTGAATCCACTAACGTAACTTCGACGATAAAGTAAAAGAAAAAAATCCTCTTATCAAGGATTTAGCAGCATCTGCAAAATCTATAACCGCAGGGCCCATCGGCCGTCAAGCCTTTAAAAAAAAAGCATAAACGCTTCCTTAAATTCGGCTATAAATTGAATTTCGGTATATGTACTTTAAAACTACATTCACGTTATTTATTGGACCTTCCAGATAATACAAAATTGTAAAATTAGTTTTTTTCATTTTATCCATCTAATTTTTTTCTAGGGAAATTGGTATAAATTTTTACTGATTTCAAAAGTCTTTATTTAGTTAATAATATTTCATCAATGATAGCAAATGCCGATTTTTTTTAATGACGAACTACACAGATTGACCAGAGAAGCTGGCCTTGACTGCTTCACCGGATTGAGAGGTGGCATAGCTCTTAGGTCGCTTAGCCTGAACCTCTGCCAATGTCGATAATGAAACGGGACTACGCCGATGTTCACGTTGCTATACACACAAATAGCTATCTACTTGTATCACTAGTAAATAACTTTCCTTAACATGGCAGGTGTAAACAAATTTTTATTATTTAATGTTTTATTTAGTAAGAGTGACAACCCTATCGGTAGAAAAACAAGCGCGGAGTGTTTCTCTATTGTACGCACTATCGCACAAAGCAAGAAGAAATATCACACAGTTCCACCACCCATTAAGATCTCTGAGGACTTAATATTTTAATCTTATCGCCGCTGAATGTTGATGTTGTGAAGGTGTAAGGTGAATTATATGCGCCTTTTATTGAGACGTATTGCTTAAATATATTGTCGTTGCACTGTGCCTTATATCTGACACGTGAACGTCGTGAATCACTGCATTAAAAAGAACTCTTAGACATCGCAAGTTTAATTTTGCCTTAAAATGTCTCAAAACTTAAGACTCAAATTTGAGGTTTTAATGTAAAAATGATCATAGAGATTAATAAATTTACTGAGGTAATTACTCAATACAGGTACGGTAACCCTTTTTTGTTTTTTGTTAACGGGGAGGAAATCTTCAAAAAGATACCCCGCCTTCTGGGGCGGCTTTTATGTGGGGTTTTTACCCACTAAAACCTCCCCGGTGGCCCTTCCTCGGTGCATGGTGAGGGGCTCCGGGATCTCCAGTGAAACGCACGAGCCCCTCTACACTGTGCTCAAGGAGAGCACTTCCCGGAGGGGGGGAGGTTACTCCCTTCCCCCTTGTGCCCTCCCAGTGTAATGCGACACGGGTCACCCGATATCGCTTTCTTCCCGGGACTACTGTAGCGGACAAGAAAGGCCCCCACTCTTGCCGCCCGTGAACCCGAGTCCTGTTTTAGTCGCCTTTTACGACAGGCAGGGGATACCGTAGCCTTATTCTATAGAGCCTATATTCATTCCAGCCATCTAGCAAAAGTCTCTTGTGGTTCGTAACTTTTCGCTATAGACTGTTCGCAGAAACAACTAATGGGACAATGATCGTCAATTATATTTCAAGTGAATAATGTGAGAGTAGTGTAAGACGTAATCAAACTAGCTAGCGCAAGGCAACTAGCAAGAACTGGATTAGAGTACCAGGGGATCATGTATAGTAGCGGTGTGATTGAAGAGGCCTCTGGTACTATTGATACTGGCTAAAGATAATGATGAGAGTAAAGGATGAACACAAACAGAAGAAAATTTTAACCTAATTAAAAAGACAAGTTTTAAGCATAAATACGCATTCATCACGTTTTCTGACGAAAACGATTTTTAAATTTGAAAAAATGACGTAGTATTGATCTTGAGCCAATAGAAATGTGCATTTGTATTAATACGAGTACCTGATTAAGTTACGCAGTTTATATCAAGATGTATTCCGTCAGATAACATTATTAACAGCTATTGTTTATTTCATCGCGCTGACAAACATGATGTAATTATTATGATAATATTTTAGATCTATTAACATTACAGAATATAAGTATCCACCCACTGGTCTTTCAAGTTAAATCAATCAGTAAAAGTTAAGATATTCAATTGTTAGTGTGGTACACTACCAAATCTAAAGTTCTCGAATTAAGAGGATGAAATCCAGTTAATTCAAACATTAAGGTGCCAACTTCGATACACAGTCATTTCCCATGGGTGGAAGGTCCAAATAATCTATAGTGATAAATGCTGAACAGAAGTAACACCCCGACTGTCTTGTGTAATATAGTCCTGAAATATTGTATGCAAGTAAGCAATAAAAATAAGCTCTGACGTCCAAGCTTATTGGGTCTCATATAATACACCAGACACATTTTAGCAAGTGATTGTTGTAGTAAAAAAATTCGCAATCGTAAGTCGAACCGTTGAGGTTATTATTGCCTTATCAATTTATTTATTCTATTGTTATTTTGCACGAAGTTTCGCTCCCAAATAAGACTTTTAACCAGTAGTGTGTCCGAACCAATACGATTTCAAGAAACTAGCCTATTTCTTTCTCAAAGGCCGGTAACTCACCTCCTCAGGTATTGTAGATGGTGAGCCGTAATCTCGTTTGCTTCCTTTCCTATAAAAAAAAGACTGGACATTTTGAAAATAGTCTGAAAACCGGCCGTACTTCCTTTACCGACATATCATATGTGACTGGGCCTTAACCGGTTTACTAATATTATTGATAAAAAAAAGGTTCCTAACTGTTTTCCAATTAAGGTTGCGGCGATCAAACAAAGATACGGATTAGTTAATAAATTCATAATTAAGTTTCAAAAAAGGAACACAATCGCCGAGCATAGCGGCTATGACGTCACAATGTGTGTGTTACACAGTGAAATTTGGTAGAATGAAGATGAGTCAATAAAATCGTTGGCGTGAGAAAAATCGCGAGCAATAAAAAAAAGTAAAAGTGCTTTCTTTGTACTGACAGGCAGGAGCGTGCAATTTTAAAGTTTGGATACCGGTGGCTTATTTGGTTTACATGATTCATTGCGTCGAGTGGATTGAAATTTAAGATAACACGCTGAGAATTTTCGATTAGCGGGAATGTTACAATCGTTGACGGCGTAACGGTACAATGGGCGCTGTGAGACACCCTGTATAACGACTATGCCCATTTATATCACCACATCATCAGCGCGAATCATACTTAAAATTCTTTTTTTCGTGGCGTGTAATTGAAAAGTGCTGCATAAAAACATTTGTAATCGATTTATCTTAATTTTCTTCATTACTGCATACCGTAGTAGAACAAGTTGATTAAGTTATTGTTTTTGCGAAGAAAAATAAGGAAGTAACTCGACCAGTTATTTCTATGAGCTATAATCGATTTACAATTATATGTCCTCTTATGTGCTTATCTATAAACGGACTTATTAAAGGTATTTTTATATATATTACTATATTATTGAAATAAATGCAGTTATAAATACAAATTTTAGTTAATAAGTATTTATGACTTCATTTATTTCCGTATTCTTTCTTTAATTTAAAATTTGTTAAAAGTGTTTTGGTTTTTAAAGTGTTGCAAGTTAAAATAATTTGTGGATAGTGTGGTTGGTAGTGTAGATACATATTTTATTTCTATTATGTCTTTAAAAATTTCATTTGTGCTATTGTTTATTGTGTCAAATAAATAGAAAAAAAATATATTTGCGTAGTCGATAAAGAGATGAAAACCTGTTTTAATACATGTACGGACACACACACAGGCAAATGAAAACATGTATAGATAAGTTACCGGACTATACAATTATTTTCAGATTCTTTTAGACATTGAATCTGCGAACAAATTTATGAAAATAAGATAAAATTGATTAAAAAAACATGATTTGATTAAAAGTTTATTAAATTGAATTATTTTGTAACTAAACAATAGCAGTATCTCCAGGTTTACTCCCAATTACCGCGTTATCTGGTATTGGTAAATGGGCATGATTATGACAGTACCACAACTTTTACAGTAAAAGTAAAATACCCTCTGTACATCCTGCTATTGTGCACAGGCCTTCTGTGTACACGTAGGTGTATTCCATCACTTGTCTCTAATGCGGGTAGATGAATTTAACATGGCTTAGAATGAAGTATAGTGAAATATGAATTTTCTATGGTATAAAGTTTTCCTCGCGATGTTTTCCTTTACCGCCGAGGACATGATAAGCTATTCCATTGATGCCATCAGAGGGCAAAATGCAAGATGAAGCGATTAGTTTCAAACTTGAGAGACATTAATCAATACACTTAGTGATCCAAAAGAAGTATAACATAAAAATATACAACTTAACTAATATGGGATATCTTTCATCACTTAGGTGTACACTTAGAGTGCAACGACACATTTCCTGGTAAATGCGACACAACGATGCAACGAGTCGTTTTGCTCGCGATGCGTCACTATTTAACTGTCTCGCGAATGGTGTGACCGTTATTGCATTCGAATAAAAATTCGATAATTAACGGTAAAGGTAACGGGTCGGAGGGCAAACGGGCCTTGTAGGATAAAGGATCGAGTTTTAGCGTATTGTTATGGCCCGGCTACGTCATATTGAAATGTTTATGCGGTCTTCCTGCGACACAAGCATGTGTCAACATTTCATGTGTTCGGTAGCGTCTTAATCCACAGTTCTTGTTAACAAAGGTTTGTCAAAATATATAACTACAGTGTAACAAAAAGTATTAGTATTAGTAGTCAAATTGTATGTCTATATTTAAATATATGTAATGACACTGGGGATCGAAATCGAACTATACAACTAGAGGCAAACGCCCGGACATTGAGCTACCACGGTATTATGAATACTTACAAATACATAGATATTAAACGTGTCTCCAATAGTCTCTGTTATGGGATACTTAACTGCGGTAACCAATGAGCGGTTAACGTCTCGCGTGGGCGGTACAACCCTAGCTGTTATTGAAGGACATGAATATATTTGTAAGCGTATTGAATTACGCACATCCTAACATATTTTCCAATAGACTATTAAACATCTTTGGATAAAACTAATTCTACGGACAAAGTGGAAGGGAATAGACCACGAGGCAGATCGCCAATGCGATGGATGGATCAGGTGCTAGGTATGGTGGGTAGAGGAGTTACATGAATGCGCCCGATTGACGGCCAGCAGGCGGTGGTGGCGAGACGTCGTGCTGCGGGTGCTGTCTGCTGCCCAACCCTCGCTCCGCTGGGGTGGGGCTGATATTGGATTCCCCTTACCCACTCTGAAGTCTCTTTCTATGCCATAACCTATTCCCAGAAGTAGGAACAGTTAAAGTCTAGATAGATTAAGGTAACATTAATTTTTGTATTACACATTGAATACTGTGATAAATTTTAAAACAAAGTTCCCCATTATCCTTATATGAAGTCAACGAGTCTGTCACAAAGAACGTATTTTAAACGGAAAGTATCCAAAGCTAAATCGGCTCCAAACAATATAAATTTCGAATTGACACACATCGGGCCAGCCATAAATATTGAGTTCGTTTTGTTTCCAGTCAACATTTTTTATGTGGATAACTTGAAAAAATAACTTCCCAAATAACTCTGGACATAAATAAATAAAGCGGTGTGGTAGTAAATGTCAATAATATGCAAAATAATGGATGTTAATCTCGGCTGGATGTGTGATTTGCGAGCAGGCGCACATCAAAGATTAGCCGGCGGTTATTATTTTTGAGGGTTATTTTTTATAGCTGCCATGCGGCTGTCTTCAAGGCTAAGTTCTGATCGTGCCTATTAGATGCGTAAGCGGTTATATGAACGGGCCCCATATCATTGGTCTGACATCAGGTTAAGTAAAAAGTGACATAAATTTTAATATTCATTAAGTGTACTGATATAAGTAGAATAAGTAGAAAAATAAAGAAATTCGAGATACAGAGCCGTGGTAGCTCAGTGTCCGGGCGGTTGACTCAAGTTGCATAGTACGCTAGCAACCCGAGTTCGATCCCCGGTGCCGGCACCAATAAATTTGTTTTTGCAATTTTATGTGCTGATTTACTACGTGCTCTACATGTCTTAGAATTTTTTTTTAATACATGTGAAGTCTGCCAATCCGCACTAGGGCCGTGGCGGACTATGCCTTAATACTCTCTTTACAGAGACGGCCTGCGCCCAACAGTGGGACATATATATTATATATATAAGGGCAGTAACTATAACTTATACTTTTAACAGTGGCATTGGAAGAGTGTCTGTCGCCTTAGATAGATTATAATGCGAACGAAAATAAACGATAGTTAAAACATTTGAGAAGCAAAAAACTTAAATCCTTTTTTAAGTAGTAATTAAGTTTTGTTAGAAGTCTAATTTCATGTAGTTTTTTATAGGAAAAGGGTCAAAGTGCTAACGCTATGGTGGCTTTGAAGTATAAAATATATTTAATTAAATTTGTAACTTACGCTTTAATTTATGTGTGTGCGTTTGAGTATAATAATTACATTATTAGTTATAATTTTATTAAATATTAAGATTATATTAATCATGTATGAATCGCTTTGTTAGCGATATCTTCTGGCTCAGAAATTCACGAGAAAATATATATTTAATGATGTGCTTATTTGCGATATCACATCGACATTATTCGTCCTCGCTTTTCTTATTCGTAGCTACAAGGTCAGGACGGTCGAGAGGACAAGGACAAATAGATCACACAGCCAAGAGCAATTGTCTGTAATTTGATAATGATAATTTGCGAATCGAAACCGGCGACGTAGCAACAACTTACTATACAATAAGCTACGATTTCCTCTTAGTGATGAAATCGTAGCAACGATATTACGTACGAATAAGTGTCTAGTTGACTATTAAGGCGGCTGTGGTCCCACCGCTACGTAAGAAATATATTTTTTTATACTTTCTTATCAAGTGCTTGACCACGACCCCACCTGATATTAAGTGGAAATGCAGTCCTGTATGATAAGGCTGACTAGCTTAGTAAATGCCTATTCACTCTACTCTTAAAAACACCCACATTGTAATTGGAGAGAAAACACGCGGGTTATCTATGCCAGTCCTTTGCTGTAAAAATAATGAAAGACAAAGCAAAGCGCTTCGTTAGGGTTTAAGGGATGTCCACAACAAAAGGATGAAATCCTGCAGTGAGTCTTGAAGTCCGATGGTGGAACAGGGATATCGGAATTAGATCATGTAATTCCTGAGCACACTCTCCACAATGTAATCTGTAGAAAACCCGAAAGACGATGTAGACTGACCAAGTAAAAACGGTAATCATCGGAACATGAATGCACATATAGTAAAGCTCGCCAACACCTGAAGTGATGACCAAGGCCATGCCATCAACGAAGAAGGAGATAATAATATGGTTTATCCAATTGCTATTTTTAACCAATTTCAAAAAAGGAGGCGGTGGAGGGGGTGTTTTAATCTCATAAATTTAACTGGTTAGACCTATTTTGATAATTCTTTTTTTATTTAAAAGCTTTTTTCTACTGCTTCCCAAATGATTTTGCTCCAGTTCTGGCAATAGAATCCATGAAAAAAATATAAAATAAGTCTTAAATTTACATTAAGAATGTGTGCTATAAATTGACAAATAATTTTACTTCAACCGATTTCGATGATTCAATTTTCATTGGAAAGGATGTACTTCAAACTAAAATTATAAAAGTTCGGATTTACAAAGAGGTTCGATTCGATTTCAAGTCGGCTGTTGTTTTTACTCGTAAATATATTTGTGTTTAGTTTCATATTATATATTCGGCAATGTAAAAAAAAAAATATATTTGTACACACACATACATTGGGATCAAATTAGCCGCCTTATCCAAGAGGTCGCTGACGGATGATGAGCTACGAAGGCAGCGGACGCCCACGGCCGACCTATTGACATTGTTTTTTATTTATTATTGCTTGTTACGAGCTGGGTAAATAGCAATTAATACCTACTCACTACTCACTTTCACATTCGCAACTGTGCGAATTCGGTCACCGACCCCCCTACCCAGTTAGGCGCGCAAGGGACGCTAGACTCGTGCCGAGCTTATGCAAATATAACTAGAAATCACCGATGATATCACGACCTAATAATTGGTTCGATCTGTATTTTTTTAAAGTACCGCCAATGACACGGCGGCTGTTGATGCATGCAGATTAAATTCGACTTACCATATAACGGCCATGCAGTGAACCGCAGAGATAAGATAATATAATATTTTTTTTGCATTGCTCATTTTGAGTTGGGATTTATCGCTGAGGTTTCTATGTCTTATATATGTTAAATCCAATCGATATTTGTTTCCTTTTCAACTGACTTCAAAAAAGGAGCAAGTTCTCAATTCGTATGTATGTTCTTTATGTTTGTTGGAAGGTTCGACTGGGTAAATCGCTTTTGATGATAATTTATTTATTTGAAAGCTGGAACTTTCGATCTGGTCTCATTACAATTTGGTCGAATTCTGATAATGGTATCCACGAGTAAAATATATAAGTCATTTATATATTTTTCTCAGTATATTTTCGTTAAGTATATACGCGACAAATTGACGCAATATCACGCCAACATATATCGATGATTATTTTTTTATAGGAAAGGATGTATTTCAAAAGTAGTTGATGAGAGATTGGTTAGGTTCTGATTAATTCTATTTCGTAGTATTCTTAAGATAATTTGAAAATACCAATCGCGTGCGCATATATAAATAAGTGTCAATAGCCTGATGGTTTAGGGTACGGTCTGCGAATCGTAAGATCGTGAGTTCGAATCCACCATTGGACTATTGACGTGAACAATCTCCTAGCACAAGCATAAGCTTAGTTGGAATGGTTAACAAGAATGTTAGTAATATTTCTGAAAAAAAAGAAATATTGCTAGTTTTATTTTAAAAAAATATAAACATTACCCGTCCACATTTTTAATCGTTGTCGTTCAATAGTACTTACCTTTTTTTTTGTTTTGTTGACGGGGAGGAAATCTTCACAAAGATACCCCGCCTTCTGGGGGGAAGGCGGCGGTTATGTGGGGATCTTACCCACTAAAACCTCCCCGGTGGCCCTTTCCTCGGTGCATGACGAGGGGCTCCGGGATCTCACGTGGAACGCACCGGAGCCCCTCTGCACTGTGCTCAAGGAGAGCACGTCCCGGGGAGGTTACTCCTCCTCCCTGTGCCCTCGCAGCGAAAGGCGACACGGGCCAGCCGATGTCGCCTTCTTCCCGGGTCCACTTTGGTGGACGACGCAGGCCCCCACCCTTGTCGCCCAGTGAACCCGAGGCCCCTTTAGTCGCCTTGTACGACAGGCAGGGGATACCGTAGTCTTATTCTTGAGAGCCCAGAACTACAGGGCTGCGGGCCGGTCTGCCACCGGCCCGCCTGCGCCATCTCCGAACGGGATCGGCCCTCTCCCGATCCCGTTCTGCGGTCTCCTTCTGGGCCATTTCTGACTCGCAGAAGGAGACCAGCGCCTTCCATTTAGACCTCCCCGCCAGCGCAGCCGCTACTGCCGCCGGCGGGGAGAGGTCTGCCCGATCTGCTGGACCAGGATCCGCCGCTCCGCCTCCCACGCGGGGCACACGGCAAGCGTGTGCTGCGCGGAATCCCGGTCACAGCCACAATGGTGGCATTGCGCGGTCGGTTCGCGCCCTATCCTGTTCAGGTACTCACCGAAGCACCCGTGCCCGGTAAGTACCTGTGTCAGGCGGTAGGTGACGTGCGCGTCATTCCTCCTACGTAGCCAGGCTTCGAAACTCGGCAGGAAGGCACAGACGATGCGTTGGCGCGAGCAACGTCGCTCCGAGAGCCGCTCGCGCCACACCTCTATCGCCCGCCTGTGCTCCTGCCGACGCACCTCTCCCGCATCCAGGGTCGGCCCGGGCCCGCCGTCGACGGCCCGGACGCCAATAGTACTTACGTAGTCTGAGATTGTCATTAACCTACCAATGCTACCTATCTTAATCAATAAACATTCTTCCATGATTTCTCTAGTATACCTTCGGAACCCAAAGTCCTATACCAATAAAATACTATGTGACGTAATTAAATCCAAAGCCTTTCGACTAAAACAAGATATTAAAAAATACAAACGAATTGCTGAACTCTTTTTAAGTATGTTAAAATAAATTAGACTGTATTATATTATTGCAAATGCTATATAATATTCTAGTCTGCAATGTTACAAGTTACTTTGTGATTGTTGGTAATTCAGATATAGGCTTTTCTTTGACTGCCTTTTCAAAAATATTATTTTCTGATATCTAAATTTATTACGATTTAAAATCTAAACTTGTTTTATGACGTCATAAATATCACAAACTTGATCCCTCTGCAACATTTACGATTTAATAAGACAGGAGAAACGTGAATAGTTATTTTTTTCTCTATCTATACCGCTTGGCTATGACTTAGCGAGAGCTTTTTATATTTTATTTAAAAATACAATCTTTTTTCGCTTATTCTAATTTAAATTTACAATTATAAATGCATGTTTGATGATGGATACACCACTAAGAGATGCATCTGTCTCAAATATGGTATTCCCCAAATAAGACGTTGATAAGAAACAAACATGTTACATATATAGGAGCTCTGTCTCCTGAGATACAGGTACACAGTACCTAGTTCAGGAAACAGAGCTCCTATATATGTAACATGTTTGTTTTGTGATATTAATAAAGTTATTATTATTATTATATGTTAGTAACAGTTATTCACTTTAGAAATAAACATTGTCTTTATTCCTTTTTCCCTTCTTTACTGTTTTCACATTTCAAAACAACACAACACTTTTTGAATGATAAACAACATAGCACGTAATTATTTCGTGAATTCATATTAATCTACTTTTTTCTTTTCAGGAACATAAGAAGGTAAATATAACTTTAGTTTACATGATAAAGAAAATACATAACATCTAACGATTGAAAATATTGACGGCTATTTATGATTGAAAAAGAAAAATTATGTTTTTTTTTTTTTCTTTATTCACGGTCTGTATATGAGACAGTGTCCTTCGCCCACGGTCGTCTTACAGGATGTACGGTTCGCGCCTTTAATATTCCCTAATTGGAGTATTCTCTCTTATTTCGTCCGCACCTTTAAGACGAAAGTATCACTCCGAGGTACTATTTCCATCTCATTGAATTCGATTCTTTTGTTCTCGGTAGGGCAAATGCAAGGCAGGGCTTTGCGATCATTTTAGTTTTAAAACTAAATATGCTACGATAACAAAGGAGATTAACAATTTGTCTGCATTTTTTTTGTTATCATTGTGCCATAATTTATGAACCGATTAGCTCCCATATAGGCTTCGGCCTTTAAAACAACCAAAATTCTCCTATTATTACCAAGAACAAGACATGGCTCTATGGACTAAAGTCTTCTGTCTTTCCCATTAGGGATAAAATAATATCATCATCATGAATATGAGCTTGTGTTCATTTTATAATTTATAAAAAGAAAATTATACATTCACGTGTATAACACGACTAAGTTTCGATGGCCAGTATAGTACAAAAGCAACATAACTTAAGCATAATAAATATTATGCACGATTAGATCTATAAGTTGCTGTTTTAAATTTACAAATAAAATTTATATTGACATTTATAAAAACGCAATATCGATCCGGGGCGGTGAACCCAGAGAATCTCGCCGGATATTTAGTATAATGTACTAATAAACCGTTATATATAATTCTTTTCTTTGTCTAAAGTCGGCGATACAAAGGGAAAAAAGAAACAAATTTGATGTATAAGGCGATAGAAATCCGTGAATTCTTCACATACATCCTTGTGAATGTTCTTTGAATTAGCTTTGGTATTCTATGGCCATTGTAAAATGCATAAAATGAAGCATTCCAAGGTGGCTAAGTGCGACGCAGATTTACTTAATAACGCATAAAAAGCGATCAGATGTCTTACAAAATTGCCAACATTGAGGGCTCGACGGCGTACAAAGAAGTAAATGGGGAAATAATTGATTCTAATGATAAACGCGGCGATGTCATTTTAACTTACGCCAGTACCCGCTGAATGCATTTACTGGCGTTATGACGACGTAATGATCGTACAAAAAAATGAGAACAAACCACATTTCATATGTTTATGCGTTGTTAATTGACACGTTCGTAGTGATGGTCGCCTGAATTATACCTATGATCTCTCGAGATGTGATATCGGAAACTCTGATTTTAATGCAACATCTTATCTTCATCACTGATGATTTCATAGACCTTTTTGTTATTTTTTCTGTGTCCTTTTTTCTTTGTTTTGATGCTTTTGGAAAATCTGAATATAATCATAGTGACCGCTTCAGGTAATCTTACGAGTAATAGAGAGAGAAGCCGAACGATTGCCACGGTTAAGTTGTAATATCCTTGTTACTAACGGCAATAGGGCAAAGTTTCATATTCGGAAACGTCGCTTTCCTAAAAATTATCCTTGACAGAATGAGGATGATTGGGACAAGGGTCAGGCTGGCCAGCCCCATATCCTCTATCGTAGAAGACTATCTCTGTCGTAGAAGACGACTAAATGGGGCTTCCGGTTCACGGGCGATAAGAGAGGACCTTTGTCGTCCGCTATCGTGGAACTGGGAAGAAGGTGACATCGGCTGGTCCGTATCGCTTAGCTATGCAACTTGCTCAACAGCACAGTGCAGAGTGATCCGGTGCTTTTCATTGGAGATCCCGGAGTCCCTCGCTGTGCACCGAGGAATAGCAGCCGGGCGGGTTTTAGTGAGAAAGAACTTCGCATAACCCCGCCTTCCCGTTGAAGATTTACACACGGTCAAAAAAAAGATTCTGGCTCTAAGACCTTCAAAGTTATACCTTAAGGTGGTAATGGCGCCCATATGGCAATGGCAAACATAGCGAGGCCGTTTTTTTTTATAACAAACTACACAGATTGGCCAGAGAAGCTGGCCTTGACTGCTTCACCGGATTGAGTGGCGGTATAGCTTTTAGATCGCTTAACCTGAACCTCTATCGCTAGTAACTCGAGAAAGGGTTCCCCCCGAGAGGGGTAACCTCGGCTTGGGTTACTATGCGTTATTACGCGTAAGCATTCCGAGCTATTTCACGGATAATCTCAGGGTCATTCAAAAGCTAAACTAACTTTGAGTGCCACTTCTGGTAGCGTTGGCGCTGGGAGAAGAAGTGGCCAGCAACGCGAGGCCGAGTGAACTTTTTTATAAGAAATCGCCTACGATAGTATCGAAACCAACATAAATACATAACTCGAATATCTTCAATGACTATTACAATGAATATTTCAATGACAAATTATTCTATCTATCTAGTCTATTATTAATTAAAAAAATATGTTTCACTTTTGCCGTTTTTCTTGTTTCGATTTGGATTTGTAGGAAAAACAAATTACTGATACATTTTGTCACGCATTTCAAAGAAAAGTGTAACTTATTGGACTATTGGACTAATAATTATGAGGATATAAGGGCGTTCGAGCGGAAAAAAGCAAACGGCTTAATATAGATAGATTTATAGTTCTCTCTCGGAGAATGGAATCAATTCTGCAGATGGACTTTCAATTACTCGGAACACCGATTGGCTTCTTTCCATCACTACATACATTAAACAGAACAACAATAAATGTAACAAAAAAGTGACACAGTACTTTGTGGTCTTGCAGGGGTCTGCTATAGTAGCGTTGCTAGAGTTTCTTCAGCCACTTCTTCTCCCAGCGCCAACGCTTCCCGAAGTGGCACTCAAAGTTAGTTTAGCTTTTGAATGTCTCTTAGATTATCCGTGAAATAGCAACCGACCGAGTTGAGGTTCGGCCCTCTCGGGCGCCCTCGGATCGGCATGCTTATGCGTAACATAGTAACCGTCCAAGCCGAGGTTACCCCTCACCGGGGGGACCCTTGTGTCGAGTTACTAGCAATAGAGGTTTTTATTAATAGTTTTTTTAGTTAATTTTATTAATAGTTTCAATTCTGTTTATTGTTTTATGCTTATTACCTCTAACTTTACTGAGTGAACCGATGTTGTGATTCACCTCGAATGGTTTAGTTAGCTTCTACGATAATAAATACAAAACGGGCGTAAGCGCGTTAAAGCCATTAACGTTTGATTCGTTTTGAAGTCGGTTTTTTCATCGTAAATATACATGTGTAAAATTTGATGTTATGCAACCCTATAATATCTATCTTATAAGTATATAAATAATGTTTATTTAATTTTAAAATCTTAATGAATATTTGATAGCAAAAATCAGTGTTATTTTGCGACATTCTGTGGCTAATCAAAATTAAAATTTCTATAAAAAGGTTACGTTACTAGAATATGATTTTCTCAAATGATTTTACATCAGAAATAACTACGGAAGTATATAGCTCACATCTAAAGTTGTCATCCATAAAAAACGAAATCCAGGCTCTAAACACATTCATGTAGACATGCATACGGGATAGCGGACCGTGTCAGAGTCAACGCTTATAAATTAGGTGAGGGAGAGAAGCCACGATCAACAAAACCTCGCGATGCCCGCCAAATATCAAGACCGACATCTAAACGTCCACTTTACGCTATACGGCTGACGAATAGAATGTTTTATTATAAAAAAAAAATTAAAACCTCACGTCCTTTCAAGCGTTAGAAAAGAACTTTTTTAGTAGGATAGACAGAGACAGCTGTTGCTGTTCGGTTTCATCAAACTTATTACATCCCATATATGACTGATTGTTGCTCATCAAAATATACTGGACATATCTTGAACCGACTTCAAAAAAGGAGGATATAGTCAATTCGAGTTTTTTATGTTTGTTACCTTATAGTTATAGACTGGGTGAACCGATTTTGATGATTCTTTTTTCATTTGAAGTTGGTACTTCCCATGTAATACCGCAATTTGGATCCAATTCTGACACTTGCATACATGTGAAAAACCATATTTGTCGACTCAAGCCTCCTTTTTTCAAGTGCTCAAATATAATTGAGGTTAATTATCCAAATGTATTAAAAAATTATTATTTAATATAATATTTAATTTTTCAAATTTAAACTTTTAACCTTTTCCAGGCTTTTTATTCTTCTTCTTCCTCTGCCTAGCGTTTTCCCGGCCTACAGCCAGGGTCCGCTTTCCTACTTAGCCTCCTCCACTTTGCCCGGTCTTCGGTATCCTCGTTTGTTAGGTGGTTCACTAACATGTCCGCTTTAACAACGTCCAGCCAGCGTTTCTTGGGCCTTGTACATTGCCTAGGCATCTATTTCCGACATAGTCAGACGGCCTGCGGTATATGTGGCCATACCATCGGGGACGACTTTCCTGCAGTTTGTCTGCTACGTCGCGGACTCCGAGGCTGGCCCGGATGTGTTTCAGGCCTTTATTACTTTATTTTAATTAGTTATTTGCAATTGAAAACATTTTAACCGGATTTTTCACGGCTGTACGCACCCTTTTTTCCTATTTCATTATATTTTTTATACTTTCTAAGCTAGTGCTTGACCAGCATCCCACAATTAAGTGGAAATGTAGTTACGTATGGTAAAGTGTACTGGCCTAAATTATGTTTTATTAAGTGATTTTTTGTATGTAAAAAAACAAAAAATAACTCATTGGTACGTGCCGGCTGGGAATCGAGTCAAAGAGTGTATACATATAATTATTAGTTTAAGGTTGTTATTTGGTAGTTATTTGATGTAGTGATGAGTCTTGGTTACTTTTGAATAAATGAATTATTATTATTAATTAAAAAGTGAAAAACTTAAAAGTCTTAATTAATAAAATGTATTACTGACGCAAAAAATAACTTTATTAAAGCAATTTAAAGTTTAACGGCTTAGACTTCTAATTATTTGATTTTCTTACCCCCAATACTACGGTAAAATTGATATGAAGGAAGGACTTTTAAAAAATTTAATTTGTTATTTTTCTTCATTTGAATTTGTTATTTAATTAAGTTAAACTAAAGTTAAAAGGGGTCGTAAAGCGATCGTGAGCTGTAAATGTCTCACATTCACAGACGCCGCCGCAATACCCGCTAGGCGCCGCTCGGTAACCAAACGTATTCTTTTTGGGAAGTTCTCGTAGTCTTTTTTCAGTCTTTTGGGGGTCTACAAGCGTCGTTTTTTAATGAATCGGTGTTAACCTTCACGTGGAACGAGTAACAGGGTGCCGATTGGAGATAAACGGTCCGTCTCATTTGTTTTTTTTTATATTATTTGTTTAAAAATGGTAGAAATGACAGCGCGTTCGTTCGGTGCGCTCCTTTGCTCTGAGTCGCGCGCGATAGCCATCTTACTCGACTTAATTCTCTTATTAGTGTTGTCTTGAATTAAGTTTTGGTTGTATATGCTTAAGTTACGTTAACAACTTACAGGTATTTCTAATAAACAATTTATTGGTACTTATACATTATTTTCAAGTTTTATTTTTTTGTTTTAATAACAATTAATTTCTCTCTCAACTTTTACTCAACGCAACTAAATTCTTAAATTTCTGTAATATGGGCTTGATCATTTTCTACAAGAAAGGGATCCAACGGGCTTGCGGTTCATCTGATCTTAAACCATTATCGTGAACATCCAAAATTACAAAAGTAGTTGCACTTACATTTCCAGCTGTCAAGGAAGGTTTAGGGTCTTTTTTCAAGGTTTCAAGTCGGTTGGGAAACAGGACATCGACTGGTCGGCACACAGCGCTCCCCCAATTACTTCCAAAAGGACCGGTTACAAGCGGCTTTGACGACGTCCAGCCTCGTCTTGCAACCTGTATGAGGTAATCAGACCAATGTCTGACCGGTGAGTCGTCTTCAATCTTGAACATTTCGGCCTCATCGGCCAACTCTTACGAGCTGCACTTGCACTCTTGCGCACTGCTCATTGCCGCTTCTACTTGCCTACACGGTGGACTATGTAGATTATCTTCGTTCGTCTACAAATCTCCTTACTTTTTATATATATAGATATCGTAGAGAAACCCTGATTATATTCTTATTTATAAAAAATCTTATGTATAGCTTGTCTTGCGATTTTGAGCTTATTAGGCACTTAGAGAGAGACTACGTTCCAGTGCCAAACGTCATCACCGGTACTATACCCTGCGCTGGCTGATTCCGTAAGTTAGTTGTTCCGTATGTAAAAAAAACGGTCAAAATATAGTGAAATACCAAATCAAGATGATATCGCAGGAATTTGAAATTCTATCGCAATATTTCGTAGTGATTTACTATAATGTTAAAATTAAATCTAGGATTATTAATCAGTTATGTTATAGTGAATAGCTACCCTATAATTATCCATGCAAATGGCGCAAGACAGAAATGTCTGGAAAGAAATGGTGGCCAGAGCAACGCACCATACGTCCGTCAGTCATGAGGTTACGACATAGAAGAAGTTTAATGAATAGTGTTATCAGTGGCATATCGTGTGGTTACTGAAATAATCCGCGTTGAGTAAGTTAGATATCATGACTGAAAATGCTTCTGAAAGGGTCTAGAGATTGCGAAGTTTTTTTTATCGATCACAATCACGTACACGTCTGATGTTAAGTGATTACCGCCGCCCATAAACAACCATAAATCAGAGGAATTGCTGCTACGTCGGCCTTTGACAAAGGCTAGGTTCTTCGCCATTCGCACTGAGCGGCCGCAAGTTAGCAGCGTAATATACTTCTATTTCATATTGACAGTATGAGAGATTCTGCTATAACTCAAACAGAAGTCGCTGCGGCGGCCTAGTCGCTGTTTGTTGCTTATATTTGAGTTGACAATGGTAATATACTACGCTAGGGAAAGATAGATAGCCAATGAAATATTCTTTCTCCATCTTGCATCCAGTGATCTGAATCTGAATTGGGTTATATTGTAAATCTTTTTTTTATAAAAAAACTACTTAATAGACTAGTGTTATAGTTTGTGTAATGACTGGTGGTAGGGCGTTTTTATATTAAAAGCGTCTCTAGTGCCATCTATCGGTTACATTAACACATAAACAAACATATGTAAAATAAATTAAATTAATGTATCTCAATATAAATCTTAAACACGCTCGGTGTGAAATAAAAAATACATATACATTAAATAATTGTAATGATAAATAGCAATTTAATTTATCGATTTTAGATCAATCTCCACGAAGTTTAGCTACTTGACCATAGATGGCGCTATCCCGAGACAAATAATGCCAAATGTTGTTCTTAATTATGATTATAATATATTAAAGTGCTGATTTTATGTACGTTAGCGTCGTTGACTATGTCTGGTATTTCATGAGTTGCAGCCCTCATCGTACGTAACCAATTTGCACGTACTAAAACTTTATAAGCGATACGCAGCGGGCGATTTGCATAATCAACTCTATGAGTGCGTATGGGATATAACTTTATTGAAAAGCGGACTGCGATTGCTGCTACTGTCTACGCCATTAGGGAAGCTTATTTTTCTTTAAAAAATCAATCAAATTAAAAATGTCAAGTGGATTTTATCATATCTGGTGTAAACGTAATAACTATATTACATAAAAAACAGACAAATTACTTTAAAATTGAAATAATACAAAAATATCATAATTTAATTTGAATCGTAAACAAAAACAATGTAATTTAAATAAAAATGATCTATATCGTTTCTTGCACGTGTTCCTTTATCGTTAAGAAACTCGTCTTAGTAAAAAGTTAGAGCTTAACTAAACCGATGGGATGAGAATCATCTGTTTACGACTGATCTCACCGAAGGCTCAAATCATTGGCGGCGCCTTTTTAAGCGCTCGCCATGGGATTATAAACCATTCGTTAGCTCAAGATTGTTATTAAATTAAACGTTAAGCGCCACCGGATGTGGGCGGAGCACGATACAAATTGGCGTGATTGTAGGCGCCGGCGTTTTCGTCCATCGCACCATTCTTTTTTCACGCTTTTTCCTTTTCAGTCGTCCGTCATTTCTGAGAACGTGGCCGGTTATTACTATCCTTTTGCCAAATGTGCATACCAATGATATTGTCTTGTCACATGTTTTTCTTTTCTTTTTATTTTTTGTTGACGGGGGGGAAATCTTCAAAAATATGTAAGTGTTTTCCCAATTAAAACACCCCGCTGGCCCATTCTCGGTGCATGGTGAGGGGCTCCGGGATCTCCAGAGGTGTGCTCTTCGGAGAGCACGTCCCGGGGGGGAGGGAGGTTAATCTCTCCCCCTCACTGGGCAACAAGGGTCTTTGTCGTCCCTTGTTGCCCAGTGAACCCGAGGCCCCTTTTAGTCGCCTTCTACGACAGGCAGGGACTATCGTAGTCTTATTCTACGAGCCAAGAACTACAGGGCTGTTGTTTTTCTTTTCTATGCTTATGTATCGCCAGTTTTCAGCAGTGTGTGAAGATAAGAATACTCCGAGGCAAACCTAATTAACAAGCCTTTTCAAACAAAAAATTCAAAATCCTTTTATGGCGGAAAATAACAGATATACCGAATAATTGAAAAACCTACGTCTGTTTTGAAAGTCCTTTGTCGGTTAAACAACATATCCTTAACTAGAGCTTAAGCATTCTGTGTCTAATAAATAAAGATGTTTAAAATATTATAATAATGATGAGTGATGATTAGTCAAATGCACCATCATTTAACTAAATTTGATGTATTGCGTACGGTGACAAGCTTATCACCTGTCACAGTGAACCGTGGTGAGCTAGGAGGGGAAGCCGTTAGACCTAATGAAACCTTCCAATTTTGTAATATTAAAAAAACACACAGTTTATTTTTAATTATAAACTAAATGCGACAAAAGAACCAAAAATCATAACAAAGTCGCATGAAAATAAAAGAGCTGCTAAAATCTGAGATATAAATATGCATGAAGTTTGCAATTAGGCAAGCAAACCGCATTAGCATCGTGTTTAATTGATAAAAAAAAACTTTATTTACAATGCAGTAATAGTATCAACAAATCATTATTATACACTTTGGTCGAAATTGATTTCCTTTAAACGGGTCATCGCATAAACTTTATCTTGTTATTTTTTCAAACACTTAAAATCCTAAACGATTACATGTTTATACATTTTGTAGCAGACAAAATGGAGCCTTAAAAACATAAAAGAGATAACACGACATTCGTATTAACAGATAGCTTTTATAAAATTCGTTCAACCGAAACCGCGACGATAATTCTACACGTAAGATCGCACGAGATAAGGCGGCGCAAAGACTTGCAGTTTGCGACACTAACCACTTTGTTTTAGAGATTAACATCTGCACGCAGCACTCAATGGATGTAACTGTACCTTATGTACTTTCATAAACTATTCAATAAACAGTTTTCGACCTCATCTTTTCCTTAACAAAGACATTAATCCGTTAAAGTAGCCGACTGCGCATAGTGATTTTAACAATTGCCGGACCAAACAAAGTTTTGGGATCTATTATTTGACAAACAAAGGGTTTTTGAGCATACGGTGTTACATTGTTATAAGTAAACGACATTACACGGGACTTGTAACGCCTTAACGCTTCTGTGTCAGTCGCATAATGCGCGCGGTGATGTGAACGAGAGAATTAGATGATTCATTCATGTTCTTTAATTTTCGCGCAACACATCCGGGTTTTTATACTTTCGCGTTTGATTATAACGAGGTTAGTATTCTCGACAAGTACACTGTTGTTACACGCTAATAACTCATTCCTTTGTCCCTAACAAATTAAATTTATGCTTCGAACGATAAGCAAATATTTTTCGCGAACGGCCAGTCATTATGTGAATAAGTGGCCTCGAAATGCAGTCTAGCATATACCAAACCATAACAATGCACCTTCGGCATTCCGCACGCAAAGTAACACCATATCCTTGGGAATGTATCGTTCTCCCATCGAAATATTTCAAAACTCGATCACTATCTGGGTGACTACGCAGCGAGTTATTGAATAAGACGTGAAAAATGATGAACGCGACGCAAAGGCTTCGCCGACGATTGCGTGTCTCTTTCCCTGATAGCGTTTCCAACGAGCAAAAATGGGACAGCGAATTTGGGTGAACAAAGGCGGTGTGATGTGACAGGAGTGTTCAATATACCTTTACCTACCGCTCAGTGAGGTCTTTCCGCAGCGGGTGGTTATTCCGTACCCGGGGTTTTCGTATCGCCTACAGTGCGATCTCTCACAGTTTTGTTGTCACTTAATTACCTAATTTATTGCGTTCCGTTGCTATCAAGCGACGAGTCGTCAAGCACCTGGGTCCACGCAGTGGGAAACTTTAGTGGGCGGTGTGTTTGCTATCGACGTAGGTCCGTTCTCGAAATTGAGATATTAGCGGCGTGGCTTTTGCGTTTAAGTTAATCGGAGCGGTGCGCTTAATGTGTCACTCAAGCCGAATTTATTGTGGACAGACAAAGTAACTTTTTTATCTATTTCCAACCTTATAACCAAAATAATTTATAACTTATTAAAGTCACCTCTGTTATGTTAATTTATATACTTATGGAATAGATATTCGCGCCACTAAATTGGTTATATAGTATCAACAGCCTAGCGGCTCAGCGATCGACTTTACGATATTATGGTCGGGGGTTAGAATGGCAACAGTCTTGTGCCAATGAATTTTCCATGTGAGTACTCAGTGTTTGACGATGGACTGTAAAGCTTAGTTACTGTATCGTAGATACTTTCCCTAAATAGATGTTTCTAATTTATCTGATTTGAACTATAACTCAATTGTTACCTACGGCCGGATGATGGTTATTGTATCAATTTTTTTAATAATAACAATTTTATTATATATTAGAATGATTTCGATCATAATCATCGATCAATTCGTTCATATTTTTTTACATTATTGTAACATTTGTACATTAGACATATAAGTCCTATATAATAAAAGCGGGTGATTTTTATACCAACGCAATATTGGCTTCGATTTACATAGTTACATAAAATTACTTGTCAAAATATTTTTAACTCTTTTCATCATAATAGGTAGATTGAATTATATATATTTGTCATTGGCCTCTGCAACTGCAGAAAACCTCAAGCGGCGCAAATATAGTAACCTCGATACGGGTTTCATATTTGAGCCGTTTGGGGTAGAAACTTTGGGTCCGTGGGGTCCTAGTGCACATCACCTTTTTAATGTGTTAGCTAAGATGTTGGTCGACACATCTGGTGACCAGAGGGCTGGCTTATACCTTGCACAGAGGCTAAGCATTGCCATACAACGTGGCAATGCTACCAGTCTTCTGGGCATGCTGCCAAGCGATGACGGTTTGGCACAGTTATATTTTTTGTAAATATTTTGTAAAATCTTTTAAATTGTAAATATTTCTTTATTAGTTAGTATATGTTATAATCATTAGCTATTAGTAAATCACTGTTTCTTTGATTTAAATAAATAAATTTGTCATTGTAAATGTAAATAAAACATAAGATAAATTTCATTTTTATTGATCGTTTATAAATCTGTTTTCTAATGTAGAACATTGATATTAAGTAAGTTAATAAAATGGGAATACTCTGACCTTCTAAAGACATCAGAATCTCTATCCCAATTCAAAAGTTAACTGTAATATTAAAATAAAGCAAGGGTCATGTAGCGTGGAGTGTGGGATAGTTAGTATCAAACAAGTAGGGGCCATCAAGACGTTGTCCACAAACCAGTCCGAGACGGAACGGCTTTGTCTCGACTAATTTACGACAAGCGCGGTGGTGACACATTAACTAAATTATATCGTGTTCAACATTGTATCAAAATTTATTGAATGTTATATAAATTAAAAGGCTAGTGACTACTGTCTTGTTGCATGAATTATGAATAAAATTAGAATAATAAATTGTATTTTAATACCTGTCGCTGATATATCGTAAGAAATAAGTGCATAAATATATGTATACGAGTACATATACATATCAAAAATGATAATCAGAATGATATAGACAGAGACAGCAACCACTTTTGATCGAACATTTTGATATTGCATATCATATCAGGCTTTCTGACTCGGGAAACCAGGCGCAAATTTTGGCAAATCATTTTATGTGCAAAAGAAACCGTGAAACGGAAAACTAATTGGATCAAGTGAGATGTGAATGGAACTTAAGGCCAATTCGTAAGTCGAACGCATAGCCACTAAGCTATTGTATATACTAGATTTTTAATTCTTTTATGAGTAAAACCTTTCACAGACCATCTTAATCTCGGTAACAGTTGCAACTATGAGCTTTGCTTCGATTATGAAAAGATAATGCATGCAGCATTATCTTTTACATATTTAAAAATATCTATTAAATTTAAGGAATGATTTACATTGTTACATATGAATATGAGTCGGACTATTAAAATGTCCCAGATAATCGTGGGGAAGCTTAAGTAATTCCCAATAAAAGTCAAGGAATCCTAAGTTATATTAACACACGGGTCACGAGCTTTGGAAGTAGCAAACAAAGTGGCAAAAGGCTATAACACGAAGAACGATTTGCAGCTATAACGTATAACGTCATAAAAATATCGCATCACTGCATCTCGGAACACAAAACACCCGCCCAAACTAAATCTCGAGTTATATCCCGATGTGCACTCGTATGTGAAAGGTTTACTAATGCGCAATTTCATACTTTATTGCCAATAAAAGCGGCCAAGGCGATATATGTGTCGTAAATAAGGATGTTTATATGAAAATAATAGATGGAATAATTGGGCGTAAAAGTGTAATGGAGTGGCGCGCTTGGGCGCGTGTGAAGAAGCCGCGCGACGTCGGCAGCGGCCGCCGCTATTGGTTGCCCGACAATGTAGTTGATTTGTAAAGGCTCGCGCTAGGCGCACACGGAAGGGGATTTAATAGTCGTGTAATTCCACCCCTTTATCATTATTAATACGTATAGCAAAAATGTTGCACCCCTTCTTAAGAATAATGCACGGACGAAGAAATTAAATTTTCAAAACGGAAATTTATATTGAGGAATGCAGAATTCTAAGATTTTTTAAAAATTATGTATATAAAATGCAATAAATCAATAAAAAAAAAACACTATCATGCGTGTGATATACAAATACGCATTATGAGGATGCTTGGCAACGGTTTAGTAACTATGACTAAAATGGCTGATAGATTCACCGAATAAGCGTAAAAAATAACATTGAAAACATTATAAAATTATTAAATAATTAAAATTAAAAATTAAACAAATAAATGCTACATATGTATGTAGAACGATTAAATAAATAAATAAAAAATAAATTAATTAAATTAATTAAATAAATCCTTAAAGAATTTCACCCCGTGTAAAACCATCGGTGCAGCCTCCCGATGATTATCTCGCGTGATAAATGGACCGTGTCAGAATTTATTGTGGGCTCTAACTCCACTATTGTCTCAATGAATACTTTTTTATTGTCATAATATTATAAAGACTCTTGTTTCACAAGTGGCGTTTAGGATTATGCCCCTCTCACAAATAGCGGTCTATGTTATGACAAGCTTGGCCTATTCCGTGTTGGATCGTAAATTGATTTTGATGTCTTTTTTATTGTAAGACTAAATCGATTTTGATTTTTATTGGCAATGCGTTTTCATATGCAAATGTAATAGATTATGTCGTTGATGGAATGCATTCAACGTGGATGTAGGAATGTATCGACCCCGGTCGCTTAAGGAAAGCCGTGCTATTTCTTGGTTTACGGAGCCCGGGACAAGGTTTTTGACACTTTATTTTTTACGTTGACGTTATTACCAACGTTGGCGCGTCAAAAAATATCTTAACATATTAAGTGGTATATTTTTAATTTATAGGAGGCACAGATTATGGCGCATTCGTACGTGACGTGTTCTCTAAGCGGCCGCAAGCTTTTTAATTTTCTAACAAAAGAAGTTAAAATGACGAACATAATGTTTTTATAACCTGTATTCAGTGTGAATACAAATCAAGTGCTGCATATTGCGCTATATATTACAATTTAATCGGTTTTATGATTCTAAATATTTGGACAGAGTTTTTATCGGACTAGTAATTTGATATTTTTGTTGAAATGCCCTCTTTATTTTTAGTTTTACGATTATTCGTCTATGCGTAAAGACTGCTAAAATTCGTTTGATATGAAACAAAGAATCTTTTTTTAATAAGTTTATATTTAAGTGTAATTAGTTTTTAAAACTATTTTATTTTAATATTACACATGATTATATTAAATAGTGACAATAAAATTAAATGTCTTTAATGTTTTATTTTTACAATTAAAAAAATAAAGGCGTCTCCATCTACTCTAAAGAGGTACACCGAGATGGCAAGCGCGAGCCAGGAAAACTGCAATAATTTTAAATAGTGATTTATATTTTTGATAATTTGCCCAAAATACCTTTTTTTTGACGAGGGGGAAATCCTCAAGAAGGTACCCCGCCTTCTGAGCGGAAAGCAATTTCGGATTTTTACCTACTAAAACAGCCCTGGTGTCCCCTCGGTGTATGGCGAGGGGCTCCGGGATCTCCAGAAGAATGCACCAGTGCCCCTTTGCACTGTACTCTACTGATCGCACGTCCCGGGGGGAAGTTAATCCTTCCCCCTCTGTGCCCATGCAGTGCAATACGACACGGGCCAGCCGATTTCGCCTTCTTCCCGGATCCACTTTGGCGGACGACAAAGACCTGCTTGCTTGTCGCCCGGTGAACCCGGGTTCCATTTTAGTCGCCTTCTACGACAGGCAGGGGATACCGCGTAAAATTTTATCTTAGCACATTGAGACTAAGTGAAAATGTATCTTTTTATTCTGTAGTGTGGATACAACGTATTTCATTAAACGTTGTAAAGAACTGTTATAATTTCAATTCGCCCCTTTTGCCGATTTTAATAAGGGTGTTATCAAGAGGGTAATATAAATGCCAAGCTAAAACACCACCCTTCAACAAATTTTTGTGTAACCAAACGTTTTACTACGAAATCCTTAGGTGTATATTAAAATAATTATTAACTTATCCACTCATAAGCTGTTGCTGTATTAACAAAACAGTACAAACATAAATACAAACAAACAACAGCCCTATTAGTTTTGACGTAATAACACAGGGGCATATTCGTCATCGATCTATTCTTCGTGATACGTATCTAAACGTTCGTAATCTAAACGTTTAACGGCAGATCTGTGTCACCGTAAGGGAACCATTACACAAAAATCAGTTATTTTCGTATGTTATCAAGTTAGAATAATAATCATTAGCGTTATTTATTTTATTCTGTATTGTATATGTGATATTTTTTTTAATAATTTTTAATAATCATTTAGTAAACGAACGTTTATATGTGGACTTATTAGAAAAGAAACATAAAGAAAGGCCACAAATATATCCGGTCCCACATTCATGATGAACATTTATTTTTTCATTGGTGTTTCTAGCCCAATGGATTTTGGTTCATATAGCGGTCAGCCAGAATTAAGCTTTAGGATTCTCGAAAGCGGACTTTGATTTAGGCCGACGTTCTAAGCGCGATAGCGTTCCAACACCAGCATTGTTACCAAGCTACATCTCAAACTTTTATCGAATCACTAAACATTGCATACAAACAAATACAAATATTATTGTTAAACTTTGAGAAGCGTCGATGCTGAGATAAAACTTTTCGTTTCTAAAGGAAGCATTGTTGCAGATGAAACACAAATCAAACAGTGGTTGCAACCACAACGGTTTCTGCTAGTGCATGATTGAGGAAGTACCATGACATCATAAAATACCGTGGCCATCGCCTCGGGGATCGAAATGCTTACTCGTAACATAATAACCGTCCAAACCGAGGTTACCCCTCACCGAGGGGATCCTTGTGTCGAGTTACTAGCGATAGAGGTTCAGGCTCAGCGACCGAAGAGCTGTGCTACATTTCAATTCGGTGAAGAAAGTGAAAAACCGACATGAAACGTATATTATATTTTTTGGTTTCGCCTGGTCAGTGAGAACCTAATTGTTCATAATAAGGCCGCACTCACTGGCACGCACTGGCAATCCCTTTAATAGATGTTAATGGGCGGTGGGATCATTTAAGATTACCTCAGCCGCATGTTTGATTACCTTATTCTTCTACAAAAAGATATAGTAAAATGTTAGCGCTCAGTTGATCGTAAGTTAACACCCGTCCATCCGTACAACAAAGTCTGTGGATGTTTTCTTATTTCTCACGAGACGACTAAGATGCAAGGACTTGTTACCTGTAATTGGGTCACCGGATGTGTTCATAAGTTGCTTTACACGCAGCGTCGCTTTGAAAATATCGCAATATCACTTACATTACTTAGTTGTCAAATTGAATCCTAACCTACCGCAGTTAAAAATGAAAAAAAAAATTAGTCAATTTTTTTCGTAAAACAGTCGTCGGCAACGTACCAGCCATTCTTAATCAAAGGTAATCATTTAACACGAGATGATATGAATGCTTGAATTCTCCACCTTGAATCTCCTCCTTTTTTGAAGTCGGTTAAAAAAAATGTTCAAAAATAGAAAAAAAAAGTGCAACATACATATGTATTTTTATCACCGCTGATTCCAGGCCTCACGATCAGTGCATAGCAGTGAATGAAGGGTCATTTTATCTAATCACATTATACATCCCGCAAAGGTGAACCATCCGAATACCGCCACACCTGTCTACGCGCATGCTATAGCAGCTGCTGTATCACTGGGATGCTGTTGTGCCATTTGTTTGGGACATTGGAGATTTATTTTCAATATGTGATAATGCGATTAATAATTAAGATTACAATTTTGTGGCTTTTGATGCTTTCTAAAGCGATATTTCTGTTAGAATAGAAAGGAATTAACGTAAAGTATAAAAAATACTACATGCTTGTGTAAATCAATAATAGTATAAATACATAGTCGGAAAAGTCGTACATATATATATATAATATGAACGGAAAAATAGTTTATTTTAAAATAGAAAATTTATATTACTTTACGTTAATCCAACTTCAATTATTATAGTTGATCTATAGTCAATATTTTCAGAGATATTACTAACTTGTTAACTAATTCTTACTTGGTCCCTTTTTTATTTATTTTTGTAATTTATATTAGTTAATATTCGTATCTTACATAGATATATCGTTGACTTATTGAAAAACATATAATATTTAATATATAATATTCAGCATTAGCTTACCTGACACATGTATGTATTGTCACTTGTGACTGTTCAGAATATTATTGTAATTACTTTGGTAGTATTTGATCACCGTTTATAAATACGAACGGTTCACTAAATTGTTCCGTGTAGCGTTGGACTTTGTTCTTCATGCCGTCGTCGGTACGGACCAACTATCCAGACGGAACGCCTTTGGGGAAAGCCCAGTTTAGTCAATTTCAGTTGGAACTATACTTTATTTTATTGGTCTATTGGCGCTGTTGCAATAAAAAGAGACCTTTACTATATTATTTTTCGTCGCTAACATCGAAATTGTAGTTGGAGAACGTTGACTCAACTGTTTTAATTAGGTAAGTGACCTAAGTTGTAAACCTCTCATAGCAGGGACACTTTATAGATTTTTGTTTATTATATATTTTAAACCCTAACAGTTACAAAAAAATAAATTATTTACATAAAGCTTTAGGGTAAAGTTAATGGCAGTCGTTGAAGTCTTTTCTAAGGCACTTCTGAATTGTTTCAAAGTTTTAAGTTAGGATAAATCTTAATTTTCATGATTTTTTTTCTACTCTGTTTATCAGTAGTTAAATAGAGTATGGCGAAGATCAACTTTCATTATTACTTTTGTGACATATCAAAACTGTAATCAAGCAACAAAAATGGTTTATTATTGAAACTTGATTAATAAATATTTTAAAATTTCTTCTGGTATAATTATTACTTTAATTTTGAATGCTTAGTTTATTAAAGATATTACGACCTACAAAGTATATAAAACTAAAGAAATAATAGCTCCAATATATTATGATGAAATATTGCGAAATGGATCAAACAATATATGTCAATACGTATAGATTTTCCACGTCATAAATATTATTTTTAACAGTCCGGTGGTGAAATTTTACCAAATTATAAATCGATGACGGGTATGGTTGCATAATGATTTCGAGTCGATTCGAGCGTTAATTATTCATAAAATTTCTTGAATAATTAAGAGATTTTACGCGTACTGCTTCCATAATATTCGGCGGATATTAGCCGGTGAAGAGCACGGATATAATATTATTTAAAGTTATCTTTCACGTTTTGTTTCAGTTAGAGAAGGATTCATTTTTATATTCGTAAAGGAACGTCTGAACGGTCTCCTAAGCAGTCGTGTTCACAAATTACTATCTTCTGGTTCGAAGTAACGTATGGCTAGAAATTACTGGGAAAGTAATTAATAACATTATGATTAACTGGATAGCACCATTTGAATATTTTGCATAGTATATCACTTACCATCAAGTGGATGTGAAATATTTCAAATATTGCTTGATAAAATAATATTTTTAAACAAAAAAAATGTGTTAAAATGTTTGTATTATAAAACGCTATACTTTCAACGATGACAAAATGTCACCAGTTATTTGTTGATCCAGAACTACCTTGCTGCTTTTTATTAGAAAATATCTTTATACTAAGATCTACCTGGTAAAACCATAGAATCAATGAAAAATTGCTGTATAGGGAACAGAAAATTTTTTATCGGTTCCTTTAAAAGTGTTAGTATTAAAATATACCATATCCAGCCATTTTCGCAATAATATCCGCTTATAAATTAATTTTATCTTAGTTAATTTTACCAACAAATCCTTACTATTTCCTAAGACATTTTAATGAGTTGAAATATTTACACGTATCTAGTGATTATATCTAAAGGCGGACAGCTCGTACGACATAAGCAATTATTTGAGTAAAAGTTATCGACTGCAATCAGTAGGAAGAACGTAACCGCTAATCGACAAATGGCACGTTTAATGGTTCGCCACATATAGACAGACCTACATGTTTAACCTAAATGCATAAGCAGTGAGCTATGTTACGCTTGCAGAAAAAAACTTTTCGTTACATTAGTGGAAATGCCACCAACGAGTGTCGTCAAAGCCGCCGCAAAATTCTTTCACACAACACCCAAAGAGCTGCCAAAGTCATAAATAACCTGAAATGATCTCTACGTCCGCCGAGCGCGCACAAAAACGAAGTATTTGACATCTAAATTATTGCACGAAGGAGGCAGTTTCAGTGCACCCTCAGCACCAACAAATCGCCCCCCGATGTAGGCAGATGAACTACCCTGACAAAGGAAACAGCAAATAATACATCAGATAAAAGAATTTTCAAAACAAACTCAAAATACTAAAGCGTTTGACACGAGCATCCGCTCGGCCGCAAAAAAGGTGAACGAGCGTGACCAATTAGTCCAGTAAAATAGACCTTATCTCAATATTTTGAAAGATGATTTCGTCATGCCCCGCGCGTGCTTTGATCTGGCGATAGATCTCAATAGCGTGATTAAAGGCGCCTGTGATTTTGGTTGAATGCTTTTTTTTCTCTCGCTGCTGCCTTCATCGGCTATACAAAATAAACGGCATACTACTGTAAAAGAATATACAATTATTGGGCTTTGAATGGTTACAGCGGGGGTGAAGTGCTCATAAATTGTACTTTTTTCGCCCGGTTGGATGTTGGAAATCCTTTAAACATAAACGGCATTTTGGACAATGTACTTATTGAAAAGATGTCAAAGGAGGCGTTGTGCTGAATTAAAATTTGTAACCGAGTTGCCTATTTACTAATTATACACTAAATTTAAAATGAAAAAAGAGTATCAAATCAATTTTGAAAGTGTAAATTAAATACTTTGTTTTTACAATACTTTAATATCATTTTAATTGGTAGTAGAACGTTTGTAAATCTTTACGTTAGTTGTAGTATAGTTTTCGTTAGTTGATCAAGGCAATCTCCCTCAAGGCAGTATTAAAGGTTAAGTCTGCCGTCTAGCTGCAGTGTGGTACTGAGAGACTTCACATATATTTGAATTTTCTGCTTATAAATGTATAGTAAGAACTATATACGGTATTTTCCATTACCGGCGAGCACGTGAAAAATCAACAGTTAATATGTATAACCTTCGATCGATCGGAATCGAACATAGGTCTCATGTTTCTATAGTATTAGATATATTAGGTATACTCTGACTACACTAGACCATATGATCGTCAATCGATGAACGTAGACGCACGTGTAGTGTGGCGTTAAGCTATCATAACGAGTTTTGTAAACAAATAATAAAACTAGATTTAGACAGTGAAATGAGTAGAGGTCACGGACCGCAAATTAAGCGGACAGAGTTTAAACGGGTATAAGAATAACATCATGTCACAATGGGTACGATCATGTTTAAACTAGTTCCCTTGTTATAAAAATTAAATAGTGATATATTTGTAGCACTTCGTCTATGTCTAAGTCTCTTTATTGGTAAATTATCTATATCTAAAAAACTTAATTTACAAACTCAAGTTTTGGAAATATTGGTTTTAAATTATAATCACTTTGTAACTTATGAATAACGCTAATATTGACAGGGTAACTGACAATATATATTAAAACAAAAGAATATCTAAAAAGCATGTTTTATGGGTAAAAACGGTGAATCAGTAAAAGTCTTCTGGATGATCAACTTAATTCATTCCCATACTGCTCTGACGACTTGAAGACTTTTATCACTTATGGCCATACGGTTGTACCTTAATATAACTCTGTCTGAATCTGTATTATGAGTAGGTTGGCGCAAAGGATATCTATTGGACCATCAAGAACATCTTAAAATCGAGATTACTTAAGTCTGTTTTATACAAAAAGGGATCTCTCCACATCATTTAGGATGGAAAACTACAAGTATATAGTCGTAGGGCCAGTACACGCTGTATGAATCGGCACTATTAGCAAAATACCGCTACCAAGAGTCATATTGTACTACTGAGTTCCAGCCGGTTAATGGTTATTATCATTGAACTTTAGATAGAAGATACCCCGCCTTTTAGGGGGAAGTCGAGATTATGTGGGGTTCTTGCCCACTAAACCCCCCGGTGGCTCTTCCTCGGCGCATGGTGAGGGGCTCCGGAATCTCCAGTGGAACGCACCGGAGCCCCTCTGCACTGGGGTCTTCGGAGAGCACGTTCCGTCACGCCTTCGCAGTGCAAGGCGGCACGGGCCAGTCGATGTCGCCTTCTTCCCGGGTCCACTTCGACGACAAAGGCCTCCACCCTTGTCGCCCAGTGAACCCGAGGCCTCTTTTAGTCGCCTTCTACGACAGGCAGGGGATACCGTAGCCATATTCTACGAGCGCAGAAGTACAGCGCTAATCTTTAAACTTAGCGTAAACTGGAGTTGTTTGTGCTGGCGATTCACAGATGAACTATATGCTAGTTTTTTTTCTTCTCTTATAAAAAGTCTTTCTTACTTACTCTCTTGCTAATTCAGACATCATTACAAATGAACAAACAACAATTTTTTGTTGTGCTTAGCTCACTATCAGCAGTTTTATCTATTCCACCTACCTCATGTTTATGTTTTAACATCTTCATTGAGTATCCTAAGGTGTTAATTGTAGTGCTGAAGCTCATTATGTTAGTTGAAGGTGCTATCGTAAATTTGGTCCTTCAAGGCCATAACAACAAAAGGACCAAGTGTCGTTCAATCCCAAAGTCGATTTTACAAGAGGCTGCCCGGGACGCGCGTGTGGGCTTCTTTACACGTTGATTTAATGTGGACTGAGTGAATCGTAAAATTAAAATTAATGAATAATAAATTATCTTATGTAGTCCGCGATTCATACACTTACGACTATTAAAAGCCTGATACAATTAATTTATGGTAAATTAACATTTTTATAATGTATTTACTGTTGTGAATTAAAGTAAATTTTTCAGAAATGTTTTTAATGAGTAGAAATATTTTATTGTTTATTTTACAGTTAACCTCGTATTACTTAGTACAACAGGATAGTCAGAAGGTTTTTACGGATTTGCGGAGCTAACACAACTATTTCGAACGCAATTGTATTATTACGTAAGAAACTACAAGTTAGTGCGGACGTTATTCTGATTTCAGAATGATATTTTAATACGGAACTTTGAGAATATTATGGCAATAATTTGAGATATTTGTTTTTTTTCGTTTCAATTTGACTTTACACTTCTTTCATCTACCTACACGCAATTTAATAACAGTAAAATCTCTCAAATAGCTCAGCACGACCGGGAAAGTATCACGGATTACCTTGCAGTATACCGACGTGAAGTAGAAAGAATATTATACTTTTATGTTTTGCCTGGTGAAAGTCGGCAATCCAATTCTTCATAATAAGTTGGCAACGCACCACCCCTTTAATAGGTATTAGCCGGCGGCGGGATCACAACATCAGGTGAGTCGTATACTCGTATATAAAAAAGACGTTGAAAAGTTAGTCAAATGTTAGCTTGAGTTAAATAAGACATAGCAATAAATATATGTACTATAAGGATCGGGAGTTCAAGTTATGGTTCGACGTTGTCTTTCTACAGAGCTGTATATATTATGCCCGTAGGCATTTGCAGTGAGATACTGGTGCCACATTTAGGTAAGTGCCGCAAAACACCATCTCGCATCACGCTCCTAGACACTGCTTATTGACGCAACTGCCATGCTATTTTTTTTCTATCGGATATAAGTGAGCGTACCGGATTTCTATTCTTTTGTATATTTATGTAAAAAAAAAATATTTATTTTATTTTTAAATTTGTATGAAACCTCCATAGTGAAGTCTCTCTAAAAACAGGAATAAACTTTTAATAAGTGGTTTCCTTCAAATACAGAGCAACACATAGTTATTCTTGTTTCTTATTGATATTCCGAATTCATCTTATATTTATTTATTTAAATCAACAAAAATTATAACACCGTTACATATAATCCAATTTGATGTTATAAGAACTAAGTTGAGTTAAATATATATTACTAAAATTAAAGCAAATAAAAAGCAGCTGTAACACCTTGTACGTATTTGTAGGCAGCTTCGATATCAACCGCTCCCAACAGTGGAGAGTTCCTGGACAAGTTAGTCCTGGAGACAGGACATGATCATATGATTATTATGTTGTCTAAATCCCACTGAATCTTCAAGATGCCTTAGTCTATCATTATGACTGGAAAATTTTCAGTCTTTTATTTTGTGCATGTTTGTATTTGTTTTTAGAGTGTATCAAATTCAAACTGCTTTGATATTAATAGAGAAAAAAATATATTGTGATATGTCCATATAATATCGACGTCGTTTATTCTCAATAGGTCACCACAGCCCCATGAATGGGTGGTATCGCGGGGGCTCTTTACAACGCGCGTTTTGTCCGGAATGCTGTAACAAAAAAGCTTTAGATACACAACACGATAAACTAGTATGTACCATCTTTAAACCATTTCTTATTCAAATATCAGCCTTACTACCTACGTAATAAGGACACAAATCTTATTCTTGACTTCTCCTCGATTTTGTCAGAGCAAATAAAACGGTCTAACATACAAGATCGGTCGGGAGCTGGGAGGAGTTTGTTTTAGACGCTTTATTAATTATGTCCAATTAATTTGGTAACGGCTCGTCGGCATTTTGCCAAAATTTCTCATAACGGTGGTCCACTTGGTTTGATGAGAAGTTTATTTATGACTACATTTTGTACATTCTTAATTTTAATAATACAAGCAAAAGATTTATAAAGCATTAATTTTTTAAAGTGACGTATTTTATAATTGCTATTTGTAAAAAATTCCAATTACATATGTTCGTCAAAGGCAATATAAGTTAATCTAATTCGTATCGTTAAGATATACTATTAAGTATACTGAATAACTATACTTCTAACTTGTTATATACTCATAAATACTGTTGATATTGGAATAGATGATATATGATCCATTATTATGCATAAGAATCTTGTTAAGTACTAGCTATGCCCGCAACTTTGTCTGCGTGAAATTTAACGAAAAGTTTATTTAGTTTATCAAGTTTTCAAATTTTATTAAGTTTTAAAATTAGTAAACCTACCTAAGGTACTCTTTATTACCCCATAAGCTATCTGTCAGTGAAAGTCCCGTCAAAATCGGTCCAGCTGTTTCAGAGATTAACCGGAACAAACAGACAAAAATTGTAAAAAATGTTATTTTGGTAAATCCATATTGCAAGTATTTTTTATATGAAAAGTGGCAAACGAGCATACGGCTTACCTGATCTTAAGTGATCACCGTCGCCCATGAACATCCACAGCACCAGAGGAGCTGTAGGTGCGTTGCCGACCTGTGAGATAGGAATAGGCTCGTTTCTTGAAGGTCCCTAAATCGTAAACGTTCGGAAACACCGCTGGCGACAGTTGATACCACAAGTTGACAGTGCGTGGGAGAAAGTTACGCGAAAAACGTACAGTCGTTGAACGCCAACCACTTGATGGTGGCGTTGGAATTTGGAATTCTGCCGAGATGTGCGGTAATGGAAATCGGTAGCTGTGATGATTCCGAACAATTCCTCAGAACACTCCCCATGGTAAATGCGATACAGGATGCAAAGAGAACCGACATCTCTTCGCAGACTCAGAGGGTCGAGTCGATCGGAAAGACCCTGATCGTCGACTATTCGAGCAGCTCGTACGTTGTACACGGTCAAACGGAAGAAGTTGGTATTGGGGAGTTATTTTAATATTACAAACGGACACGCATATCTTATGCATTAGAATAGATAACCGTAATAGATCATCAGTGTTCTGAGAAATTGTTCAGAAGCATCCCTGCTATCGGTTTCCATTATCGCAAATCAAGGCACAATTCCACATTGCATCGACACCTACTTGATTGTTGGTGTTCTATGATTATAGGTTTTTGGCGAAAGATTCTTCCACGCATTTATAATTTCTCTAAACAACTGCAATCAGCCAACGGAACACTTTAGGTGTTGTACCTTCTAAGTGTTGTATATGTTGGTAAAAAATACTTCATAATTTTAAATGTTATGTAGCGTCGTGCTGTATTGAGCACAACTTAATCTATTAGTGGTTTTATTGTGCGTTTTTTTTCCAACTTATGTGTTATCGGGTCCCCGAACAGATATTGGCGTGTTCAATTGACCACAGCGTGACCGAAAGCTTAACGAGCTCCCCGAACTTTGTGAGTATAACATTATAAATGTCACTGGGACAACCGGCTAATTGATGTCTATAAAAACTATACTTTGACCATGTTTTCAATTGAGTAAGTATTAAGAGTAAGTTTTATACGCGTTAATAACTTATTTAGGATACGATCTCATGTGGCCGATGTTCATTTCGACATTGGTGTAAAGAAGTTTGTCAATAAAACTCAATTGTCTAAATTTATAATTTATCTTCCACATTTTAAAAAGATAAGTTACTAGCTATATATATATAATATGTCCTACTGTTGGGTTTACTAGTCCGCCACGCGGCCCTAGTGCGGATTGGCAGACTTCACATGCCTTAGAAAAATTTTTTCTAAGACGTGTAGGTTTCCTCACGATGTTTTCCTTCACCGCCGAGCACTTGGTAAATCAGCACATTAAATTGTAACAACAAATTTGTTGGTGCTGGCACCGGGGATCGAACTCGGGTTGCCAACGCCCTGTGCAACTTAAGCCGACCGCCCGGACACTGAACTACCACGGCTCTTAAGTTAACTTTAACTATCTTAGAAAGTATACAAAAAATTAATATTGCGAGTATCGCGGTAATTAAACTGTCAACAGCCTAATAGTTTGATTTACTTAATGTCAGTGGTAGCAGCTTTGTGGTAGGCTGGCAATACTTAATTAGGGGTTTTTAACACAATGAGGGAAACCATTATAAATCTTAAATTTCCTTCAAGTATGTCATGTCACAAATGGACAATATCGCTCCAACCGATTTCGATAGTTCGTTTTTTATTGGAAAGGATGTATTTAAGAAGTTGTTTGATGAAAGCTTGTTTAGGTTCTGATTAATTTTATTTTGTAATATTACGTAAACGGCGTCCGCGCGTTTGATTCTGTAATACGTTAGATTTGAAATCAGTTTACTGGAAAATAGACTTGATTGCGGGTGTTAATAATAACCAACTACATGCTGAAAAAAATGCAAACACTCAAAAACACTCACGAGCAAAAATAAAGGGTCGGAATAAAGGGTCGGTTAAGAAAGTTTGAATATCTCGGAAGCTAAATTTTATTTTTATTTAAATTTTAGTACTTAATGTTAAATTTAATGAAACATACTGTATTATCCAAGTATTTTTTATCTTGAACGAGTGAACTTGGTTGACTGGCAGATAATGCCACTAATACATTAAGTCCTTTGTGATCCTTAGTTTAAATGTCAATAAAAGGATGTGTAACAATAGCATAAATATAATAAATTAACTATAAGTTACCTATGTATGTTTCTTTCTTATATTCTTTTTTATCTTATTATAAAATCACACCAATTTCACACGTTCACGGGCTCTATATCTGTTTTATAATATTTCTCGTGGCATTGTGTTAGACGGTCGCCCGACCGGCGCCGGCGCATCCGATTATGTTATTGTTAAAGGGCCGAATTCTTTTATTTGACCTACACGACATTCCTTTGAGGAATTCTGTGTTTTGCGGTGCCGCGGATGTTTGAAGAACATTTATTTGTTTATGCGTTACAGATAGGTTTACAAGATAAACGATTTATCGTTCGGACACTAATTATACGCGTTGGCGTTCTTTTTAATGCTTTTATAAATCACGAAGATATTTCCAATGTCTGTATGGGTGTCTTACTGGTGCTTTGGGTCTTGTGTGAATTGAAGATTTTTTTGTATTTCTTTTTTTCTTGTGGACGATTATTTGTAAATCGACCTCAAGGGTTTTCCATTTTTCAAAACAATCGTTTGAAATAGATGTTATGAATCACTTGATTTTCCCTGTGCTATGTGGCCCTTTTGTTCTTTGGATTTGGAATGGAGCAGAAACCTTGAAGTACTCGGAACCGAAAAACATGTATGAGAAAATTAAAGAAGGAAAAAGAAGATGAAAGAAGAAATATGAGTTACCTTACCTCCATAAGTACGTAAAAATGGAAATACGTAATCTTTCCCTTACCTTCTGGGTCAAGCATAAGCTCGTTCACATATTTGTTATGAAACCGATATGAATTTTTTTATTACAGTTTTTAGAGCGTAATTTTGCAAAACTATCCTTTGCTAACAAGATTTTGGTTAAAACTGCTATTTATAATTACTTATAGACGATATAAGAGCAATTCAAGAGCTTTTTTCAATTTTAACGTTTTGAGAGGTCGAATAAAATCTAGTCGGGTAGACTAGACTGATAAATAACGGCCCTAGTACAATTACGTTTAGCGATAAACTGTTATTGTAATTTTATAAAATTTATTTATTAACTTTTAACTTTAATTAACAACGAGCCGTGGTAGCTCAGTGTCCGGGCGGTTGGCTCTTGTTGCATAGTATGCTGGCAACCCGAGTTCGATCCCCGGTGCCGGCACCAATAAATTTGTTGTTACAATTTTATGTGCTGATTAACCACGCGCTCATCAATCATCGTGAGGAAACCTAAATGTCTTAGAAAATTTTTCTAAGGCATGTGAAGTCTGCCAATCCGCACTAGGGCCGCGTGGTGGGCTATGCCCTTGTACTCTCTTTACAGAGAAGACCTGTGCCCAGCAGTGGGACATATATATTATATATAAAAAAGGCTGTAACTTTTCACTTTTTTTTATTTATTCACTTTGATTTTAACAAAAAGCGGTTAATGGTTACTTTATCCACGCCGCTAGGGTTAAAAGTACTTGAAAGCTTGTTATTTGGTAGACAATTAAATTCGGTAAGATCAAATATGAAGCCGACACTAAATAATTTCACCCGCAACTTGACACCGACCGCAGATTTAGTTCATTAAATTGTCGGTGTTTATTTACCTTAACAAAGAATAACATCGTCATTATAATATCACATTACCTTCCGGCTTTTTACACTTGCCGTTTGGATTTTCGGGTACAGTGGTTTTTCGTGTTTGGAACAGGATCTAATTGATATAAATTATATGTATAATTTTATCCGGTACTAACGGCGGTACATGTCGTCAGGTACCACCCCTACAAGTGTATACTGCCCTACAAGCACCCACCACTACTAAGTACTTTGATAAATTCTAAGACATTACTAGCCTAATCAAGTTCCATGCAATCGCCGAGACAAAAGGACAGCAAAAGGCAATATCATGAAAAATTTAATGAAAGGTTTATTTTCAAAAACGACATAATATTTAACATCAGTATAGTGATCTTCTTTTAATTATAATATGTAGAAAAGGTCAGAAGACTCAGCTCGTACATAAATATTATATACAGAGATTTGGTAATTTTATGAACTTATAAATATTTTTAGCTTACAAGTATAACTTGTGCAGGTAATCAAATGTTTGAGCGCGGGCATGTGTGCGGGCAGATGTATGTGTCTGAGAATTATTATAGTGATATAGATGGTATTAAAGCGTACTAAAATTTAATTTTCTCTAATTTGGATGGTAATAGTGCCTCTGTAGCCTCAACAGCTTGAAACAATCGGCTACATTATAAATTTGCTACATTATATCTTTTTAACAAACTATATATTAGTTTGGTAAATATCCCCTAATTAACTAAACACCTTACAGAATTTATGGGCTTAAAAATTTCACACACACCGAGATCCTAATTTATGTTCAATTGGCCATTAAATTTTAAAACTTAAGCTCTTATCGGGAAGCTAAGTAACTGCCAAGTTTGAGCGAAATCGATGCCTACATATTTTTTTCACTTAACTCTTTTAAACGAGTAACAAATTAGGAATTTATTTTATACTTAGTCGTATAGATTGAGTTAATATAGCCGTGAGAAAAAGTAAAGGGTCGGTTAAGAAAGTTTGAATATCTCGGAAGATAAAGACGCTAGCTAACTGAAATAAATTGTGCATGATAGACAATATTTAATTGTAAATCTTTAAAATAAAATAAAATAATTTTATAAATTTATTTATATTTAATTAAAAAACATAAACTTAAACAAATAAGGATATCTTACGTAAACTTCGATAATACAGTTATTTTCATATTATAATATTATTCATATCATATTTTCAAATATTATTTTTATTTAAATTTTAGTACTTAGTCTTGCCTCCATATGGCGAATAATATTTAAAAATAATTTATTTTACTTTAAAGGTATTTAATTGTCCATGTATCATGCACATTTTATTTCAGTTAGCTAGCGTCTTTACGAGTATCTTCCGAGATATTGAAACTCTCTTCACCGACCATTTATTTTTGCTCACGAGTGTATAAACAATAATAATAATAACACTAACTTTTCCTCATTGCGGGTGGCATAATCAAAAAAATTAAGATCTCTCAAACAAGAATATAATGCATAAAACTCGACTAGACCACCGAATGTGTGAAACAGGGGCACACAAAAAGAGATAATATGTGACGTAGTGACCGAACACGGCAGCCTAACATAACAACCTTCAGACATGTCACGCCGCCCAGCAATTTGTAAATAAAAATACAAAGGAAAGAGAAAACATAATAATGTCATCCTAAAACAGACATTCACACGATTACGAAACAATTAACGCGGTCAAAACAAACTCTAGCCCCTGGGAACGATCCCTTACCCGTTGGACCTTATTTATCTTCATTCAAGCTCTTCACAATCCGTCCGGGTTAATTTCGAAATAGGAAACCTTATCTAATCACTGAACAACATAATATAAGCCTTTAGAAATAATCTTTTATGTCAAATCGCCACGCAGAAAGCGACGCAAAATAATAAAAAAAGTGCTTCTGTCTTAAATAAAAGAAGCACTTTTTAAGTCGCCTCTTATCTCCTGACAAGCGATTTTGGTTAAACGAATCATTAACAAGTTTGAATGTACTGATAAGAGCATTAAGTATTATGTTAAATAAGGTCCCCATTAGAGTTAAGAATAAATCACGAACAAAACAAAAAAGATATGCTTATGTCTTGATTAGCGTTTTGAAAATCTGCTTAACTTGAAATGTAATTAATATAAAAATATTGCGTGTGTCATGTAATAACTTGTAGGTCTTGTAGAATGAAATAGTCCAATAACTATTTTTTTTATGACGAACTACACAGCCTTGACTGCTTCACCGGATTAAGAGGTGGCACAGCTCTTAGGTCGCTTAGCCTGAACCTCTATTGCTAGTAACTCGACACAAGGGTCCCTCCGGGGAGGGTAACCTCGGCTTAGACGGTTACTATGTTACGCATAAGCATTTCAGTCGGTTGTTATTTCACGGATAATCTAAGGGACATTCAAAAGCTAAACTTACTTTGAGTGCCACTTCGGGAAGCGTTGGCGCTGGGAGAAGAAGTGGCCGAAGAAACTCCAGCAACGCTCCTAACATCTAAGGGGTTAACCAATAACTAATACACTCGCTTTATACGGACGGATTGACGTTGTACAAAGAATTATTTTAACGAATACCGTCCAACGGCTTGTCTTCACAATCTTTATACAAAATTAATTAGAAGTTAGATTACAAACTAATAAAGTTAAATTATTGTTTACAATGCCAAGTTTATGTAATAATCAACTAAATTATTAATTATGAATTAAAGATACAATAAGGTTCAGGTAAATCACTAAGAAATTATTGGAAGTACTTATTATGCATAACAATAACTGGGTGTCATGTGTTGCTAGCTATTAGTAATTTGTTAAACTCTTTATCGTTGATGCATCATTTGCCTTGAAAGAATAAAAAAAATATAACGTAATAGTTTAGGTGTGCGGTTTGGTGGTAGTGTGAAAAGAATAGATTGGCAACACACCGGTTATTAATTTAATAGGTTAGTTGGCGGCGGGATTACTTGCTCGGGCGTCATGTTAATTTGCCCCTTTCATTAATAAAATATAATAAATGTTGGAGACGACGATAACAGTATAAGCCTTTATAGTTAGATGTTCGCAGCTTCTTGAGGACTAAATAAAAAATACCACAGATTGATGAAAATTTATAATTACATTAATTTTTTTATAAATTTAAATAATATTTATAAAATTATGAAAAATTTGAAAGCACAGGAACTTAAACGTAAGTGTTGCAGCAAAATGAAATTAAATTAAAGTAATAATAAGAAAGAAAGTTTAAAGAAAAATACCAAAAATAGAAAAGTGAACAAAAACTTTAAATTTTATCAATAAGAATAAATAGTTAATTTATTCTTAAAGATATAATTTCGTATTACCCATCTTACGATATAGCATATGAAATATATGGAAAAGCTTATATATACAGTATAATCAATATGTATATATCAGTATAATTTTATATTTTAATATATATTTATAATAATTAATTTTTAAAATATTAAATTTTAAAGCATCTCATTAATAAAGAGATGGTTTCTCATTTGAATTATTTCGATCACATAAGAAACCATAACGATAGAATTTTTTTTTCTTGTATTTATTAATGAAATGTGGGACAGTTTGAGTATCTTTTATTTAAGAACAAGAGCAAACAAGAGAAATTAGTTTTACACTAATTTCACGTGGGTAAAAAAGTTAATCACAAAGAACATTGTGCGATTAGAGCTACTTATAAACTAAATATTAGTCATATGATCTAGGTAGAATACTAAAGTCAACCAGTGTCTATTATACCGCCGTGGACTTTAGACTGAGAATGAGCGAACTCCACATATGAATATTGCAGAGGGACAGGTGAATCTTTACGTGATGAATCATAAGTAAATGTCCCCGTGTGAATCAGTGTTCCGCTACACGGGAGGCCGCGTCTTCTATCTGTAGCTGGAATGCTCTAATTAGCAATTTACAGACGCTCCAATAACTTCGCGCGTGACAAATTACAATTCATAGAAAGAAATCTATCCTGTGTCTTCTCGTCAATTATTACTGCAAATGCTTCAGGTCATTCATTCGGGATAATTTTTTCAAACGTGAAACATCTAGCACTGTGTGTGACACGTTGCGATGAGACATGGTTGTCGATAGGGGCAGCCCTATAAATGGCCATCTACATTTAGCTTAGGAATTTCTAGTAATCCGACTAAAGATATATGTGTATATAGGTATATAATATTGTCGCGAATATAGTAACGATCTAAACCGAGATTGAGTTGAGCTCTGCTCGAACTTCTATTGGAAGTCTTATCGGCTTTACAGATTAACCTACGACTTTCTGAAAAAAAGGAACATCGAGACGCGCCTTGCTTACATCGTCGCATCATTAAAGCTCTTACCGAAGCTGAAGTGGCAGTGGGCCGGCCACATTTGCCGAGTCAGTGACAGTAGATGGGAGAGGAAAGTCTTGGAATAGAGAAGCGTGGGGCGCCCTCCCTTAAGATGGAGCGATGACCTTATAAGGATAGCCGGAAGTGGCTGGATGCGGAAAGCGGAGGATTGTATGTGGTGGATGGTATTGGGGAAGGCCTATTTCCAGCAGTGGATCGACACAGGCTGATGATGATGACGATGATGATTATAGAAACAAGGGTTAATAATATTATAAGGTACCCCGGCATTGAACACAAATAACACCAAAGATTGAATTGTAGGACTCGAAGTCTGCTACTAAAACTGTGTCAAGCTAGTTCACGAAATCAAATTTTTCAACCGACTTCAAAAAGAAGGAGGTTCTCAATTAGTCTGTATGTGTTTTTATACTTGTTTCCTCATAACTCCAAGATCAACCGATTTCGATGATTTATTTTAAAGCTGATACTCTTGAATTCGAATTCAAGAGTAGTTTGATAAGAGTTTAGTTATTTTATGATTGATTATAATTCGTAATATTCCTACGATAAATCGTAAATACAAAGATGCCGCGCGTGATAGCGTTGGATTCGATTAGAAATAGGTTTTTGTTTTTGCTCGTAAATGTACTTTTGTGTATCAATTGTTAGTTAGTATATCGTATTCTTGTACGTAATAACATCCAAATATGCCGTTATATTTCAAAAAATGATAAAATAGTCAAAAACTTCAATTCATAATTATCATAATTACGAGATTAGTAGATCACCATTTGTTGGCACAATGGCAATTGAATGGTACTTCTTCTTTTGGTAGTGGAAATTAAGTGAGAATACGAGTAGCAGATTAGAAGCCCTGATGTGTTGCCAAATTTAGCCATTTTAGCTACCGGGTGCATCGCAGAATACATTAGATTCACGCCGGTTTTCTCAGACACTTCGATTTTGTCAACAGAAACCGCTATTTTATATAGACGACTTCAGATTGTAACATTTTTGCAAAGTGTATACTTTATTTAGTGTGATTTCCTGTAATTTTAATTATAATGCTTTAAAAATCGTAATTAAAAGTAAAACAATAGTAATAAGTGTGGAATTATCACTCAGGCAACTATAAGTTTTATTTTTATGATATATAAGTATCAAGATGGTCTGATTACGGACATCCGTATGTTTGCACGGTCGCCTATTATATCGAGGCTGTTAAATTACTCATCTGGTTTTTGTGCCACAGATTTAAGATGATTCACTTTCGTTGAGTTGATTATATTAACATTAACAAAAAATCGACCTTGGAATATATACCTATAGGCAAATTGAATAAGAAAGTAATGTGAAATTATTCTCTTTTTCTTTCTTTTCAATCACTGCCTGCTGAGGAACGTGACTCCTTTCTCGGCGATTAATTATTTGTCCCCAGGGCATCGCTGATAGATGACTCCAGTTCTTCGGAGAACTAGTCCGACCATCTTTTCGGACTTCGTCCTCTTGGTCTTTCTCGTCACTACCAACCTTTCCACATTGTTTGCATCACGACTGAAACCTCTCTTTTTTTTTCTCAATACACGGTGCAAACATGTAAAATTATTACAGACTTTAAAATACTTAAATTATTTCAAAATAATTAATATATATTATTATAATATTGTAAAAAGTTTACCTCTTTCTCGAATTGCCTCCTCTAACTTCAACAATGTCTTGATATTAACAAATTAATCAATACTGTGATTAAATACAGGTATATGCTAAGCTAAATTCCATCCAATATCGCATTAAGTGCATGAATCACCAGTTCGCGGACCATTGGTTGGGAACAACAGGTCTAGGCCATCATTTACCGACATTCAAGCCAGTATCACAGCACGAGCTTCCTTCTGCTCTTATTGTTGATAAAACATATTTCCGTTCAATTAAGACGTCATTGCTTTAGTCGTTGACGTCGAGACGTGACTTCGGGCAATGACACTCTCCAGAATAATGTACAGCAGGCGGGGCACTTGCGTCAGAAGTCTGAATGGTATTGAACCATATAAAAAGTACACGTGCCGTGGTCCTGGAGAAAAAGTCCCGCACTAGTTCAAGGCCTGTATATAACAACGCCGGTCAATGAGACAATTCAAGCAACAATTCTATATTGAAAACATATTCCGTCTTTGCAAGATGTATCCGGGTTAGCAAAAACTATTTGGAAACGACTACAATGTAACAAACAACAACGAAAAAATAATTATGTTTCATATTGCTGGAGACCTTAAAGCGATGTAGCGGACAAACTGCAGGGAAGTTGTCTCCGATGGTATGGCCACATAAACCGCAGGCCGCCGGACTACTTTGGAAGTAGGTCCCTTGATGGCACTGTACACGGCCGAAGATCCCGCTGTACGTAAACCCTGTCCGGACGTCGTAAAAGCGGACATTAAAGAGAACAATTTCAGACAGGGGAATGCTGAAGGCCGGGCAAAGGAGACTGTGCAGGAAAGCGGAACCCGGCAATAGGCTGGGGAATCGCTAGAAATAATAAGATTTCTAGAGACAGGTGTCCAACCTAGCAGGTAAGGGAGTTACTACTAACAATTATGCAGTTATGTGTATTTTAGAGAATAAATAAGCTCATGTGTGAGATAGGATAAGCTCATCGCCATACAAGGAGCACCAAATCATATCTGTATCCCCCACTGGGTATAATCAGTAATTTCTCACGTAAATTTCCGAAAAGCATACACGTAGCAGCAAAGCTTAAGAGAGTCGAGTGAATAAACGCGTTCATTATTAGTTCAAATTTCGTCTCGTTAACTCCTATGGTATCGTCAATATAAAGTTTAAAAAACACGTAGCATTATATATGTATTATAACTAACATAAATAAAAGGCACTAACAAATAAAAGTACTCTAGCACTACCATCCAAACATCTACGCATTCATACACTTCTACAATAATATTATTCGTATTACTTTCCTCATTGCTATCCAAATGAATTGCTATCTACAACTTAATAAAATTATCATTTTTATTGAAGTCACTCTTTTGTCTTATCGTACAGTCACTAGTCACGCCATACTTCTTAATACTACGGCTACGATTTGACTCTCATTATCACTCATTCATTCTCAGACTCTGAGTTCCATTCACAAAGGTGGCCACAAACATAGCAGACGGCCTTTATTGATAAATTTCGAGTACTCTGGTTAAATTTATCGATTGGGATTCGACCTTAATACTCAGAACATCAGTATTATAAATATATATATACAAATAAATTTAAACTACCTACAATCAATTGTGAATAACTATTATCACAGCTATAAGATTAGGTGTGTTTTTTTAATATGATATGAAGACAACCTACAAAAGGACAGCAGTAAGAAAAAATTTAAAACTCAACTATCTGAGTGTTTACTATCATAACATCTATCTAACATCTATGAGTATCTACACTGCCGAATATTGTAAATAAATAAGGTATTATATACACTCGTGGGCAAAAATAAAAGGTCGGTTAAGAAAGTTTGAATACCTCAAAAGATAAAGACGCTAGGTAACTGAAATAAATAGTGCATGATAGACAATTAAATCTGTTAAAAATAAAATATTTTTATTAATTTATTTAAATTTCATTAAAAAACATAAACTTAAACGAAAACGGATACGGCGACACTAAGTACTAAAATTTCAATAGAAATAAAATTCAATGAAAAATACTATATTATCCAAGTTAACGTAATTTTTTAAACGTTTAAATTTATGTTTTTTAATTAAATATAAATAAATTAATAAAAATATTTTATTTTAAGGATATTTAATTGTCTATCATGCACAATTTATTTCAGTTAGATGGCGTCTTTAACTTCCGAGATATTGAAACTTCCTTTACCGTCGTTTTATTTTTGCTCACGAGTGTAGCATGTATTAGTATTTTGTATATTATATATAATGATGATAGATTTATGGGTGCAGTTTTCACCAATAAACTGCACTAGCAGTTTGGCGAAACAATTAATGTGTAATCTAAATTAATCTGTTTAGTAAATAATTAAAAAAAACATTGACAATTCAAAGTTCTGCCACTCCATTCAGCTCAAATACGATACGGGTACTTGACGTTCGTTCATATACTTCACCGAATTAAGGAGTTTTTGCTCCGAAATTTGTGTCAAATTCCGGGATATAAGAGCTTCGACTGCCCCTCATTAAACTCACGTAATTGTAAAGCTACTTTCGAAGTTTCTTTAATAACCCTTTAATACACTAATGAATAACTAACTAAGCGGTTTCTGGTTTTTAGCTAAAGGTAAGCCGTCACTAATGAGTTATTCTTATTGTTTTATTATATAAAAAAGTGTATTGTATATTACCTTAAACTCTTTTACTAAAACACAATGAGTGATAATTAAAATTAGCATTTACTCAAATACGAAAGTTCCAGGCAGTCCCTTTGTATAAGTATGAATAAGCTCTCACGTCTTAATCCTTGTGGGATACAGTATAACTAAACATTAACTTTGGGCTGTTGGAGTTTGAATTCTGGCTGACTTTTTCCAACGACGTTCTGTTTTTATTTCGGAATTACAACAATTTTTCATTTGCTAACATATATGTGTTTTTGTTTACTCGCTGTCAATACGAATATGGGACTACGCTTGATTTAAAGCAGTGATCGCTTGCCCTCTCTGTCTACCTCCCTTAACTTAAAAAGCTTAATTATTTATATATAGCTGTGAGCAAAAATAAATATAAGAAAGTTTGAATATCTCAGAAGATAAAAACGACTAGAGCGACTACCTAACTAAAATAAATTGTGCATGACTTGAATAGACAATTAAAAATCCTTAAAATAAAATAAATTAATATACTTTTAGTATTTTTTCTTAAAAAATATTATAATTATATTTCATTAAAAAACATAAACTTAAACGAAAACGGATATCTTACGTAAACTTGGATAATACAGTATTTTCCATTACATTTTTTTTTAATTTAGTTCTTAGTGTTGCCTTCATGTGGCTATATAATAAAATACAAATAAAATTCACTTATATACCATAATTTTCATAATCCAAATATTTTATTTTATTTGAAGAATATTTGTCTATCATGCACAGTTAGCTAGCGTCTTTATCTTTCGAAATATTTGAAGCTTCTTAACCGACCCTTTATTCCGAGCCTTTATTTTTGCTCACGAGGGTATATTTTCAATAGCTTAGCTTACCGCTAAAAGATCTTTACAAAAATTTGCTATGCTTTGTTCAACGACAAGGGTTCATTGAAATTTGAAAGTGCAAAACCCTTCTTGTGATTCAGCGATGTTGTTATTTAATATCGAGGCTCTAATGAATTTGGAAGCTATACTCATGGTCATTACTTTCTTTTGCACATCCCGAGAGGTATGAATCAGCGCCATTACATTGTCATTTGTTGCCGTGGGAATGCCGGGTTGCAACCTCCGACACGAAAATTCCTCACCATCCGGATCACTTGACCTGAATTAAAGTAATTTAATAACATGTTACAGAACTACTTGCGTCAAGTTTTTGGTGTGTCAGAGAGCTTCAAAGCTAAACTTCGTGTTAAATAAAAATATATTGTTATTTAAAAAAAATTCTTAACGAGGAGGAAATTTTAAAAAAGATACCCTCCTTGAAAGCAGGAAAGTAGGTTATGTGAGGATCTGACTCACTAAAATCCCCGCTGTAGTCCTCTTCGGTGCATGGTGAGGGGCTCCGGGATTTCCAGTGGAACGCACCGGAGTCTCACTGCACTGTGCTGTTAGCACCTTCGCAGGGCTAAGGCGACACCGGTCCACTCTTGTCACTTTATTCCCAGTCCTCTATAGCAGATAACAAAGGCCTTGTCGCCCCTGGAATCGAGGCCCCTCTTATTGTGGCCCCCTTTACGACAGGCAGGGGATACCATTGTCTTATTCCATGTGCCCAGAACTACGGGGCTAAAAAAAATCTATGCCATCGTAATATCTTAATATTGCTGTACAAATAATTTAGTATTATTTATACAGAAAAGTTTCTTAATATTTCTTAATTAATAAAAATTGAATTAACTCCAAACTATAACCATAACCTGAGTGTTTAGGTTATTGATATACGGTCTGCGTATCACAAGGTAGGTAGCCACTATTCGACTTTAGATGTGAACTATCTTGCTTGTTTTGGAATGGTTAAAAAAAACAATTTTAATTAAATCTCAAATACCTTGTTAATTCTAATTAAAAACACTAAAAATTAATCACACATCTCATGTGGTACAATGTAGCAGAACATAAGCGTGAAATAAAGTTATAGTATAATAATGAATTTCGGTTAGCAAGGTGGCCAAAACATACTTACCGCGATAATGAGAACCATTAGGTCAATTGTCCAAAACGATAAATGGAATTCATAATTAAATGTTCTTGGAATAATTATAATCATAGAAAAGTATTCAATGCGATAAAAAAAATATATTTTTTATGAGGAACTACACAGATTGGCCAGAGAAGCTGGCCTTGACTGCTTCACCGGATTGAGAGGTGGCATAGCTCTTATGTCGCTTAGCCTGAACCTCTATTGCTAGTAACTCGACACAAGGGTCCCCCCGGTGAGGAATAACCTCGGGTTGGACGGTTACTATGTTACGCGCAAGCATTCCGATCCGAGGGCGCCCGAGAGGGCCAAACCACGACTCGGTCGGTGGCTATTTCACGGATAATCTAAGACACATTCAAAAGCTAAACTTACTTTGAGTGCCACTTCGGGAATCAATAAAAATATTTTACTAAAACCGTATTACAATTGAGTTCCGTATGTAATATACGTAGTCAGTTGTGTAATTAGTCACAATAACTACTAATAACTAATGCTACACTGCCAGGGGTTGCGATTTAAAATCACAAAGCGATATATATTTTAATAATTGTTATTTAACGAGCCTTAGCTTAATAATTGGTGTCAATCATTACGTCATTAAAGAGGGAATAAACGTGGAACAGGTTTCCTTTCAACGCTTGTACAGTCGTTATTTAATTGTCTCACAAAAGACTGCATTTTTTTCATTCACATTATGCTACCATTAAGGAGGTTTATTAACACAAATGTTAGTTTTTAAAATGTTGGGTAGCATAGATTAATTAATATTATTTACTCAAGTGAGATATTAACTAGCATGTGTTACATAAATATAAATACGGTTACATTATACTACATGATCGTTAAGTAATTCAATAATTAAGGGTTTAGACCGTGTATTAGTGCTTGCTAGTTTATACAAATCTAATATGTCCGCACATACCTACACATATTTAGGAATGAATCAGTTTAGGAAACAAACAAGTATATTTATCAGTAACAACAAAACCGACTTTAAATAGAATAGGAATTTTACGAAATAGAATTAATCAGAACCTAACCAAACTACCATCAAATTTCCAATAAAAATTTAATGCAAATTTAAGAATTATATGGTTTTCTCACGGATTTTATTATCAGAACTGGAACAAAATTAAATGGGACTACATGGGAAGCACTAACTTTCAAATAAAATATATTAATAAGAATCATACAAATCAGTCCAGTCAGTCGAAAGTTATAAAAAAATCAGACGAATTCAGAACCTCTTCCTTTTTCGAAGTCGGTTGAGAGTCGTATATAGAGAGACATACTGTTCATTGTTCAATTATTATCAATATTTGATGACGTTTCCAGCGCTCGTGGACAAGGGCGGCGTTATTTTATTTCAACGTTACACATTTACCTAAATATAATAAATCAGTATAACGTACGTATGGCAGAATATTCGCTGTTGCTAAGTCTATTTGTTATATTTAAGAAAATAACTTACGCTTGGCGAGCCCTGGAGAAAGGCACGCGCCGCACTTCCTGTCATAGTTTCGAGAGTGTTGTTGCGATACTTGCGAGATAAAACGTTTTATGTCAACACGGTTACTCGGGAGGCTTACGTCGTTTCAGTTCTGATGACAAACAAGGACGTCTCTTAAGCGGATCGTGTATGACCTTAGGAGACTAAATGATAATTGCCCGCAATCGTTCGTCGTCAATCCCGTCTGAGTTTGATTTAATTCCACTTTTAAGTGCTAAAATGTCAGAGTGTTTTGCAGTATACTTGTATATTGTGGTTTATTTAATTTATTTGGCGTATGATAAATGTGAATAGGATAGAATGTACCTTGGGGTATTTCCGTTGTTTATCTGAACTTGCTTATATTTAACAGCAGTGAAGTTACAACGACGATACAAAAATTCTGATATTAAGCATTAACTTATGCCTACGCGTTCTTAACTACTATATAAGTAACAAATTAATGTACGTGTTTTGTACACACAGAGTATAAAGGATATTCTTAGTGAAATCAGACCTGAGATATAATTATATTCGTATTATTATTTTATTTTTTACTAAAAAGTTAATATCATTTAGGCAATAATGCCTATATATAAATATAATTAGTAAAACCAAATTTTAGATACTCAAAGTACAAAGTGGTGAATGATGTACACCACATAATGAGGGAATGTGCCAAACATGAAGCGGAAAGAAAGTAAATAATAGATAGTCTAAGACTGAGGGAGCAACATGTGTTTTCTTAATGCTGCTGTCTGATCCTTAGAGTGATTGAGGAAACTGGTGGCTATGGCCATACAACATTGATGACTTTCTTTCTCGCTTCATGCGACCGATGTGTGTGTGCGAAGGTTAGGGTATGATAAGGCTGTCATCAGCCCTGTAGTTCTGGGCTCTCAAGAATAAGACTACGGTATCCCCTGACTGTCGTATAAGGCGGCTAAAAGGGGCCTCGGGTTCACTGGGCGACAAGGGTGGCGGCCTTTGTCGTCCGCTAAGGTGGATCCGGGAAGAAGGCGACATCGGCTGGGAAGGCACAGGGGGGGAGGGAGTAACCCCCCCCCCCGGGACGTGCTCTCCTTGAGCACAGTGCAGAGGGGCTCCGGTGCGTTCCACTGGAGATCCCGTCATGCACCGAAGAAAGGGCCACCGGGGAGGTTTTAGTGGGTAAAAACCCCACATAACCGCCTTCCCCCCAGAAGGTGGGGTATCTTTTTGAAGATTTCCTCCCCGTTAACAAAAAAAAATGATAAGGCTGTTATGCTCGAAAGGTCAAAAGTCCCCAAAAATAAAGAAAAAAAGTACAAGGTCCAAGAACTTTGTTTTTTCCTCCTGAAATTGATAGGTAATAAAGATTCTCAGTTAGGAACTACGTTTAAATTTTTTTATTATTATTTAATTCTTAATCATATATTTTAAAAATATTTCTAAAACTGTACGCTTAGCTTACATTTAGTTAATCGTGTAATTTTTCCTTCAGTGAATTATTCTTGTTATTCTTATTAAGTAAATAAATTTCTCAAATCACAAACTATTTAAAAAATGCCTGTTCCTTTCGTCTTTCCAACGTCTATTCCTTTCTAAATCATTCAACTTCAAATATCTCCGTTTACTTGGACTTAAAGTTCACTTAGAGCTTTACATATTTCACTAAGGTTAAGTTAGTAAACTGAAAAAAAAAATGAAATGTGACTTTAAAATTATGAAATGAGTGACTACTTAATTTAATTTTGTCTTCACTGTATCGACGAGCGCTTATGTCCAGTTGTTTGTCTTGAGGGCTTGCAAAGTACACAGATAATGTCAAACAAGGATTGTTGGCCATCACTGTCTTCTCTTTTGTGTGTATTTACCTACTCGGTCACGGCATACTTGTGGTTTGGCGCAGGTCAAGTATGATTTCAATCATGATTTATTTACTTTTTGTCTCTTTCAAACAGCGCGTAAGCGTCGTGGGAAAAAATCATGACGTAGATCAGGATTACAGAAGCAATAAAGTTCCGTAAATAAGTACGTAGCAAACTTGATAAATATATGTATATTTGCCTAGGGTTAAGCCTTATGATTAATACTTCAAAATAAATAAAAGTTAAAGCCTGTAAATGTCCCATTGTTGGCCGAAGATTGCGGATTTTCGGAACTTACATGTCTTACAAAATGATCTAAGACATGTGTGTTGCCGCTCGATGTTTTTTTTCATCGCTGAGTATCTAAATCAGCCCTTAAATTGCAACAAACATATAAATTGATGTTGACACCGGAGACCGAATTTGGGTTGCTAGCGTACTAATAAACTTGAGGCAAGGGTCCAGACTCTTCGGCTCTATTTCATTCTTAATAATAATTAATTATTATAAATACCCGCAGTATTATGGCAGACGCTTTTAATAATGTCGAAGTGATAATATACTTATAATTTGACGCCTTTTGTTTTATGCATATTATAACATTATAGAGAGATAAAAATGAAGACATGAAAAGTAATTTTCCTCTTTTCTATTGTACATTTTAACAAGCATAGTACGTAAAAACCTATGCAAGTTTTACTAACCTTAGGTATCCTATAGTTTATAGTAGAGATTTTTTGTATGAAAACAGGGAAGCTAGCACGCACACAAACTACATCGGAGAGATATCAGCTTTGTTGCCGTGAACTCATATTAGTGGATCAGAGAGTTTGGTTAGCTTTTCATAGATTAATGAAGGAAGTTTAACACAGCCAAAGATGAGATTGTTAGTCTTTTATTGAATAAGTCATATTTTCTGACTACTCCGGTTGGGTTTTATTTAACATTTTTTATCTGTCTCTAAGGAGTCTCTGGTTTCTTAAAAAAATATCTCAGCTAAACACTAACTACACTTCTCGTGTCAGATTCTGCTAATAATTAGATCTGTCCCGGTGGCCGGCGTGGCGTTGTTAACATTGATACAATGTAGGAAGTGAACGAGATAACATCCGTACGGTTCTTAAAGGAGTTGATTCACAGGCAAAACGGTTGATTAAAAAAAAAGATTGTCACGTGCGAGAGGTAGCGCATTAACATACCGTCTTTTTTCGTTCCAGATTCGTGACACGCCGTGTGTGAGCCCCGCGGTAAATAATAAATCTTTCTAATAAATAAAACAAGGGAACGTGAGCGAGATAAAGAGCGCAAGCGCGTTCGGTGCGCCCTAAACGCCATTGTGAGCCGCCGACGATCGTTAAACGAATGTGAAAATATTTTGTGCCTCTTTAGGGTACGCCGAGATGAGAGGTGCATTTCGAGCGGACAAATGGTACTTTATTGATAGCAAGTATACATGATATAGTTAAAGATCTAATTTACGTGGTTTTGTGGGGCAGATCTACCGACGGATCAAATGCGGTCACTATTCCATCGACTCGAATGGAGACAAGTGTTATATGCGACATAGTAACACGATTGACCTTATAGATTGTGATCTTTAAACGAGCTGACGTATTCAGGAGCAATATTTACTAGCTTATTTAAGACACTATAATTATTGCCAGAGAATTGTAATTTTATTATGCACTTTTACAACTTATAAAATATCGATATTTTTGTCTTTACTATATCATCATATACGCGCGATCCTTTTATCGAGTATGAAGACTTCACTTACGAATAACAAGCGAATTGTGATCGATTTAAACGCTACGTGAAAAAATTCGTGCAATTAAACCATATTTTTATAACAATAGTACGATTTCGCCCGCAGTTTCTCTCTTATTAATTATAGAAGCATTGCTGGAGTTTCTTCAGCCACTTCTCCCAGCTAATGTTTTTTGAAGTGGCCATAAAGCTTGTTATAGTTCTAGAATGTCTAGTAACTCAATTGAAACATCTTTAGTTTCGGTATTCTAGGTAATCCTCGAGTCAACATACTATCGCGCGTGTCGACATATCGCTATAGAGACTTCACATGACCCATAATTTTTTTAATACATGCAGGAATCCTCACGATGTCTTCCTTCACTACCTAGGATATGATAAACGTGATGATAAAATAAGTATTGAAGTAAAACTTCTTCACGCATGCTTGCCTTGGGGAGTACGCTGGTGAGAGCTGGTTACGAAAAGTGTGATCGGGCGAGGCGAAGGGAAGTTGAGAATGAGCGATATAAATTAGTGAAGATAGGAAGAGAGTTACGTTTCGTATATTACTGTAAAGACAATAGAGAGGCGCTAGCACACATTTTCTTTCTTTCTCTCATTGCCAGTTACGTTTCGTAAATCTAAGACAGTGCAGGTCCAGTCGCAGGCCTATTGTCTGTATTACACTGTAGGAGCAAGAGAAAGCAATGCGCGCGTACATTTTCTTTCTCTTTTAAAAATCGTGTATATTTTATAATTTGTGTATATAATACATTTATACATATCTATATATATAAAGAGAATGTGTGTGTGTTTGATCCATATAGGCTCCGAAACCGCTGGACCGATTTGAATGAAACTTTCAGGGAATCTTCAGATTGACCTGAGGAGTAATAGTGTAAAGTTTGGTGACGATCGGAGCACTTCTCTTTTTGAACTGTCAAATACAACTTTTATTTACTATGACGATATTCCATTGTTTTATAACCCAAATTTGTATTGACAGATGCGCTGTGTATTTTTGTCATTATGAACCATATTGTCGTAAACATATATAAGTAGAGATATTAAACAATTAAAAATAGATACGTAAATACAAAAATAAAAAGAAATATATTTTTGTAATTACAAATTGATTGATAAATTAATCAATTGATTTACTTGATTATTTAATATTTATATTTGGCCAATTAAATATTTAATGATGTAAGTTTATTGTTTAAATAAAATGAAGCAAAATCTAGCCCGGCGAAGCTGGCTGGATACGCTAGTATATTATATAAATATAAAGAACGTTTAATTCCGTCGTGTGGTCTATCGCACACTCGTTTTTTTTTTTCAAGACTGATATTATACTCGATATATGATTGTAGTAAATAAACAATGTGGTAGGTCATACTCAATAAGCTTTGCTCGGTAATATGCAAATATGTATTTCGTATTGACGAGGTCGCAACAACGCCGAGACAAATCTCGCTCCGTGCAGAACGGAAAACAGTCTGCGGATATGGGAACGGCGTGAGGAGATAAATTTTTAGCAAATACATTTTACTTTCTTTAACTAAATCAACACACTAATAATAAATCTTCTTGTTATGTACAGTTTGTATATAGTTGAGTTAAAGTTGAAGCCTTTATATATATAAAGAGAATGTGTGTGTGTTTGATCCATATAGGCTCCGAAACGGCTGTACCGATTTCAATGAAACTTTCAGAGTATCTTCAGATTGACCTGAGGAGTAATCGTGTAAAGTTTGACGACGATCGGAGCACTTCTCTTTTTGAACTGTCAAATACAACTTTTATTTACTATGACGATATTCCATTGTTTTATAACCCAAATTTGTATTGACAGATGCGCTGTGTATTTTTGTCATTATGAACCATATTGTCGTCAACATATAGGAGTAGAGTAGAGATATTAAACTATTAAAAATAGATACGTAAAGTAATTACAAAAATAAAAAGAAATATATTTTTGTAATTACAAATTGATTGACAAATTAATCAATTGATTTACTTGATTATTTAATATTTATATTTGGCCAATTAAATATTTAATGATGTAAGTTTATTGTTTAAATAAAATGAAGCAAAATCTAGCCCGGCGAAGCTGGCTGGATACGCTAATATATTATATAAATATAAAGAACGTTTACTTCCGTCGTGTGGTCTATCGCACACTCGTTTTTTTTTTTCAAGATTGATATTATACTCGATATATGATTGTAGTAAATAAACAATGTGGTAGGTCATACTCAATAAGCTTTGCTCGGTAATATGCAAATATGTATTTCGTATTGACGAGGTCGCAACAACGCCGAGACAAATCTCGCTCCGTGCAGAACGGAAAACAGTCTGCGGATATGGGAACGGCGTGAGGAGATAAATTTTTAGCAAATACATTTTACTTTCTTTAACTAAATCAACACACTAATAATAAATCTTCTTGTTATGTACAGTTTGTATATAGTTGAGTTAAAGTTGAAGCCTTTATATATATAATACGTATTTTTTTATATAACTCAACAAAAATTATAACACTATTACAGATACTCCAATTTGATGTTAAGTAAGTTAAATATATATTATTAAAATTAAAACAAATAAAAAGCAGCTTGATGCATTGACAATAAATATATAAATTAGAATCAAACACATTCTACGCAATTTTAGGCAGCTTCAATAAAGACCGACTGAGTGCAACAAAATATATTTATGTGCAGGGAGATGGTATTAACAAACCACTGTCCCACTGTTGGGCGCAGGCTTTCTCTGTAAAGAGAGTTTAAGGGCATAGTCCGATACGCGGCCCAAGTGCGGATTGGCAGACTTCACATGCCTTAAAATTTTGAAAAGACATGTAGGTTTCTTCGCGATGTTTTCCTTTACCGCCAAGCGCGTGATAAATCAGCACATAAAATTGCAACAGCAAATTTATTGGTGCCGGCACCGGGGATCGAACTCGAGTTGCTAGCGTACTATGCAACTTGAGGCAACCTATTGAGCTACCACGGATCTCGGCTCGAGCCGTGGTAGCTCAGTTTGTATCTGATTTTTACTAATTCAAAAGGTATTCTTCACTTTTTAATAATGAGTGTCATATATTGGCAGGATTCTTTTGTAATGTTTTTTTTTTAATTTCATTGAGTGATAAGCTAGAAGCTCATCTGATAGTAGGTGAGCTTCTAGCCCTAAGAATACAATAGTTAGATTTTTATTTAGCCCTTAGGCTTTTACAACTTAACTGTATTGAAGGATTCGTAACTTCGAAACACAAAACCATTGGCCTAACGTTTGATTTACTGTCTTATCGTCAGGAGCATTTTCAATGCGTAATAAGTGTACGCAATAATTATTTGCAATGGTAGCGAATGGATGAATTTTTATATTTAGCTTTACTAGGAGAAAGACTTGTCGATAGTAAAATTTTAGTATTTTATCTAATTACAATTGACTGCATTTAGATCGCCACCAAAATCTATTTGCGATTACATTTTCACAGGTTTGAGATTTCAAAATTATATTAACTGCTACGAATAACACGTACAAGGAGCTTACAATAAGTTTGACCAATTTCCAATAATTTCTCATTCAAATGTAAACAATCGAAATGGATTTGTAACGAAGTAGGAGGTCAAACCCGATGCACTTTTGGCTCTACCGACTAATCAACAAAACCAACTTAACTGTATTGAAGGATTCGTAACTTCGAAACAAAAAACCATTGGCCTAACGTTTGATTTACTGTCTTATCGTCAGGAGCATTTTCAATACGTAATAAGTGTACGCAATAATCATTTGCAATGGTAGCGAATGGATGAATTTTTATATTTAGCTTTATTAGGAGAAAGACTTGTCGTTAGTAAAATTTTAGTATTTTGTCTAATTACAATTGACTGCATTTAGATCGCCACCAAAATCTATTTGCGATTACATTTTCACAGGTTTGAAATTTCAAAATTATATTAACTGCTACGAATAACACGTACAAGGACCTTACAATAACTTTGACCAATTTCCAATAATTTCTCATTCAAATGTAAACAATCGAAATGGATTTGTAACGAAGTAGGAGGTCAAACCCGATGCACTTTTTGGCTCTACCGACTAATCAACAAAACCAACTTAGCACCTTGAGGACTCCCGGCGACAACTTAGAATTACTAATTTATCAAACAAACATGGCGGCCGAACGTTTGATCGGCGGAGCGACGTCTTGCAGAAGCACTAATGTTATATTTTCATAAATCAAAATCACACACAAATTTGGTTCTTAATGACATATGTTAAAGTAGAATGTATGTTAATGAGTGTCGGAATTTCGTGACTCTTTTTACTATTTTTCGAAGTGCCGTCGCCTCCCGCTCTAATTCGTCGGGGCGACTAAGTCACCAACGCAAATATGCGTCGCTTTGTGAATATCTTGTGTAAAGATTTGAAATTGTTTCCAGTCCCGACTCATGGGAACAAGCTTAGGTTAGGGTGGTCGTTGTTGGACTGTATTCAACATAAGCATTTAGAATAATAATTGCGATTTTGCGCATTTGTGACTAGAATGCGACTAATAAAATGTTTTCTGATAAAAAAAAACTCTGTCTACAAAAAGATACAAATAAACGAAAACACAAAAAACATAGAATGATTTTAAAGTTCAAAACAATTTGGTCTCAACAATAAAAGATTAAATAAATATTTTTTTTTTACAGTAATTGTAGTCAATTTAATTAGAGTTTAAGAGAGAGATAGTGCAATAAATGTAGCATGAGATTGTTCAATACGTAGTCTCGATAAACTTTGTAGTAGTAATTGCGTCCAACGTGTATCAAATGGCCCTTAAATTGTACATTTTCGTAAGGGTTGATTCTTCTCTAGTTAAGCCAATAAATTTAATAGTAACGGAGATAGGGAGAGGTAGAAGAAAAACAAATGAAATCAATTAAATGTAATAATAATTTATTTTCACAAACATAGAGAGTATGTTTGTTCGAGTTATAAATACTATTTGAACTATACAAATAATGATTAAGTCATAAATACACTGGCTCTGTACTTTACAATAATATAATTAACAGCTCTATTAAAGCTAGTCATATTTCATTGGATTTATGTAACATTAGTATAAATAGTTAACAAAGAGTCAAGTAATATTAAAGAAAATAGGAGTTACAATTTACATCGAATAAATCAATTGCAGCCTCGACCACAGTAGTCATATGTGTAATACAACACAGCGGAAGAAAAATCGTTACCAAATAAAAACATTTCACCAATATCAAGCAACATCACTACGAACTAACTCAATAATTTACTAACATCGAACATTACTCGACCAAGTTTGGTGGAATGGAATTTAACACTAAACAAACCTAAAATTAATAATACTTTTTACAAAGTAATTGAAGCTAAAGTGGAGATAGATTAAGAAATAAATAAGTTAAGACCTTGACTAGGATATCGGAAAATTTAGAATGTTGTCTGTTAAACAATAAATAATACATTTTAAATTCGTCGCTATTTACACACAAAAAAATAATAAGAGGAACTAATTCGTTCTAGACCAAAATGGCAATGTAATGGCAAAGTCATTTTTCTACTACGTATCAACAGCCAAAGATGCAAACAATAGAACTAGGTGTAGTCTCTGACGGAGCTAACCGAGTCTGAGCGCGATAACGTAACTTATAATATTACGTTCATGTCCTTTATAAAAGCACCGACGATTAAATAGGCTACCCAAGCGCATTGGGTTAAGTAGTAGGGCAGCTGATCCGCAAAATATTCAGCGGTCTTAACATCTTAAGTCTATTTAAGCACATCCAAAATTATCTCAAGCGGCTTTCGAGTCATACATTTTCTGGAACACTTGGGCCAGATACTCTAAATAGTTCAGTGTATCTCTGTATACGAGGAGAGCGACGGACAGTTTATCTTCTGCTTTGACATCAGGAATTTCTGAGTCCGGTAACGGCATTATTTCCAATTTCCGGGACATCATTACCTCCTGCAAACAAAAGAAAATTCATGGTTAGTCTATTATCCAACGTCATTATATTAAACTTACTTGAATTATGACATTGTTTAACCCGTTTTAACTGTTTTTTCTATTTAATATTTATATTTTTTGTGTCGCCCAGAGGCAAAATCCATGTTTTTTGACGCACTATACACGTTAGTCAAAGAAGCTAACCTTGACTTATTAAGAGGTGACATAGGTCGTTTAGCCTGACCTGCTTCAAAGTCAACTATTGTTGTACACTGTTACAAACTGTGTTAGACAGGCCGTGGACTGTGGACGCACCACTGCTGGAGATATCTCTTCCAAGACTTCTATTCGAACAAAGTGTGACTTCGTTTCTACTGCATATCTATATTTTTTATTTCACCTTGCGCAGGTCTAAATAAATGTTAAAAATAATATACTCACATTAAATAAACAGAGAACTGCTCGGACGTCGTGCATAGTCTGGTTCATGCTTTCCTTAAGACTCTCATCGGCGATGATGTTATCGTTAAGCCCTTCGTTGCTGATCGCGTTCAACCCAGCTACTATCATTTTCAGTCCCTTGTACATTGATGGCAGGACTTCGTTAATACGACCCTGTAATAAAAGTTCAAATTGAATTTTTACATTGTAACTGATGTCTATTGTTTATAATATGAACGTGGCTTTATAACCCTCCGATATATATTCTGTAAATCATAACTCAGATGGCAATTAAATCAAAGTACTGACATGGCCCAGGTGTGCCAATAAGCCCAAAGTGAATCAAAACAGACAGAGTCAAGGTTTTGGAATCCCGGCCATGTACAATGTGCGGCGATAATGTCATCTTTTGTCACGTATAGCTTAGTGCTCGATGCCATACGAATAGCGATAGCTGTCTCTATCTACTACGTTAGGGTTGAAAGTATGTGAGTTTTTTTATAAAAATTTCGAGTTATACAATTTAAATTACGTCATGGTGGAAAACGATGTAGATTGATTGATTCTAGTCAAGCATACTCAACATATCGTAGAGAGGCTTGTTGTGCAGTTATTTTATAATTTAAGGTCTACGTAAGCGTTATCATTTGAAAAGAATTTGAAATCGATAGATAGGAAAAGTCGACATTGCAAAACCATTGTGTTCTCACGTAAACGATTGTCGGGTAACAACAATGAGAACCACCGACGGTGTCGGTTCTTTGAAATCGATTGAAAAACTTATGAGGATGCACGTTTTTGGCATCAGCGAATTCGTCGCCATACGACTGATATAGAATCAAATATAAGTCGATTAATTCAACTCAATGAGGTTTAAATTTAACCGCATAGGTAGCTTGTTAGTTAGTTTTGATATATTACTATTAAGATAAAATCTAGCGGTACGTTTATTTAACTAAACATTTTAGGATCCCCATCGGATATTACCAGTTATTAAATTGACTTATTCTATATCTCAACTACTTACTACGTTAGGGTCTATTTCTGTACTTTCTTTTTTATGTCTGGACCTAATTGTTACCAAAACATAGATATACATATTTACGAGTATAACCGTATACTCTGACTTTTGAGCTCATCGGGAAAATATTGGTAACACAATAACTTTTATATGTGCGAATTGCAACTTACCATCAACTGGCTGACGTATTCATCGGGCATTGACTGGTTGATAACTTTGTCCTTGGGCAGCACTTCCTCACGGAACCAAGGGAACTTTCGAAGCCAGTCGTACCCAGTCCAGGCTTGAAGCAGCTCGTCGAAACTCGGGTAGCTGTGCAATTTTAACGCCTGCAACCAAAGAAAGCGAACTTGAAAATACATTTACAAATCCAAAGTAGTAAGCAAACCTATATACTACTAAATTCACACAATTGTTTAACACTATAGGAGTAAACCCATCTATCACAAAACAGAGAATTTTCCCTTGAAATAAATGGAATAATGCAATTGAATTGAATCAAATCTTTCGAAAAATAATTCGAGACTTTCGAAATGCTGGAAGCTGAAGCTATGACTCGCGGAGTAGCTGCAAGAACTCTAACGACTAGGTTACGAAGACATACAAAGTATAGATGAGCAAATATGAGTGTCGCTTCGTCGGTTTCTATGAACGATGAAAATAGATCTAGTTAATGTAATGCGTTGATTGGTTTTCATGGAATGAGAGGATTGAACGGAAGATGTCATATCGTGGAGTAGCAATTTCCTCTATACGAACTGGTATAAATAAGGAACTGACAAGGATCTTTCCAGTTGTCACTTTATTTTCGTTCTTTACTGCTTAAGGCTCTACACAATTCGAGGTATGTGATATTTGTACCTACTGGTATTATAATAATCAAAATAAGTTCTCACTTCGTATAGCCTGTTGTGATAAGTTGTGATCTTATTTGTATACGCCCCTCGGATATAATCCTGGATCTATAATGTCTTAGACAAAATACAATATAAGATAATACGTTGGATTTTAACGTCAGCACGATCATCGAATATTTTAATGGGTCAGTCAAGGTCGTGTGAAAGATGAGAGCGAAACCGAAGCCCTGACCGCCACCACCGACATGTCACGTAACAAACAATTTCGACATTAAAATTTGACACTACGCTCAGGCTATACGTGACCGATAGCGGGCAAGCGAAAACTGCCTTTAAAGCTTCGATCACAGCGTTGATAAGACCGATGGCGGAGTGTCACAAACGGTGGCAGATGCAACTTTAATGCAACAGATTGTCCCTTTCGAGCGGGCCGGTACGTACCGCGGTAGTCATGTCGTGATACAACAATGAGACTAATTAAAACCGAGCACTCGTTTCGTGACAAACAGCCGAAAATCAAGGCATTGTGAAACGTCCTTATCTCGTCATCGCCGCAATATTCGTGATTCACCCGAAATTTATAACCAAACATTATTGAACAATTTACCGTGTATTGAGAAATACACGAGTGTACGGGGGACGATAAGAGAAATTAGTGGAAATGTTTGGTGAAATAAATAGAAGCTTTTGTAATTGATTACAGAAGCGACTTATCGTTAAATAATTGAATTTCAATAACATTGATATACGTACAAATAATAAATTACTTTGCAAACGTTTCATAAAGTAATTCTAAGAGTGTGAGGCGTAAGAGTTGTTAAGACACGCCTTCAGTGCTTACATTAATAACCAACATTTTTTAGGACATGTACGTTTCCTAACGATGTTTTCTTTCGCCGTCGAGCGCGTGGTAAATCAGCACATAAAATAGCAAATTTATCGGTGCTGGCATCGAGGATAGAATTCGATTTAACGTAATATGCAACTTGAGGCGACCGCCCGTACACTGAGCTACAAGGGCTCTAACAATGTGCCTAATCATTAATATTATTAGAAGCAATGGGCGATATAACTCATTAAAAGCTACGTGAAATACACAGGTGTTCGTCCGGTCCATGACACCATATCCGAAACGTTATCTATCTGTTCACATTCAAGACACCTTATTCATTTTAATTACGGTTATAGTAACCTAATTGTATTACATATACATTTCAAAAAAATATTTAATTAAATTTTCATAAAAAATAAAAATGACTACTTTTATTCCATACGCGTATAATAGAATAACTTAATTAGAGATATATTGTATAACAATTTATATTTTGTGTATGAGGTCGTGCACCATTCAAATTTGATTGATCGGGATTTGAAATTTGATTTAATATAAATTTCAAATCCCAGATAGCACTTGCGTATTTTCAGAAATATTATTTACGTAATGCTCTATGGGGTATCGAGGGATTTTATTAATTATAAATATATCAATTATAACGGACACAAAATGTTAATTAATTTGTTGTTGCCCCGGAGATTTTTCAATATCTAGGTAGTCTTAAGTATTTTTCGAGAGATAATTATATCTATCTACGAAAAATAGAAGCCTTATTAAAAATTTTCGTAACTATTTTCAATTTAAAAAAAATAAAAAAAGTGACAGGTTTAAGCGTATTCGTATTCGCCGAGTAAATGGATGTACGGATGGGGAAGAAGGGGAAAAAGTAAGTCAAAAAGTTGAAGTCTGTCTACCCTCTAAATATGATGTCCCTAGTATATGGTTATGACTTTTGTTTCCAACTCATAACAAATGAAATGACGATTGTCAATTGTTGAATGACGAAACGAAAGGGGAATCAATTCTTCAATTTCGACCTGTAAGCGTTCTGTGATAAATTTGCTACACTGCATTCGGACGTGTCGTGGGTGGTCCGTGATCTTAGAAATTCGATGACATAGCATCCGGATACCTAGCGCGAAACATCGGAAGCTTATCAAATAAACAAGTACCCACACATGCGCGCTGCCTGATATATTAACGGCACACATGTACACGGCTTCCAACGCCGCAGACAGCATGTCGCCCGTGTGAACAACGCTATCGCTAAGTATGTACATATTATAGGCATCGTGTAATTGAACGTATATATATCTAGCGCGTGTGATGCGATAACCGACGCGTACGGCCTGTTACGCCTCGGTCTTATAAACGTTTTTTAAGACGAAACACAAAACTCTTTTGATGGATATCAGAGTAATTCCAAACTCACAATGTGATGCGATAATATTTTGACAGCGCTGAGCAAGAGTTGCTCGCGAGGCATTCACACGGTGGTCAGTGCGGAGTCACACAGTACCGGTAGGGTTCGTTGAATTTGTTATTGCGTTCTTGGTAATGGCAGCCAGTTATTATTTAGGAATGACTTGACGACGGATATGATAGCTCAAATAATTCTGATCTTTTCTGTTTATGTCTTACAATGTTGCTTAATATTATTATTGCATATTCTTTATCTTTTGTTTCTGTTTAAAGACTAATTAAATTAAGTTAACAGGTCGTTATAGCGAATCTGTCGGAGATTTACGACAAAGTGGGGAATGGTAGACGGAACAAAGGCAACAAAAACGTCCTTGGTAAGCAATCTGCCGGTATCACAATGGCGGTTCATCACTGAGAGCTTTGTCCAAATCGCAATAAATATTATACATTAGTAACGAATGACCGACATTAAGGGGAGAGACAGAAAAAAATGGTCGAGCAGGTGTGTAGCGCAATACTAATGCGCAATCAGTATTCGGTGCGTACGCGCACCGTCCTGTACTCCGTTCCGGCTACTGTGCGTCGATAATGTCATTTTACGACGAGGAGGCAGCGGCGAGCGGACAGGACGTCGCCGTCGTTATGACCGCCGAGCCTATTACAAATGCCACCATACCTCATACGCGAACCTCGCAGCACACCACTGCACGAATTCCAACGAAACTTAACCATTGTTCCACTTCCATCGACCCTTCGCTTCAACACAATTCACTTACACTATCGTCTGAGACCGAGATGTATACAAAACGAACCGTGACGATCACAAATCACGCGACGTTTAAATTCAATGGTAAGAGGTCATCCATAAATGATTCGAGGCGCGACAGCGACGTCGCATTATTGCTCGTTGATCGGGCCACCTTACTTCCGATTCGGAAATATTATATTCTCAGGATTTGAACGTCACAATTGTCTTATGATTTTAGTACGACCCGCGCTTTATCTTATAAATATGCAATCGCGGCGAGTCGATGATTAATTGAATTTCGCACGTTGCGAAACTGCCTATATGTGCGGGACAAATTCCCGATATATCCCGTAATTGCGGGTTGCCGAAAAGATTTAAGCGGTCTCGTTGTCGATGTACCCACGGCGTCACGTAACTGCAGTGCAAAATTATAATTAAAAGGGAGGAAGCCGCGGCCGGACGTGTAGCTGCGAAACCGGCGGCGCCCGCTCCGATGCAATCTCTCCTGCGCGCCATCCGACGTGGTGAGAAAACGGCGCTAAAAACGTGCACGTTGGGAATCGTTAATGCATCCAAATTTCGCTTGAAACATCGCTCCTTAAAATCGTTGTTTAGTTGCCAATATTCGATAGTTTTACTTTCATTCATAAATCGATAGCATTAAACGTTAAAGGTATGCGGCGATGTCCTTAGTTTAAAAGTTTTATTGGTATTGGCCGGCCGCAGGCAGCGTCCGTTCATTTAGAGCGACGCGGCGGGCATAACGATGCGAGCGCAAATACTACGACGCGATTGTCTCCTCACTCGACGGCCACAGTCAATGAAAGCGAAGAAAGATGTACAATAAGAATAGGAAGAGAATTATCAAAATTCACAGACATTGATATTTTTATAGATGATCTTTTTTTTTAAAAAAAAAACGTTTTATAGCGTCATTTGCACCTTCTAATGAGTTGTTGTTAGACAATAAGTTAACAGTAAATTAATTCCTTCATTTTTTATTATTAAATTTTCTTTGTTATTACGTTTTTGAATGTTAAGTTAGCCTCTTTAAGTGTAAAATGTACTAAGTAATAATTTCCTTAGACAAGCTGTTTTAAAATATATCGTTAAATTATGTACGTTGACTTCCGATAGGCTGTAGTGAAATAAAATCATACTTACGAATTTGTCTTTGTACTGCGCCGTTTTTGTAAATGTGTGTCTTGCTTGCATAGCGACATCCTTTGCTAGTTTCGGCGAGTTTACAGGTGCTTTTGACTGGAAGGAAAAAAAACTGTCGTTTAAATATCATAAATATCTGAAAGGAATACTTTTCTGGTAAAAGGTTACACGTCCTCTTCTGCCTAATAAGGTAGACAGAGGTAGTAACCGCTCCCCGTTTTTACGCTTATTATTTCCCGTATTTGAATGGATGTCAGGATCGTCATCTTGTCTCTTGTTCTCAAAACATAAATCAAAAACTTACCCATTACTTAGCTTTTTAATTATGTCTATAATTTGCTTTTCACTCACTTATTTTAATTTTTTAAATTGACACACAATTGCCCTAATGATTACTTAGCACATCAAAATTAACAGAACAAAAGTACATACTTCCCAATAAAAAAGAATCATCAAAATCGATTGACCCAGTCCAAAGACATGAGGTAACAAATCCCTTACTCTAACTAAAAACTTTTAATCCCTTACCTCCCCTTTTGAAGTCGGTTGAAAAATTTAAAAATACTCACGTTGGATTGTTGTTCCCTGTAGTCGCAGGGATTAGCCCACAAGTAGTTCTCCTCTGAGGAGACCGCAGCGCGCTTTTGGCGCTCCATTCCGCGGCTCCGGTGCGGCGCCGCTGAAGACTGAGGGGACAGCCCACCCACCAGCAGCAACAGGCACACCGCGGCACAGACGTTGACGTATCCTAGGGGAACAAATAAACGGTTACGGTTGCTTCAAGAGGTTACAGTGGTGACAAATGTTTCCCACATAGGATTACACACTGACAATTAAACCATTAGGAAGCCAAAAACTCCCGTACTTAGTACTCAAATAAATATATACCTCATTACTCATAATATCTAATAAAGTCATTGATGGGCAATAAATCCGGGTCCCATGTTGATAAAAGAAAGCTAGCAATATTTCTTTTTTTTTCATAAATATTACTAAAATTCTTGTTAACCATTCCAACTAAGCTTACGCTTGTGTTAGGAGATGGTTCACGTCAACAGTCGAATGGTGGATTCGAACCCACGTATTTACGATTCGCAGGGCGTACCCTAAATCATTAGGCTATTGACGTTTCAATTCAAGAATGATAAATTAGCCTTTAAGTCTTAATTTGTACTTAGTAAAATTTCATTAAACAAGCTGCATAAAATATATTGTAGTAAGTACATAGTACGTCGGCTTCATATTGAATATTTAAATATATTTAATAACCCGTTTTTCATCGAGATTGTGAGCATTGAGACATTGATCACAGTATTCTCGTAGCACAAAATACCAACAAGCACTATGTTGATGGAGGGGTTAACCATAAAATGTGTGTCAACATTTTCGCTTGTGTCGTTTCACCGTAATAACAGTAACAGAGTAACTGCATATAGAAATAGTATGACAATATTATGAAATTGAAGCGTTGCGTACGACTACGTCGCATCTCGTCAATGGAAACGTCGATGTGGCATGTTCCGTATGCGAGGCGTGCGATGCTATCGATTATGGTAATCGTTGAACATCCGATGAATAAATACATCGCGGCCCAGAGGTGGACAGCCTTTGCTAATTGTCCGGTGAACCTAAGTGAATCACTAATAAATTTTAACGGTGGACGCCCCACCGACCGGACATTCTTCCGATATCGAATACTATATCGATTCTCCAAAGATAATAGTAGAGCTTTAAAGGATATCTTCTTTATCTACAGATGTGAGAGAAGCTTATTAAAGTAATACTCGGGGAAGGTCATGATAAAGTTGTAATGTATTTGTGGTTATAATATGTAGAATTCCACTGTGACAGAAATGGGCTCTTTTTCTTTTTTTATTTATTTTAAAATTTAGACGAATAATACCAATAGACCCGTGGTAGCTCAGTGTCCGGGCGATTGGATCAAGTTACATAGTACGCTAGCAACCCGAGTTCGATCCCCGGTGCCGGCACAAATAAATTTGTTTTACGGGCTGATTGCAATTTTATGTGCTGTTTTACCACGCGCTCGGTGGAGAAGGAAAACATCGTGAGGAAATCTACGTGTCTTAGAAAAAAAATTCTTAGGTATGTGAAGTCGGCCAATCCGCACTAGGGCCGCGTAGCGGACAAGACACGGACAGTTTACAGAGAAGGTCTGCGCCCACAGTAGGAAATATATATTATATATATAAAGGCTGTAACTTTAACTAAATTTAAAACCATCAAGGTAAAGTGTGACACTTATTAATTTTTTTTATAACATAAAGTGACAAAACGGGCAGTAACTATTATCTTTAGACGAACAATTCATATATATATAATCTGAATCTCAGAAACGGCTCCAATGATTTTCATAAAATTTCGCAAGCAGGGGTCTCGTATAGGGTATACAAAGTACACTACACTAAATAGTGTTGCAACATCGCGATGGTGTTTCGGAACAGGGACCCGAAGGCGATAGACCACGCCAATCAAGTAAAGGCGTTGGCGACATCTGCGAAGGCGAAGTGTTGGTTTTTAAGCAAACTCTTTTATAAACGGAGCAGAAAAGGCACGGACGATCAGTCCGTGGAAAAGCAGTTAAAAAAATAGTGTTGCAAAGCAACAAACATAAGTCAATGAATTTGACGTTAAACCAAGAAAATCTATTTCAATAAAAGTTATATGCAAAATACGTCCGTCATATGATTGGTAAATGATGAATTAATGAAGTAATCAATACTCCCGTCAACAAAAGATATAGCCCGTGGAGATAGGTTTTTTTTTGGTATTTATGGCTTGGTTACAAGACCTTTAAGCCAACGTGGAGATTTTATTGGGTTGCAAGAGATAATATAAGAACATACAGAAGAAATAGATCACAAAATTTGAAATTCGTATCTACCAAAAAATAAAATTTTCAAAAAAAAAATAACGAGCAAAGCTCGGTCATGCAGGTCCTGTTTATAGTACTACCGCTCTTCTGCGTTGGATTTTATTTTTCTGACCATTAGACTATGATATACTAGATTAGAGGTGTATAAAATTGAATATTTATCTTATAATAAATGTAAAATGGACCTCGGTTTTTGAGCTTCAAAAATAACTACTCGCCTTCTTTTATACCTTAAAGGGATATATAGAGATAGCAAACGCCATTGGCTTATTAGCAATAGAGCTTATTAAGCAACATATGTGAAGACGCAAGTATTTAGCTATCACTGCTTCGAAAAGTGAAAACAAATATTGATGGATATCAACTCGTAGAAGTATCCTTTTACGTCACTAAGGAAGAAATTAAGAGGAAAGTTGACAAGTAGACATCAAACGATCGAGTCAATAAAGGAAATACCTCGCATTAACGTTTACGCGCGAAGGAACGTTACTGACCTTACTTCCTACGACGAGAGTAATGAAGTTAAAGTCGGATCGATTAGTAGTTATTGCGTCGATTACGAGACACTTCAGGGGTGAGCTTACATTTTTTTTTATATTTAGATGTAACATAACCGTCGTAGAACTACGACGACAGGAAAAGTTAAAATATTTATATGAAATAGATGTACGTGAGCGTCGTAGAAGTACGCCGACAGGAAAGGCTACGTATAATTAACTCTAACTAAACTTCCATAGATTTATCCTTTGTTGTCCCTATGAAGTCTACCATGCCTGCTGCGTATACAACAAAATTGGACCAATTCATCTTTCCCTATTTTTTCAACTTCTGTTTGTAAAAACTTCTGTCCTACTTTCATCTCTTTCGAATACCTTCGATTAGATATTTCGATTATATTAGCTTGAGTTGCAAGCTCTCGTTCCTGTCCGCTAAAAGCAAACGCAGGTGGCATAGTCTCGCTCCGGGAGTAACCCTATTTTTGGGACAGTTGGAAAATATTCTTTACTTTACGGACTTCGAATATTGTTCTATTTTTAAAAACGTAGACATATTGTATTTATAGTTATGTTACGACTCATCATTATTAACATAAAAAAAATATATAATATAAATGCACATGTTGCATAGAATTTTTTAAATAGATTGCAGTGTTACTCTGCAATGAGTACCGCCATACAAACAATATTTTGCTCCCGGAGCGGGATTTTGCCACTTGGAAGGTTATAAAAAAGATAGTAATTTCTTTTACTAGTCCCTTTTCCAATGATTGTTTCATCAGGGAAAACTACCAGGACTAGAGCATGTTTTTTTATAAGGGCACTCGCGTTACAACCAGTTACAATCTAGCGCGTGTGTAAGCCGCTCGTATGTGTATATATGTTTTGACTTATTGCATGAATCACTTGTATTATGTCTGGTGTTCGGTGACTCACGTAACAAAATTTTACACCATTTTGTTGTAACGTAGGTAGAGCGTTACGATCATTTCGCTGCAGCATCCTTGAGTTAGGCGTTAACGTGAAATCATGTCATACGTTTATTTAGGAAAATACAGTAATCGACATTCCTTAACCACGTCATATTATATAGTATCTAGTTTTTAACTAGATAATAAGATGTAACTTTCCTTTAATCATAGCGTATTAGATAGTTTTCACCGGTCTTATTAAGTCCTGTAGTCAACCAATCTAATATATCGTACTGATTCTATTAAGTACTGAAAAAAACAACCGGAAAGCTGCGTTATAATGTCCCAGATAAATGACTGTACTTGTTTCGCTTACCGTACCAAAATTGTATGCGTGTATTTTTTCCTCTTAACTCTCGTTAGCCCGTTTTGCGGCGATTTTGCTCCTTTGCCCGGAGGCGCAGCGCCGCCTCAAATAAAAAAAAATATAGTTATAGGGCTCTGTGCCGCTTATTATTTAACTAAGGCCAGTGAACGGATCCCGATCATCTCACGCCCCTCGCTGATGTTGGATAAGGACATCGATATCAATCCTCTCGCCTCATATGCATCGGAGAGTTACAATGGTTCGCGTAAATGAATTATGGCTATCGGGTGTGCGGCGATTTAACTAGACGAGATTTGGTCGTGGTGGCTGTATCGTTTAATTGACACGATAACAACGTTGTTACAGTTTGAACACAAAAGGCGACCGCAAAGGCGGAGTCGGGCAATAACGATCATGTCAAAAGGAAGGCCCGACACACAACACGCGTTAAACACACGATCATAACATTTTATTAGTGCGCCGGTCAAAAGCAAGCAACCGCGAGACCGCCGTCAAAAGTTCAACTAAAAAAAAAACAACAGGTCAGCTCGTAAAAAGATGTGGAGTCACCGTGAGACCCGTAAATATTTCTTCATTCTTCAAAAAACGTATAAATAAACAAATTGCAAAACATATATTGACCGCATTGCTTCATACCTCGAGGGCCGGTGCGGTATCCGTTTAAAACAAATACCGTAACAGTAAAAAAGTAGTATTAATTCAATTTAATAGGTCTGAAACTAATTTATAATCAAAGATCGACTCTCAGTTTCATAAAGCGTCGTACATAAAAGATCGGTAATTACAATCTATACAAAAACTATAATATGTACAAAGTGGAGACTCGATCGAATTCCTTAGCCCATTGAAGATCTGACCGGGCGACCATAAAAACCGTAGATACCTACACGTAGGTAATACACAGGTTATAAGGGGGCATAAAAAAGTAGGGACCGCGTCGGAGGTCGGTCCGACTACCCGAGAAACAAAGAATTCGTTTATTTTTTAACAGCTCGCTCGTACACAAAAGGAGGCATCGCGCCACGAAAAACGACCCAAACGAGAACACCTTGTTAACCTTTTTAAAAAGAAATCGCGTAGCCGCTAACTAGAATTTCGGCTCGAAAACCGAGAAAAGTTCGCACCGTTCAATCCAGCGACGTGGTCGGCGCTTCGACAATCATTATGTAAATTTTGAGTATGGATGGGTTTAAAAAACGTTTAGAATGAAGTGAAGATTTCTTCGGTTTCAATAGATACAGTGTTTATAATTAACAAGTTGTATATTGTTAATCGTTCACGTTATGCCGTTCGTGTGACGTATACGAGATAAATTGTTTCATTTAGTCATAACAAAGATTTGCCTTGAGTTGTTTCATTAATTTGTTAGTATCTGCTAACAACCGAAGGCTCGTAAAATTTGACTGCGTATAATAAGACCGATTATCGACTGGAGGCGCGTGTAGCGGGTCGTATTACAAAGCACGCGGTGATACATTCTTCATTACCCGAAAATCACTCTAAACGGTATCGGTACTTCGAAGTCAATCGGCTTCGACCCCGTCCGCTTTGAAATTATCGAAACAAGCATGTGCAAATTTTCCCTGAATTAAATTTAATAAGATAACAACTGATATTATGTACTTATAATAATAGCTTTTTAAACAGATTTTTTGGAACGAGAAGGCATTTTTGATGCGTAGCGTAGCGTTGCGTTAAAGTATTATAAGCTAAAAATATAGATGTGATTCTACCTTTGTTTATTATAGCAATTAATATTGTAGTTATGACTGGAATTATTGATCCGGGGTATCTAATTCGGGCTTGTTAAATTAACTGTTTATAATTGCTCTACCATTTCATGTCACGAACTAACATCTTGCTATGTGAAAATGTTGTTAATGGGAGTGTTGACCGAAGTCCTAACAACTCTAGCATAACTCGACAAGCCTCGTGACATACCGAGACATAATGTTATGAAGTATCCTATGATAATGATATCCTCATGAACTTTCTTTATTCCTTCAGATATTCCCAAATACAGGAAATTAACATCAAATATAAATATTTTCACAGTATAGGTGACCTTAATGGCAATAGCCAAATGCGTTAAAATGTTGTGACACTTTTTATCTAATTAATTAGATCAATTAAAGCATGACTACTTTTTATATTATACTTATTGGACACCTACGATGTCACACCTCCAACGTCGATACCTAACGTGTTTAAGTCGAATTACAATTGGAGTTCAATCTTACTGTGATTAATGTTATAGGTAAATGAAAGCAAATAGACAACTTAATAAATTGTCGGTTTTGCTGTAGCGTCTTCTGTCACCCATCTACTTTTGTGTCATATATTGCATATATCAAGATTTAGTCTTTTTATGTGTGTTTTATATGTTTCTCGATTTTTACGAGTCTTGTAGGAATTGACAAATTTCTCATTGTTTTTATCAGAATTGTTTTATATTTTCTTCAATAAATGAAATTGTTTAGAACAATTTACATAGATTAACTACATATAAGTGTATATAATGTATTTTATAAAAAGTAGTAATGCCATAAGCGATCTAATTATTTTTTTTAGGACGAACTACACAGATTGGCCAGAGATGCTGATAACTGTTTCACCGGATTGAGAGGTGGCATAGCTCTTAGGTCGCTTAGCCTGAACCTCTATTGCTAGTAACTCGACACAAGAGTCCCCCCGGTGAGGGGTAACCTCGGCTTGGACGGTTACTATGTTACGGATAATATTGATCTAATTAATTAGATAAAATGTGTCATAATATTAACGCATTTGTCTATTGCCATGAACGCTACCTATTTGATCGTAAAAAGATTGGTATAAATGTTTATATTAATTTCCTGTATTGGGGAATATCTGATCTTCTGATACTTCATATCAACAATTTCATTGATAGCGGCACCAGGATTCGAAGTTTGGTTGCTAGTGTACTATACAGCTACCGTACTATGTCAGAAACCTTTCTGCTTAGTACCGATTCGCTGTTTTAGTTACAGTATTTCATATCCAACTATTGCAATACATAACTTAGTTTCCTTAAAAGGTTTCTTATACTTATAATTAATTGTTAAACATTGTCGGATGTAAAATTATACACTAATTTTACTTAATTGTCCATAAATTGCATGTGACTGTAATAACCTAGCCACGGGACTGCACCTACTTCTATATTTTTTGCTTGCTATTGCGGAACTCGACTGGGTTTTTCGAGAGCCTACGGAATATTTTTCCGACTCGCATGGATTTGATATCATTAAACCATGGCGTCACAACGAACTCGGTTCGAACGGTAAAGTTAATTCGTAACTTCCGGGAAAATTTATTATTGCCTCTGTATTATACGAGTACAATTAATATGATTGGGTGTAGAAAAATAGACCGCTGTATAGATACCGAGATATGGGTTGAATTCACGGTTTTAGGCGATAGTGGTGTAATTTTTTTCTTACCCTTGATTGATCGTTACCCTTCCGTTAAGATTATATGGGGCAATAAAGATGTGTGTGTAATTTGCCTCAGTCATCATTGTTTTGATTCTAAACTCATTTTTTGTGTTATGGTGTTCCAAGCCACCAATCATTTGAGGTCATCAGAGGAAGCTTTACATAACATTGTCGAATCGATTAACGCATTTGTCTATTGCCATGAACGCCACCTATTTGATCGTAAAAAGATTGGTATAAATGTTTATATTAATTTCCTGTATTGGGGAATATCTGATCTTCTGATACTTCATATCAACAATTTCATTGATAGCGGCACCAGGATTCGAACTTTGGTTGCTAGTGTACTATACAGCTATCGTACTATGTCAGAAACCTTTCTGCTTAGTACCGATTCGCTGTTTTAGTTACAGTTTTCATATCCAACTATTGCAATACATAACTTAGTTTCCTTAAAAGGTTTCTTATACTTATAATTAATTGTTAAACATTGTCGGATGTAAAATTATACACTAATTTTACTTAATTGTCCATAAACTGCATGTGACTGTAATAACCTAGCCACGGGACTGCACCTACTTCTATATTTTTTGCTTGCTATTGCGGAACTCGACTGGGTTTTTCGAGAGCCTACGGAATATTTTCCGACTCGCATGGATTTGATATCATTAAACCATGGCGTCACAACGAACTCGGTTCGAACGGTAAAGTTAATTCGTAACTTCCGGGAAAATTTATTATTGCCTCTGTATTATACGAGTACAATTAATATGATTGGGTGTAGAAAAATAGACCGCTGTATAGATACAGAGATATGGGTTGAATTCACGGTTTTAGGCGATAGTGGTGTAATTTTTTTTTACAATGATTGATCGTTACCCTTCCGTTAAGATTATATGGGGCAATAAAGATGTGTGTGTAATTTGCCTCAGTCATCATTGTTTTGATTCTAAACTCATTTTTTGTGTTATGGTGTTCCAAGCCACCAATCATTTGAGGTCATCAGAGGAAGCATTACATAACATTGTCGAATCGATTAAAACATTGTCAAAGATTTCTTAATTGAATGTTAATATTTAATCGCTTAGTTAATATGTGCTTAAGGAATCACTTATGTCCTAGGGGAAGAGATAGCACTGTTTACGCAAAGTTACGCAAAACGGGAATTAGTACATGTCGGATTCGAACCCAGAGCGCAGTCCATTCCTAACGTTTAACTACTAGGCTATCACATATAAGTCCAGTTAATTACTTATGTTTTATGACACAGGTGCATTTGTTGAGCACGCCGAGCATTTGTAGTTAGTACAATAAATTAAAATATCTCCTTAATTAGATATATTATTTTTAAATCACACGATAATTAACTAAAATGTATCCTGAACTAATTGCCGATCTGAATCGATGCTGATTAACGAATAGAGTAATCGTAAATTGCAAATAAATGATTTTGTTTGAGCGTCGGGCGCTACAGATAATGAATAATTTATTGCTTTGGAATTAGGGTTTGTGTTGGAAAATGTAGAATTTATATTTACTACGCCGTGTTCATGTAAGCATTCAAAATTTATGTTTTAATTATTAGATCAATCACACACAATTATATTTAATAATATAAAATGTTTAATATTCTGATTTAAATTTATTTAAATCATTATAGAAACAATACTAGAAGTAATTGGTCAATTGAATGTCAAGTTTCCACCCCTTTTGTAATATATTGTCTCCATTTTTATTTTGCATTTTGTTTAACATTTAAAATGCTAAGTGACCCTTGCGATATCAATTATATCTATATTCATCTCCGAAAAGGAAACAGTCACAGATGAGATGTTGACAAGTAATGTGAAAGAGAATGCTTAATTAGTGAGCACTATTTTTTTTTATGGCTGATTGCCATTGTTAGCCCTAAGGCTTTCTCACCACTTGATTGATAAGTGGTAGTGATGCATCAATTAGATTACAATAATTGACTTTTACTAACCGAATGAAAGACTGAAATAGTAACTTAGTTTTGTACATACTCTCTTTATTATTTGACACTAGCGCTTAAATAAACTTTTGCTATACGGCATTACGTTAAATATTTGATAATGTTAGTAGTGATAATAGCGACTCATCTAGTAATCTAAAAGTCCTGTTAATAATAGCGACTCATCTAGTAATCTAAAAGTCCTGTTAACCCTAGCGGCGTGAACAGTCCTATAATATTTCAAAAGTATCACTTGTGTCATTCTAAAATTAAAACACGTGATGTTCAAATCTAAATTGGCTTTCATCAGAGCAAGACAGATGCGTAGAAAGTTGTTCAAGGATTAAGTATAACGTATTACTACGTATTTCTAATGAAACCAGTTCAGGCTTCAGTTAAATAATATACTGAAGAAACGACCTGATGAACCCATAATGATAAACGATTACTTATTATTGGTTCAATAGCTCCGATTGGGTGATTTTTATAGTAGAAGGGGGCAAAGGATCACACGGCTTACCTACTTTTAAGTGACTTACATTCACCTATTAACGAATTGCAAGTGCGTTGCTAACCTATTATGAAGAGTTGGATTGCCGACGCTTCAATCAGCTGAAATGCAGTGCGAGGTCCCGGGCTTTCCCCAATTGTACCCAATAATTCGTGCAACAGCAAAATCCATTTTTTTAGTTGCCCTGTATTTTAATGTCAATATTAATCTCTGACCACCCATTTAAGTAATACTGCCGTTAAGCTTGTTTTTTTTTTTTAAATTATAGTACAAAATACTCGCGTTTGCATACCCAAATAGCGCCAGTGATATTTAAATCATTTTATAGCCCCGTAAAGAAAATGAATTCGCGATCGTGCTCGTTAATTACGAAACCGTCCCCTCCTAGCGTGGACATAACTGTACACTATTAAAGGATTGAAACATTTAGTCAGATATGTCACTCCGGTAACAGTAGTACGCTTAATTACTGCTTAAGACCCAGTTTGTCAGTTTATCATCGTGTTTAACATTGTAGAGGCGAGATCGAGCCATGTTTTTATTCGTAATGAAATCGTAAGCATGGACGCAGTGATAGCTACAATTAAATCAACATGGACGTATGTATGTAGATACATACAACAAGTAATAAGGCGTGATTTATGCTGAGTATTTGTGATAAGATAATTCATTAATGTTAGGTTAGGTTCAGAACAATTTTCTATCATTAATAACGTCGAATTATGGATTATTTATAAGTTTAATAAAATAAATTTGTATGAACCTCAAAGATTCTCAATATTTATTTAGCTAATATAATAATTCATGCTTTTTTTGCTTATTAATTTCAATATATTGTCAATTATTTTAACATATATTAAATTTGTCTGTATTATGTATAATTAGCAATTAAAATTATTTTATGCACTCAGGGAAGCAATTAATTCTATTTAAGAATTTAGTATATTTTTAAAACTGATAATTTTTATTTTGTGCTAATTTAAAGATTATTTTATAAAAAAAGTTTTTTTTTTAATTTAGAAATATAAAAAAATGCTTACTGGTTCTAGCCGAACTCGATTTATACGGTCGACATTTTTCCACAAAATCACTATCACAATCACTATATTTACTAATTATTCTAGTCCTGAGCATTGTTCACAACCTGTCGGCCTGTACACAAGTTGGCTGTAGTCCGTGGTCGGACCCTTCGATGATCGGCAGCGATCTCCAGGCAGCTCCATCTTCAATCTAACAATCACAGTACCCGTTTGTCTGAACAACGCGAAAGCCGGTATATTATCGCAATCCATAACAATTGATCGCATTTGACATCCCCCAAAATATAGTGGTGCACGCGTCGTGTCGGGTGAGCGACTAAATGAATTGGTGTGACGGCGCGTAAAATAAAGCCTAGTACTCAGAGCACATGGTGGAGGCAGTGGGGCGCCTCTTAGCGAATAGCCGGTGGGATTCTCCAAAGCCGAGCGGCGACGGCCAATGGGGGGCGGAGGGCGGGCCAAGCCCCTATCCCACCCAGATGCCGCTATGTAAGCGGGTCCGGGATGGGACCTTCGGGTAGATAGGGGATGGGGAATTTCGCGTTGCGGCTCGATGACACGACCTTTCCTATGGACTTTAGACCTCCGCTTTCGAAAAAATTCCATTCTAAAGTTGCTCTCAATGACTTAGGTGCGGTCTCTTTTGAGTCAACTTTACATACTTTTGGTCATCGATTTCACTTAACGGAATCAATGGGAAATTACGAACGCGTATCCGTTTGTGTAACGCTTATTAAACTGCATCCTTGAAATTTTTATCTCATGACGAACAATTATAACAATCATCAAGTTTCATTTTTTTTTGATTTGTTATCATAAATCTGACTCCTGAGCTAGGTTCTATTGGACCTGTGTTTCAGGGGTCAGTGTCTTCTCCCATTTGAAAAGCACAATAAAATATGAGCATAACAAATCATAACAATATTTTATAAATGTGTGTGTTGGTGTGTGTGTGTGTAAATTTGTGTTTGTGTATGTCCCTCAGCTTTATATTTTATTAAATTTTATTAAATTGGAATTATAGGAGGCGTTCAGTCTGAATATAATTCAACTCTAGTAAATATTTTTTACAAACTAATTTACATTTATGATTCGACAAAGGATGAATTTTTAAGACATTATTTAACCTATTAATATTATTCATTCATTATCATGGTATAAATTTAATATTTGTTGGTTTGTATAACATTAGAAAACATTTTTTTTGTAAATCTATCAAATATCTCATTTTTTTTTAATTAGGATTATTTAAAATGGCAACAAATAAATCATGACTTAAATTAGACAGTACGTTAGCAAAGAGGCAGTATGCAATAATTATTCCAAGAGACAGGATATGAGAGCCGGAAAGCGTAGGCTTCGTAGCTACAATTTGTAGACAAGAGAAAAATATATTTTATTAATAGGAACAGGACAGGATGTTGATTTAATACCGAGACTCTATTGTCTTTCACGTATAAAATAGTTTTGTTATTTAATTCGAAAAAAAAAATATAATTAATTCCTGTAAATTAATAAATAGCACAGCATTTATAGCATTGTAGGGAGACTTTGTCAAATAAGTGGTTAGACAGGATCCGTAGCCAAATTAATAATCAACACGATGGTTGTATGCTACTTCCGGTTTTGTATTTGATTAATAATTGCACGTTAATTTATCACAGAATGAAAATGTTATAATATTTAAATGACGATAATAATTACGATTTATATAAACAGCTGGGAATATGCGCGCATTTTTGTACAACCACGTGTCTATGTTTTTGAATCTTTCATTCGCTGGCGCCAATGCCAGTGCCAAGAAGTATTTTTGGAAACATTTGAAGCTCGTTGTCAAAACAAACAAGATGACAAAACTTTTTAGTAGGTATATTAATCAAGCTAATTTTCTAACCTTAACCTTTAAAAAAAATTTTAACTGCGTCCAACATGCTGTAGTGGCGATTTCCCGACACACAATCAGCTGTTTCTATTACACAGATGATTGTGACGACCCTACAGGAAGACTGGTGACAAGGGCATCAAAAGAGAAAATAATAGACTATAACCTAAAAATGGCCATGACAAACAGGGACGCAACGGTCGCGGAGAAACTAATAACAATGCATCGGGGCGTCTACGACGCGTGAACCGGAGCATTCTCCAAAACCACCTTCCAAAATCAGGAATTATAAAAACAAAAAAAATATAGTAACTGTAGAGCTTATCAAAACCAAAGTATTGAAAAACATATTTTAACTACATATTGTCAAAATACTAGTAATAATAATATTTAATTATATATTAATCCTTTACTCTCTACTCAATCACACAATCAATAGTTTGGAATATTTTTCACGATAAGTTGATCAGATGATACCCAACTAATCACCTATATGAATCTATCAAATCTTATTTAGTTTTCTATCATACCATGACATCATATACAATTATTTGATGACCTATTCAAATTTTCCCAACACCGTAGATTGATTCTTGGCTTCAATGATAATTCTTCAGGGAGTCATTTAATTTCAGATTGACTCATATCTTTAGCGCATTACTAAAACAGTTACTCATTGAAGATTTCAGTTGACTCAGATATCACGCGGACGTGTGTGTGATCCTTATTGAATTTCACCGTTAATTAAGATTATGAACTGAATAACTAAATATAGACTCGGTAGCCATTTGTCACAATTCTAACAGACGACGCCTTCTGAATGATATCCGGTAGTATAAAAACCGTCGTCAAGAGAATCGAGGTACGGAACGATCGGTGATCTTAATTAACAATTGAAAGCTACAAGCCACCTGCGCCGTTTCACCATCATTCTATATAAAACTATAATATGTATATATATGTAACAGTTCCTCCTTAAAGGGAAGTTTTAAGTGTCCGTAATACCAACTTGACCACCGCGAAATCGCAGGTTTCCAGGTGTTTCGGGTTTCCGTAGGCAGTATTGATCACTTAACATCAAGCGGCAATGTCGATGTCCATATTTAAGTAAAGAAACCATACAATACAGATGCATTTTAAGTATTGTCGGTCGGATGGTTGGGGATTTGAATGCCAACTGACTTGAACCGATGAGTTTCCCATTATTGGGCTTTTTAAGTACAAAAAAAAACACTTTTATAATTTTTTCTTCCCACCGGCGAATGTAATTTTGCTGACCAATAAATTCGCTTAAAATTGATATCTCTATCCATCCCGCTTCCGTTAAAAGAACGTGAGAGGTTATTTATTTTAATGTATGCAGTTTTCAGATTATGTCTTATACATTTATGGCAACTCAGTTTGTCATGGAACTCATTTTGATGGGTACAACTATTGTGAAGCAGTAGTGCGATACTCGGCAGTAGTGCTCGGCAGTAGTGACAGGTTAACGACGTTACGTAATATGCAAATCTCAAAGCTAAGAACTGTGACTATATTCACCTGCTCCATATTTATTAATAAAAATTCGGTAAAATAAGTCCCCTGACTGGTGGAAGAAAGCCCACAAAAGCCTGAGAATCTTAGGGTTGTAGGTTCGAATCCACCATTCGACTATTGACGCTTCAAGCTTAGCTTAGTTGGAATGGTTAACAAGAACGTTAGTAATAATATGAAAAAAATTATTGCTAGCTTTCTTTTTAAAATAAAACAAAAGAAAATTACAGACCAACTAACGGAGAGAAATCGATATCTGTAACTAGTTTGATTTAGGCCGATCGGATCACAGTCACTGCCATTTTCACATTAAAATTATTCATGTTTTCTTATTTACCTTACTTTGATTCTCGTCACATTATCTTGTTTCAATTTGTACTTTCACTTATCGATTCAAACTCCAAATATCTTTCTATTCTTTGTTATTTCCCTGTCAATAATTAATAAAGATAGGCTTAACTGTTGCTTTATAACTTTGATAACATATTGTAATAGACGTGTGCTGTCCTTTACGGAAATTCGGTACTCTACCGCGCTCGAAATAATCACGGGAATGAACCTTATGAAGTTGATTATGATAACAATCTTTAGAATTGTGATAACGCAACTTCTGTGTCGGCGTCTATGAAGGCGGAATAGCATTCTAGAGTTATGGATTGTGATTCAAATTTTATTAGATAAGGCAACTGTGACAGCATAATCCATAAGGATTACGGCGGTTTATAACATTCATAATCATTTGAACTTATAAATCTTATCATCGCAATTGTTTTTTTTTTTCTATAATGAAGCACACAATTTTTTTTTCCAAAAAGAAAGTCAGCAATATTTCTTTTTTTTTTCAGAAAATATGACTAACATTCTTGTTAACCATTCCAACTAAGCTTAAGCTTGAGCTAGGTTCAGGTCACCCAGCCCTGTAGTTCTGGGCTCTCAAGAATAAGACTACGGTATCCCCTGCCTGTCGTACAAGGCGACTAAAAGGGGCCTCGGGTTCACTGGGCGACAAGGGTGGGGGCCTGAGTCGTCCACCAAAGTGGACCCGGGAAGATGGCGACATCGGCTGGCCCGTGTCGCCTTGCGCTGCGAGGGCATAGGGGGGGAGGGAGTAACCTCCCCCCCGGGACGTGCTCTCCTTGAGCACAGTGCAGAGGGACTCCGGTGCGTTCCACTGGAGATCCCGGAGCCCCTCGTAATGCACCGAGGAAAGGGCCACCGGGGAGGTTTTCATAACCACCGCCTTCCCCCCAGAAGGCGGGGTATCTTTCTGAAGATTTCCTTCCCGTCAACAAAAAAAAAAAGGTTCAGGTCACTAGTCGAATGATGGATTTGAACCTACGACCTTATGCAATATCTGTGACTGCCAACCATATCAATCACAGCATCGGTATCTCAGTCATTTTGATTCCATTTTCAGTAACATTGTGGTCACACATTCACTGAAAATACGACAAGTCACATTCAGTCAATCTATTCCTGCTACGAGTTTTCAAGTTAACATGACGTAGTTACTAAACACAATAGAACACGATTCCTCAATAAGACCTTTTCCCCAGATTTCTGTGAAGTCACATAAATCTTAAATATAATATAAAAGTTAAGCATTACAAAAAACATATCTGTGTGACTAGAGGCAGAGACAAATGTTAAACTAATTGATAAAGAATAATTAAAATTTTATGTCAATTTATATTTATAGAACGTTATTGTTTTTTAACCTTTCCTCAATTAGGTGCTCCGCAATCAGTAATTTAAACGGGATGATACAGAAAAAATCAAACAATGAATTAAAATACACCGCTCTGTTACGCACATCCATCTTTAATATGATATGTTCTGAACTACACGTATACGTATAATATTTCAAGGTTATTACACAGGTGGAAGTGGGTCACAATTAACTTATATCTAACAAAGACGATGGTCATACTCGGTAAGTTGGTACACGTCTGTAGTTACTTTGTACTGTTTTTCCGTTCCTTCATCTACGCTGTCAAGATAGAAAAAAATGTATAGGATACGTATATCTCAGAGCTCGAAATCCAGGTCAAATAAAAACCGGGGCGTGCCAATCAATTGCAATGGCTTGACCATCAGGCTTGCCGCTTGGTCCAAAAAAATTATTCTTCTTTTTCTTTTAGCTCTATAGCCCTTTGCGGGCGCTGGCTTGGTAAACCAACTTCGTCTACATCGGTCTGTCCGTGCCACAGTCTTCCAATTTACTATGCCAAATTCTTTGGGGTCCCGCAACATTTTTTTCGTCGATTTTTTTTAATAAATTATTTTTCTCATCTCTGATCTAATCATAAGAGTAATTGCAATGCCAACTTCTGCAACGTGGAGGACTTAACATCAGAAATGGACATTTTAGCAACTCATTAGGTTTAAAACTTTAATTATTATAGAATACTCCTGACTGGCTTCTGTTTACTTCTCTTTAAGCCTGGACGCGGATATAAATTACAAATTAATTATTTTCAACACTGTTGGTCCATAACAACTTGCAAAAAATCTTTGATGTAACATAATAGACACAAAGGACTGTTTGTTGTCAAAATAAAGACAAAAAATAATAATATGGTGTGTCAAACAGGCCTTCAATTTTTTTTCGCCTCAAATCGGTGTACACATATCTTACGTTCTATTGTAATTATTGGTCTATCCAAATAACCATCTTATTTTTTAAGGTGACAAAATAAATTGCAGTGCACTTTTTTCTGAGCAGGACGTCGACCTACATTCCATCTCTTTCTCTTTTATAATAGCAACAATATTTTAGTATTTATAAAACCACCATAACATATTATTTCAAATTTAATCTTAGGAACGGCTGGACTGATTTTGACAGGACTTTTACTGGCAGATAGCTGATGTAATAAGGAGTAAATTAGCTTTAAGCTTTTATTTCAGTAAACTTTATATAAATAGTAGTTTTTATGTGGGTGTAAAACCGCGGTCTATATTATTATATTATAATTAGTAAACGAGAAGCGTCTCAGCTGATAGTCTGATCGTTAACATGTGTGCGTTCCCGCAAGTCTCATCGATTTGGAAAACCTAACTGAAATTTTTTATTCCACTTTATAAAATATGTATGAATGCTAAAAAATACAAAAAAAATGCTCCCTTAATAGGGCATGCTATCCTTGCGGTTGATAAGAAAGCTAGGGTTCCCGGGCAACTAGGGTGGGGTCCCTTGTCCGCCGCTACAGTGCACCCGAGAAGAAGGCGACACTAATGGTCCCGTGTCGCCTTAGCACTTCGAGGATGCTGGGGAGGGAGGTATATCCCCCGGGATGTGCTTATTGGGACAGTGCAGAGGGACTCCGGTGCGTTCCACTGGAGATCCCGGACCCCCTCGCCATGCATCGAATAGGGCCACCGTGGGGTTTTAGTGAGCCATACCTCACATAACTGCCGCCTTTCCCCCTGGTTCCCCCCTGGAAGGAGGGGTATCTTGTTAAAGATTTCCCCCCGTCAACAAAAAATATGATAAGAGACTTAATAATAGGTATTATTTAATTGTAATGATTTGTATGTATAATTTTAGTCTCACTGCTCAATCCAGGATCCCGTTGTACGTAATGTGGGATCGTCCCGGTTCTGTTTGCCCAATGTGTACGTGATTCGGTAAACGACGACCGGATGACCAATTACGTCACATCAGTTCTGTGAAGTAGTGTCGAGGCATATAGTGAGACACACCTGTTGCTGTATCAACGCGGAGTTTCCTGTTGATAGTGACCGTTGATTAAATCGCTTAGCTCGTAATGTGTAAGACCTGATAAGGATGCTGCTCGACGTCGCGCAGTCTGCTCGAACTGAACTATTTTTTATCGCTAATCATTCAACTGTATGCCATAATCGAGATACTATGTAAGCAAATGACAGTTTAATTTTTAAGTTAAAAAAAATTAAGCTGATCTTCAACCATTGTTTATCGTGATAAGGTTTAATTTTTGTTAGAGCTTTCTAAAAAATATATCGTAGTAGAAGCAGTTCCAAAACCACAACACTAGGTTTGGGAAGGGGAAACGGATCTTGCTGTGAAATTAATATAAGTGATCACCACTTTCCAAAAACACTAAATTTTAGATGCGTTGCCGGCCTTTTAAAGTTGTTTTTCAATTTAATTTAATTTTAACTTTATACAATAGATATTAGTGTACACACCACGTAACCTGATTTTACTAAAATAATCGACAGTCTGACAGTGACAGTCTGTCAATCTGACAGTTGTTCTTTAAAGAACAACTGTCAGATGTTTCTCGTATATTAAAAAAGGAAGAACTATAAATAAGGTGCACACACATTCCTCTGATCAGCGCAATTCGAACAGTAAACATTGTTCATTCATTGCTATCAATCGTCATGCTAGCAATTCATTGCTGCAATCGACAGCACTAATGACGCTTTGTAAACAGGTTGCGCCAATATTTCTGTTTTTTTAATGACACAGATTGGCCAGAGAAGCTGCCCTTAACTGCTTTACCGCATTGAGAGGTGGCATAGCTCTTAAATCGCTTAGCCTAAACCTCGATACAAGGGTCCCCCCGGTGAGGGGTAACCTCGGCTTGGACTTACTATGTTACGCGTAAGCATTCCGATCCGAGAGCGCCCGAGAGCGCCGAACCACGACTCGGGCGGTAGCTATTTCACGGTTAATCTAAGGGACATTCAAAAGCTAAACTAACTTTGAGTGCCACTCGAGAAGATATTTCTCGGGATTGCGTCGTAGATTACCGGAACATACTAGTCTCAGAAGTCGGGATATAGTTAAACAAAGTCTCGGATTAGGATCTACTAAATTTGTTTAATTTCAATCTACGTTCTCAAATGATGTTCGAGTGCTAATCAATAAAAATATTATCGTTTCTCCGAGAACACGGGAGTGTTGGCTTTGTATATAACGAGCAACGTATAATTTCTCGGTATTCGAAGGACTCGCAAGGTAAGATTAAATTGGTCGCCAAACTGTCTGGAATGGCATCTTCAAGGCTTCTCAGTACTAGCTTCTATCAATTTATCATATACAACGACTAACAAATCGAATCACTAAATCATTTCGATGGATTTGGATAGATGTATAGGCATTATTAATTTTATTGACAAAATAAGTAATGTAAATTACTTTTTTTAGAACTTAAATGTTCTATTACAACTACCACAATAAAAATACGTTCATCGTTTAATATATGAAACGATTACGGATACAGTTTTTTTTAAAAAAGAAATCTAGCAATTTTTTATAAAATATTACTAATATTCTTGTTAACCATTCCAACTAAGCTTAAGCTTGTGCTAGGAGATGGTTCACGTCAATAGTCGAATGGTGGATTTGAACCTACGACCTTACGATTCACAGCACGTAACCATTAGTCTATTGACTCTTCAAACCAACAAGCTCTCAGGTCGTATTAACCGTTTTAATGGGGGTACACAGAAAGTCACTGTCTGCTTTTCACCAAGCTTATTAAGTATGTGACACGACACACCACAAATTTAATTAAGTGATTCATTTGTACATAAGAAGTCAAAACACAGTAAGTCATAAATAAAAGTCGCCGATAATTTGAACCTGCGACCTGCGATGGTTTAAATATTAGGCTATCATTGTATTTGTTATTCATAACGATATAATGTATACATCTTACGAATAAACAGTAAAAAAACAGCCACAATTATGAAAGTAATAATAGAAACGGTTTATAGCGACGTCTTAAGAAAAGGAATTTATTTGCCAGCAAAAAGCTTTAACATCTTTTTTTTTTGGGTAACCAATCGGAGTAAGAGCTTAATTGGTACCATATGTGACAGGTATTAAGCCCATCCAGCCCTGTAGTTTTGGGCTCTCAAGAATAAGACTACGGTATCCCCTGCCTGTCGTAGAAGGCGACTAAAAGGGGCCTCGGGTTCACCGGGCGACAAGGGTGGGGGCCTTTGTCGTCCGCTAAAGTGGATCCGGGAAGAAGGCGACATCGGCTGGCCCGTGTAGCCTTGCATTGCGAGGGCACAGGGAGGGGGGGGAGTAACCTCCTCCCCCGGGACGTGCTCTCGTGACGTGTTCCACTGGAGATCCCGGAGCACCTCGTCATGCACCGAGGAAAGGGCCACCGGGGAGGTTTTAGTGGGTAAAAACCCCACATAACCGCCGCCTTCCCCCCAGAAGGCGGGGTATCTTTTTGAAGATTTCCTCCCCGTTAACAAAAAAAAAGGTATTAAGCCCATTGCCATACACCGAGCACAAACTTTTAGCAAATTATTTGTTGTACTCAAGAAACCGAAAAACGGCATTTCATTGGTCGACGAGCCGCTTAACCATTAGGTTATCATAATTTATACTAACAACGATAAAAAAATACTCGTTAATGTTTAATTTTGGCAAACATTCGTCATATGTACGTCATGTCGTCGATGTCATACGTCATGGTTTTGCCGTTTTTAAAGTGAACTTTACTGTGTATAGGGCATCCTGCGAAACATTATATGTACATATTGACTTAAACTTAAAACGAACCTATTTGTCTACACAAAAATTATCACAACTATTATCGCAGTAACATATTTACGATATTGCAATTCAAGTTATAGTGATAAAATATATGAAATAACTAGCTGCACCGGCGTTACACGCGATAATTTTTTTTTAAAGAAAGCATAAGTTAATCCTAATTACATCAGCTATCTGCCAATGAATGTCCCGTTAAAATCGATCCAGACGATACAGAGATTAGCCGGAACAAACAAGCAGACAATTGTAAAAAAAATGTATATATACCGTATCTACATTCATATGCCTGTAGTAAAAAGTTATTTTAATATTACAAAAGACACTCCAATTTTTTTATTTGTATAGAAAAAGCTTTTAAGTCCTTTTAACAAATAGTGTATATCGAATTGCCTCAATACCTTGGTTTAATCAAAGAAATGCAGGGGAATTGTCAAACAAAGTCAACTCAGTGATAAACAATACACCTTATGTTTGCAAAACCGTCGTGGTTGGGAATCGGAACCATATACTGCATTTTAATTTCCATGTACTATGTCAGAGTAGAGTACTATGCTTTTATAAAAAAAAAACCCAAAAACACCAACCAACAATTTTAAAGGATAACATGACTGACTAATGTCATTTTACTCAGTCACTTTACTGAGGAATTTTACTTGCATGCTTAGTTCACACTTCGGATTCATTTCCTACACCTTGAATTTCCTCTATAATTTTTACAATATATAATTCCTCACAACAGTGTGCTGTTTCACATTTTAAATCTGAATATTTGGGAGAAAATATAATAATCAGAACATCATGACTTAGATAACGGTAAGGTAAAATTTAAACATATAGTTATAGCCTAATGGTTTAGGGTACGGTCTGCGAATCGTAAGGTCGTAGGTTCGAACCATTCAACTATTGACGTGAACCATCTCCTAGCACAAGCTTAAGCTTAGAATGGTTAACAAGAATGTTAGTAATGTTTTCTAAAAAAAAAGAAATATTACTAGCTTTCCTTTAATAAAAAGCCATAATAATATCAAAAATACAAAAAAAAATAATTAGTATTTACGGAATTGCACTTTCATCCTTCAACCAAATCCCCATTCATGGAGTTAACATTAACATTTTAAAAACAAATATAAGTAAGGTACCTAGGGTTAGCCTAAAGCATTCGGCTCATATTCTAACGTGTACTTGGTTTTCCTTACGTCATACTCTCCGTAACTAATTCTAAGGAAAAGCGTAATTATGTCATACAATTATTTCTGTCATTTACAGAATAGCATTGTGAGAATCGTCGGTCATATTCTTAGAAGCAACGGCATATTGCCAATTATAAAATAATAACTGTAAGCATGACATTCACACGATAAACAAGTCCTTATATAATGACTTATTTACTTTTACATATACTCAATTTGTCTTCCCCCAGCTTTGCTCAAACTGAATGAATCACAGTTCAAATACAGTCTACCTAAAAATCATTTTATAAATTCAACAATGAAAGATATCTACGGATAAGATTAAAAATCATAGCTGGGTAGACAGAGGCTGTGATTTTGTTCTTATTTTTACCCCAATTAAACTACGCTGATCAGCCTGGTGACGCCTACAGTTTCACTTCGGTTTTTGATAGGTTGTGCGACCTCTCAAAAAGGTCTTAACGTCTCAAAAAGCTCTTAGGTCGCTTAGCTTGAAACGCTTTAGGGAGTCACTGAGAGCAAAGGCCCCGTGAGAGGATCTGGGCTTGCCCAGTTACTCTATTCGCGATATCATTCCGATCCGACGGCGCTGAACCGCGGTCCATAGCTTTTTATGAAATTTAGTATGCAGGGAGTTTTTAGAGCGACAAATCGATCTACTTAGAAAATGCCGTATTTTCCGCGATTCTTCCATATTTTATCAGAAAAAAATTTATTGGGAACGCTTTATCAACGCATTTAATTCGTATTTAGGTAAAGTGATTTTTATTTAAATAACCGGTTTATATTGCTTTATTATTATGTCGGTTAGATCGAAAAATATTGTTCATATTTTATCGCTATCTAATTCGAATCTTAATATAATTTAGAAAAAACACGATTCATCAAAAAATACCGAGTAAAGCTTGTTCATCTGGCTACTTACGTTACTTCTTAATGTTTCTACACTTCGCACATTATGTATTTTTAAATAACAAATCGAGCATTTTAGTAACGCATCAAATATCCGCATATCACCATACACTGCCCAAGATTCGCAACACACCGCCATGACTGCGAACACAGAATGGATACCGCCATATGACGAATGTTTGCCAAAATTAAACATTAACGAGTATTTTTGTATCATTGTTGGTATAAACAATGATAGCCTAATGGTTAAGCGGCTCGTCAACCAATGAAATGCCGTTTTTTCGGTTTCTTGAGTACAGCGGACAACATAGTCAGCATAGTTGCCTCCGATCCCAGAGAACAATTCCTGAGATACTGTGAGCTAGTTATGTTCTTAGCCGCAAAGGCTAACGGCTCAATAGTAGCAAGAAGAGGAACGAAGAAATATCCTTAAAGGAGGAAAATATATATATATATATTTATTTTACAAAGAGACCAACGTTGTTGCAAAAATTTTAGCAACAGGCTCATAGGGCCCTAAATGGGGTCAAAAAAAAACGCATCAAATATTTATACTTTCATTATATAAACTATTTCATGTCGTAAATTTTATGATATTTACGTATGTAATAAATCGTAATATGAAACCTATCTACGTTTACTTTACCTAGTTTTAATCAAATAACGGTGACTGATTTCACTGATTCAATTACGTAGGAATGCAAGATAAAGATGTTAGTTTCATTTGTTCATTCTATGCATATTTTACTATTTATTTAAACAACGAAAGCTTCTTTAAATTGACATATTCGATTTTATATATGCTTAGCGTATAAGGTTATATATTTCAAACGTAAAACGCTTCGATTTACAGTCAGTTGATAGAAGAATTCTATAAGATTGTGTAAAAAGAAGATTATTAACGATGTTCCAGCCGGCTTTAAAACAAAAATAAATTATAGGGTTTCTGTCGTACTCTTTCTAATGCAATAATATTCCCTATATTACTGCATTTGAAAGAGTACGACGTACGTCTTGAGAGACGGTATTATGTTTTTTTTAGTTATTAGGTTAAGACTATACAAAAGACAATCTAATAATATAAATAATAACCGTGATTGTTTTAGTGATAGCATCTTTATCAATGATAGCTACGAAAAGTTACCCTTTTTGGCGATAACAGAATATAAATTGTATAATATATAGTGCTGAACATACTTGGAAAATTTTATGGATAACGAATGCGGAAAAAATTGATACAAATAGACATTTGGGAGATGCACAAAATGTTGTTATTGACTGGGAATCAAATCCAACATCTAAATGGAATATTAAAAAAACTAAACAAACATCGAAACAAGAATCGACATGTAAATTAAATAAGCCCTTGAACATATAATATTATAAGCGGGGGATATTAAAGGCTTTTGTTCGGATGAACGGGAGACGCTACCCGCTGTGAAGGCTCTCTGTATCTTTAAATAAAGACATCAATCTTATAATTTACAATGCTAAGTGCAAAATCAACAAGTAATGTTTAAACAAGTAAGGATTTTAATGCTTGCTACAAGTTCATTTTAAATCGAGAAATTAGAATATAATTTAGATCTCCGGACGATGAGTATAATTGTTTCTGGAAGTTACTATGGAATATTCTTTCTTTGGTTGGCTTCCTCTTCTTAACCTTTCCACTACTATTCTTATTTTTCTGCGAAAAAAGATAGCTAGCGTCAGAATGCAAAATGGATGCATTCAAGAGAAGAAATAATAAAATAACACTGTGATATTGATTTGCATAAATGCACCACATCACCACTGATTTTTCACAGCCGTTTTCTCTCAAATCATGGTCTTTCCCCAGACGCGCCGACTTAAGCAAGTTACTACAGCCAGTTCCTAGAATTTGAGGACGGTTTTTTCCTAAACGAGACAATATTATCGGCTTTTCCACGAGCGAATTTAGGGTTACCAAGACAAAGGCTATAACTGATTTCAATTTACTCCAATCCATTTGTAACAAATCGCGTTAATCGAAAGACAGCAAAGATCCGTTGCATTAAAGCGCTAATTGGGGATCACCCGGGTTTTTACCCGGATCGATTTATAACAATAGAAAAGTATTCCAACCAAATCGGCGAATCTAACAGCGATCAACCGCGCGTACAAAAAGTAGTCCGGAACGAATGAGGGGGAATCTTCTTTCATGACAGATTCATCAATTTATTCATAAATTATTACACGCAATACCTTTAATGATATTTAAAAAAGAAAAAAAATGTATTATAATTATGCGGCTATAGTCAAATAAAGCTATTAATAATAAGTAAGCTGAGCGGTTTGACTAACGATCCACGGTCAAGTGTTCGACACTGAGAGACGCTTAAAAAAACATCTCCTGTCCATAGAGGACCTAAAAATCTCGATGAAAAGTTTCTAATGATAGCTGCCTCTTAACACAACACTTGAAGGGCGTTAGAGTTTCTTTTTCACATAAAGATACAAACTGCAAAATTCAAATGAGTAAGAAAATGTGTAAAGCAATTGAAGCATTTCACGTCAAGTTAGGTCTTAATACGGTCAAAACGTCTCAGACGCAAATTGTAACAGCCCAAGTTGAGGTTCCCTCACCGAAGCCCTTGAGCCAAGGTTCGAGCTGAACACTGAGCGGTGAAGGTCACACACATCGTCCGACAACCAGTGTATTCAAATATCATCAAAATATAATTTCAGTGAAGTAAAACATTGATTTATACTAATAGGCAGTCATAAGTTTCCAAATTAATTAATTTAACAAAGCCTAGTCTAGTAAAACTCCCCATAAAACATAAGGCCATAAAAGATACATTTAAAATTTCGCAAGCTCTTTATTGGCGATTGTAAAAATACAGACATCTGTACAATGGCGGCTTTTAGAACACGGTTGTGTTTTGTTAACCGTTAATAGACGAATGTTAGAAACAAAAGACATTTTAACTTTCACTGAGATATATATGATGCAATAAAAGGCTATATTGAAGATCCTTGGGACAGTTTGGAACTTTGTTCACCAGCTTTGTTTACATTTTAACGGTAGTAGTCTGACACCAAGGAGGTCTATAAAGTGTTGCCACAAAAAAACAAGCATGCGACTTCGAAAATTTCACTGTCTCATTGTGTTTTTTTTTTCGGCAGCCGTACAAACGGAGCGCTCACAAAACCAGCGCGTTCGATTCAATTGTAACTTCTAAACAAGTGGACAGCGTGAAATTTCGTTTAGAAACGCCGTGAATAGAGGTATCATTGGGTATTTGTTTGCAATAAATTGTCCTTAAACAATACGCCCAAGTTCTGTAATGTTTCTGGACGTGTGAGTGATTTTCGAACTTTTTGATAATATATAACATTGTTAATTGACTTCTCAACACGTATAGTTTTACACGTTATTCTTTTTTAACATTTTTGTAGAACATATTGATATAAATTATAATTGCCTAGATTTGTAAGACTGGGACCTGTTTTTGAAATTCTTGACACAATTGCTTGTAGTAATCCAGTATTTAATATTTGTTTTACACTAAGCCAATCGGGTGCAAAATTTGACAAGACCTGAGTGATAATTTTATACTTAAGAATTCGATAAACGGAGTCTCATTTTTAAGAGCCACCAGAGATTCGAATCCTCTTCGAGCCGTCATAACTTAAGTAGCCGAAAATAGTAACTTAATCGAGTAAATTCATGGATAATCAGCGAAGGGTAACAGTCACATTAGATTTAATTGAAAGAATAAAAACTTACGTTTACAAAGTCCAATAATAACAAAATACGAATTCATTCATATACTAAATAAATATAAAATCATTGTTCTCCAGTTCGCGGTGTTATAAAATAAGATAAACACAAAAAAATAAACATAACGAAAAGTCGGAGCTAGTGTTCAGAAAAACATTTGAATGGATATCAATGAAATGGACAGAGCTCGATAGTTGCGATATCAAACGTAACTTATTGCCGCCTGTAATGACTCATCTGTGGCGACCGGATTTGGCCGCTGCGTGGAAGATTACAACGTAATGTATGACGTATTGCATCTCGTTAAGACCGATATAAAAGCTCATTTACATATGCTACCCAGCCATTGCTAGTTCTGTACATTGGATAATATTTAACACATACATGGCGAGCAGTGTACGCTGTACAAAGCAATAAACGGTATAATGGAATATGTTTTACTTCCGTGACGTAAACCGCTTCGGCAGTTATGATGAAGGAAATAAGGGTATTTTTTAACATGTAACGAGAATTGCATTGAGCTCGTGCGTACCCATCTAGGAGAAAACTTTCCGATGTAAAATTATGTCGGAGCACTGACTAAGTGTAAATAATTTATACATTATTCGTCTTTCATATCCGCTATTCGATAGCATGGTTATTAAGGCCTGAGAGTTAATTTAGTGAGGGTTTCTAAATCTGCTAGTCTATGAGATACATAAAGTCGAATTTTAATGACCTCATATTTAGTGTCTCTAGGTCTGTGTCTGTGTGTTCTCTAGGTCTGTGTGGTCTAGCTATTCCAACAGGCAACAGCTAAGTTTTAAAGCATCATCCTTGTAAACTCTGAAAATAGGTTTAGGTTTCCTAAAAAAATGTTTAGTTCTAGAATGATACAAATAAATATAATTGGAGTGTCTGTTTTTATTATTAAATATATATATATATAAATCATCCACATTGTAATCGGAAGGAAAAACGGACGCAAACTATTACAGTATTTTGCTAATATAACATCTTTACAAATAAATAAAACTGTAGTGTCTGTTTGCAATAATAAAAAGAGCGCTTTTAACTACACGCATATGAATGTACTCGTATATACCAAAATAACATATTTTACAATTTTTGTCTGTTTGTTTGTTCCGGCTAATCCCTGGGACAGCTGGGCCGCTAGCTTATATAATAGTAACTCAGGCTATATATTTTAGAAAAAATAATAAATAGATGTTAATAAAATTAAAAAGCATAAAAAAATTAAAATTTGTTACATAACTAATAAAAAGGACATCTTATAGACAATGCCTTCTACTATTTTACCGAGAAACGACGAGGTGAAGTGGTGTATTATTACGTCTGCGCTGGGATCGGTCAGTGAAATGTTTTAACTGACTTCAAGAAAGGAGGTTTTCAGTTCATCTGTATTTACTTATTTAATGTACTGCACTCAGCGCCCTGTCATATATGAACCGATGTTGTGACCTTTTAATAATGACAATATTAACATGTACGAAATATTAAAAGTATATCAAATTGTGAATAGCCTAATGGTTTAGGGTACGGTCTCCGAATCGTAAGATCGTGGGTATAGCCTAGCACAAGATTAAGCTTAGTTGGAATGGTAACAAGAATGTTAGTAATATATATGAATAAAAAGAAAAAATATTGCTAGCTTTCTTTTTAAAAAAAATATTTTGGTTCAATACAATTATAGGAAAATCTGACCGCAGACAAAAAGTTTTGATTAAAGCGTTCTACAAGATACATCCTATATGGTGACAATAAAAAGTATCAACGTGCGTGGTCAATTTAAGGGCTGTCAAACATTTATAGTGAAATACTTTGGACTTATGAATTGGTTCAGTCAATCCGTAAAGTTAAAGTATAATAGTAATGCTTCCCATTCGTCTCTAGCTTTCAGAAAGCTTTTAATGAATTTTCAATAATATTAATTTAAGAGTATCTATAGTATATAGCGATAGGGGCGCATCCATCCAAGTAATATTACGATTGAAAAAAAAAACCGACATCAAATCAATTCAAACACTTATTTTCAATTATGGCCAACCTTGCGCCATTACAACTACTATTGAAGTGCATACTTTCCAATAAAAATAAATCATCGAAATAGGTGGACTTCGGTGGAAATGGACTTACCCGTCCATTTGCGGCGCTTATACTTGATACAAATTTAAGACTTATATGATGACTTATAGGATCCCATTGTTAGAATTGGACCAATTTTAATGGGACTACACAGGAAAATGAGCTAATCAAGTAAAGAATCATCAAAATCGATTCACCCAGTCGTTATGCAGTCACAAACATTAAAAAATACAGACCATTTGAACACAAACAGTGAGAAACGAATAGAGTTTGTGGCTATATTTGTCTGAAGATGTAAAACATTCAGGCTGGCAACAACAATTTGATGCACTTAAATTGCGATGCTTATTTTTTTTATGACGAACTACACAGATTGGCCAGAGAAGCTGGCCTTGACTGCTTCCCCGGTTTGAGAGGTGGCATAGCTCTTAGATTGTTTAGCCTGAACCTCTATAGCTAGTAACTCGACACAAGGGTCCCCCGGTGAAGGGTGGCCTCGGCTTGGACGGTTACTATGTTACGCGTAAGCATTCCGATCCGAGGGTGCCCAAGAGGGCCGATGCTAGTGCGCTCTAAATAACGTAATAAATATCACTAAGATAGCGATTTTTATCCCATAAATGGTATTATACTTTTTCATATTATGGTAAATTTGCTACTAATTAAATAATAAGCATTATACTTATTAGCAAATTAAAATTTTGCAACTAATAATAAATCGGAGGCCTTGTTTTAAAAATTATTTCCTCAATTGTGGTAGAGAAAACAGGACCGCGCTTAATAAAAACGGTTTTTACACCGCAATAATTGAAATGCGGATCTCCATATAAATCCGCTATTCTCAAAAGTGATTAATTTTTTTATTTCTGAAAAGCAATATTATAAAATAATAAGTGAAAGTTAACAATGAAAAATTCCACACGGACGCGGGAAAAGAAAAGCTTGCGGGTAACCCCGAAAGTAATTAAGCGACAACCCTGATAGCCATGAGAATTCCGGTGCGTTACTTTGTCTCTCGCAGTGTATGTCCGGCAATTGAGAGTGCTCTGTGCTCATTAGCCGCCAATTTGACACTGTATACATTTAATATAAAGAGTTTTTATATCTGAAATGTTTGGTATACATGTATTACATAACCTTTATTTGTATCATGTAATGCCAGTTTATTGATTTAAATTTTAGCAAATCTAAATAAATAAATAAAATTGGTTTGTCTATTTGTAATATCAAAATAAACACTTTTTACTGCATGCATCAAAATGTATATGCGGTATACAATTTTTATACGTCTGTCTGATTGATCCGGCTAATCTTTGGAACGGATGGACCGATTTTGTGGGCATTTTAACTTAAAAATAAAAATGCAACAAAAAAAAACTAAATACATCAAATAAAAGTTTTTGATAAATACCACGCGGACGAAGTCGCGGGCACAGCTAGTACAGAAAAATAACTTTTTTGTGACGAACCTACGCTTATTGGATTGTGAAGCTGAACGCAATAGTTTGACTGGATTTTAGAGCTGGTTGAGCTCTTAGTCGCTTAGCCTGATTAGAATAGATTAGGAGTACAGCCCTGTAGTTCTGGGCTCTCAAGAATAAGACTACGGTATCCCCTGTCTGTCGTACAAGGCGACTAAAAGGGGCCTCGGGTTCCGGGGCCACCGGGGAGGTTTTAGTGGGTAAGAACCCCACATTTGTGAAGATTTCCTCCCCGTCAACAAAAAAAAGGCATTATGAGTAACACGGCGGCTCATGCCTCCAGAGGGCACCTCGGCTTGGACGGTTACTCAAATCGCGTTTGCATCCGGAACCGAGAACGCCCGAGGGAGCCGAGCTACGACTCGGTTGGTAGCTCTTATCCAAAGCTTTGTTATTGCTTCACCGGATTGAGACCACCTCTCAATAGGATAGCTCTTGGATCGATGAGCCTGAATCTCTATTGTAGTAAACTCGACTCCGTCGCTTGGTTTTACGAGTACACGGCATACATTGCATTACATACATTTATCAAATGTAATGTAATAGCGAGCTGATCTAAACCGCGTTAACATTCGCAAAATTAGCTTTATTACAATGATAAATTAACTAACTTGTTTCAATTATTCAATGTTAACAACATTGAAGCGAGTTAGTACTATTTTTATGACATAATTTAAGTTAGAACTGAATTTTACCGAGAACAGTTTATCATTAAAATTGTTGTAATATCAATTCTTTACGACAGAAAGAATAAAAACTAGAGAAAAATGCTCAATTATTCTTGTACATATAGCTAAAAAAGAAGGAAAAATTCTTGAGGAATCCATTAAAGGAGAAATCTCACTTGGGGGTATCCATGTTGGTATGTACGAAACAAACATAAACGTACAACTATTAAACAAGATATAACAGCATAATTTCGTTTGATTTGACATGCCGAAACAATTTAATCATTATCTCCGTCAGAAAATTAGCGTTGGGTTTTGCGTTCGAATTGTCATTTTATCCCGAAATGTATAGGGTCGAGAATTTATCGTCGATGGTAAGGGCTATAGGGCTTTATGGTTTGGGTCGTGTATAGCGAAGGAATTGGCGGTATTCGCTAGGGGCCACTGTGGAGCGGCATAGCGAGCCGCTGCATCCAGCCGACTGGGTGGGCACGCGGCGTCGGTTGGCCCTTTCCACCGCTTTTTGTCCTCGATTTTCGAATTTTAAATTTTGCACTCCTCGATCATCTTTGCCTCCGTTCGACTACCTCGTCACAGACGCACGCAACCCCGATATGTTTTCGAGACACGAAAATTAAATGTTTAAGAACCGTTGTTAATTAAATCATTTTCCTTGCTTTTTTGCGGGCAGCGGACTGATAATATAAAGATTATATCACCGGTGCTAATTGGCAAGAAAACGATGAAAGGGGTGCACAATTAAAACATTACTTGTACAACATCAAATTATGTCGTAATTAGCTCGCAGATAATTAAAATCGAAGGTCATTAGTGAGGTAAAAACTTGCACGGGCGGTGTAAGCTTTTGTGTCACGTTACCAAATATGTTAAGGCTTATGGTTTACTTTTTTTATAAAGTAAAAATTAAGGCACGTATTTACTAATTATACACAAATTGTAAGTGTATCGTGACAAATTAATTTAGTGCATTATTTCTTTAGCCAAGTAGCGTAGTATTGGCACGGTTCTATATTTAAAAGCTATAGAAAACGTGAATGTACGCCCAATAAAAATGCCCATTAACTGCTCCAAGCCATTCCGTTCAGTCTCGGGTTCTTAGTAGGACGATTTGTAAGGATGGCTATGTATTTTGTTAACAAATTGGTTATTTATTGAGTGGATTTCTGTTTAAAATAGTTGAAATTGTTGATTGTCAAATTAATTGAAATAAATGTAGCAATATTCTGCTATAATCTATAACTACTTCTCAGACGACTATCAAAGCTCCGTTACTTCAACCTCAGCTCTCTTAGACTCTAACTTCACCCTCTTGAATCCCTAGATGTAACGTAAGCCTGGGTAAATAAAGGCATACGTCACATCTGTTTCGCAAATCCTAAGCTTGATGTTTAGGGAACAAAATATTATGAAAAAAACATTCTTTTAGAAGCAGATAGATGAGCCAATAAATTTGATTGTCATATTTTTGTTCTTAGGAATCCGGAAAACTCAATGATACAAGACGGCCGGGCCGTGTGTAATCGTAAAATTAACTTTTAGACTATTACAGTTAAAGGTGAAGATAAGGATACCTGAATTCTCTGTATACAATCTTCTCTCCGATGACACCATTCGTTCAACATGATGACCACTCCAAGGCTTCTTTTCTCACTCTCTTAACCAATAACTCGATATGCACTCTCTTCAATAACAATTTATAACACATGATACTTTACCATGACTCCGCGTAAATAAATAATTTCTTCAAAAATAGATACACGAAAAATATTTTAAAAATCAATTCGAAATTTCACATTTACACAAAGTGATGTGATGTGAATGAACTAACGTCACCGTTGAATGTCAAAATCTAAGGAGGTACGTTACCATAGATAATCTAGAGGGTTGAAGATTCGAGAGGATTTTTTTTAGAAATGTATATTTGAAACAAAATAAATCAGCAAGATGTTCATAGAAAATAAGGTGCGCCTCATCTATAAAAATGCGCGACTACCCAGGATTTTGAAGTACAAAATCATAAGCTACCCTATGTTTTTGGCGCATGCCACCTTTTTGTTTTAAAAGGTACCTCTGTTTTCAATCTGTCTGACTCACTTTTTTTAAAAAAAAATAAAAAATAATAAATGACTGAAACTTACCTCAAAGTTATTGCTGGAATGACGTCACGATTCTGTAAATAATAAAAGTAAAATAAGATTTAGAAACAATTTAACATTAATAATAATATAAGTGTGAAATACATATAATGTGCATTATTAATAATGTAAGATATAAAAATAAATAATGGAAATGATATTATGTGTACCAAATTCTTAGTAGCCAGCCCGAAGAGGATTAAGTTAAATTGTTCTCAATCATCAGATGTATGTCAGTGACTTTTGCTTTTCCCATATTTTCAAAGCAAGAACACATTTGCTTATTTATATATAAATGTAGACATTAAGAATAAAATAGTATTATGAAAATGATGAAGATGATGTTTCTTTTGTTTGCTTGCTTGTGTATTTAATTTAACTCTCACAATACATGCAATTATTCATTTCTTTCCGTATTCATTCTTTTTTTATTCTCTACTCGAGCGGATGAAGTTTATTACCTATGTACATATCAGAAAATCCAATATTTTTCTTAACATTTAGGGATTTGTTATACTTCATTGTACTTCAGTATTTATTTATTTATTTATTTATTTAATAAGATAAACCAACAGCATTACACAAGCATACATTTTTGTAATAAGCGTCAATAGCCTAATGGTTTAGGAACGGCCTGCGAATCATAAGGTCGTGGGTTCGAATCCACCATTCGACTACTGCCGTGAACCATGCCCTAGCACAAGCTTAAGCTTAGTTGGAATGGTTAACAAGATTGTTAGTAATATTTCTGAAAAAAATAAAAGAATTATTGCTACCTTTTAAAAAAAATCAAGTTTACAAACTAAGTCCTGTTGTGTATGCCAATTACAGGTAGGTGTACACAACATTCGCTATAAAGAAACGTAACGATTTTATTATTACTATTTACTAAAATATTTTAATAAATGATAAAGTAATAGAAATATCAGTACTAAATTAATTAAATTAGCCAAAATTACTGCACAATTTTTAACACTAAGGTGCGGAAGACCTTGCGTAAATTAGAAAAATGTCAACCGATCCGACGACGTGGACTTAGTGTTAAGGAGGTTAAATGTAGCGGAAATCCTTGGCAAGGGCGAGTGTGACAGAAGGTTGGTTTTAGAATGCGGCACATCAAAATCCTACAACAACGACTCCTTGGATATTAGAATGGCACTCTAATGTAAATGTGTTCGGTTCATAATGACATATACGGTTGGCATCAAGTCTTCGGCTACGTTTTGAGTTCTCTCGGTAGCTCGCGAGGAAGATTCTTTGTCACGCTTTTCTTGAAGCCGTGATTCGCGCTCTTCGTCAGTTTCTATATTTCTTCTTGAATTTATTCTGTTACGATTTTTCTACTTATTTATTACTTTATTTATTTGTACTTCAATATGGTTCATAATGACATAAATATACACAGCGCATCTGTCAATACAAGTTTGGGTTATAAAACAATAGAATATCATCATAGTAAATAAAAGTTGAATTTGACAGTTCAAAAAGAGTAGTGCTCCGATCGTCACCAAACTTTACACGATTACTCGTCAGGTCAATCTGAAGATCCCCTGAAAGTTTCATCGAAATCAGTCCAGCCGTTTCGAAGCCTATTCGGATCAAACACACACACATTCTCTTTTTTATACGTATAGATAGATTAGTGCTTGACCACGATCCCACCTGATGTTAAGTGGTGATATAGTCGAAAGAAGTCGAAGTATCCGAGTTCAACGCTATGCCAGTACGTTTACCGTTTCACTATGAGACATTAAAACTTTTCGATGCATTCTCAATGCCGTCGAAGTTTAATTTATTCATTTTAAACACATTCAAGTTGAATTTTATAATTTAGTGAGACTAATACGCAGACAATTTTATATGATTTGAAAATTGTTTTTGCAAGCAAGAGTAGTGATTAGTCTGCTATAGATAATTTAGTATTTAGGATCGCTGTTTCGTCCGAGGCCGGGAGCAATGGTATTCGTGACCTAGATCTTTTTTAATGCACTACCATTTTAAACAAGTCTTTTTAAATTCACACCGACAGTGGAATTTTTGTATTTCTTGTTATCTTTTCGTATGGTTTAAGGATGCAATTCGATTGGATGTAACTTGAAATTGGTAGCCCCCAAAACATTGGCATAAGGCAGCGAAATTACAACCTGTCATAATCGGACACGTTCGTGACGAACACATGAGAAGGTCATATGAATAATTGCTGTCCGAAGTTTACACTAAGCTCGACGTTCAACGAACATAAATCTTTTTAAGTTAGTCCCTATAACTTTATGAATATACGCATAACATTACAAAGATATGTCAATATCACTATTTTGCATAATGATAAAGATAATATTAATGGAATGTGTTTTCTATAATTAATTGTATATTTCATAATCGTAGCGGGAGATAAGCAATTAGGACATTGCAATACCAATATGCTATAGTTAAATATAGACAGGTTGCCACGTATTTCAAAGTGGAACGGTAAATGAGTGGTAGGTTCATCTATAATAGGGTAGGTAATATATGTCTCGCTGCCCCCGTAATCCGAAGCGGGGCCAGGATGGGAACCTGGCCCCAGCATGCTTCGGCGTCGTCGGGACTTCTCTGAGTGCCGGAGGAGTCCCCTTCGAGGGTGAAGTCCGGTCTTGCCGAGACCGGCCGGTCGTTGGGGTGTCCTGTCGCTGACAGATCCGGGGCACCCCGCTCATAACGGCTGATGGCATTCGCGGTAGGTTTAGTGGGTATGGGCTGCCCAGGCCGAGTCCCACACATCCCCCCGGGCCCACCCAGGGTACCGGAGGATGGTTAATAACTCGATTCCCCCGCGTTAACAAAAAAAAAAGGTAATATATGTCACTTTGTTTTTTATTATCTTTGACGAGGCTCTACAGTCACCTACCATCCATTTAACGTTGGATGTTGGAATACGGGACAGCCTGTAGTTAATATATTTTTTTTATTATTGTAAGTAATTATATATAGTATATTGTAAGAACATGGAATCTTTCTTTGACTGACAATTTTCTTTGCATAAATGCACCGATGTCCGATTACAGAAGTTAAAAATAATAAATCTTAAGTAATATGAACAAATCCGCGTGTAATGGTTTGTACGCGACATTGTTAATTTATAGTACTTAAGAAAGCGCATTAAGCGCTCTCAAGCATGTCTAGGTTATTTTTAAAAGACTGTCCGTAACTCTACCGCCAACATTTTTTTTATTTAATAGGCTGGTTAGTCATAGGTAATTATACTCCTAGACGTGTTTTAATAATTGTAATACATACGTTTATGCTTAAGGTCATCGTAGCTCTACTAAGTAACAAATTATTACAATAATATCACCAGATTGTCTTACTAATAGGGTGGATAGAGTTGGAAATAATTCGTAGTAATTTCCTGTTTTTATTTTTTATTTTATATATTTACTATTTATTGCGTATTAATTACAAAACAATATAAAATAGGTACAAATAGTTACCAGTTTCAAAATGGGGGCCTTCTTGCTAAGTGATCTCTTTCAGGCAATCTTAGTAAGGTGAGGAAAAGAAAAGAGGCGACGGGAGTTTATAATATGTAAAAATACACTTAAATAGGATAGAATCGTCTTAGGATGCGGTCTGCGAATTGTAAGGTCGTAGATTCGAATCCACCATTCGACTATTGACCTTAATCATCTCCTAGCACAATCCAAAGCTTATTTCGAATAACAAAAATGTTAGTAATATTTGTGAAATAAAAAATACGGTTAGCATTCTTTAAAAAAAAATCGAGCATATTACAGTGTCACTTCAAGATACTGTAAGGTAATTTTGCATAGATCGGAACAATATTTATAAAATTAATTAATAAAACACGATTCCCCACCTTACTTCTCTTCTGACTTCAAAAAAGGAGGTTTTCAATTGGACTGAATTTTTTTGTTATTTTTATGTTTGATACGTCATAACTTTCGACTGGGTCAATAGATTTTGATGATTCTTTTTTTTTTGAAAGCTTATGCTAGTGGTGTAGTCTGGTTCTGATAATGGTCTCCATGAGAAAACGGTATAAGTCTTAATTAACGTTTGGTTCGATTGGTAGTCGGTTTTTGTTGTTACTTGTAAATATACTTGTCACTAGTTAATTTGTTAATATTTAATTTTCACTGCTTACAACAAAACATTGAGAAACGCCCATCTCATCGTTACAAAATTCTATATTCCTACTGTCGCAATCTGTTATGGCATCGATGTAGGAAGTAATTTGCACAAAAATATAGATGTACAGGGAACAACACAGCCGCGTCTGTTACTGCATTGTCTTATTTCTACTTACTTATTACTTACTTCTGCATTGACTAGAACATATATCGATGTACCATACTTTTTTTACTTATTTTTAAAGCTTCGGTAAAGTTTTTACAATATATATTTAAAATTAAAATAAATAAAAATATCATACACAATTTAAAAACCCAACCGTGTGCCACCGGCAACGAAGCAGGGTCCAAGCATCCGGCGGTCAGGGCGACACAGAGAGAAACCTCCTGACAATACGTGCCGTGTCCAGGAGTACTGCCATACCCCTGTAGTTCTGGGCTCTCAAGAATAAGACTACGGTATCCCCTGCCTGTCGTAGAAGGCGACTAAAAGGGGCCTCGGGTTCACTGGGCGACAAGGGTGGGGGCCTGAGTCGTCCACCAAGGTGGACCCGGGATGAAGGCAACATCGGCTGGCCCGTGTCGCCTTGCGCTGCGAGGGCACAGGGGGGGTAACCTCCCCCCCCGGGACGTGTTCTCCTTGAACACAGTGCAGAGGGGCTCCGGTGCGTTCCACATTGAGATGCCGCAGCCCCTCGTCATGCACCGAGGAAAGGGCCACCGGGGAGGTTTTAGCGGGTAAGAACCTCACATAACCGCCGCCTTCCCCCCAGAACCCCGACGTACTCGTATCTTTCTGAAGATTTCCTCACAAAAAAAAAGTACTGCCTTCTGTATTTGATCCTTGACCCAGCAATCCAGCGCAAGTCTCTTAAGATGTTGATATCTTATTGTTAAGGGTGATTGTTTTTTTTTTATCTGTTATTTATTAACTTTGAACCATAAGTCTAGCGCAGATCACCACCTCGACGACTAATAATATTCCAAATTGGGTACTGTAGCTTTTGAAATGACTAAGCTGACTAGGGGTATTTTGTAAAAAATCCTGCGCAACTATCCTTTACAATAAGTCTTTATTTCGCCCCTTAATCTTACAAATAAAACAGTAGCTCATATTAAGGCTATTAAGGCTGTAACGATCTAGAATGTAACATTTTATTTAGCAAATTAGTTTGCTAACAGTGAAGCGTGACGGTACGTTTATTTATTAAAATTTTCGTGTACAAAGATCCAGGTCCCTTACTCGAAATAATATATTAATAACAACGAACACACAGTATCTATACGTTGTTATTTGATCTGTTTAATTTTTATGCTCTTATAGCGTTTGTTTGGCGGTCACATATTATTATACAACACAATATTTGCATACCGGAACAACAAACGGGTTTTCTAAATATATTTTTACAACTGATTTACTAATTAAAAACAACCTCGTCTATATAGAGCTTTTTTAAACCTAACTACGCCCACATGTTTTGAGCTTCTCAAACGTTTAACAGGATTTCCGTTATCTATTTATTAATTTTCTTATCCCAATATTACCTTACGTGTAATGACTTATCCGACTGGCAGTGGCGAGAACCCGCTTACGGAACTTGTCTGGGGAGTCAGTCTGCACGCCCATTTTGCCGTTGTCACTTCCTATTCCGGCTATTGTTGAGCGTCCTGTCACAAATATGCATGCGTGTACACTCACACACGCATATAAATGTTAGAAATTGAAGCGCCATGCATACATTTACATGTAACGCACTCAAGCGTAGTGAGTCGTCACCGCTATCGATACATCGAGTCGCGGTGTGTACGGTCACACGCGCGGAGCCATCAATGAACTTGACGTATCGCTCAATGAATGGAGACCTTGAGTGAGGTTGTTTCTCGAGTATTCTATGTTGACTATAGAGCATTGAACTCGTAAGACAAATGAACTCGCTCAGAACATTACGTTGGATATTAATTACTATTAAATTATATAATAAATTTAATTATATATTAATAATCGAAGCAAAAACTTTGTACACCTTCGAAAATAGCTTGGACGAAAGAGTATTAAATTTTACACAATAATAGTTTATGCAGACAAGGAGTGAAGAATGGTAATAAATTAAAATACATTATTTCAATAAAAAAACATAACACATACTAGCATGCGTTTGATATATGTACACGCGTATATTATATAGTTGCTTGGCAACAGTTTAGTACGATAAATAATGAGAGATGCACCAAATAAGTTCTTCTTCTCTTTCGTTCCCTCACTACTGAGAATCGTGACCACGTACGCAGCCTCCATTGAGTGGTCATAGGCGGAGTGGACCGCACGCTACATGGTGCATCGCACCGTCTTCGTTACTTTTATTCCTACCATCACCAGTAGCATAATTTCCACTCACTGTCTGGTGGTCCACACATAAATGGTCGGTCGCATATTTCACACCATGCAATCGCAGTGGCACCGAGGGAATCTCGGATCGCTCGTTGTAATATAAATGTTATTGGAACTGCTCATAGTGGTTTTATTGGGGGTTCATAGTGCAGTAGTTCCCCATTGCTTTCTAGTCCCCCAGGCCGCTGCAGTCTCTTCCAACCGGTTGCCCGACTGTGTGTATAGTTATACCGCCGGTCGGCCGCCAGGGCCACTTCTGTTATCTAGCAGGGAGTGCTATCACATGGCTTACGCCACGCCGCCGCGAGATGGCGCGTGCAGGTGAGGTTGACATTTGGGCCGGTAAAGATGTTATAAACGCCTTACCCCCCACCGAATAAGTTACGAGCTACAAATTATAATTTCAATGGGGCAATTTATGATTTAAAGTCGAATTTCGATTATAGGGCAACTATTAAATGAAATGCGCAATATTGTCTAATTGATATGTGACTCACTCAACAATATCAGAGAGATGTCGGGACGGTACGTTTTTATTGAATCAGAATTTCAATACGTAACCTAGAAACTATTTAGAGCATTCACCTGCCAAAACTTTGAACGCCGCCTCGCTTCTGGGGCGCGCGGAGAACAAGGTTACGTTGCGCGTAGTTTCGAAAGAAACATACTTGTGATTCGGAAATGACGCTATTAGTTAGCTAATTCCTTTCAACAGTTCCGCAATCAGAATCCGCGAGGTTTGCCCCGCGGACTTTGGTTGTTTATCTTACACGTAATACAGCTAACAGTTTTGTACTGACGCTAGGACCGTATTAGGTTAAATCAACAGTATCTTCTAGCGATGTTGACGTATAGTTTTAGACAGTGATGTCAATGTAACAGAGTCAGACCTGTCTGATATTCGTTAACCATATCTGCGTTACGATTACGTGGGTACAAAGTCCATATTTCCTAAGGAGAACTTGTAAAAAGATAACTTAGGAATATGGTCCTATTCTACCATGAGAGATTTTTTTTAATAATGTGTTTTAATAGTAATTTATTGCTTTAGTTACTAATATTGACACTGGATGAGTTCCATAAAGGCGTTTATTTTTTTTTATAAATTATATGCTGTAACTAAATTCTCTATTCAAATTTTTTTTTTAACTTTTCCTATTAGAATTTATTGCTATCCAGCTATGCTCAAAAGTTTTAGGGCTTTATCAAATTGTGATTTTAATCAATTGTAAATTACCCGCCGTAGAAACAGTTAAAAACCCGAGTAAACAGCACGGTAAAAATAAAATAACTTTTAAATATATTCAACGTATCGGTATTTAGTTTAGAATATCTTTATTTCTACAATTTACTTATTCGAAATACAAATTTACTTATATCTAATTTATATTTTCATAACTTATTTTGCAACAGTGATTCATGTATAGACAAGCTTATCACCATGACCTTAAGCATGTTGTGCAGTTTCTAATTCTACCAGAGTTTCAGCAAACATCCCTGTATACAATACAATCGGGGAAACCCTATCCAGTATCCTAAATGGGTCTTTGTACTGAAAACGAATGAATCAACAATGAATTTTCAGAATTCAGTTGATATTTATTTTTTCCGCGATATCATTTAAAATGGTATGAGTTTCCCCTGGAGCGATGACAGATGGAGATTAAATATACATTTTGTTGCTTATTGTAACTCAAATTGCGAGCTAGTACATTACTTCACTTGACACACTGACTGTGGGTGAAATTGCCAATAACTTAAAATATTTATTTATTTAAAACAACAAAAATTATAACATCGTTGCAGATAGACCTGTTTGATGTAAGAAAAACTAAGTAAGGACCATATATATTACTAAAATTAAAACAAATAAAATGCAGCTTGATCACTGACAACAAGTAAACCAATATATAAATTAGAGCTTAGAACTTAGCTTCTATGATGGGTACAACTTAGAGAGCTTTTAACACTTTTAAGATGGTTTGATTGATAAGACGAGAAAAAGACGAAAGTTATATATTTTTTAAAGTTGATATGTTTTTCAGCTCTGGTGAACAATTTCATTTTTGTGGGTTACTACGTTTTTGTTTTCCCGCGTCGATATGAATGCAAACGTGTCGAACTATCACGATTCGGAAATGAGACCGGGGTACCTATAATAGTGTACGTGCCAATTCGATGACTCCGTACACTCATCAAACGCAGATTCCAGATCAGCATCACAGTGAGTCACGGAGCAATGCAAAAATTATTGTTTATTTTGCGGGTTGCGCGACTGGCGAGTGTGAAGGTTGCTTTCACCACGTGAGTCACCGTGGTAGCCCGGTCAAGTGTCAGGACACAGCATCCGAATCGCGGAAACATTACGAAATTAACACAAATCTGAATCTTCGTGTCACGTAGCTACTTAACTATCTGCTCTCGTTTACCTTGGGCTTATTTTACCTGATAAGTTATTTACAAAGTATTATATATATTTCCCGACTACAAAAGAAGGTTCTCCTTTGTACAACGCCACTACAACTCTGTTACACCAGAGATATACAATAAAATACCATTCGACCAGAATTACCTCACAAGGCTTAACACCCGTAAGTCCTTGTTACTAAAAATGTATCAGTAAACAATTATAACTATCAAAATATAAATACTTTTTACTTATTTTTAGGTTAAGTTTTTAAAAGTGATATCTAATAATGACCAGCATGTTTGATATAGTGAAATGTAGGTACGAATATCAGTCTTTTGGTATTTCCCTCGTGACTAAGTTACTGAAATTGTAATACGCTGAGAATTTGATGTTTAAGTAAAAAGTTGAACACTGCAAACATTGAGTCACGAATATTCTACTTTTCTCCTAAATATTAAGCAAATCAAGGTCCATCTACTACAGATCAGCTGAACTATTACAGTAGAATAAATTTTAGTTCATGTTCAGCAACTGCGACGTAATTTCTTCATACATGACCGATGTATTGTGTACTATAAAAATCGTCCGGTCGTAGGAACTGAATAGATTAACTTCTTCATACCATTTCGTAGCAACTAAGATATTGATTGCAAGTTGTGTTAGTCTAATGGTTAAGCGGTTCGGTCGCGAGTTCGAATCCTGACAAATAATCACTTGCTAAAAATTTTTGCCCTGTTTACGGTGGTGGGCTCACCCTCTGTCAGATATGGGACAAAAAAAAGCTTGTTGAAGTACTGACTGACAGCGACAGCTGTCTCTGTTTACCCCGCTTAGAATTACAATGACGTGACACATAATATAAGCATGTGGTATATAAGCATACCTTTTTGAACCTAAATCTAAAAAAGTAGGTTATCTTCCACTATCAGACATGTAGACATCTCAGACGAACGAAGCGCTTTGATAAGCGTTTTTCGAAAAGCGAAAGATTAGAATAGATTACCTGTATTTATCTGTATCCCGTTCGGAGATGGCGCAGGCGGGCCGGTGGCAGACCGGCTCGCAGCCCTGTAGCTCTGGGCTCTCAAGAATAAGACTACGGTGTCCCCTGCCTGTCGTAGAAGGCGACTAAAAGGGGCCTCGGTTTCACTGGGTGACAAGGGCCTGAGTTGTTCACCAAGGTGTACCCGGAAAGAAGGCGACATCGGCTGGCCCGTGTCGCCTTGCGCTGTGAGGGCACAGGGGGGGAGGGAGTAACCTTCCACCCCCGGGACGTGCTCTCCTTGAGCACAGTGCAGAGGGGCTCCGGTGCGTTCCACGTTGAGATCCCGGAGCCCCTCGATTACCTGTATTTCAGTCTTTCTCTCCGCTTTCAGTATGAGGGTATTCAAGAGAAGAGTGGATAGGCATTTATTAAGCTTGCGCTTTATGATCTAGAACTGTATTACCATTAAATGTCACCTGAGATCGTCGTCGAGCATTAGCCTAGAAATTGTGTCATAATACTTAATGACGACGTGATCCTTTGCACACAGTTCGAGAAAATAACCTACTATTTTGATCAAGCATTATTTTAATACATTGTTAATATTACTCACAAAATACATAAATATTTGTCATCTCTATATGCTTAGTTATGACTTCATCTTCAAGGTCTTTTCATTCGCGGGCCATTTGTACGCACATCTGATAACGTGTCAACTTATGCACACTTCACGGATTAGTATGAATACAAAATTTCGTTCAAATATAGTACACTAACGTACCCAACCCGCTTCGCCGGCTAGATTTTACTTTATTTTATGTAAACAATAAAATTAAATCATTAAATATTTAATTTAAGTGTCACAATATATTAAATTATTCATTTCTCTATGTATTCAATATCTTCTCGAGCGGGTGAAGATCATTACATATACCAATGTACATAAAAGCAGCAGTAAACGGATACACTCGCGGCGCTATAACTTACCTTGAATACTTCAAAATAATCCTTCCCGAAGTTGCACTCAAAGTTAGTTTAGCTTTTGAATGTCTCTTAGATTATCCGTGAAATAGCAACCGACCGAGTCGTGGTTCGGCCCTCTCGGGCGCCCTCGGATCGGCATGCTTACGCGTAACATAGTAACCGTCCGCCGAGGTTACTAGCAATAGAGGTTCAGGCTAAGCGACCTAAGAGCTATGCCACCTCTCAATCCGGTGAAGCAGTCAAGGCCAGCTTCTCTGTGCCAACTGTGTTAGTTCGTCAAAAAATCAAAATAATTATTATCTTTATATTTTATTGTACTTTAATATGATTCATAATGACATAAATATATACGACGCATGTGTGAATACAAATTTGGGTTATAAAACATATTAAATAATAGAATATCATCATGGTAAATAAAAGCTGTATTTGATAGTTCAAAAATAGGAGTGAGTGAGGACCAAACTTTACAGGATTACTTGCCAAGTTAATCTGAAGATTCCCTGAAAGTTTCATTGAAATCGCTCCAGCCGTTTCGTAGCTTATACAAAACAAACCCACATACTTTCTCTTTTATATATATATATATATATATATGAATGAAAATGAATAAGCATTATATCAACCAACTCGTATTAACTATTGCTATCGTATGATCTCTAGACATTTGTAACCAAAAAGAAACCTATTGAAACGGCCTATGACATGATTGTCAGATCTGAGTTTCCAACCGACTTCAATAAAGGAGGGGAGGTACTCAATTCGTCTGTACGTTTTTTTATGTTTGTTACCTCATAACATTCGACTAGGTGAAGTGCAGTCGAAGATTATTTCTTTATTTGTAAGTACTTGCCGTGTGGTCCTCAATTATGTATTACAGAGCATATATTTTATTACAGAGCTAAGTCTTCACACTTAATACTAATACATTTATACAAAGCATCAATAGCCTAATGGTCGAGTGTACGGGTTGCGAATCGTAAGGTTCTGGGTTTGAATTTACCATTCGACTATTGACGTGAACTATCTCCTAACACAAGCCTAAACTTATTTGGAATGGTTAAGCATATTAATAATATTTGTAAAAAACATTACATTAAACAAAGTAATAAAGCATATATACAGTTAAGTTAAAGTTACAGCCTTTATATATATAATATATATGTCCAACTGTTGGGCGCAGGCCTTCTCTGTAAAGAGAGTATAAGGGCATAGTCTACCATGCTTTCCTAGTGCGGATTGGCAGATTTCACATGCCTTAAAAAATTTTTTAAGACATGTAGGTTTCCTCACGATGTTTTCCTTCACCGTCAAGCGCGTGGTTAATCAGCACATCAAATTTATTGGTGCCGGCACCGGGGATCGAACTCGGGTTGCTAGCCTACTATGCAACTTGAGCCAACCGCCCCAACACAGTACGGCTCCTAAGCATGTATATTAGAGATAAAATTCATATTAAGATCTTTGTCATAGGTAAATAAGCACTGGGAAATTTCTGCTTCCGTTACTTGATACTTTTACAATAGTATCAAGATGACTAGACTGGAGTATCGGACCGGATTGTTAATAGTAATATCATCCTTAATGACATATTTTTACTCTTTCATTTTTAAAGCCCTTTCCATCTCGCCTATACGAGATGATAATGAGTCATAGTTGATTCAACGATTTCTAAACGGACACGCTATATCAGTTCAATTGTAATGAAACTGTGTACCACAGCTGGGAAAAACCATAGAGAACAATAAAGCTAGAGCGGTCACGAACTAAAAAATATTAGAGCGATCAATGAAAAAATTTAATGACGTTCGTAATGAGTAATCGCGTGTAGATTTGCAATGACATAATCCATTCAATATTTACTTTTTGTTAATACATCCATTAAGTGTATATTTGTACAATACGCTTGTAAAATAATAAATAATGTTAACATATAATTACGAATTACATTTGCATAAAATAGTCATAAACTAACATTCTAATAAACAAATCAGATTTTCACCAGTTTCTGGCTATAAGAAATGGCCTGTGAAAGGTTAGTTTCCGGGCGTATGTTAAAAGTTACAGCCTTTATATATATAATATATATGTCCCACTGCTGGGCACAGGCCTTCTCTGTAAAGAGAGTATAAGGGCATAGTCCACCACGCGGCCCTAGTGCGGATTGGTAGACTTCACATGCCTTAGAAAATTTTTCTAAGACATGTAGGTTTCCTCACGATGTTTTCCTTCACCGCCGAGCGCGTGGATAATCAGCACATAAAATTGCAACAGCAAATTTATTGGTGCCGGCACCGGGGATCGAACTCGGGTTGCTAGCGTACTATGCAACAAGAGCCAACCGCCTGGACACTGAGCTACCACGGCTCTCATCCACGCTAGAGCCGTGGGCGTATGCACTCCATTTCAATTCACCATTTCATTGATGTCGGCAGCGGGGTCGGCATCAATGAAATGATCCATTATAAGGAAAACATCGTCAGATATCCGTAACGATCGATCAATGTCTAAGACATTTGAAATCTGTCAATCCGAATTATGGTCGCGTGGCAAACTATGTCCTAATTATTTCTTAAGAGAGGTCTTGCGACCACGAATATGATTTATATAGTCTGTTACATTGCTTAGATTAATAGCGATCTACAAAACGGTTTTTTTAATGGAAAGAAATAAATTAGTACAATTTTATAAATAAGTACGTGATATGCATTCTGACTTAGCTGTGGCAAAAAAACAGAAATTTACGTACGAATTTATTTACATCGAATATTACTTAATACTTTTTGATGTTTTTTACTATGCCAGTATTTATTTGTATATTTCTTCATATGCGTTCGTTGAACCTAATCTATTAAAAAAAAACATCTTTGATTCTCCGTCTTGTTCATGGCTTTCTTATTTTTCTTTATTGAATCAAGGATTAGTTCTGGGATCTATCAGTGGAGCCTCGTAAATTAACACGTAAGTTTGTAGATTTTTAATAACATTAATGAGAAATTAGGTTTATGATTATTTTTTATTATGTTCTTTGCAAAAAAAATCACTCTCTATTCAAATCTAATGAGACTTAGTAATAATTAAAAGAGAACACGTTTATTACCTTTTAAATAGCTTAGCTAGTTTATTTGATAGAAATAATTATAATTGATTTTCCATAATTTTTATAGTCATATAGAATAATGAGTAATAATAACATATGTGTTGCGTAGGTACATGCCCAGCGTATATAGGAGAATAGGACAATTATAAATAGTACACAACTTATGACTTATCGGATAAGCAAAAAAAAACAAATCGTGCGCGGCGTTAACATAAAAGGACATGAATTTCTATCTGCCATGGGAAAAATGGTGACTAATATAAGTCATCTGCATCAATTTCCATCGCAATGGAAATTTTTGTAGACATTGAAAGGTACAGTCAATGGGAAATACGATTAAAATATTCCCTCGCCCGTAGTGGAAATGTGAATGCAAAAAAATGATCGATTTCATGACATGAAACTCATTTAAATAAATAATTAATTCTCATTGGTGACTCATAATTTTTATGAATACTACGTTTATGTACACTTGTATTGTTCATTACATTTAATGTTTTTTCCCCACTTGTATTGTTAGTTAAATGTGTAACGGCTCACCATAAAATTATTTTCTCAATTCCGGTTGGAGAGTTTCCCGTTATGTTAGTTTAGCTTAGATTGTCCCAATAGATTTTTCTAATAAAATAGCTACCGACCGAGTCGTGGTTCGGCCCTCTCGGGCGCCCTCGGATCGGACTGCTACGCGTACTAATGGTAACCGTCCAAGCCGAGGTTACCCCTCACCAAGACCCTTGTGTCGAGTTACCACCTAATAGAGGTTCAGGCTAAACGATCTAAGAGCTATGCCACCTCTCAATCCTGTGAAGCAGTAAAGGCCAGCTTCTCTGTGCCAACTGTGATAGTTCGTCCAAAAAAAAAAATTCGGTTGGTCTGTCTACTCGATGTATAAATATAGGTCTAAGGTCACTTAACCTGAACCTCTATTAAGGTAATATGCAAAGTAGACCTTTAGACCTTTTTCTAGAAATGAAAGTCCAAGGGCTTTTGAGAGGGCCGAATGACGATTCGGTCGTTGTCTTTTCCAACTCGACTCGAGAAATTCTACAGCTAAGTGACATGGAACGGAACAAATACAAATAAATTTGTATATAAAACTATTGCGTCCACTAGACGTCCTGCGCTGTGCTTGTCGGTCCGTGGTCTCCGATCCCAAATTTTTCGGCCCCGTTGCCCATCTGTTATACGCGTTATGTGCCCTGCCCATTCCCGCTTTAAATTAATTACACGGTGGGGTATGTCGACTAACTGCGTTCGTCTACAGATCTCAATTGTAATATGATCTCGTAGAGAAACCCCGAGCATAGCCCTCTCTATAGCTCCATTCATAGAAGCAGGATGAAGTTGGATAGCAGCTTATAACAACGGTTCTTTTGAAGTTTGGGAGGCAGATGTCCAGCAGTGAACGTCCTTCGGCTGAAATGATCTATTTATAGCAATTTTCTTACAGAAATAGATAGCTAATTATCCTCTTAAGGAAAATCGAACCTCTATTCCTCGGAATCTATTATCGGAAGTATATTTTCCTCGATACAGCGGGTAGGTTGACCTTTGAGTATGTTATATAATTAGATCTTGTTGCCTATAAGATTTTCGTAAACATTCAAGTATACTTACGGGATTTATTTTTATTTATTACTCTGCTAGAAATTAACTTAGGTTATAAAGTTCTAAAAAGAAACGAAAGAACTAAGAAGAAACAGTATGCAGGGAACATTATGTTTCTTCGTACACGTCAATATTTATTTTCATAAATATTATTAACATTCTTGTTAATAAATCCAATTAAGCTTTTTTATTATGACGAACTACACAAGTTGTCCAGAGAAGCTGGCCTTGACTGCTTCACCGGATTGAGAGGTGGCATAGCTCTTAGATCGCTTAGCCTGAACCTCTATTGCTAGTAACTCGACACAAGGGTCCCCCCGGTGAGGGGAAACCTCGGCTTGGACGGTTACTACGTTACGCGTAAGCATGCCGATCCGAGGGCGCGCGAGAGGGCCGAACCACGGTTCGGTCGGTTACTATTTCACGGATAATCTAAGAGACATTCAAAAGCTAAACTAACTTTGAGTGCCACTTCGGGAAGCGTTGGCGCTGGGAGAAGAAGTGGCCGAAGAAACTCCAGCAACGCTCCTAATATCTAAGGGGTGGGGTAAAAAAATTAAGCTTTGGCTTGTATTAGGCCGCAGAGCCTTGGTAGCTCAGGCTGAAATTTATAAAGCGTACAGATGTAGTGAGAAATTATTTTCCTTCGGGAAAACTGGAATCTATATCGGAATACGATGACGCCCAAATAGTCAATGAATAATCATATTAAATGAGTGACATTTTCATATCCATTAATATGGAACTTTACTGTTTAGTGTCAAATGTGTAAATTTAGTAAATGTCAAAAATAGAAACGCCATTGTATAATATAGAGATGTTTCAACCACAACAGTTATTACTTAAAACGGGATATTGCCATAACCAGGGCGTTATACGAAATGAGTTCCCGATATTTTTAAGTAATAATTGTTAAGTTCGTGAGCATGTTAGTTTAAAATCATCTTTATCAATCAGTTTTATTGTCATTAGTAAACAAAAACATTACCTCCACTTTGCACCAATGAATTTACTGTTATAATGTAATGTTCTGATTTACCACGTGGAGTTACCGGTGAAGGAAGACATCGTGAGGAAACCTGTATGTCTTAGAAAAATTTTCTAAAACATTTCAACTCTGCTTATTCGCACTAGGGCCGCGTGGCGGTCTATGCCCTTATGCGCTCTATACAGAGAAGGCCTGTGCCCACCAGCGGGACAGATATTTAGCTTTAACTAACTTTAACTTTGTGTTAGGAAATGGTTCACGTCAATAGTCGAAAGGTGGACTCCTTTCTGTCCTATCCAAGAATCGTAAGGCATTGTTGCTATTTCAGTAATAAAACTTTACAAACACATGCGGAAAATCCACCGAGACTTTTGAGAATCTGTTACGTTATCAGTATAGCAAGAAACACTAAGATTGTAACGTCACACAGACTGAAAACGTGAGAGATGAAGTCATTACTTTTGCGTTACCAATTGCCGTATTGGGGTACGGTTGTACTTTCCGTAATGGATATGACGTTCGATTCTAAAAGCTGAGACCACAGAGAGGCGTGAAGGTTATAAGTGATTACCTAGAAAAGCTGCAATGTAAAGAACGTCGACTTGTAGTAACTATAATAACATGTATAAAGGTCAAGTTATAAAATAAACAGATGCACGGGCGGTACTAACAATCACATATGAGACCTAATAAGCTCCGTAAATAGGGAAGCCAGTGCCATCTCTCTTAACTTTAATTAACTATTATTTGAATTACGGTTTTTTCGGTTTTTTACATAAAAAAATTACTTGCTAAAAATTTGTGTCCGATTTAAGGCTTACCACTAGTTATGGGAAATAATAATCTTAGTGAAAAGCTGTCCCTGTCTACCCCGCCAGGGTTAAAAGGACATAGCAGCTCATTTTTTAACATTTAACTTAATTATGTCATAGAAAAAAAAATCAAAACATTATAGTCGGAGCTGTCAGTAAATACGTAATACGTGTGTAAGTTGGAAGTCGCATTGTATCACGACAGAATACGACTATTTTATAATACTGACCGTTTACTGAGTTGACCTTGTCACAGCGCGGTGTGTCGGCGCCGCGTCACTGCGCGTCATTGTGACGTTGCGTGCGTCTTCGTCACTTCGAGGAATGAAGTGTAGTGTTGCCACAATTTAACTTCAAAATATACTAATAAATTTATATTAAAGCATTTATTTATTTTTTTAAATTACCAGTTAGTTACAAAAAAATAATAAAATCGCATACCCATTTGGCTCTAGGTGGTATTAGATAATTAAAATTTATCATGGTGTTGTGATGCTGGCACGATTGCCATGTAACAATTTGTGTATATAGATGATTCCTATTGGCTCTGGCTACCAAGTAATTATCAATTATTAATATATTATCGGAAGTCCTTCATTGATCATATCATATAAACAATCGCGCCCGCTATTTTATGGGTAGGCCCCAACCCTTCGATGTTAGGAGGGTTGCTGGAGTTTCTTCGGCCACTTCTTCTACCAGCGCCAACGCTTCCCGAAGCGGCACTCAAAGTTAATTTAGTTTTTGAATGTCCCTTAGATTTTCCTAGGCAATGTTCTCTGTAATCCAATATAAGGCCAATCTGTGTAGTTCCCTATACATATCACTGTAACTATATTAAAAAAATCGTACGCGTGATTTATATAAGGTGAAATTAAACATTAATTAAAATATTAAATATATTAAAACTTACTTACGCATATTTTACTTGGGTATAGCGTACGTAGCAAATGAAATGTACTAAATGAAATATAACTTTTAATTCCAACTATATTAATTATATAAAAAATAAGTAATACAATAACCATTACTCGTACATTATAACCAACTTAGCACATTGCTGCGATTTCAATCATTCTATGATGTGTTAAGCCGTCGAACTTTTGTTTATCAGAGAAAAGGAGAGGTATAGAAAATATCCACTTTACATTGATTTATGCAAACGACGCAACGCCAGAAGACCGTTTATACAAAAAGTATTTTCTTTCAAAGATGAACTAAAGTAACGTTGTCTGTAATTACCCAACGTCGTAAGGAAAATGCACGGACATGGCAGCACCATAAATAAGGCGCCGTGGCGTCACACCTATCAATGGTCGTGACATTTGGTATTTTAAAAGAATCGTTTAATTAAGTCTAGATGCGCGGTGACGTTTCTCATCCAGTACCGAGAATGCCTGGGCAATCCTGCAGTTTGCAGAATTCCTAGCGGAACAAGAGCATGGTTACCAAGCGCGAAGTGAATCGAACTAATTTAAATTTGCAATTATTCGCTGGTTGTCACAAGCGATAGATGGTACTAATTTGTCCTTTATCAGAGAAGGTTTTCGGGATATTTCTTCGCATTTACGCATTTTATTTTAATCGATAAAAATATGACAAGATAAGTGTTGTTTTTTTTCTTAAAAATACGTTCAACTTTTAAAAGCATAGTCTTGGCACTGATAAGCAGAAAACGGGTACATGCTAGTGTTTTTTTTTAATACAAAGTGACGACAGAAGCATGTCCTTTATCTGTGGTAAAAGATACGTCATGTATACAGTGCTGTGCGGCCACGGTTTTTTTTTTTAAATGAAACGTGTTACAGCACCGCTTCGGCAATTTCTTCTGTATATTTCTTCTTTGATTCACCAGAAACTTACTGGTAGCCAAGTAATACAAAAAAGAATTTTTCAATACCAATTTAACATTTGTGTCAAAGATATTATTATTGTCGTTAGTGGTTTTCAAATTGAAATTTATTAAAGTAATCCGTCAAATTCAATCACTATCCAACTATTTCTCATATAATCTAATATATTTATCATATCTATTTCTATTTCGTTTTTTATATATAGTATATATTTTCATGAATATGCAACTTTTGTTTAGATAGTGAAACGAGGTTGATCTTCAAAATTTTGTAATAGATTACGACACATCTTTCGAGTTGATGCAAAGCATATTAACTGACTAGTCTATTTTCTATTTCATCGTATTTATCTATTTGTGCCTGCCCTTTTTGTAAATAATGAAAATAAAATTAATAATGTAAGCCTCTTCTACTAGCATCCTACATGCAAAAATTATTGTTATAGACGCATAATTGCTATTATTGCGCCATCTGTTGTCAGTATTTAAGAGTTTTGGTTTATGCGACATCTAGTGTCAAATGGCACACTAATACAAGTTGCCTATAGAGACTATTAAAATATTTTTCATAATATTATACCAAAAACCAATATAAAAATATTAAAAATTGTATGATAATTATATTTCTATGCAATATACAAAAATATTTTCTTCTTACATAAACTTTAAAACTTAATTTAATATTGCCGGTTACTGTTCCCTTACTTTTCAAGCGCCATCTGTCGTTGAATAGGAAATACATTAGGTGGAAAAACTACGATCATATCAATATATTTTATATGGCTCTTAAATAAGAGAGATAACCAGACAAATGTCATCGAATTATCGTAATTCAAAGCAAGATACGGATTTAAAAATTAAGCTGGTGAATAAAAGCAAGGCTTACTTCAATCTCTAGCATTTTTTGGGATGGTTTTATGCTCTTAGGCCGGAGACTATTGCAACTTCATCGGTTTGTGAATTGCCCGAGCTCGCAGAGAGCTGAGCCTTCTAATTTGAATGGCGTTAGTAGAGGCGCTATAGCATTGTGACCCGAGGGGGCCTGACAGGTCGCGCATATACTTAATGCAAATTTAAGACTTAAATGGCTTTCTCATGGATTCCGTTGTCAGAATTGGACCAAATTGATATGATGAATATATTAAAAAAAAAACATCATCCAAATCGGTTCATCCAGTCGAAAGAAAAAGTTATATGATACACAAGCATAAAAACATACTGACGAATTGAGCACTTTCTTCTTTTTGTCGGTTTAAAAATACAATATTATTTCATTAACTGCACAACTTTACTAGCGTGCGTTTTAACATGCTGTTGTTTAGTTTATTATCGTATCGATTATTCGCTTCACAAGGCCCTGTGAGGTAGCTACGAGTATTCTTGTGAATGGATGGATTTATGCGCACTTATTAACGTCGCTGTAATTTATACCACACACGAGACCGTGTTTGTTAGAAGTATATGTTGACGTGACGTATGAATATCGGTCAGTAGAACGTTTGATAGAATATTGTTATGAAATTTGCATTTTATATTTGTATGCCTAGCTAACTAGTTCGACTTACGATCTAATTCAGAATCCCACTCGGTTTGTACTAGAGGTGAATTACTGTATTTCGTACTGCTTTTTACCTCGACTACGGTTTAAAGGACATGAAACTTTTTATAAATACCATATTTATATTGGAAATGAATGAATATTTAATAATATTTATTCATTCATACTAAATATAAATATTGTTTGTTGCAACAATTAACAAGTACATCATGACAACAATAAATTTTAGTCAAAGTCGATACGTGACAGTCGGAGGCTGCGAATCATTCTTTCGCGCTACCGCTGTTTTATGGCAGGCCCCACCCGCTAGATGTTAGGAGCGTTGATGGAGTTTCTTCGGTCACTTCTCTCGGAGCCAACGCTTCCCGAAGTGGCATTTAAAGTATGAATGTCTTAGAATGTCCTTAAGCTATTCGCCAAAAAAGCAACCGACCGAGCCATGGTTTGGTCTTTTCGGGCGCCATCTGATCGGAACGCGTAACATACTAATCGTCCTTGCGGAAGCTAGCTCTCGATCTGGTGAAACAGTGAAAGACATCTTCTCTGACTTATTTGTATATGTAGAGTCGTCAAAAAACACCTATTTAACTGCATGGGCAATGCGCTGTCATATCGATAAGAGAGATCTCTTTCCAGACATACGTTGGATGGACAGAAATTTGTTTCTAGAAAGGTTTGTTTGATTAATATTTATATAAATAAAGATTACTTAAAGGAATAAAGATAAAGAGCTCGTAGTTATCTTGTCGTCGTCGTTATCTCATATAATCCTTGAGGTACTTACATTGTTGCTAGTGGAATGTAAGCCGGCTGATACTTTTTTTATCTTCCTGAAGAAAAATTTTTGAGGAAACATGCATGTCTGAAATGATTCTGCATTTCCTAGACTTTAGGCCGGGGAATGCGACTAAGAGTTTTTAGAATATAAAGCAGCAGAGGCAGCTCAGCTTCCTGTCATTTGCCTCAAGCTGCATAATAAGGTCGTAACCCGAGTTAGATCCCAGGTACCAATGAAGATGTCGAAAATGTTTAAGTGCTGTAAAATTTAAGTGAGTAAAAACACGCATGTCTAAAATTTTTTTTCAAAAATATGTGAAATACAACAATAGTGGAACATATATAGGCTGTTAACGTTGACTTTGATGTACATATGTGCAGATGTTTGGATGTGAATGAACCGAAAGAAGTGTGTCAGGATTGTAAGTGGATGTCGTGATTTTTACCTATCCTTCCGGTTGACGGGCGTTTGTATTTAACTTTTACTTTTATAAAGATATTGCATCGATATGTCTAATGAATAATGGCTCAATGAATTTGAAAATGCTGCTATGTGTATTATGATGTTAAGTATATCTTAACATCACGTGTGTAATTTCTGTGTTCGATGTTTCCGATAAAAAAATCTAAACCGAACGATCGTTTTTTTTAAATTATCATTTACACGTTCTAGCGGATGAGTCGACCACTGGTTTCTCAAGTCATCCTTGACTACCAGCTTTGTAGAACGATATCATCGTTTTTTTTTCGCATCGATGCCGTAATCGGCGCTGTAATTGCACTGGGTCGGCAAAAACTTAATTCCTGATGGATCAATAGCAACGTTTAAACATGTACAAAAGGGCAAACGGTCGGCGTGGATGTAGCCACTTATTCGAGCGAGTGCCTAGGATGCCTCCGGCTAGTTCTCTTGGTGTTTAACTGTCATAAAGAAGGGTTATTTTGTTCTTTAGCATTGTGAGCCACGAGAGTAATGAGTCACGTGCTGTTGCTTTGTTGTGTTGGGATTTGTACCCCTGACCATAAAACCGTGATTATCTGTTATATAAATATGATATAAACTAACTATAATTACTTCAAGTGCAGTACTCACCCTCCTGTACTCAGCGTTTTGTGAGATTTCTAGTCCCTGAACTTGGTCCTTGCATCCACCAGGATACTATTAAGGAACGCCTCAGTGCCCGTCCTAAAGAAGGATTCCTCCCTAAGCACACTGCCTGTACTATAGTTTTTTTATACAAACTAAATAGGCTCACGTTTGGCTCTCGCTTGATACACAGCACGCAGGTTCAGTTTATCCTTAAAGATGCCAAGATTGTGCTATGGCAACACAGGACCACTTGATTGCACTCTTATCGCCCATGCTCTCTTAGCAGTTTTTTAAGACAAGCAACACTTTAACGAAATTCTTCATTGTCAGGAATACAAACCTTCTGACCATTACATTGTTGCATAAAAAAGTTAATTTGATTGAGAATCTAATCTAGACCATGCATGGTATATCTAATTGTACGAGAATACATGCAGCTATTATAGCTTACAGCCCTAAAACTACTCATAAGAATTATGTCTGCGACGCCTATATACGCACGCCTAGTGACAGTCGGCACAAAATAATAATTAATTGTTTTAAAAATATTGGGATCAAGCCAGTTGAAAATTTAGTCAATAAAAATATTATCTCTTCTAACGCCACTTGACGTTCAAAGTGTGTATTGACTGATATAGAATCTACTGAAACTGTGCCAGATATAATTTTCATGATCTATGAACACCGTGCTATTCTAGGATTGAATGAAATTCAACATCTGTCATTTTCTTTTAAATACTGTTGTCATCCGTCTTAATAATGTCAGACAAACATTTAATGTACATTATGAGTGTGATGAAGATCTATGCGGGGTTTGTCTGTAACAAATCGAATACGAAACGAAACATTCATATCGACTATTTACGTAGGAGTAGTCGCTGCTAAAATAACTATCCCCAAAAACGCGTACGTCACATCTAACGAAAAATGACATTTACAGAAGTACTGTTTCAACGAGTTCTTTGGGAAATCGTTGTGGGAGGTCTATCTTCAACAGTGAATGTCCTACGGCTGAAATGATGGTGATAAATCACATATAATAAAATCACTTGAAGTTTATGTATTTGCATTCCATATGATATATTTAAACGCTTCAAAATCAGGCATAGACGATCTATACAAAACGAATTTCCGAGATTGTGACATAGGTCAGGAACATAGTTGCAGGGTTCACTGGGCGACAAGGGTGGGGGCCTGAGTCGTCCACCAAAGTGGACCTGGGAAGAAGGCGACATCGGCTGGCCCGTGTCGCCTTGCGCTGCGAGGGCACAGGGGAGGGAGTAACCTCCCCCGGGACGTGCTATTGAGCACAGTGCAGAGGGGCTCCGGTGCGTTCCACTGGAGATCCCGGAACCCCTCGTCATGCACCGAGGAAAGGGCCACCGGGGAGATTTTAGTGGGTAAGAACCCCACATAACCGCCGCCTTCCCCCCAGAAGGCGGGGTTTCTTTCTGAAGATTTCCTCCCCGTAAACAAAAAAAGAAAGGAACATAGTTGCAACTGTAACTAAATATTTGTTTTCTGCGTCAGAATCTGAATCAACATTAAAAATAAATTAGTAAATCATTTTTTCATTAACCTTGCCTATTTTGTAAATATCTTAATAATGTAGTCTTTGTGCAGCACTATTAAATACTGTGTAATCACGAATAATAGCTTAATTGTATAACTTTGATGAGGTTTTTATTTCGTCAGCTATTAAACATAATGAATCTTCGCTTGCAATTAAGAAAAATACTTGATACTGTTTAACAATTACATTACTTACATTATATTAAATTTATCATATTTAAAATCATATATAATTATAATAATATATAATTTTTTACTTGCTCGATATTGGGTAGTTCATCCTTGTCTGAAATTTATCGCATAGTGTATACAGGTTTATTTTCTTCACCAATCTAACTATAATAGTAAGTCTCGTAATATAATAATTTTATTACGAGACTTATCGGAATTAATGATTCTCACAAAATCTATAATCTAATTGTTAGTCATACGAGATAGCGTATCGCAGATAGTGATATCCGTGTTCACCTGGTTGGTTTAAAATAACGTGCGAGCTATTCGTAATTGCCCTGATTCTTACATCTATCTAATAATATCAACGAGAGCTAAACTCGAAGCTCTATTTTATAAATAATATTACTGCTTTACTATTGATTAACTACTTTTACTATTGATATCACTATCGTCTGTAATCGTTAAAATTTCACTAAACGCTCAACTTAAAAGAATATACTTATTACGATTAATAAGTATATTCTTTTAATTTAGTATTCTTCTTTTCTCTTAGACCTTTTCCCATTTACTTGGGTCTGCCGACCAATTACTCCATTGAGCACAATTTTGTGTCGATGTCTTACTTAGATTAAATTCTTTCAAGACCTTTTTAACTTAACGTGAGATTTTTACAACCATCGTAACCAAGTGGTTTGTGGAATTCCACGTGTACGTTTCGTCATAGACAATTCAAGGACAATCATCATATGATTTGTGGCCGTCGCTGGATATGGCAAACGTTTCTCTTTATTTTGTCGACAATTGAGCCCATCGTATCATTTCTGTTATATTGTCTCGGTTCCTCAATAGAACGCGATTGCTTCTAAAGGCCAATTTATTCACTCGTGTTAATTGAAGATGGAATTTAGCTGTTGATATATGTTAAGGTTATCTATAGTTTTATATCTTTGATAATAATATTTTTTTAAGATGTGACTACCCTACAAGTCCGACCTATTATTGTTCAAATTTCGTTTCTTAACTAGCCGTTATATACTGTTTTTAGTTTCTTATTATAAAGCTGTGTAAAAATAATAAATTTTCATAACGATTGTATTTATGTGTGAATATCTAGTTTTGCAAAATTAGTGTGGGATTTTTTTCTTTGGTAAGTCCATACAATTTTTTTTTTTTTTTTTTTAAAGAAAGCTAGTAATATTTTAATTTTTTTTTTTTAGAAATATTACTAACAATCTTGTTAACCATTCCAACTAAGCTTAAGCTTGTGCTAGGACATGGTTCACGGCAATAGTCGAATGGTGGATTCGAACCCACGACCTTACGATTCGCAGTCCGTACCCTAAACCATTAGGCTATTGACGCTTAATTAAATCGGTTGCTAAATTTATTTCTGCAGTATGTCAATTATGCAACATATTTATGTAATTAACGTTCATTATGTGAAACGAGTAACAATATTTAACCTTTAATTCTTTTCCGATTCATTTAAAAAAAGTAGTTTTTTTAATTAACTTAGCCGTCTGTAGATATTTAATTATGCACAAAGTTCAAGGCAATCGCTTGTTGACCTTTACAAATTCTTTTATAAAAATATATTTATAAATATTTTATTGAAATCGTTCAAGACAAGTTTCACCTATATTATTAATACATACAAGTACATGTATTTTTATTAATTTTTTTTACATCTTTTGCTTTTCGGACATGTCAACCTCATGATAACCTTTTCATCAAAGCCTCATCATAGTCTTTATATAAACATAGATAAATAGGATCATATGAAGCGAGAAAGAAAGTGATCAAAGTTAAATTGCCACATCCATTAGCTTCTTTGCAGCACTTTATTCTATACGCTGTCAAAATGTTTCAAAACTTTTGCTGCGACCAGAGTCTCTTCCAATTCCACTAGGACTTTCTTTTTTCATTATCTAACTTATTTTAGCTTTGAAAAGATGATTGTTAGTATCACTTAGATCAATTTAAGGACGTATATCGACGCAAAGTGTCTATAGTGAGAAGACTTTGTTATCATCTTTTACCACAGCACATTTAAACATGATTCTTATGCCTTAAGATGCAAAGCATTTCGGAGAAGATTTAAATATACCAGAGATTGTTGATCACTCTTATCTGGGGCCTATATTATATCGAAATATTATATAGTAAAATTTAGATTAATTACAAATTGTACGCAATTGATTTACTAATGCTATATAGTTCAGACTAGACCATACGGATTTAGAGCACTTTAGTTAGGGTATTAACAATTTGCATTGATTCATAACTTGACTTATTTATTCCTCTACTTAGATCTTATCTAGCACTTAAGTAAAGCTATCAATATTGATTTATTAAAACTGATTGATTTAATTTGTAAATGTCAAGTTATGATAATAGTGCCGACTATGGCCTTGATTTTGATTGAAAGATGCTTGTTAAGATATTTTCAATAAAAAATTGGTGAATATTAAAATACAAAATAGGTTAAAAAAAATGGATTTATTGAACTAATTAGATTCTTAAAGTCTTTTGTACGTTTCTTTGTGGTGTATACCGTTAGGATTACCCGTGTCATGCATGTTGTAATAAGCTCTCAATTTCTGGTGGGCAGATATCGCGAATAGACCCGATTTAGTAGTTTACAATTACAGAAGTGAGTATTGATTTATATTTTTGCGTAACAGTTAAAAAAAATGTAAACGTGCATTGAACCTCATGTAATGACAACTCAGTGCTGTTTTGAAGCTTTTTTTTAATTTACATACGGTTATAAAATGCAATGTCCAGTAGTGGATGTCCTATGGCTGAAATGATACAAACGCATTCAGTGCTGTTAGACAAGCACGTGTCAATTAGCACGTGCGAGAAACCGTGTAGAACTTCGCAACTATCACATTTGTCTAATCTAGTGGCGTCTATTTAATTTAAAATGCATTCAACCTTATCTTGAATTGAAGTCTTTTTTTTAACGAGCACGCTTTTCACCTGATATCAAGTGATCTACAACACCTATCCTATGGGTTCGGAAAAAACAGTGAGCTGATAGCTGATTCCACAAGGTTGTACATAAAAGAAATTACGTGAATTAATTAATAACGTGAAAATGTACGTCATTAGTGGAATACAATGAATGGTGTAGATTGATCAATTGAGATTTGGATTATCCAACTGAATATTCAAAGTAAGATTGCAAGATTTTGTGGCCAGATACTTTAATGAGTATAAACTCCTTTAGGGGCTTATTCTTCGCAATTATAGACAAAATACTATCCTGCTGTCCAACAAACCCTGAAAATAAGCCTTTTCGAATGGCTTTCACTGTACGATCCTCCACTTGCCGCTTCCAGCTACTTTCGGCTATCCTTGTAAGATGGATCGGGACACCGTTGTTTTGTTTCGTAGATTAAGGGGGAGAGTTGCGAATAGTAAAGAAAGGTCTTGACAAAGAACTTGTAGGGAGTCAAGAAGATGCGTGTGGACACGGCGGCTAGACCACGCGTGCCCTCCCGCGTTTCGGTCCATATTGCCGCGAGTTTCGTGGGGCCATGGGAGGTGGTGGGTAGAGGGTATCCTTATAAGATCATCAGTCCATCTGTACGGGGGCGCTGTATACTTCTCCTGCTCTATTTAGCACCACCAATTTCCAGGATACCAATTATTTTAGCCTACTAAGTCTACTAAATAATGAAATCTGATTATTATTGGTTTCCCTAACGCTGAATAAAAGAAATAGGTTAGAATTTTCGAAGGTACCTAACGTTAAGCTTTTAGCCAGAGTCCATCAAAGAACGACGAACCATATAACAAATGACCTACAACACTTTAGGGTGTTGCTTTAGATACCTGGAGCATTTTAGGTGAAAGAATGGCCAAAGCTAAAGTCAAAAATTCCGTTCTGCTTTACCTGCGTCATTTTAATTTTATTTCTTTGAGTATTCAAAAACACAGTATTTGATTTGTTTAAGTTATCATAAATTATAGTACGTTAGCTGTTTAGTCGTGACTCATGTACGTAATTAACGTAGTTTCCCCTGATATCGATTCAGCGTTGACAACCGTTGCAACTGTCTTGACCTGCTAACACCGCATCGCGATTCAACTGATAGTACTCAAGCCACAAATTATCGATTTTTTCTTCGTTCCTTAATGTAAATTAATAATTCTTAGCTATTGATTTGAAACCGATTTGCTCGTTATTTATTTAATCTGTGACACGCAACGTTATTAATGGTCATTATGAAGTCTAAATTTCAAATGCGATAATGCGCTTGCTTGAGGTCAAAGGCAAATTACAGCATGCCTCAGTCTTAAAGTAATAGATTCATTGAAAACATGATTTCGAAAAACAAATCCTGTTTTTAAATATAAAGGTTGTTGAATTAAATGTATTATGTATTATTTAACAAATTATAGAATAAAATCAAAACAGTAAATGTTTTTAAAGTCTAATTTCTTACCTGTTTAAATATCCGATAATCACTCGATTATACACCAACTAACTCGTGTGGTGCCGTTATCAGTATACCGTATCAGATTATGATGACCACGACAAGTTTTCAAGTCATAAATAAAAAAAAAATATCCGAAGTTTATAGTAAATTAAATATCAACACTGTCTTCACTGAACAACACTTCCAAATAACAAATCAAAACGAAGATTTCTAATGACGACCAGAAATCGGAATACAGCGAATTTCAAACGTCCCAATGTTCGTTTTAAACGTCGTATGCCGGTCGTTATCGCTGTTATACTAACATGCTTGAAGGAATTATTTTACACTCACACTTCTATCTTAATAGCTTTATTCATAATAGCAACCGCGAAAAATAACACGCCCGAAACCGGTCGCCTAGTCGGCGTTATTAACAGATGCTTTATATTTATTGTTGGTTGCGTAATACGAGAATCGAGTGAGACTTTCGCCTGTATACTACCGACCGAAGCCCACGTTAGTGACTATGTCGATTTATTTTCGGTGCGGTTGCCTATATTGTTTCATAGTCGCATCGCTGTCGAGTGTTCGTAAGTCATAAGCTAATACATCTTGTTAACTGCGTCTCAACAATCTTGATACGTAAAAATGTATAATTAAATTATTCCATTCTTTCAATAATAGGACTGACGGGCATAAACAGGTACTACGAGTATGTGCCATAGTTTATTTATTAATAAGTATATTTAAGAGTAAACACAAATTCGAAATTCAAATCAAATTACTGATGAATTTGACATAAAAGACAGCTACGTGCGGAGGATCTATTTTAAAACTTACTATTAGTATTATGTATTGTTCTATATCTATTATTAAATTATATTTTCTAGTTTTAGTGACTGAGTAAAGAAATAATATTTTAAAACTTATATGGTTTCGTCATGGATGCCACTGTCAGAGCTTAATCTAATTAGAATGAGAGCACACGGGAAGCACCGGAATCACCTAGTCGAAAGTCCTGAGGTACAAACATAAAAAATACAGTCGAATTAAGAACCTCCTCTTTATATAATTAATATAAAAAATAATTAATAAATATCTGAGCGTCTCTTGAGTGCACTGCCAGTGAAATTACGGCGCACGCAATCTTTACCGGCTTTTAACAACCTTGTACTTAAACAGTATATATCTTGTTAGTTCGATTATAATTATGTTTTATATAATTTATTTTCATATCGATTCCTAAGCTACAGATGAAATAATATAATACTGATTCAAGTCGATTATTAATCGATAAATTGTTTTAAATTTAATATCATTTCATACTGGCTGCGCCGTCGGTGTTACCAGCCTTTAAAAACTTTTTCTATTATTAAAGAAGTTAGTTACTGTCCTATCACAGCTATTATTGTACATAAAAGATAAACAGACCTATAATAGTTTAAAACATTTGAATGCCATTCTAGAACAATTAAAAATCAATTTCATTGAATAAAAATTGTATTTAATGTAAATTGTTTTTATATTGTAATTATTTTCTTTTTCGTATTAAATAATTTATAATATTTAAATGATTTCATTTAAGATTAAATAAACAATAAAATAAAAAAAATATGATTAATTATATTTACGCGAATATTTGAACAATGTTTTTATTTCATTGTAATAGATTTGGTTTCACAAGAATCAATGATTTGTTAGTGAATAATATGCTATTTATTTTTCTTAATCTAAGAGAGTATCTGTAGCACTGTGTCAAGTATCAAGTGGCAATGGTCTATACGAAGTAAATAATCAGAGGCCTTACAAGGCCACACACAAGGCTGCTATTACTAGAGTACCTGAAAAAAATACCTGGAAAGGATACATCACACGCAATCGTTATTTGTCTTATAATTTATTATCAGTATATAGCTAAGTGCGTGAATTTTCGACCTATTAATTTAATAAATGCGACTATATTTGATTTTAATGTCACTATGGAACATTTGTGTTACCATGAAATGTCAGTTTATACAAATCATTGACAATTTTATTAAATTTATTAGTGTGAATTAAGTCGCAGGCAGCACAGATGAGATGATGACAGACCAATTGAGCCATATGTATGTTGGATTTTTCTCCTATAAAATACGAGTATTCTATCCTTAAAAATCACGGACCGTTTCGGCCGTGGTCCGGCCCTTCCGGAATGCTTACGCTTAACAAAGTAACGGCCCAAGCCGAGGTTACCCCTCACCGGGGACCCCTGTGTCGAGTTATTGACCATAAAGATTCAGGCTAAACGACCTAAGAGCTTTAATCATCACTCATCCCGGCGAAGCAGTCGCGGCAGCATCTCTAGATAGTATATATAATAATATAGGTAATAGACATAAAATAAACTTTGGGTCAACAACATTCGTAATGAACAGGTATTTTCGTGATATCCGACATCAATCCTATGTGCTTGTCAGGTTTTAAAGACAGAATGTTGGAATGTTGTATGTGCTAGTCAGCTGTACAAATATGGTCACATATATCTTCATTGTTGTCCGATTTCGACACATTGCAGTTCCAAGTCACGCTTCAAATTAACGTCTACTCACAATGTAACCTTTTACAATGCTGTAAAGTAAGTTGATTCTTATTACTCTGCTAAGAATACACAAGATATTAGAACAGTGTAAAAGATACGATGACTTCATTGTGTAAGGTTTAACGTTTTTAGCTTAATTACCAACAAATCGAGCAGTATTTATACAAAGTTTTCAAATTAATATTTTGTAACGGAAGACATTATCAGCAAGGTAAATTTCGACACATGTAAAGAAAAATATTTATTTCTATGAAAATTCCAACGTAAAGTGACATGGCGTCAACAAGACATTTGATCTTCCTAATTACTTATTTATTTAATACAGGAAAACTTAGAGCTATTCAATACTTCTTTTACAATTTACAGATATATCACTAGTATAGGAGATAATAAGTTTTCACAAATAAGTTAGGAAAAAAAAACTAAAGATACGCAAACTTTAGGTAACACAGGATTAGAAAATCGCATCCCCGCATGTCCCGCAGACAAAACTTCACTAAATATACTTATACTTAAAAAAACTTACGTATGGAGGCATCACTGACGTGAAATATGTCGGCATTATTGTTTTTCTTACAAAGGTTATTGAATTCGTTACATGCTCTGATGAAAGAGCTATTAAGCATATAGTTTGCATTACTTTTTTTTTGTTAACGGGGAAGAAATCTTCAAAAAGATACCTCGCCTTCTGGGGGGAAGGCGGCGGTTATGTGGGGTTTTTACCTACTAAAACCTCCCCGGTGGCCCTTTCCTCGGTGCATGACGAGGGGCTCCGGGATCTCCAGTGGAACGCACCGGAGCCCCTCTGTACTGTGCTCAAGGAGAGCACGTCCCGGGGGGGGGAGGTTACTCCCTCCCCCTGTACCCTCATAGTGCAAGGCTACACGGGCCAGCCGATGTCGCCTTCTTCCCGGATCCCGTTCTGCGGTCTCCTTCTGGGTCATTACTGACTCGCAGAAGGAGACCAGCGCCTTCCATTTAGATCTCCCCACCAGCGCAGCCGCTACTGCAGCCGGCGGGGAGAGGTCTTACTCGATATGCTGGACCAGGATCCCCCGCTCCGCCTCCCACGCGGGGCACACGCTAGCGTGTGCTGCGCGGAATTCCGGTCACAGCCACAATGGTGGCATTGCGCGGTCGGTTCGCACCCTATCCTGTTCAGGTACTCACCGAAGCACCAGTTTGCATTACTAGGCGGAGTACATAACGGACAGTTGAATCGTTGAAAATAATTATTTAAAAGAATTGTGATTTAGAAATTGTAACGATATAACATTAAGTGACGTTTTATTTCTTTTGTAATAGAAAAAGTCATCTGTGATTCATCAGTCTAAATCCTAGTTTTACTTATATGTGTAACAAAAGTAATTACGTTCACTAGGTGTAGCTATTTAATGTTTTTTTGCTTGGTTGTCTGATCTTAAATGATCACCGTCGTCCATGAACATCTAACCAATAAGCTGCGTTGCTGATTGGAGAACAATAAAGATTCTTTTCTTAAAGTTGGCAAACATGGCCGATTACAGCCGATTTCACGAATGTTTTGCGTATATAAGTAAGATTATTAAAACTGTTGAATGTTAACTATCGAAATTTGTGTAAAGACGCAAACCCTCTTTTTCAAAAGACTTCAAAAGGAGGTTCACAATTTGTCTTTATTTTTATGTTTGTTACGGCATAACTTTGGACTGGGTAGACCGATTTGATTATTCCTTTTTATTTGAAAACTGGTGCTTCCCGTGTGATCCCATATAAACTTGGTCATATTCTGGCAATGGCATCCATGGGAAAACCATATAAGTGTTGAAATTGCATCAAATATGAGCGCCACAAATGAACGAAAAAGTCAATACCACGCCAACCGATTTTGATGTTTTTTTTTATGACGAACTACACAGATTGGCCAGAAAAGTTGGCCTTGATTGCTTCACCGGATTGAGAGGTGGCATAGCTCTTAGGTCGCTTAGCCTGAACCTCTATTGCTAGTAACTCGACACAAGGGTCCCCCCGGTGAGGGGTACAATTACAAAGGTACCGATTTTGATGATTCGCTCACGCGTTATAGCGTTTGATTCGATTTGAATTCGGTTTTTGTTTTTGCTCGTAAATATACTCGTGTAAGCACGTGAACTTATATTTTGTAAATTCTCGAATATCAAGGATACAGACGCGTACGACACGTGTAGATCCGAAAATAGATGCTGCGTGGGTTTCGAGACTGCTTACCTTTGAGATGAGAAGATTCCATGAAACGGAAGTACCTTATATTCGTCGGTAAAATTGTTTAGTAGGTGAGATATATTTAAAAATAGTGTGACATTCGGGAAACACGGAATTGAAAGGCGAAGTCGACGTGGGAGGAAATGTCAGGCACGCGAATTGACCGTAGGTCAGGTAACGGGGTCACTGCACAAGTCTTATCGCCGACACGACTACCCTTCACTATTGCACGGCTATAAAATAGAAAGCAGTAAAATATATTTTAGATATATCCCTAAATATATTACATATAATAATAAAATATACGATGCTGATAATTTTCATGTAAGCCATTCGATTATATTTCTGCATAATAATATTTCATATAAATTAAGGACATTATATACATATAAAAATACAAAATAATTATGTAAATTATTAATAAAAAAAAAGTTCTTTTCATTCATGCATAATAAGATTTTAATTTTATTTGGTTTCCATTTATTATTGAATAAAAGTATTGTAACTATTCTAATAGTCATAATTTTGAATTTCCGACGTTTCGAATACTTTACACCTCTCAGTCATGATCAAGTAAAATTATTTTTATTACATAAATAATATATATTAAAGCATTTATTTGTTATTTTGTGGGTCTTGCAAAGTCTGATATTTTTATTTATAAGTAAGATATAACTAAGTGGATAAAGCGTTACACAATTGTACAGTTTAGAAAATTATATTTTTTGAATAATATTTGTAATTATTGTGTTTATTAATTTATGTCGTGCTTTTGATTGTTATGTTTAAGTCTATATTATATTCGTGATAATTAAAAAAATATTTTTTTTTATAGATAATAAAAAAAAAATTCAAACATATTACTTTTTCAGATTAAATAATAAAATCGTCCAAGTTTTAAAGTCAATATCTTAAATGATCATTATAACTTCTCACTGATAAAGCTTACGAATAAGCAAATGCTTTTAATTATTTATATAATAAATTAACATATAGAAATATATATAGAATAAATCTAAGAAAGCGTCATATAGTTAAATTGGAAGAGCTCTATAAATACTTAGTCTGGCCATAAAAACTGTTACAATTGAAAATATAAAAAATATTACATTTAAATTTGGAATCTGTCATTTTTATATGATTGTTTTCTCATTTTGGCGCCAATATATTGTACAATATTTTGCGATATTAAAATGGAGTGGGGTGATAAAGAGAATCGAATTGTTGTGATTGCATTACACAAAGTAGGTATGGAGCCAAATGTAATTTTTAAAACTCTCCATACGCTTGGTATTCATAAAATATTAATGGGTTATTAATAGGTAGACCTTTGTTTGTGACATTTTTTGTCTTTCGTTTCTGTATTTCTGGAAAGACTAGTTATAAAGGCCTTTATATTTTGGATCGCAGGCTGTATCACGCCCGGAAATGTATATTTCTTATATCAGTAATATTATTTAAAATCATTTCCGGTATTTTCTGTTGTTACATAATACGATAGATGATTGAATCCGCGTATGATATTGTGATCGACGCTATCGTGTCTGGATCCACTCCAAACGCATTATCACGCCTGACACTCACAGATTTACATATTGTATAAGGTACGGAGTTGATCGATGATCAATGACGAAGTAACTTGCATACTAATTGTAAACAACCCGCATATAACAATTATATCAATATTAAGATTTATTAATTATATCAATATTACTCTGTCTTGGGCACAGGTCACAGCTAGCCTTTAGATTTTCTAGAGATTGCATTTTGGAGAGTGTGATCAGAAACTACATGATCTAATTACCCCATCCCCGTTCAACCATCGGACTTCAAGAAGCACAACACATCCCTTAAATGAAGTCATCCATGCAGATCCTGTACAGGGCCTCGGGGTAACTGTGTTCCGGGCGGTGCCCGTCTCAGTGGTAGCAAACATCCCTGAAGCCCGAATTGAGCGCTTTGCTTCATCTTTCATTGTTCGTCCCGCAAGGGACTGGAATAGTTTGCCCGCATCTGTCTTTCCCTTCGATTACAATGTGGGTATTTTCAAGAGTTTTTCACGATGAATAGGTATTTACTAAGTTAGCCAGGTGGGATCGTGGTCAAACACACGTTGAGTAATTATAAAAAAAATAAACGAAGATTGTCGAATTCTTACGGCGCACAACTTGAACATTTTTACAAAATTAATTGAAAGCAAACTTTAGACTCTTTAAAAACAAAAATCAAAATCTGTTCGTAATTGACAAATGGCGCTATGACGTGCATTATACATAGTGTTTATAAAATATTTTTTTGGCAACGAACCTACGCTGATTGGCTAGAGAAGCTGACCGCAAAAGTTTCACCGAACTTAAAAGCTCTTAGGAGCCTGAACCTCTATTTAGAGGAACACGGCGCCGAGACGGAACCTCGGAATGGACGAATTCTCTAATCGCGTTAGCATTCCCAACCGAGGGCGCCCGAGAAATAATAAACATTCACTCGCTATAAATCACAATTCATATGTCGTACGTATCAAGTACTCCATGATAAATTGGAGCAATTAAAAACTATTGGATCTTCTAACCGACGTTAAAAGAAACATTTCTGAACACACGCAATTACATATTAACTATCCTTCTTGCTTTACCGACGTATTCCCGGTCGCAATTTGGTCGTCTAGATGATATTTTCTTTTTATCCTTACCGTTCACCACTTAAAGTATCTTGTGACGATTAGTGCGGCTAGAAGTGGATTCTCCGCGGGCACCAATGCAATCCAATCGGCAATAACATGACTCATTACCGTTCACTTTACTTTATAAAAAGTTAATAACGATTGTTAAAGAATAGCTCGGTGCGAGATCACAGTTGAATGTTTGATCCATGTCAACTTAATGAGAGGAGTGATTGAACATGAGAAGACTGTTGAAGAGAATGCCGTAAACGTCGTTACAACAAAGTATTAAATTTACGAGGAAACAAATCAAATCTACGCTAAAAATTACATGCCTTCAGAGACGAGATAAATACTATTACACACGGACGCTTAAATTTATTTGCGTATTATCATAATTATATTAAGAAATTTTGGCGCATACATTTTTGTCAGGTTATAAATATACAAGAATTGCTCGTTTAAATCTATTAGATTGGATATATAGATTAGATTAGATATATTAAATAACACAATAATGACAAAATTATATGATACTAATAAATAAATATGATTAAAAATATCGAGAGATCTTTTGTTCGTGTTTGTCAATAAATGGTTCACTTCGATTGGAAAAGGACCACACCGTCAAAACATACTTACTGCTAAAGTTGCGTGTGGCGATTAAAGGAAATGAAACGTCCAATTACTGGCTAACCATCTTTTTTTCTATCTCCTTTATTGCACGACAGCGGTAGCAACAATATAAACCCTGGTAGCTTATTAATTAATTACATCCTGAGCAAGGATCGGAGGTTCGAAAGTCTACGAGTACCAATCATAATAATAAATAATAATGATGACGAACAACTATAGGAAATATATCCTGAGGGACGGAATGGTTAACATTTGTCGTGCATGCCGCCGTACTGGTGAATCGCTCAGGCATATTATTTCTGGTTGTTCTAGCTAACGGTGAGTACCTGTATAGACAAAATCTCGTAGCCAGGATTATTCACATGCAAATTGCTCTTTGATATGGTCTTGTGGAGTCCGAGATGCAGCATAAATACACACCGGCGCCAGTTCTCGAAATACAGATGCAACGCTCTATTGGGATCGATCTATCATCTCAGACAGGACTATTGTTGCCAATAAATCTGATATTGTGCTGACAGATCGATCAACGCGACAAGCGTTACTCGTCGATATTACCATCCCACATGACGAGAACCTCGTGAAGGCCAAAGGGAAAAAATCACCAAATACCACTTGGCTCACGAGGTGACCACCATGTCGGATGTGGATTCGACGATCATTGTCCCCATAGTCGTTTCTGCAAACGGTGTTATAGCGAAAAGTCTCGATCCAACATCTTAAGAGACTTTCGTTAGATGGCTGGGTCAAGGGTCAGATACAGAAGGCAGTACTCCTGGATACGACACGCATCGTCAAGAAGTTTCTCTCTGTGTCGTCCTAAACACCGATTGCTCGGGGCCAGCTTCGTCGCCGGAGCCACACTTAGACTTTTATATTGTTTTTATAGTTTGTATTATATTTTTGTGTGTTTTACTTTTTATATAAATATTGTAACTTAACTTAAGGTTTAAAAATAAATAACAGCAAAATAATAAAAAAAAGGCTTATTTATTATCATCCTATGCAAAGAAAAATACATAACATACAACAATACACAAAAATGATAAAAGAAGAAAGGGAAAGAAAAACAAGGAATAACAAAAATCTATAGTCTTTTAAGGAATGGCAAAACTAGGCTTAGCGTGTACCGTATGACATACTGTCACACAGTGATGGTTTTCAGCCTACCCCTTCTGTACTCGCGCGCCGCGCCAGAACATGCCCCTTTTTTTCTTTGTTTGACGGGGGGGAAATCTTTAACAAGATACCTCGTCTTCTGGGGAGAAGGCGGGGCTATGCGAGGTTTTTACCTACTAAAACCCCCGCGGTGGCCCTTCCTCGGTGCACGTTGAGGGGCGCCGGGATCTCCGGGGGACGCACCGAAGCCTCTCTGCACTGTTCTCTTCGGAGAGCACGTCCCGGGAGGCACGTTAATCCGCTCCGTGCCCTCGCAGTGCAAAGCGACACGGGCCATCCGATGTCGCCTTCTTCCCGGGTCCACTTTGGCGGACGACAAAGGTCCCACCCTGTCGACCAGTTTACCCGAGGCCCCTTTTAGTCGCCTTCTACGACCGGCAGGGGATAGCGTACTCTTATTCTACTAGCCCAGAACTGCAGGCCCGCACCCTGCAGCAAGGTGTTATAAGTTTTGTATCGTAAAATGAAATAATAAATAGATGGTTGTTTTAGTATAACAAAAATAGATACTCTATTTTTATTTATGTACTACGTATGTATAGATGATTCAATGTATGACAGACAATGCCTCTTCAAGTTGCTTACATTCATTTCCTCATTAGAATAACAAAACGTGTTCTACTATCACAATAGCTTCCAAGAAATGTAGATTCACTCTCGTTTAGGCGTCACACTGTCTGTGGATGCTGTTTTTATTGACTTAACAGCGTATCAGTAAAAGTGAATTGGATTTCGTGGCTCACGTACGATTTGATTGATGGCTTTAGCCGTGTCCATTGATTGATTTCTAGAGAACAAATCGAATATAATCGGTACCTTATACTGTTATTTATTGTTTTCTTTTTCCAAAAGGTAACACCTGGCATTTAAAATTAAATTAAGTGAATAAACGCTTGCTTTGTTTGCTTTAAAATTACTTGTTTAATAGATGTGTTGTAGCTTAAAGCAAGCATATGCTCTGGATTTGACAACAAAGAACTTCTTTACAAAAGAGTTGTGTCGCTTATGTGAAAGGAGTGGTATGAGACTTTATGTCTCTCTCTTATGTGATGTCTGCAAGAAATAGTACAGATGTCTGACCCAACAGTGGATCCTATTACTGTAAGATTAATACATTAGGGCATTAATAATATATTAATAAGCGTAGCATACAAGTAATGAAGAAACAAAAATTTAAATTAGTGTAAGATGGGCGACATTTATTTAGTATAACCCTTCAAGTGGCAAAATCCTGCTCCGGGAGAAAAAATAATATACTTTTGGTTGCCAATTTCATAGACAAAAAATAAAACAACTCTACAATGAATACTCAGTTGTAGAGTTGTTTATTTTTTTGTTATTTTTTTAATGTTGACAATGATGAATCATAACATAACTATAAATACATTATGTCTATATTTTTAAAATAGAACAATATTCCCAAGTGAAATCTTACCCAACTGCGGGACTAAATCACACGCGATATTTTGGCGTGCAGGAACGGGAGCTTGCCATTAAAGTAGAAATAATCAAAATGGCGACTGACTTGAATGAGCGATAAGTATGTAAATAAACGTTTGAAAACGGGAGAATTGTTTTACAGTTGATAGCTAATAAGAGTTTCTGCCGCCATAGTTTAGCTGGGACCGCCCTACACGTTCCGCCAATGCGCGCGCGCAGATCTCATGCACTTTGCACGTAATGACATGCAAAATTGAGCCCCGGAGCCCCGCCGCCCAACCGCGAAATTATACCTCGTTTCATATCACTCTATACTTACCAAGACATGTATAAATATATTGACAATATCGTAAATGGATACCATACATACAAGAATCGACATATTTGTCGTAACTCGGTCTATGTAAGTTTTTGATGGAAGCAGCAATTCGACCTCATTTGACTTATCTATATTCTTTTATTATATATCTTATATAACGTCTCTATTTCTGTGTATAGATACACACTATGGCTAAAAAGGAATACTCGTAAGATTTTTTTTAAAATGAGGAACTACAGAGATTGGCCAGAGAAGCTGGCCTCGACTGCTTCGCATTGAGAGGTGGCATAGCTCTTAGGTCGCTTAGCCTGAACCTCTATCGCTAGTAACTCGACACAAGGGTCCCCTCGGTGAGGGGTAACCTCGTCTTGGACGGTTACCATGTTACGCGTAAGCATTCCGAACCGAGAGCGCCCGAGAGTGCCGAACCACGACTAAACCGTAAGACGATTGCATAGAATCTTGTAGTGTATTATAGTCACTTACGTCAAATCATTGTGGCTGGCTTTCACATGCCTAAATTAAGGCACTTGCATGACCCTTGACTCAAATCGCAACGTTCATAAAAGATTTCTTTTCAACAGATTTCTGACGCAATGAAGAGTCACGTCAACGTGATAATCAGACCACCCTCAGTGGTACAGTTTGCAATTTTAATGAGGGAGACACTTAAGACGACTTACGCAAGTTGAAGCTTAATACCATTTATATCATTAGCTTATTTCGTTCTTGTGTGCCTCTCAACCCTCCCAGCGGCGTTCGTAATTTGCTATGTAATTTTGTCCACAGACGACATTAATGATATGTATCGAGAGTTGGAATGTCATTTTGTAAATTACACAGTCGTATTACAAGTCCGTGTTATAATTGGCTGGATCACGCAGAGTCTGGAATGTTGGGTCGCCTTGTCGTCCATTAGGATTAATGAGATTCGGAGCTTCGTATGAACCACAAAGTGAATTTAAAAAATAAGCTATAAAGTGAATAGTTCATCTACCAGATTGGAGAGGAAACTGATTCCGAATTCGATAATCCAGCCACCGAAGCTACTCCTTTTTGAATACTTGATGGCGAAAGTTAAGTAAAAGTTGAAGCATCTGCAAGGATACAACGTCCAGTCCCTCCTGTGATTGAAGCCCTTTATGTAAATATGTACGAGCTATGTATGTATTGTTCTATTTCAAACAACCTACTATATTGCCGTAGGTAAAATGGATAAAGCCGAGGTGATAAATACCTTCGATCATCGTCTATACAGCTAGTGAATTTTGCATATTAACTTCCTTGATACACTACTTCTTGTGAATTAAGTAAATATACATAAACAGTAGAAGAAAGGTATTTTACATTAATAATGGTATTTTCTTTACAAATTATATGGCAAGGATACTATAGGGGAAGTACATTTTTATACAAGTGTTGAAGTAAGAAATAAGTAAAGAATGGGATACATTTAAAGCGAGACTAATTGACAACATTCTAATTTCTAATTATCTCCGTATACCATTCGATTTGTTATATTAAAAGGTTGACATCTAGTGACGAGTGGCACAAATGACAAAATGAAATTAAAAACTATGACATCAAGTTAATTAAATTAAATTGATATATGTATGTAAATGAAATAAGAAACAATAATTTATCTAATGGTAAAATATTGTTGTCATTGTATTATTTTTACATAGAATAATATTGCTATTTATTCCACAAACTACAAATGTATATGTATGCCATCTATTGTAAAAATAGGTGAATCTGATACATTCTTAACAATAGCTTAGTAAGTTAAGCGTAGTTTCTAGTGATACCTCTAGATGGCACTTTCATTAAAGTAAAGAAAATATAAAAACAATAGAAATAGCTTATAATATTACATTTTTAATATATACATTGTTACTAAATAATGAATAATTTGTAGTGTTTACTACGGTTTTTTATCGATAAGAGTGATGGCCTAGGAATAAAAGGTTCGACTTACAATCTAACGTTCGTGGATTCGCAACCTTCGGCTGCTATCAATGAATGGCGGTTTTTCTGTCTTCTAAGTACAAAAAATGCAAAAATTTTCTGACTGGCGTACGGTTCTGATAGGCTCACCGCCCGTCATTTATGGGACTTTTAATAAGCTTGGTGAAAAGTGGACCGTGGATGCTGTATCTGACTACCCTACAATTAAAAGGACGTAAGAACTTATAGTTAAGAGGAAAATAATTGACAATAGTTAGTATTCCCTCAATAATATTACCAAACCTTAATACAAAGTCCTGTATTACGTAAAATATAAATCTTCTATGTAATGTATGTCTTTCACACAGACAATATACTTTAAATTTTATATTGTAATTTTACAACGAGATACAAAACATAATTACGAGTACAAACAAATATCGAATTCTTTTTTTTTGGACGAACTAACACAGTTGGCCAAAAAGGCTGGCCTTTACTGCTTCACCGGATTGAGAGGTGGCATAGTTCTTAAGTCGCTTAGCCTGAACCTCTATTAGCTAGTAACTCGACACAAGGGTCCCCCCGTTAAACGTTATTACGCGCCCCTTTGTATTTCCGAATTATCGTAGGAATAATACGAAATATAATTAATCAGGACCTAAGCAAACTCTCATCAAACTACACGTGAAGTACATCTTTTCCAATTAAAAATAAATCATCGAAATTACTTTACTTTATGCAAGTTTAAGACTTATATGGATTTCTTATGAATGCCATTGACAGAATTAGATCAGTTAAAATGGGAACACACGGGACGCACCCACTTTCAGATAATAAAAGAGTCATCAGAACTTACCTAGTTGAAAGTTAGCATACAACACACTACAGAAAATAAACGAATAGAGAACCTCCTTCTTTTTTAAAGTCGGTTAAAAAACAGTGGCTTCGCTTTTATAGCTCATTATGCACAGCTATGCTGTTCCCTAAATGTTAAGCTCACACTCTTCCGAGCCTTCTGTACAACTTTTTACACGTGCAGTCTGTGGGCGAAGTATACTCAAATATCGTACAGCGCTCTCCGTGTTCAATATAACAACGCGTTCAGGGTTCTGTTGGGGTTGCCCCATTTCTGTAGTGCATCGGGGATGTTCGCGGATGCACAGATGGCATGCTTTTTTGCGACAATGCGCAAGAGGAGTGCATCTCTGGTGCGCAGGGTGCGGACCAGCTCCAACAGCATCCTGAGCATGATTGCTCAAAGGCTTGACTGTGTTTATGTAAACAGATGCTGCGCCGTCTCACATGGGGTAAGGTATTCATAAGCATAGTTAAGCCTTTAGTATAATATTATATTTCTTTATTTTATATTATAATCAAATAGTTATAATAATAATTTTATATTTTTATCTTATAATTTAGTCTAAGATTGTTATTTGGTAGTTGTTTGAAGTAATGATGAGTCTTAGTTACTTTGAATAAATGAATAATAATAATTATTATTAATTATTTTATTGTTATATAATTGTTTTGATTTTTTTTATTGTATAGTAAAGATTTAAAAGTAGTTGTAATAACTTTAGCAAGGCATTTAAATGAATATCTGCCATTTCGTACGTAAGGAAAGGTTATGTTCATCTTTGACATTTATATGCGAATATAACTTCTCACTATGTTGGGTCCCGTGGGAGTTAGAGCGTTGGCTGTGAATACATTACAGTGGCAAGAAGTTTCGTTTGAGTTGAAGAAACACTTAATGTTTGTAAAGTAACTGTTTTATTTCATATAAATTTTCTAGACACTCATAAAATAAAAGCTGGGCTATTGAAAGTCTTGATACTTAAAGCTACTGACCGAGTCGGGGTTCGGTCCTCTTTGGCGTCCTCGGATCGAAATACTATCGCGAATAGAATAACCGCCGAAAAGGAGGTCTCCTCCCCAGAGCCCTTGCGCCTGTGTGCCACCTCTAAAAAACTGATCTGATCAACGTGGTTCATTTAGAAAAATTGGTGACTGCGAAAGTTTGTAACAAATCATTTTCGAATTAGTTAGGCATTTGGGACTTTATAGGTGGCTATGTCTGTCTTGATTGGATTAAATCCGTTATTGCTTGTTGTAGGATTAATACTAGTGTTGTTTTATATAAATTTCCGAGTTCGAACCCTGGTGCCGGCACCAAAGAAATTGTTTATTGGAATTTTAAATATTGATTTACGGTGTGCTCAACGCTGATCGAAAATATCGTGAGGAAACCTACATGTTTTAGACAATTTACTAAAGCAAGTGAACCCTGTGCCAGGGTTATGTGGTAGACTGGACTCTTATACTCTCTATACAGAGAAAGTCTGTGCTCAACAGTGAGACAAATTTAGGTTGGTACTTTAGTAACTCTACTGTAGAGCTTTTAGTAAAACGTTAATTTCATATTTTTAAAAAACTAACATGTGTTGTTTTCGAGCTGTAAATCACGAGAACAAATGCGTGTTATTCAGAATTTTGCCACACGCTGGAGCGAGAAACTAGATTAAGGCGTGACGTACCCAACTGCAGTCAACGAGATTAGAAAACAGTAGCGTTTTGTTCGCAGCTTTGCAGCGCTCGTTATGCGCATTTATTTTTATTGTTGTAGTTTATTTCTATTTTAGTTTTTTTATTTATAGGTTTACCAGCAGTTGAGCATAAGATATCGTTAATTTTCATAATTTATTTTCATGTATTCATTTGATTCAGAATATACTTAGGTATCTATTACAAATAATCTATCTAGATCCAAATCTTTGTAATTTATTCGAGTATGTCGATTAAAAGTTAAACTTGATACCCATATATATGTTCTACTTTTCTCTTTCACCCAGAGTTGCCATTGAAGAATCAAGTCTGCCTTTGCGAATCTTTTTTTTATCGGGGAGGAAATCTTCAAAAAGATACCCCGCCTTCTGGGGGAGGCGGCGGTTAAGTGGGGTTTACCCACTAAAACCTCCAAAGCGGCCGTTCCTCGGTGCATAGTGAGGGGCTCCGGAATCTCCAGAGGAACGCACCAGAGCCCCTCTGCACTATGCCTAAGGAGAGCACATTCCAGGGGAGGTTACTCTCTTCTTTCCCGATGTCGTTTTTGTTTTGTGTTTCCACCTTGGCGGACGACAGAGGCCCCCACCCTTGTCGCCCAGTGAACCCGAGGCCCCTAATAATGTTATGCATTTTAGATTTTTCTTTTATTATTTGTAATATAACAAAAGAAATACAATTTTATATCTGATTCCAATATTCTGTGGGTTAATATTTGAATAAAGAACATGTAAGCACACAGTTCACATTTTTGCTTTTAAAAATATGTATTTGGTTTTTGCAAAAAGTCTGGATATACATAAATGAAGCAAATAAAATTTCCCGCGCTATCGCGAGTTTTCCAACTGCATTCTCTAGACAGATGTTTGAAACTGGGTCACTTTCGGAGCTGACATGTATTACTGCGATTTTTAATTTAAAATTCGGCTTGTTTTTTTAATATCACCAGTATAAAGAGAAACATCCAAGCGATTTGAAGACAAATAATTCTTAGTTGCCAGCTGCTTTTTAATTATTTTATTGAAGTATGCATCTTCGAATCGAACAGGATGTTTATTTGATTTGAATTATTGCGGCCAGTCTGTTTCGGACTGTCTTTAAAACATTCATTTTTAAACGATTTAAAAATAGAAGTAGGTTCTCGATTCGTCCTTTATTTAAATGATAATAATAACAAAAAAACGTACATTACACCGTTGTTAAATAGAATAAAGCCATTTCTTTTTCTCAGTCATCACATTGAGATATATTAGTATGTTCCTAATTTCTTTAAATCACTATTATTATCCTAAATATCAGTTTGAAAATTCTAAAACTTTTATAGGTTGAAACTTAAGTAAGAACCAAACCGAACCGGCATTAACCATGATACCAGATGATTTAGTATTAATAAACTAAACGAGACCAAAGCTCAGTTGTTAGTACCAGTTATACAATAGTCGCAATGTTAGACCCAATTTCTAATGTTTGCCGTGTATTCTCAATTCCACCGAGCAATGGAATAGAAAATTTAATTAATATTTAGTAACAAATATTATTTCTTTTAAGTAATAAAAATGCGTAGAGGGGATGGCAAACTTGAAAAGCTGGTCATCGTTGGCAATACAGAAGGCAAGAGAACAAGAGGCCGGTCGCCAACACGATGGTCTGACCAAGTAAAAGGTGCCATCTTCTCTCCTAATCTCTACCAGCTGGTGAGGGCTGCCTCGGACCGAAACAAATGGAGGCAGATTGTTCATTTGAGGGGCCCTAGTGACAACGATCCTCAGAAATGAGGGAACGACAAAAAAGTTAAAAATCATGACAATTAAAAAGGAGCCCTGTGCGTCCCAATTGAAGAGCACTTAATTGTTTAAGAATCTCTTTATGTGTATGCATAGACGGTATTCGAATTTCAAACATTGGAAAATAATAAGCACGAAGGTACTAAAACAATATTCGTGACGCATTGGTGACATCTCAGTACAGAGTAATCAGTCACAGAGACTGACTTTGTTTATGACTGCCACTGTGGATTAGTATATGGCTTGAGTTATGTCTCTGTCCATGACCTAATCTATGTCGGGTAGAGAGTTTGAGTCACGCGAGCTTTCACGCTTAAGTAAATGTGAAGTTGGAATGAAAACAAATGTGCATTCTGGAGAGAAATTGTGATAGGGTGGTTTATTAGAACAGTTAAAGTGTGTGGACCCCCCTCTGGGTAGAACTGCTTCACTGATTGGAGGAATTATAATGTACAGGAGCGGTACGTGAGTAATTATTGCCACTCTTTTATTTTGTTGTCTTGACGTATGGGGAAACCTATTACGCTGCCGGTCCCAAACCCGGTTAAAAGAGGAGGGACACGAATTTGTTACATTCGATAAAACTACTTTGCATCACCATAGATTTTAAATGTCAACGATCACCCACATTCCATCCAACACGCGGTAATGTTAACAATGATCAATGTACCCTACTTATGTGAACCGCTCTGTTCTAACAGAATTTCCATCAGCTTCCAGAAGAACCATTAGAATTAATTTTAGATTATTTAAAATTGCGCTAAGGGAAGTAATAGATTGAGTGAAAGCGTAGGAGAATATTCAGACCTCTATATATATATACTGAACAAATAAAAATATTATATCACCACGACTGAACCAGTAAGCAAAAACAAATAATCTGCACTATTTTTCATGTAAAAAAATTTAACAATTTACAAGTATGATATATGAGAGACCAGTTATTGTTATCAGTTAAGTAAACGCTGTTTTCACCTCATTCTAAAAACACTTAAATGTTAGTAAAATATCGCGCGGACCTCGGACGAATAACACTTCTTTGGAACGTTTCCAAACCTAAGGTTGCGTGCTAACGGTAATGTGTAGTTTGCCTTTATATATTTACGACTTTAAACGAAAACAGATTTCAAATCAAATCAAACAACATTTTGGCCCAAAGAACTGATTTCGTTAGACATCAATTTTACATCCTAAGTGCCTTTTTGTACAATAAAGTAAATAAATTATTACATATATACCCACTACCACTAAAAGAATGTAAGACACATGTTACTGAATGGCTTCAAACCCTCTCGTATGAATTTACAGAAGATCTTTTAAAACCGTAATACACAGTCAGAGTAACTCACTCCCTTCATACTCGTCCCTACACATACAGTCACTCTTCAACACACGCAACCTTTTACACACAAACACACTCACACACACATAACGATTAAACTAAATTACGTTATAAGTTGTTAATTTTACTAAATTTTTATTTGTATTTGTATTTAACTGTTTGGAGATGGGCGTTAATAGCTGCGACACAGTTTTTACTACTGCGGCTATTATCGAACTGGTTTGTACATGAATTTTTGGTTTGAAATAAAATATATTATTATATTATTATATTATTATAACAACAACAACGGAACAAATATTAAACGCTACTATACATGACTTTTTTTATTTTTTAAAAGAAAGCTAGGAATTTTTTTTTAGAAAGTATTACTAATATTCATGTTAACCATTCCAACTAAGATTAAACTTGTGCAATGAGAATGTTCACGTCTATAGTCGAATGGTGGATTCGAACCTACGACCACACGATTTGCAGACTGTACCCTAAATCACTAATGACACCGCTTGAATTCCTTTGTGTATTCATCATATCGTTTTATAGAGTTATTATGTTCAATAAATTGAGTTGGAAGTATTATTGTTAACCTTCATAAATGCTTGTACAAAAAGAGCCTTCGCAAACACATAATACACACATAAATTTTATAGTTATTTTAAAACTAACAACTCGTAAAATTATGTTTTAAAATGATTCCCAAGCGCTTATAATTTAATGCTTACAGTTCAGCGCTTATAATTTGGCAGCGCTTTATAATTATTCTATTAAGTTGCACAACTTTCCTCCGGTGGCTACTTTCCATAAACAAAATCCCTCAATTTGCATGCGTAAAGGTCACGTGGCAGACAGCTATCTACATAAAATGAAAAGTCGTTAGTGTATAACTTGTTTATTTTAACCAGTTATTTATTTTTCGAATTAACCTACTTCTAGTATAGTTTTAGTTGTTTTTCTACTTCGTTTTGATTTATCACGGTTCAGATAGAATGCAGAGTTCAATTTAACAAAATTAATAATCTACTACCGAAATGGGAGTATAAAAGTTTTGAAGCCATCAGGCAAGGCCATCACGCGATGGTGTATCCCTGCCTACCCCACAAACAAGATTGGCGGGCTGTATATATCGTACAATTCTGTCACTATGTTTTTCTTAGTCGTTAAGCATGTGGATCATTCACTTAATATTGCAACAAAGTATTTTATCGCCGCGTGAGTCGAATTCATTTTCTATTGTATTAGGATGCGATTATATTTTATTGTACTATATCGTGGCGGGTCCCAATTCTCTTTTTGATCCTTCAACGATCTTCCAACGTATCCGAATAGAAAGTTGTATTCTCCGGTAACAGCTTGCGTACTAGAAAACAATAATCACGTCTCAGCAATGATATTAAAGTTCTATCCTCTACGTGACAAATTTTCATAACCAATCAAATTTACGTCCGTAGTCGGTTTAATAGTTACCATAGAGCAAGACTAATAATGGAGATGGAGAACGGCTCCAGCGACTAGCGTATACTGTAGTTTTATTGCATCATACCATATAATTGACTCTGTGAAAACGTTACCATTTAGTTTATAGCTAATTACATAGGGGTTTTAACGTCTGTACTTTACAAATATTTCCATTACAGTGTTTTTATGTTCACCGTGTTGTGTTTGTTAATAATAATAATAATGTCTTTTATTTTCCCGATATCTACAACTCAAGTAAAAATATAAAACATCTACAAAATTTTGTTAGTATTGTTAGTTTTTAATTAATATTATATATTAGTACTGTTAGTTGCACTGGTGTAGATATGGACCTATTTTTGGGTGAAGGCCTCCTCCATCTTTTTCCAGGCAGTTCTGTTCTTGCCTATGGTCATTCACTCCTTGCCTACTGTTTCGGTAACATCATTCCACTGTTTGATAGGTCTGCCAACATTTCTTATTCCTTCTGGCCCATTCCATCTTGTCGCTGTAATTGTCCACCGAGAGTCGGAGAACCGTGATATGTGGGTCACTGCCACTTCAATTTCAGCGCCTGGGTAAGAGAATCAGTTATTTTTGTTTGCTGTTTAATATTTGTTGTGTTTGTTCGACTTAAAAAGGAGGAGGTTATCAATTTGTTCGTCGTCTGTGTTTGTGCTGTCACAGTTCCGTCATTCATGATACGATTTGGAAAAGTTTTCCATGCTTTGAAAGTAGTATTGTATATTAAGCATCCTTAGAAATCGTTTACTACTTTATAGTCAACGTTGCATAGGCCAGTATCCAGGTCTCATATCAGACAAAGTTGTTTTTATAACTTTATTCTAAAGTTTAATTCAATACATTTTGATATTCCCACAACAGGGAGCAAGAAATTGAGATCGATGTATTTGTGCCAATGTTTTTCGCCTATAACAGGTACTAGAGCGTGTCGTGAATAATTCATAATATCAGTTGTACCCATTTGGGATGCGATGCAAACGAACCGTAAGTCAAGTTAACAAAAAACCGTTCTAAATCATGGAAATGGCTACATGAGAGAAACAAAAAATACATATTATTTTCGCAAAAAATTGTTTCGACGTATATATAAAATTTTTGCAAACCACTTACGAGAGGTTCGCTTGGGGAAGCCAATTTAATTATGTCCTGCAATGGATCTTCTACGGCTGAATCATAATAATTCGTTTATATTGTAAGGGCTGTCTACGGGAGCACGGATTTAATTGGAAGGTACATAAGAAACCCAGGTTCTATCCGCTGTGAGGAAATCTACATGTTTAAAAAAAATGGTATAAGTCCGCCAATTCGTAGTGGGGTTACGTGACTAACTATGCCCCTACTAAGATACTTCCGAGAGTAATTTTTTTTTTTTGTTGACGGGGAGGAAATCTTCACAAAGATACCCCGCCTTCTGGGGGGAAGGCGGCGGTTATGTGGGGATCTTACCCACTAAAACCTCCCCGGTGGCCCTTTCCTCGGTGCATGACGAGGGGCTCCGGGATCTCACGTGGAACGCACCGGAGCCCCTTTGCACTGTGCTCAAGGAAAGCACGTCCCGGGGGGAGGTTACTCCCTCCTCCCCTGTGCCCTCGCAGCGAAAGGCGGCACGAGCCAGCCGATGTCGCCTTCTTCCCGGGTCCACTTTGGTGGACGACGTAGGCCCTCACCCTCGTCGCCCAGTGAACCCGAGGCCCCTTTTAGTCGCCTTGTACGACAGGCAGGGGATACCGTAGTCTTATTCTTGAGAGCCCAGAACTACTGGGCTGGCGAGAGTAATACTTAGAACAACCTGTAGTTGGTGATCCGTCGCCACTTTATCCTATCTGCAGCATTGTGCAAAGGATTGCTAGGTAGCAAGAGTGGTGACAGTCCAACCTGAATTCTCCGCGACGGAGCATAAAATACTTTTATAACTTTAATGATAGAATAAATCTATTGCTGAATAATTGTACCCTCAACATTTATTCAATTAAACCTGGTTTATGAAACAGAGACTGAATAACAGCATATAATTGTGGACGTAATAATGAAATTAAAGACTGCTTGACTATAAACTAATGGAGAGTAATTGGAAGCTAGCGTATCGAAATTAACTCTTTGTTATGTATATAAAGAAGTCGATAAAGGATATCTGCTCATTGCGTTTCTTAATCAATGAGAAACGTGAAATAAATTATAAACTTGTCGTTTTATATTTTCAAATTTCAGTCATCAAATTGTATTTGCTTTCATATTTTATTAATATTACGTCATCTTTAAACAGTACAATGCGTGAAGACTATGTTTTGTAAGTATAGTTATGTATGTTTATTTAATATTTAACTTTATCCAAAGAAAATGTAACGTATAACAGTTTTTGTCTGTAAACCTTAGGAACTACGTAACCGACTTAATTTTCGCATTAAATTACCCATTTATTAGGAGGTTAATAGGCTTTATATATAATATTATATATAGATATATATCTCACCGTTATAAACCATCACTATCGCCACTTAAATTCCAAATGTCACCGATTATATTGCAGGAATACTTTTGGTCTAATACTTGTTTATTTAAAACGGAAAACGTTATAAAAAAAGTAAGTTAAGTAAGTTAGTTATTAGTTTGTGCTCGGTGTATTGCGATGGGCTCAAAACTTGTCACATATGGGACCTAAAACATTTGGTTATTATGACGTGACATTTATATAAAGAGATTTTAACGTTATCTGATTGCAATAATTGCTATAAAAGGAAGATCACTTGATAACTTAAAAGGTATTGTTTTAGGTATTTATTTTTAACTTAACTATAGTGAAAATGGATTCATTTAGACATAAATTTAGGATAAGATGATTAGAAACGTTTTTTTTTTAAACTTGTTAATGTTTTTGTAACACTATTTTTCAGGCAATCACCTAAAAATCAACGGTTTTATAGTAATTTGGCATCTGTTATGTCGATCTATTCCCTCTTTGATCCGACATGGTGGGGTTACAAAGCTAGTAACAAGGTTACGGCGCTCAATGCTTTGGTAGTTCGAACGTTTGGACCAATTTGCTTCGTTTCGCAAACAATGTACTTATGTTTGAACTATAGAACGTTATCAATCACTACACTGCTTTCGATTTTTTCGATCATGCCAGTGACTTTTCTAACTAACGTAAGTTATTCACATTAACAAATAATTTATTTAAATCCGGTACTTCTAATACGTAAGGCAAAATGCTGCCGTTATCCATGAAATAGCGACTGACCGAGTCGTGGTTCGGCCCTCTCGGGCGCCCTCGGATCGGAATGCTTACGCGTAACATAGTAACCGTCCAAGCCGAGGTTAACCCTCACCCGGGGGACCCTTGTGTCGAGTTACTAGCGATAGAGATTTAGGCTAAGCGACGTCACCTCTCAATCTGGTGAAGAAGTCAAGGCCAGCTTTTCTGGACGCTGTGTAGTTCGTCAAAAAGGTAATTTCGTGTTAATGATAACATTAATAGATGAATCTTTTGTTTACGGCAAAAATATTCTTCACACTTTCAGACATGTCTCTACTGTGCGAACAGACGTTCATACAAGAGCCTAATGAAAACATTTATGGATAAAATTCATCTCTATAACTATAAACGTGAAAGTAAATTCATTGAAAAGGTAATTATCTATATGCAACTAAATTTATTCTAATTTTAATTACTTCGTTTTCCGGAGGATCTGGGTAGTTTTTTTTTCGAGTGTATGAACCTCCATGACAAACTTGGTGCCTTGTTATTCCGTCATGAAGAGACGTTGAGAAAGGAAATCCTATGCTTCATTCGTTGATTACTTTAGTGTATCCTTTAAGACAAATGTACTAAGCCTGCTATTTGTTTAACCATAATATCTTTATAACCACGAGCACTGTACACAGGTTTTGAATAGGAAAATAGAGTTCTGAGCAACCACTTTTTGTTTCTTTCTAATCTGGCCAGTCAGTCGGCCAGTTTTCTGAATAACCAAATACATGTGAGGAAATAAATACTATAGTGTAATTTGTTTATGCTACGGCAAGGCTTTGCTGTTTATTGCCATATTCGATTCTATAGAACAGCTAATTCGAACGTAATATAAAATTCTTATGCAGATCTTAATTGGCTTCGTAATTCAGGTATTAAAACAAATGAGTCGTGTTAAGGTCACGGCAGCGTGTGAAAGTAGTACATGAGCATTAACGGACCTAAAAATCTCCATCGGCCATTAGAAACCAGTGCTTATAATGTCGTTACATTCGACTATTAATCAACTTTTACAGAAATTACATATAAAAAATAGTCATCTTGAAAAATGTACGCGAGGTTGATAACCAAAAGCATGCATAAATTTCTTATTTCTTTATACAGGATGTTTATTTGAGGAATTATTCTTTAAGGCAAGTAGCTCGAATTCATAATTTAATTATTGCAAATCCATTCGCTACTTCAATAAACTATTTGGTGTACCAAACTGAATAAAGTTACTAAAGTTACGGCTTATATATGTCCCACTGTTGGGCATAGGTCTTTTCTGTAAATAGAGTATAAGGGCACAGTCACACGAGCAACATACAGATTAGCAGATTTCACATGTCGTAGAAAATTTTCAAGACATCTAGGTTTCAGGTAGGCATCACCAGCTAAAAATTGGAATGAGCAATTTAATTGGTGCTGGCACTGGGGATAGAACTCGGGTTGTTAGCGTACTACGCAACATGAGGCGACCACCCGAACACTGAAATATCACAGCTCAAAAGTAACTAATATTTTTCTTCCAGCAACAAATTACAATCGAACATTACACTCGGCGAGTAACTTATTATTTAACAATATGTTTGATGTCAGTCTGTACATTATGGATTATTATACCTATAATAAACAACAAAAAGAACGTGGAAGTGATTATGAACAAAACGGTTATATTGCAAACTAGTATATACCTGTGGATGCCTTTTGATTACGAATATAATTACACAAATTGGGTCATTATTCACATAATTAATAGCTACGTCGCCATTACTGGCAGTGCTATTTTAATAATGTTCAATTTGGCCTTCAACATGGTCCTTTTTCATTTCATTGGTCACATAAAAAACCTTAAAAGAAACTCGAAACAGAATTTTCTAAGTCAATGACCAATGCAGAGGTTAAGAAAAAGTTTTCCGGTTTAATTGAATATCATAATTTTATACTACGGTAAGTAATATTTTGTTTTTGTTTTGATTAATCAAATTCAGAATAATAAGTAAATCGTATAAATAACAATTGTAGGATTTTTGAAGAGATTCAAGATGCATTTGGATTAAATGTGACTGCTAACTATTGCCAGAATTTGTTAGGAGACAGCCTTATTTTGTATCAAATCATGTTCGGGGTAAGTGAATATTCAATTATCAGCCCATAAAGAGTATTTACTGATTCTGTTTCATATTGAATGGCATTGAACATAATCATCGATTACTATTGTTGAATTGTTTCTAGCCACCTTCGTAAGGACGTTACTCTATATTGACTATAATCTATCTACGCTATGGTTACCATTTTTTTTAATTACAATATTCGCTGCTAGTTCGGTGGATTATGACAAGGATTTTCATTCTTTTATTTTTAGACTATTGACGTGAACCATGACGTGTCGTAGGAATGGTTAATCAAGCATGCATGTTAGTAATATTTCTAAAAAAATCATAACGTAATACGTAACTATGATACATTTATTGATAACGTATATAATAATAATAAAGTATTTTATTTCTCTATAACTCCAATTAAAAATTACAAAATGTTGTTAGTATTTAACTTTTATTATAGATTACATATTAGTACTGTTAGTTGCACTGGTGTGGATATGGATCCCTTTTTGGGTGAAGGCCTACTATCTTTTCCAGGCAGTTCTGTTCCAATGTTCATCGACTCCTTGCCTACGGTTTCGGTAACATCATCAGTCCACCGTTTGATTGGTCTGCCAATATTTCTTGTCCCCTCTGGCCCCTTCCATCTTGTCGCTGTAATTGTCCACTAAGAGTCGGAGAACCGTGATATGGAGTCCTTTTGGATATGTAGTGATGACTTATATATAATATGTAGGTACATTTAGTATTCATTATTAAGTATGGCATCGTCTAGTTAAGTTCATTTATTTCCTATGCAAACAAAGGCTGGAAGATATCGCTCTTAGCGATAAGGTCGCCCATTATACAATAAATTGTAAAATGTACCATAGTTCTGTAAATTGCTTGTTTCATTTTGATTTGCCTAAAGTTATCTACATCTAAGTTACGTCTATTTCTCTAATCATCGGTAAATAATTCATAACTTTATGTTTTCCCTTAAGATACTGTTTATTTAAAAAAATTGAATTATTATGAATTAAACCTATACTTGGTCGGACTGATGGAAACAGGCCATCTCTCTGAATAGAGGATTAAAACAAACCCCGTCACACGACCCCAGTACGGATTGACAAACTTCACATGTATTTGTCATCATATGTCATTTGACTACAGGAAGAAGGCTACTGGTTGACTTACGGAATGATGTTGCTGGCATATTTGGGAAGCCTTGTACTCTTGTCGTTTGTATTGGAAGATATAAGGATAGAGGTAAATAAAACAAAATAGTGGCAGTCTAGGTAGCCGTTTCAGCATGTGCCATTACTACAACAGGGTATCAACTGTATTCTCCCACGTCCATTAATTATATCTATTATTTTATTTACAAAGATATAATTTAAAAATTAGTATCTCTACATAGTATACAAAACCTATAAATACAATAAACACAATAATATATGTATTAATTATGATAAAGTATTTAGTAATACTAAAATGACAGATTTTATTTTCGTTTTTAACCTATTTATATCACTTAATATTCTATAACCATATAATGGTCATGATACCATTTAGTTTATAATTAGTTTTGACGGAAAACAGAATTTGTTTCGTAATCTCCACATTTAAATGCTGGCCCAACTGTTGTGACTTAATTATACCTGATAGTAAAAATAATATTTTATGACGCGTTAGCATTTTTTGAGCCAAATAAATCACTGAATATCAAATCTATAGATTATTAATTAATATTTATTAATTATATTTTTGATAGAGTGACGTTTTGTCGAACGCAGCCTACAGCATTAAATGGGAGAGCATGTCAATTCCGAATCAAAAAACTTATTTATTAATCTTGGCGAAAATGCAACCACCCTTGGAATTTATATCAGCGGGAGGTCTAAGGGCTGGTGTACAACCGATGATTGCTGTAAGTAAAGAAATGTATTCTTGATAATTTAGTTCTGTTACGTAATAATCTTCTAAAACATTTATACGTAATATTTTTATAGTACTAAATAACATTGCAATCGCCTCAATCCATATAAAAATGACTGCTGTAATGAGTTTAAAACGCCAGAAATCAACAATAAGATTAAAGTGCTAAATCTATATATATATATATATAAAAGAGAAAGTGTGTGGGTATGTTCCATATAGGCTCCGAAACGACTGGACCGATTCCAATGAATCTTTGAGGGAATCTTCACATTGACCTGGTGAGTAATCCTGTAAGTAGTACTGTAGTTTGGTGACAATTGGAGCACTCCTCTTTTGAACTGTCTAACAAGCCATACGTCGTACTTTTATTTCTGACATTAACTTGAGCCCGATATGTTTTTGTATAAATGATAGGAATGATATTGTATTTACTGATATGTACATGGGTATAGGTAATGATCTTCACCCGATTGTGAAGAGAATGAATACAGAGAGAAATGAATAATTTTATATATTGTGAGAATATATTATGTGATTTAATAAGAAATATTCTCGTATCAAAATGATGCAAGCATTAAAAATGTATGATATAAAATATGGTCGACTGAATTAATGGGAGAAATGTTTTATGTTTAAAGAGCATACGTCTAAAATAAATATATATTATTAGACTGTGTTTAACCAGTTGCTAACATTTTATTTCTCAGATATTAAAGTCTACATTTTCGTATTACGTCATGCTGAAATCCACAGTTAACACTTGAAAATACATTATAAGCCGACGAGTACACTTTTAATTATTTCGTTTTTTTTTTTATTTAAGCTTCACGAGTTTTGCCATCAATTTAATTATTGTTTCTAATTTTTAATAAATTATTATGTATTGCCAGTATTGTATTTAATATTTAAACGCAATGATGTTTCATTTATGATTAATTGCATACTTTTTTGGACGAACTAACACAGTTTTGTTTTGTTTAGTTTGGATTGAGAGGTGGCATAGTTCTTAGGTCGCTTAGCCTGAATATATACTTTTAATTAACAACGGTACAGCCATAAAAATAACTGTTATAAAACGGCCTCGACTTGTACCTTACACAGCTTATTATAAAAAAATATAATAAAATATACGAAGCTTAAAATCTTTAAAGATTGAATCTTTTCTTTATTATAATAGTCTGTGTCATTGTCCTCGATTATCTTCTAGCAATAGCAATCTTTACAACCTAAAACCATATGTCAGATTTTAACCGCTGGAAGAAATCTGAATTGAACAGTTGTCAAAATGTTAAATTAAAGTCGTTAAAGTTTCCAATCCTAGATGGACGATGTATATTTGATTGGAGAACTATCTACTACAGGAGGTATCTAAAAGAAACAATGTATCCAACATAGCTGTAAATACAATAAAAGAACATAAGAATTGCGAAAAATATTTTAATATATTAAAACTTATTTTTTCCAAGAAACAACTTTCTCGTAGCCGTAAGCAACGTTAAGTTGTTTAACTTGCAGGAAGGAAACTTAACACATTTAAAAGGATTTCGTGCGCCAATTGTTTCGCTTATAAGATTTTATGAGCTAAATACTGTATTTTTCATACTTGGTTGTGTTGGTTTTTCCGACTTCAAAAAAGGCCCCTCCTTTTTCTTAATTCGTCTGTGTATTTTTTAAATTTTTTTTTCCTCATAACTTTGGACTGGATGAACTGATGACTGAACCGATTTTGATGTTTTTTTTTTTCAATTGAAAGATGGTGCTTCCCATGGTCCCTTTTTAATTTGGTCCAATTCTAACAATGGCATCGATATAAATACATCTAGCCATCAGCCACTCCCCTCTTTTTGTTTTTTTAATTTTAGGAAAAATTCTAAGACACGAGCAGCCTGCCTAAATAGCGGACTAGCTCTTACACTCTCTGTATAGGAAGGCCAATTATTTCGTTTAAATTCCTAATATGAATTCGAAGCTTGACATGGAAATGCGACTTAGCAGTTACGTGTATTCGAGACTTTAACAAATGCAAGCTTTTAGTGGTTGCGACATTCGTTGTACGTGGATGAAAATAACATAACACTATGTTAGTCGTTGGGATTACTTACGTGTAGAGCATAAACAAGTTTCGTGACATGTTTATTCTAAGTAAGCAGTGATACCCTAGTGCATAAGCGGTTTCACTCATGATGGGATGGTTGCGGGTTCGAGTTGACTTTAGGAATAAAAAAAATTACATACTAAAAATTTGTACCTGGTCTATTATTATGGGCTTACCTTCAGTTCTTACTTTACTATCAGTCTCATATCGGACCAACTATGATATGGAAATAAGCTGTCTCTGTCTACCCCACTGGGGTTGAAAGCATGTGAAACTGTTTTTTATTTATTATAAATAATTTCATACTATTTTCCACTATGTTCTGATGCAAGCAGTTTAAAATCACGAAAGGTCTGTACAAATACAAATATATGAAACACAATTAAAAAAAAAACTCACACTTATAATAATAAATAAATAAGCTCTCGCGAATTTCATCTTTAATATTATTTAGTAAATTATCAGTGCAGATGTAAATAATTTAAGCGATTTATTTTATAAATTATTGAATCCCATTCCGCTTGTACAAATGAATAGTCATTATTTTCATTTTTTAGTACAAAAAAAAATTCAAAAAAAAAATTCTGCTTTGTGTAATGCGAAGACCGCCTGTCACATAATGGGGGCCTAATAAGTTTGGTGAAAAGCGGACAGCAAAAGCTCTGTCTAGCCCGCTAGAGTTGAAAGCGCGTGACAGATTATTTAAATTTTAAAATTAAAAATCATCAAAGGAGAAGGATCTCTAGCGCAGCTTCATTTATAATTAATTGCATACTTTTTGGACGAACTAACACAGTTTTGTTTTGTTTAGTTTGGATTGAGAGGTGGCATAGTTCTTAGGTCGCTTAGCCTGAATATATACTTTTAATTAACAACGGTAATAAGCCATAAAAATAACTGTTATAAAACGGCCTCAACTTGTATACCTTACACTGCTTATTATAAAAAAATATAATAAAATATACGAAGCTTAAAATCTTTAAAGATTGAATCTTTTCTTTATTATAATAGTCTGTGTCATTGTCCTCGATTATCTTCTAGCAATAGCAATCTTTACAACCTAAAACCATATGTCAGATTTTAACCGCTGGAAGAAATCGAATTGAACAGTTGTCAAAATGTTAAATTAAAGTCGTTAAAGTTTCCAATCCTAGATGGACGATGTATATTTGTTCGGAGAGCTATCTACTACAGGAGGTATCTAAAAGAAACAATGTATCCAATAATCTTACAACTGTAAATACAATAAAAGAAGATAAGAATTGCGAAAAATATGTTTATATATTAAAACTTATTTTTTCCAAGAAACAACTTTCTCGTAGCCGTAAGCAACGTTAAGTTGTTTAACTTGCAGGAAGGAAACTTAACACATTTAAAAGGATTTCGTGCGCCAATTGTTTCGCTTATAAGATTTTATGAGCTAAATACTGTATTTTTCATACTTGGTTGTGTTGGTTTTTCCGACTTCAAAAAAGGCCCCTTTTTCTTAATTCGTCTGTGTATTTTTTAAAATTTTTTTTCCTCATAACTTTGGACTGGATGAACTGATGACTGAACCGATTTTGATGTTTTTTTTTTCAATTGAAAGATGGTGCTTCCCATGGTCCCTTTTTAATTTGGTCCAATTCTAACAATGGCATCGATATAAATACATCTAGCCATCAGCCACTCCCCTCTTTTTGATTTTTTAATATTAGGAAAAATTCTAAGACACGAGCAGCCTGCCTAAATAGCGGACTAGCTCTTACACTCTCTGCATAGAGAAGGCCAATTTTATCGTTTAAATTCCTGATATGAATTCATAGCTTGACATGGAAATGCGACTTAGCATTTGCGTGTATTCGAGACTTTAACAAATGCAAGCTTTTAGTGGTTGCGACATTCGTTGTACGTGGATGAAAATAACATAACACTATGTTAGTCGTTGGGATTACTTACGTGTGGAGCATAAACAAGTTTCGTGACATGTTTATTCTAAGTAAGCAGTGATAGCCTAGTGGATAAGCGGTTTCACTCACGACGGGATGGTCGCAGGTTCGAGTTGACTTTAGGAATAAAAAAAATTACATACTAAAAATTTGTACCTGGTCTATTGTTATGGGCTTATCTTCAGTACTTACTTTACCATCAGTCTTATATCGGACCAACTATGATATGGAAATAAGCTGTCTCTGTCTACCCACTGGGGTTGAAAGCATGTGAAACTGTTTTTTATTTATCATAAATAATTTTATACTATTTTCCACAATGTTCTGATGCAAGCAGTTTAAAATCACGAAAGGTCTGTACAAATACAAATATATGAAACACAATTAAAAAAAAAACTCACACTTATAATAATAAATAAATAAGCTCTCGCGAATTTCATCTTTAATATTATTTAGTAAATTATCAGTGCAGATGTAAATAATTTAAGCGATTAATTTTATAAATTATTGAATCCCATTCCGCTTGTAAAAATGAATTGCCATTTTTTAAGTACAAAAAAAATTCTAAAAAAAATTCTGCTTTGTGTAATGCGAAGACCGCCTGTCACATAATGGGGGCCTAATAAGTTTGGTGAAAAGCGGACAGCAAAAGCTCTGTCTAGCCCGCTAGATTTAAAAGCGCGTGACAGATTATTTAAATTTTAAAAATTAATAAAAATTCATCATTCATCAAAGGAGAAGCGATCTCTAGCGCAGCTTCATAATAAATAAGCTCTCACTTCCTTCTTATCAAAACATACTGGATCTAGATATAAATATATTGCATATCTTTGTTTGTATCGAAATTTCTATAAACAATTTTTTCAAAAAATTGAACATCTATCAATAAAGTGTAAAGTATTTCATTTGTTAAAGCTTTAAAATACGAAAATCATTAGAACAATCCTTAGCTCAGTGTGGATCTATTAGATATTTTTCTTGGTCGCTTCACTCTTGTCAGAGTGGTCGTGGTCATCATGATCCGGTGGGTTGGGCAGCAGACAGCACCCGCCGCACGACGTCTCGCCACCTCCGCCTGCTGGTCGTCAATCGGGCACATTCGTGGAGGGAGCACCCACCATACCCGCACCTGATCCAACCATCGCATCGGCGATCTACCTCGTGGTCTGCTTCCTCTACTTTGCCCTGCACGACAAGACGCTCTAAACAATCGTTTCCACGACGGCTTACATGCCCAAAGAACTTGAGTATTCGCCGACGTACTTGAGTAGATAGACGCTCGTTAATACCCAGCTCTTCAAGTATGGAGGCGTTTGTTCGGAATTCGGTCCACGAAATCCCGAGCATCTTTCTCCAACACCACATCTCCAGAGCGTCTATCCTTTGAGTTTCGGCTTGTCGTAGGGTCCATGTTTCGGCCGAGTAGAAAAATATGGGAAACACTAAAGATTTTACGAGCCTGACCTTAGTGGCTTTTGTTATGTTACGATTCCTCCATATTTTCTTGAGCTTGTCCATTGCACTTCTGCTCATAGCCATGCGTCTCTTAACTTCATCTGTGCAGCCTCCTTGATTTGAGATGAGAGCCCCAAGGTATATGTAGGATTGAACGACGTCGCAGTTTGCTATTTTGGTTATATCCTGCAGGTTGTTGTTAGCTCTGTCGACAATCATCATCTTGGTTTTACTGCGATTTATCTTCAAACCAAATTCTAGGCTGACACGTTCCATTTTTAGGAGAAGTTCTTCCATGCGGCTACTACTAGTGGCAAAGAGGGTTGTGTCATCTGCATACCGTAGATTGGCTATTTTGTAACCACCTATGGTTACACCGTCCGTCCAATCCTCAAGGGTTATACGCATAATTATCTCTGTGTACGTATTGAACAGAAGAGGAGAAATTATGCATCCTTGTCTGACTCCAGCGGTCGGGTGAAAGCTGTCCGAGAAGACTTCATCTGTTTTCACCGACGCAGTTCCGTCTTCGTAGAGGCGCCTAAGCAGATGCACTAAATGGTTTGGTGTACCCATTTGCAGTAAGGTGTCCCACAATTTAGGCCATTTCACCGAATCGAATGCTTTTGAAAAGTCAACAAAGCAGATGTAAGTTGGCTTGTTGAATTCTCGATACTTCTCGATGATCTGGCGGACAATAAAGATCTGCTCTCGGGTTCCTTTACCTTTACAAATCCTGCCTGTTCTGGTGCTATTTCCTTAGATAGGAAGCCTTGGAGCCGTTCATTAAGAATGTTCAGCATGATCTTACTGGCGTGGGATATGAGTGCAATTAGACGATAGTTGTTGCATTTTTTGTTGAGCCTTTTATGTAGTGGAACAAATACCGTGTGAGTCCATTCTTTGGGCCATATACCCGTTTTCCATATTTTGTTACAGAGTCTGTGGAAAGTGGATACACCAATTTCATCCAGAGCCTTTATGGTTTCTATCGGGATCTCGTCTTTCCCTGTAGCCTTTCCATTCTTCAGACGATTTATGGCCGCTCTAACTTCCGATTCTAGAATGTCTGGCTCTAACTCGGTTTCATTCTTGGGCTCAGTTTTGGCAAACTCCTCTGACTTGTTGTCTAGGAACAAAGACTGACAATACTCCTTCCAAACATTCGATATGCCTTTTAGCTCACACTGCACTCTGCCATCACTATCTTCTATGGCCCTTATATATTATTTATATATTAAATTACGCTTGTACGATAGGCAGGGGATACCGTAGTCATATTCTTGAGAGCCCAGAATTACAGGGCTGTGAACCATCTCCTAATACAAGCCTAAGCTTATTTGGAATGGTTAACAAGAATGCTAAAAAAATTTGTAAAAAAATATGTTAATATTATTTAAAAATTAATTATGGCCTCAGCCATCTATGCCTTCGTCTATCGCTTAATCTATGATCGGATCGGGGGTGGGCTAATTACGAAACCGCAAACGTGGCGCTCTAGGCGAAGCTTTTCAAAGCTGTCCTCAAGCAGTTAAAACTTTCGGAGTTTTTCTGAAATTATTGGTTAAGCTGTTAGTGGAGGAGAAGTGTGTGAGTCATTTTTATTTTTCTCTTTATCGGTAAATTTTAATTCTTTGTGTTCAAAATAGTTTACGACTATGCTAACACCACATTTTTTACCTGATGATTTGCACCAATACTTAAAAATAACTCAAGGGAAGGAAGAATATGATATTTCCTTACATTATATTATTATAGGCTTCTAATGTTAATTGATAAAAGTTATTAAGCCCTTGACATAATCTGAAATCTGATTAAATCTTCCCAATATAATCCTACAAGTGGTAGGCAAAGACATTTGTTGCTTCTTTTACATCTATGCATCTATGCATGTATGCATAGAAGTGAACTATTTGGCCGACATACAATTGCTACCATTAAGATTGTTGTCTCTCTTTTCGCGAAAATCAATTTATCAGCTACGCTGAAACTGAACTGAACTTAGAAAATTTCATAGCTCTTCGATTTGCTACAGCAATGGCGAAGAAAAGAAAGGAAGTTAACTTATATTATTAAATGAGATGTTTCTTTGTTTTACTGCAAAAACTGCAGATGGTATACTATACGATGGAATGAGTTACAGAGAATATTTTAGTACATAATATAAGCACATACTATAGTAGAACTTTTTGGTTTAAAAAATAACAATTATTTTTTTATCATGAATTATTAATTAAAAAAATTCCATTCGATTGACATATATTTTATTGTTTATTATTTAATTAAACAGCTGAATTTGGTAAAATAAGCCGAAGTAAAGCGACAGTGGTGGATCTTTAGTAAATAATAATTAACCAGTACAAACGATTTGAGTGATATATTTTATAAATTAATTAAAATTACAATCAAAGGGCTATGGAACTTTAGCGCAGCTTTATACAATCTGAAGACATTATCATGCTCTTACAGTAGATTGAACATTTACATAGCGGAATTGAATTTTCGCAGAGAAATCACAGAGCAGCTGGCTTTACTGCCTGTTACAGACATCTCAACACGGCTTGTTCTACTCTCAGCCCTTTGTAGCAAAGGATCCGTACAATTTCTCTAATAAACCAGCGACTTACAACTGTATTTGTATTATTGTTCAAATATAATATACTATATAATGGCTTTTACGTACTTTTAACTAGACTATCATTGCATATATATATAACCCTAAATCGGCAAAATCCCGCTCCGGGAGTAAAAGAAACATATGAATGTATGGCGGCCGCCATTTTCAAATTTTGGGTTAAGTCGCAAATATTCATTCGTTGCCAATTCCCTAGAGTACTCGTAATAGAGTAAAACTGCATTTTTTTAATTTGCTTGGAAAGCATCACAAAACTGACTACGCCACAAATAGAGACAGAGAATACGGACATCATCCATATAGATCGGAATCCAAACGGAGCAGACAGAAACAGCAATCGTTATGAGCGTTCACGTTCATAAAGTTTATTAGTGATGAGTATACCGCTTATATATAAATGTTCAGGAACAGACTACCAACAACTTCACTGAAAATGTAACAAACTGAAATAAAACCAAGTCAATCACAAAAACATTAAAATAACCTAAAAATTCTTAAACAAAAACAAAAATCTAATCATCCTTTTAAATATATACAAACAGCAAACTTAAATTATAGTGAAACCAACTTCCAAACCAAATCAAAGGCCACATAGCAAATTGCGAGACAAACACATAGACCCAAAGTTCATTATGGTTATCCGTGTATGATGTTACAAAAATGTTATTAGTATCACATTTTGAAAATATATATAAATGGGAATACGGCATTAAATAAAACTACTTTTATAGATTTTAACTCGTTTTAATGGTATAGATACGGTTCTGGCGTACTGAAATGGAAAATCCAAACCTGCTTACCGGTTTGGGGTCCATAGTGCGAGTGCGCTTTCTATTGATTTTATACTATCATAGGATAAACAAAACTATATCAGAATTAAGAGTTTATTTACCACATTTTCAGTCGATGACTAAGTAAAAAGCATAAATTCGAAAAACCTAGGACGTGTACTAAAATAACTGTTTGCTTTCGTGTCTCGTTTTCGTAATAAAAAATACGATGCACAAGCAACAAATTTATGTTTGATGTTAGTGCAAAGGTTTTAGTTTACTTTGCGTAGCTACTTTAAAGTTCTACGGGTATGTCGGAATGCATTCCAACAACAGCTTTTGTTGTGTAGACCAAGGATATTTTATATAAAGTGGAGAATTCTTGACAACATTACTTTTAACATCGTGGTCAAAGTAGTTTGAAAATTATTACACAAGAATACTATTTTTTCCGAATTGTTGGTAGCGAATATTTCACTTTATATGTATCTATATACATATGAATAAGATCTGTATGACCTGATCTAACTTTATCTGTAAAGACTCGTGTATTGAATCACGGGCGGATAATTTAGATTTTAGTCATAAATATAAAGTATAAGAATTTTCTCTCCCTTTATATATCACTGAGGTGAAGTTCTCTTTCACAATTTGTTAAACGACTTAATTTTTAACTATCAGTGGCCACCATTTAATTACAACTAGAAATTGCAATTATACATGCTTTTATTATTTGCTATTTTTTGTTAATTGGAGTTTTAAAAATAATAAAAAAAAAAAAAAAAACATCATCCGTTAACAAAACAAGCTCGCTACTAACCCGCTACGAAGCGCGCTACGAAAACAAAAGCGGAATGACATACGCTCTTTCATGGAACCCGGAAACGAAACATTGTCGATCCACATCACGTGGTGACATGCAACTAACAATTTATTTGATATCTTTTTTTTGTGATCGTCTTAATGTATTTGGATAGAAAACATTTATCACAATATTTGTAAAAATGTAATGTTTTGGAAACAATTAACTACTTGACACGGTGTGTTTTGCTCTAATTTAGTCAAAAATGTTATTTTCCAGCCACAATGTCGAGATCGATCTTTATAATCATTGCTGAGTATTCCTTAATGATTATTGATAAATATGAACCATAGTTTTGTTAAGCAGGTTTACTGAATTATTAGAAATAGTAACACGTGTTTATTGTTCGCTATTTAGCTATAGGTTGACCTCATTACATTTGAGAATTAGAATTATGATGGAATTAATGCCACAGTTTGAGTCTTTTAAGAAAACATTAAAAGTGTAGTAGATTTCTTACGTTTAGGATATCAATTCAATTTCAATTTATTAGTTCATAAAAAGTAAATAAAACTATAATGGTAATTATTTTTAATATTTGGATTCTATTGTCGATGTAACGACTTCTTTTATTGACTTCTTAACTTTGAAAGTCGTTATTAGCGTAAAATATGGATTAATGACTTTATAGCGACGCTGCAACGTCGTCAAAACATCGCTTTCAAGGAAACTCGGACTAGTGACGTCTTTAGAGTAATGTTATTTTAACTTGTATGTAAAATAATTCTATATTTGTGATATATTTTATGGTTGTTACCTAGTGGTAGAACTTATCGATATGATCGTTGGCTTTTGAATCCCAGCGATAGCAAATTCTCCGTCTACTTTGTGGTAAAATTTTTAGAAATTTTTGTAATTAAAAACCGTTAAGCAAAACTACTGGCGAAACGTAAATCAGACTGTTCAGCCACTTTTATTCTTATTGCACTTTACACATTAAGGGTTACTCTTTTATTCTGCGTCTTGTCTCTCACTCTGTTCTTTGTTTTCGTCTTTTTCCTTCTGTGCAATTACCCTATCCATAAACTTATTAATTATTATCCAGTTCTCTTTGCTTCTTATCATTAAGTCAACTATGCTGTCTACCGTCACATTGGTCTTTAATTCAGCCTTCGTATTTTCACGTTCTCTTGCGAAACGACCGGATTCGAATAGCGTGTGTTCGACATCATCTATATTGTCTTCGCAGTACATTCTTATTGCACTGAAATTATTTTTTCTGTCTTAGTCAAAACAAATATATTATAATATACTTTAAAGAAATTTGAAGTATTTACAGGCTTTACGTCAATGTTCCGTTCCTTGTAAGGATCAAATAGAAATAGATGTATAATATAATAGAAAAAGGTTTACTCCATACCTTTTTGCTATCAAACACGAATAACCGAGTAAGGGGGAAGGGCTGGTTATGATTGATTACATCATATTGTGTTACCACAAGCTTTCAGAGTTGCACCACTTGCTTATTTCAAATGTTACCTAAGACACAGAGGCATTAAAATTTTCATAAATCCTGTTAACTAATTGCATACACCCAGTTATGAACAGCGATGCTGAAATTAACAACTCTCGTATTTACTACTCAAGTCAAAATGAGAAAATGACGTGGAAAGAGAAACCCGAAAAGAGAAATGGAAAAGATTTGTCAGGTAACATCATTCGACGAAACCATTTTTTTAAATATACAGTTAATCCATAGTAATAACGACCAGCCAGTTCATGACTCTTCAACGAACAAATGATTTCGGTGTATTGCTATAGCCTCAAACCCAGTAAGAACTTTATTTTTATTAGACTATTCTAATAAGTGTAATGAAAGCAGATAGAGAAGCTTCTATATTTGTCTACCCCACTAGGATTTAGGAGGTGTTAGTATTTTTATGTTACTTGGTAAATTTTTACCGACTACTTGCCGCACGACTAAGCGTATAGTAAGCTAAGAGTTTAAATTATAGGTTTAACTGAAAATTAGATAGTGATAAGTAATGATTCTGAGGTAAGCTTTGGCTAAAAACCACGAGTACCCGAAGAAAGCAAACCAGATTCTCATCAATTCTGGCCATTGTACTTATTTTTATAAGTGTTGGTATTAATATCCCTATGTGGCCCCTGGCACAGCACTAGACCAATCTCTTTCAATAACAGCATTTTTTTGTATGATATCTTACAGATTACGATGCAAAAGATATTTACGGTCCAGAAATTACCGACGAAGATTCTGCTCTGCTAGACCAACACGACAGTTTTTACATGACCACAAAGAGTTTGTTGGTGCTTTTTCAGATCATGGGAGTGATGCCAATTATGAGAGTGCCTAAAGGTAGAAAAAAAATGTGTTATGTAGAAATAAATAAAAAAAAAATTTTAACTTCGGTAATAGATTTTACTTCGCTAGTATTCGTGAGCATGTGTAAATCATTGAAATCATAGATCATTCAACTTCCAAAAGACCTCATCCGAGCTTTACCGTCCGATCTTTTGGGGGTGGAAAGCAAGGCGCGTGTTAAATCTATGGTGCCTTAATGCTTTACATCATATGCGATATATTTTAATACATAACAGCTATATTTTAATTGAAAAATTTTTGCAAGATTTATTATGGCCGTATTTAAGGTTAAAATTTGTTTGTAGATAGTAAAACAACGAAGCGAACAACATTTAACTGGATATCGAAGGCAACATTATGGGCGTACATAGTGTGGAGTTTAGAATGCATTATAGTCGTTAAAGGCAAGTATAACAATATTTCTCCTACATTCTACAATGTTACAATAAAAATTAGGCATAAATACCCCGTATTAAGTATAACATTGCAGAATTTGTAAACCTTTTTACTATTAAAAAAAAGAATTTAAATCAGTCAGTCAAATATGCCCGGTGTATAACGATGTGCCAAATGATGAAGTCACATTTGGGACCTAATAAACTTTATAAAAAGTAACCAGCGGAGGCTTTCTCTGTCTACCTCGCTAGAACTATAAGAACATGACATAGACATAAACATAGACATAGGCATATTCTTTATTGGCACAAAATATGAAACACATCAAAAAGACAGTTAAAAAGGACAAATAGGACATATGATGCCAATATTAGACACCGTCTCAGCGTATGCGTAGGACTAACGAAAGTCGTGCGCGCGCAATATTACATTTACATGGAATTTATTCAAACAGACAGTAAGAGCACAATAAATATGAAACGTGTATAAATAGTAAATAGTTGACAGCTTATTATTTCTTTAAATCTTATCTTAATTTGCGAGTGTTTGTTAACATTAGAAAACTTGTCTATAACAAGTTTACTTTTAACATAGATAAAAACGAAACCTTAATCTATATCGGATATGTAGTCATTTACAACAATTTATAAAAGTGTAAAACACGAAATTATAAATATATTCAAATTAATTATTTCGTAGATTTCTTTATAAAATCATTTTATGTAATAGAAAAACGCTACGCTGATTAAATAGTGGAGTAGTTTTTGTAGAAAGAAAGACAAAAATGTTACTGGAACTAAACAAGTTATTTTCTCTTATTTTTATTTACTAAATAATAATTAACGATTCGTGTTTTAGTTGGCAGAGAGAGACTTAGCAATTTCCAAGACAACTCTAACAAGCGTTTCGACGAAGTGATCTACAATATAATATTTCTGAGTATTCTCATACCGCACTTCCTTTTGCCGATTGCATCTTGGCGTCACGGTTCTGAGGTTGCGATTTTTAAAAACATGTGGACACATTATCAGGTAATAGACAAGTATATTTACGACACGAAAAACAAAAACCGACTTTTAATCGAATAAAACGTTAAACGATATAACGCCGTCTTTGTTTAGTTTTTTTAAAGAAAGCTAGCAATATTTCTATTTTTTTCATAAATATTACTAACATTCTTGTTAACCATTTCAACTAATCTTAAGCTTGTTCTAGGAGATGGTTCACGTCAATAGTCAAATGGTGGATTCAAACCCACGACTTTACGATTGATGCTTTGCTTTTTTCTTTGTTCAGTAGCAGTAGAAATATTACGAAATAGAATTAATGAGAACGTAACCAAATTCTCATCAAACTACTCTTGAAGTACATCCGTTTCCAATTAAAAATTTATCATCGATATCTCTTAGCGTGATTACAAGTTATTCGACCATTTGTGACGCAAATACTTGATGCAAATTTAAGACTTAAATGGTTTTTCATAGATGTCAATGTCAGAATCGGACTTCCTCCTTTGAAGTCGCTTAGAGATTATGTATCATATTAAAATTAAGTCGAAACTAGAAGGTTTTCAAATTGAAATTCATTGATTTTCAGTTGAAATACTTGAAGATTACCGGGACTCCAATAATTTTTCCAAATCTTTACACCTTAACATGGGGGTTGTGCATATTTTCCTGGACGCTAAGCGTTGCCGTGATCCTATCGCAACATTACCTACAAGAAGACTTCGAACTGTGGCACTCGTTTGCTTATTACCACATCATTGCAATGCTTGACGGTTTCTGTTCATTATGGTTAGTTTACAAGTATATTTACGAGAAAAAACAAAAGCCGACTTCAAATCAAATCAAATGTTAAACGATATTACGCGACGACGACCTCTTTATATATACGAATTATCGTATAAGTATTATGAAATACAATTATCCTCCGATAAAAAAAAATGAATATCAAAATCGGTTGGCGCGATATTGAGTTGTTCTTACATTTGTGGCGCACATACTTAATGTAAGTTTAAGACCTTTATGGTTGTCTCGTTGATGCCATTGTCAGAAATGGACCATACGAGAAGTATCAGTTTTCAAATTATAAAAGAATCATCAAAATCGGTTCACCCAGTCCAAAGTTATAGGGTAACAAGCAAAAAAAATACAGACAAATCGAGAACCACCTCCTTTTTTGAAGTCGGTTAAAAATATATAATACATACGCCATGTATATATTTTACAAATTTAAATTTGTTCGCAGGTACATTAACTGCAACGCTTTCGGAACCGCCTCAAAAGGATTAGCAACAAATTTACATAAGGCCCTTAAAGCCGAGCAGCCTGCCTTGAAATTAGCGCAATACAGACAATTATGGGTGGACTTATCCCATATGATGCAGCAACTAGGTATTTTAGTAGTTGTAATGTAAAAATATAACGTAACTAATAACTTATATCTTTGATAATTAAATTTAAAAGACGGTTAGGACAAAGTCAAAGAAATGCCGTGATTTCTCAGTGCCCGGGCTTCGTATCATAGTATGCTAGCAACCACATAGTTCGATCCTTTTGCCCACCAATGAAATTGTTTGTTGTAATTTTAAGTGATCAATTACCACACGCCCGACGGTGCAGAAAAATATCGTGAGGAATCCTACATGTGTTTGAAAATTCAAAACACGTGAAGCCTATAAATCCGGACTAGGGCCGTGTGGTGCAGTATGCTCTTACACTCTACTGAGAAAGACTCTGCCCAACGGTGGGAGATATGTATATATATAAGCTGTTACTTTTTAAACCTAAGAATAATCCTATATTCTCTTTTACACTAAATGTTTTTCCCAGTGACAAAACTTCCAGAAGTGGCAATAATGTTAGTTTACTTCGTAATGATTCTGATCAAGCCGCATTTCTAGTTTCTCGGGTATCCTAGAATCAGCGTGATATCGTGATAAGAGTAACTAACGGAAGCAGAGGTTGACTCCTGAAGGACCCTTGCCGATGGTAGAAGTTTAGGCTTCGCATTCTAAGTGCTCGGTCTCCTCTCAATTCGATGAAGTTCCCCCATCTGCGGTCACTGACTCAGCAGATGTGGCCGGCCGACTGCCAATTCAACCGGCTGACTTTAAGAGCTATGTCGACTGCCTTTGTTCTCCGTCAAAAGTTTTCTTTTTGGAGAAGCAAAGAGCTAATAACGGCATTCAGCTATAAAAAGGAAAAATATTTACGTAGAAGTCTTTTTTACAGGATAACATGACGATCACAAAAGTCTACGATATTTACGTGTGAAACGTCCTATACGACTAGTACTACTATTTGTATTTTATTAGTGTGATTTATATAGAATATGGAATAAAATACATTTTCTGATAAATGGGGCATCAGAGCGTGATAAATGTGCTAATAAATCTATTTATAAATATTGCTTATTTTCAGGCAGAGCTTATTCGAATATGTACGGTATTTACTGCATGGTTATTTTCTTCACGACCATAATTTCCCTCTACGGCTCTCTTTCCGAGATATTAGAGCACGGCCTCAGTTATAAGGAAATGGGATTATTTGTTATAGTCGGGTACTGCATGACCCTTCTTTTCATCATATGTAATGAAGCGTACCACGCCTCGAGAAAGGTCTTTAATACAGTAATATTTTAGTAGATTATTTTTTCATATCAGACATCCAAATATATATTTAATTCACCCACATTTTATTTTGTAGTCTAGCCTAAACAAAATTTTGTTACGTATATTTTCGATGCTTTATCTTTTATATCGGATGTAGGGGCAAATTAGCTTGCTGATCCTAATCTTAATGGATGCCGGAGATGCACAAACACCTACTAAAGATAATGCAGGTCCATTGCCTATGTTTCTAAGTTCACATCATCGTCATCAACTGCTGGAAATAGACTTTCCTCAATGCCTTCCACCATATACGATCATATTCTTTCCGCATCCACCTTCTTCCGGCCAAAGAGAGTCCTCCATTCCAAGATTTTCTTCCCCCATCTGCCGTCACTCTGCAGATGTGGCCGGCTGACTGCCAATTCAACTGACTGACTTTAAGAGCTATGTCGACTACCTTTGATCTCCATTAAATGTTTTCTTTTTGGAGAAGCAAAGAGCTAATAAAGGCATTCAGCTATAAAAAGGAAAAATATTTACGTAGAAGTCTTTTTACAGGATAACATGACGATCACAAGAGTCTACGACATTTACATGTGAAACGTCCTATACGACTAGTACTACTATTTGTATTTTATTAGTGTGATTTATATAGAATATGGAATAAAATACATTTTCTGATAAATGGGGCATCAGAGCGTGATAAATGTGCTAATAAATCTATTTATAAATATTGCTTATTTTCAGGCAGAGCCTATTCGAATATGTACGGTATTTACTGCATGGTTATTTTCTTCACGACCATAATTTCCCTCTACGGCTCTCTTTCCGAGATATTAGAGCACGGCCTCAGTTATAAGGAAATGGGATTATTTGTTATAGTCGGGTACTGCATGACCCTTCTTTTCATCATATGTAATGAAGCGTACCACGCCTCGAGAAAGGTCTTTAATACAGTAATATTTTAGTAGATTATTTTTTCATATCAGACATCCAAATATATATTTAATTCACCCACATTTTATATTGTAGTCTAGCCTAAACAAAATTTTGTTACGTATATTTTCGATGTTTTATTGAAAGATCTTTTAAAGCGGATGTAGGTGCAAATTAGCTTGCTGATCCTAATCTTATTGGATGCCAGAGATGCACAAACACCTACTAAAGGATATGCAGGTCCATTGCCTATGTTTCTAAGTTTACATCATCGTCATCAACTGCTGGAAATAGACCTTCCTCAATGCCTTCCACCATATACGATCCTATTCTTTCCGCATCCAGCTTCTTCCGGCCAAAGAGAGTCCTCCATTCCAACATTTTCTTCCCCCATCTGCCGTCACTCGGCAGATGTGGCCGGCCGACTGCCAATTCAACTGACTGACTTTAAGAGCTATGTCGACTACCTTTGATCTCCATTAAATGTTTTCTTTTTGGATTCTACCCGTAGAGAAATGCCGAGTAAAGCTCGTTATGCGACTTTAAACTTGTGGAGCAGTCCACTTTACTTAAGATAGAAATAGTTCATTCAATTAATAATTAATTTTCACCAGGCCTATAAGGGAGCCAATGTGGCAGGGGATCACTATCATCATATGCCGGACACTATTTTTTTGAAGGTGATTTTTTGTGCTTAAAAAACCGGCAGACGGCAAGTGATTGGTACTTAGGCAGGGAGTCGAACTTCTTAGCCACTAGGCTACCACTGTTTCTAGTTTGCTTGCTAAAATTTAGCTTTAACTAGAAGTCTTTTCCAGGTGGGATTGGAATTTCAAGTCCGCTTGTTGAACGTCAATTTGGGTTCAATAGATAAAAGCACTCGACGCGAAGTTGAAATGTTTCTGGTAGCTATTGCCAAAAATCCGCCCATTATGAATCTAGATAATTTCACTGATATTAACCGTGAACTCTTCACAGCGGTAAGTGCCTTTGTTTAGTTTTTATTTATAAATGATAAAAAAAATACTGTAAAAAGGTTAAAGGTGCAGACAAACGTATAACTGGACAATTTTTTTTGTATTTAAGGGTTCTAACAATAGCGGCTTGCCTAATACTAAGTTTATTAAATTTATGATTGAAAACGCACCTGCAAAAATAGAAAACGCAGGTGCGTTTTAAATCCTAAGGTTTTTCATTTGAATTTATTCCCGATGTAAAACGATGATGTATACAGAAGATGAATAGTGTGATTGCGAGCTCTGTCCATCCCAGATTGGCTTAAAGGGCATTGGAGTTGGTATGTTTTATTAGGGTAAAACGAAACGAAGAGGCCTTCACCCTCGAGAACGAGGCATTCTTACATAATTAGCTTAATTAATACATCTAGAAATATAAGAAATAAATTCACAGTAGATTATTAGAAATTAGCATATATTTGTAATTAGTTAGTAAGAAGTATGAGGCTTTTTATTTTTTTTTAAATGAAACATAGCAGATAGCACCTAATGTATTTCATTACTAACTTCAGAGGTGTAACGTTTGAATTAAATTAAATATCCCATATTTTGAAGGTAGTTTACTTTTTTCTTTTCATTTAAATTGGTACCGCTCGCTGTAAAATTTCTTATGACTTAGTTAATTATATTCCGGTTAGAAAATATTATAGATACCTCATTGATTTTCCCCGTACAACATTGCGCAAACAACTGATCTGGTCCTAGAAAATATTCATTCATTTTACATATTGAAGTCTCAATACATTTTGCTGTAGAGGTCCACAGCTGGTTGTGACACCATATTTATTTCACAAGTGATACGGGTAATCTATAACATGGGATCCGTTGAACAGCGCGAGATCTATTGGGGGTCTATTTTAACGTCCTGCTTGTTTCTAATTTTCGATCGAACAACTCTTTAGTAAAGTTTTTTTTTTCAGAACATATCATACATGTCGACGTACCTTATCGTGTTGATGCAGTTCAAGTTAACGTTACTTAGACAAGGCACAAGGAAGGCGATAAATGCTATTGTTAACACCATTTTTAACACTACCACAGTAGGTAGTACTGAAGTGGACAACGATTAGAAATAGTATATGTATTGCAGATATTTTTATTTTTTATGCACAATTAATTTCAGTTAGTTAGAGTCTTTATCTTCCAAGATATTCAAACTTTCTTAGCCCACCATTTATTTTTGCTCAGGAATGTAGTAAAAGGTACAAACGAGCTTATGCGTTATCTGATCTTAATTGGCCATCGTCTCAAACGTAAATCGACAACACCAGAGGGTTTAAAATTGCGTTGCCAGCCTTTAAGAAAGGAGTAGGCTCGATTCTAGGACCCTAAATCGAATAGGGTAGGAAACATCACTGGTGACAACTGGTTGATAGTGTGTGGAAGAAAGTTATGTTAAAAACGATCGAGATGGTGTCGATGGAATTTGAAATTTTGCCTTGATGTACTCTGAATAAACACAAAAAATATCTTATTTTTTCCAATACTAGTAAATATAACTCAGGATTTACTAACTAAAGGTTATCAACTATGTATATAAATAACAAACAATACTTGACCTCAATCGGATCAAAGATCTACCAGTCCTTTGAACTGCAGTAATAATCAAATAATTAAAGAACTTAGCACTGTCGCGTATTCAGACTAAAGACATTATCGCCCCCTCACAGTAGATAGAACATTTAGATTGTGGGATTGAATTTTCGCAGAGAAATTCTCAGAGCTGCTTACTGACTCTGTTAATGACATATCTCACTGCGACTCATTTTACTGTCGGTCTTTCATAACGTTAAATTAAAGGAATTGTTTTAATATATAATAAATACTCCATATAAACTGTCAGGTTCTTTTACCATAGTGGGGTAGACAGTGACAGCTTTTGCTGTTCGCTTTTCACTAATTAGATCCAAAATGTGACATAGGATGAACCAATGGCCTTGGATTTCTTGTTAAGCACAAGTTGTAAGAACAAGTATATTTACAGTAAAAACAAAAACCGACTTCAAATCGAATTCAAACGTTAAACCATTATACGGGTAAAGGTTCTGAATTCGATGTCGACGATTCGACATTACACAATTTGGCGCATATAATTTATGCAAATCTAAGATTCAATTAGTTTTCTCATGGATGCCATTTTCAGGATTGGATCAAATTGCAATGGATCCACACTGAAAGCACCAGCTTTCGTATTAAAAAAGAATCATCAAAATCGGTTCTGCCAATCAAAAGTTATAAGGTAACAAACATAAAAAACAGACAATTAGAGAACTTCCTTCTTTTTTGAAATCGGTTAAAAAACGTAAAACGGCAATTCATTGATGCAAGTCGACTGGGATTCGAGTTCATGACTATGAGATCGTAAGTCAAACCGCTTAGCCAATAGGCTATCACAATACCAACTTTTTATATTTTAAATTGATTGAATAAGGAACTGACAGAGCTATAAATTGAATGAAATTGCTATGATATATGTAATCTGTTGAGTATTTTCTGGTAAGATAGTTTGGCAACAGTCCAAGATCTCTAACTTACAATGTGATTATGTTTGCTGGAACAAATGTTCGTAATTTGTCTAGTAAAAAGAGAACTCGTGGTGTCTTTGAAATCATATGTGTACTCTGTAAACCTTCCTTCTTCGTATTATTTATCTTGTTCTATAATAACATGATCGCTATATAATATGTTAACATGAAAGTAAATAACCCAGAAGCATTGAAAGTTTTCACAGATATCAGATCTGCATGACCTTGATATACCTTTATCTATTTTCAATCGACTTCAAAAAAGGAGGTTCTCAATTCATTTGTATATATTTTTCCCTACTGAATATCTGAACAATAACAATCGTACGGAACGATCTTAAACTAAATATTAGAGGAAGGAACCTTATTAAATTTGAGTCGGCGACGTGAAAGTCTTTATCATTCCATGTTACCGCGTGGGTGTCGTAAAAGTCAACTAAAGAAAAGGTCAGATAAAGCTTAAATATTAAAGAAATGAAACATTTGCCCTTATGCCGGTTAATCTTTTTTTTTTTGTTAACGCGGGGGAATCGAGTTATTAACCATCCTCCGGTACCCTTGGTGGGCCCGAAGGGATGTGTGGGACTCGGCCTGGGCAGCCCATACCCACTAAACCTACCGCGAATGCCATCAGCCGTTATGAGCGGGGTGTCCCGGATCTGTCAGCGACAGGACACCCCAACGACCGGCCGGTCTCGGCAAGACCGGACTTCACCATCGAAGGGGACTCCTCCGGCACTCAGAGAAGTCCCGACGACGCCGAAGCATGCTGGGGCCAGGTTCCCATCCTGACCCCGCTTCGGATTACGAGGGCAGCGAGAGGAGACGTTTGAAACGTCCCCTGCGCACCCCGACTCGTCGCCTGCGGCTCCCCTCCCTGACCCGCTCGTCATGCCGGTTAATCTTGTACAACCCGAGCTATGAGTTAAAGTATATATATATATATATGTGTGTGTGTGTGTGTGTGAGTGTGTGTATCCTACTGTTGGGCACAGGCCTTCCATGAAGAGAGTGCAAAGGTTTGATTTGTGTTTGTTTGATTTTGATTGATGTGATTTTCTAAGATATGTAGGTTTCCTCACGAGTTTTTCCTTCACCGCCATACATGTGGTAAATCATCATTTCAAAACATAATCATAATTAGTTACAACGAACAATTGCATTGGTGTCAGCACCGGGGATCGAACTGGAGTTACAATGCAGCTCAAAGCGACCGCCTGGACACAGCCACCACGGTTGTACGTGCTATGTTTGTACAAACCTAAAAAAAAACACAGGCGAATTGAAAGCTCCTCCACCTTTTTGAAGTCGGTTAAAACTTGTAAAAAAAAACTAAACATTCATTTGTTACAAACAAAAATGGATACTAATTAGATAACAATAACGTACAAATTGAATTAACTAATTTACCCACGATTTTTAAACGCACAAAAAAACTCTGTTCCACGCGGCCACGCACGGAATGAAGTTGGACAAAAGTTTGTGACGTTAATTTTCAGTAGAGGCAAGAACGAAAGATAGACGACAAATATTGATTTCTCATTTGCTTTATCCATACGTAATTATTCTTTTCTGTTTTATTTCCTATTCTGTTATTTCTTGAGTTCATCCATACCAAAAGTTTATGTTCTATTGGCATCGTAACGCCACTGCCACGCATTAATTGCGCCTTTCTAGATCTTAAAGATACACACATATATAATATTGAAGTAATGTTTGTTTTATGTCTGATATTAAACATTGATTGCCCAGTAGCTCACGGGACAGCTTAAAACAGTATTCTACTTTCTACACTTTTCGGTTTCATAAAAAAAATCACTTCTTAAAATTAGCGCTGTGTAAGTCTATGGATTCACTCCGCCATTTCTCACTTATACGACCTTATAAGCTAAGTAAAAGCGGAAAGCTGTCTACTCCACTACGGTTAAATATTAGCTTGTTATTTTTATAAGTTTAAATAGTTAGATATGCATATTAAAATATTTGTACATAAGAAAAATTAATTAGACTGAACGTAAACTGTTACATTACTTAATAACAGTGTCGTACCCGTTTACGCACACCTTGAGACATTAACTATATAAATAAGAAACGAAACTTGTTATTAAATAGATAAACAGTTATTGTGTATATTTGTGTGCTCGTCTGTTAGTGTATGTTCATCAAATGATTGCTTCCGTGTCTTTATAACTTAAATTTTGCATGTAGTTACGTAGTAGTATAACTTTAACTTTATTCCTTTAAATTTGTGCATCACACAATACACGTTGTGCGAAAAAACAATATCCTGGCATTAAAATATATTGCAGGACGCAAATTTCTATCAACGGCGTTTTATCAGGAAATAGTTGAAGAGCTATTACGCAGACAGTAGCTGCTATACATAAAACTAGGTTGCGCGGCTCCACTCGTCTAGGGCGGCGGCCCAATCTACAGGGGGTTGAAACGGGTGTTGTATCGTAGCAACGGGCAGCATCCCTGTCAGTGAAGCGCCGTCACTCGCCCGGGACGCTCGTGTCTCGCTGGGAAACTCTATGTTCACGCGCTTTCGAAAACCACCCCGTGTGAGAACATCCCAACCGCCGACCGACGTATATATAAACTTTGAAGTGAGCCAAGTGGAACATTGACCGGCACAATGTTCATTCTTTTCGTCCTACTCACTGTGTATTTAATAACGCTATGTCACGGCTGAGTTGTGCGTAGATGTTATTGCAATGATGGATTTCGCTTCATCGGAGTGAGAAGAGTCGTTTCAATTGATTTAAAGGTAAGACACTTTATTCATTTTTTCACCATTTTAACATACAATTCTTATAGATCCATATATCTTCTAAATCTTCTATTCAAAAACAATATTTACTAAAGTTTATCAACACGAGGTTATAAATTTGCAAATACTAATCAAATACAGTAATTTTAAGCATTTTTTTGAAGATAATTCAAACAAGTAATTCTGAAATAATAAAGAAATAAGAGGAAAAACTGCGACAAAACAATTTGTTATTTAAGGTAGATACATCATTGAAAGAAGACATTCCATTTTAAAGTCGGTAGTAGAAACTCAATATATCTAAAGGAAGATTTCTTTCATGCTAACAATATCTCAGTTGTAGTTATTAAGTAGATTAACTATTCGTGATTCTTCTACTTTATGTCTGAAAGCAATTAAAAAGCTGAAAGTAATTATACAAGATAAAGATATAACTAAATTAGATAGACCATACAACGAAACATTTGTAGTAAAGGCGGTAGTTTCGGAACGATTGTCCTCAGTTATATCATATCCATACTACTTTTCTATAAATAAGCATGTATTTTTTATTCATCCTTGGTGGACAAATGTCATCCTGAATGGAGTAGATAGAAAAGGAGTAATAGATCTGATAAGATAAATAAAGACATCAGGTCATAGGTCCCTTTTTTATTGTTTAGCGGGTACGCTATGTGAGATGTTGCAAAATAATAATAATAGGCATATGAATAAATAAGTTTAACGTGAAAACGGCTTTCATCCAGGAAGTATCGACTGCCAGAGGGAAAAATACACATGAATACTAATTGATATATATGTATTTGTAGTACCACTTAGTTTGTATACATACTAAGTTGAGATATCTTTATGAGAAGTCGTACTTTTAGGATAAAAAGAGCATAAGTATATCACCTGATCTTCTGTGTTTCTGTTACCCACTTCTTCGATCTCTTAGGAAAGAAATTAGAGGTTTCCACGTTTCCAATTTGTAATAAAGAGTTTGGGCGCCGACGCAACATACTCCATAACAGAGTATTAGGAGTACTTCACTTTATGCTTACATTCGGAAAGCTTTTTGTATTTCTCCTGTCGCGCTGACTACAGAACTATTGCAGCGGCCCCATCACTGCCACTTGACGCTTTGTACTAAAAGAAAGCATCTATATAAATAAAAGAGAATGTGTGTGTGTTTGATCCGTATAGGCTCCGAAACGGCTAGACCGATTTGAATGAAACTTTCAGGGAATCTTCAGATTGACCTGATGAGTAATCGTGTTAGGTTTGGTGACGATGGGAACATTTCTCTTTTTGAACTGTCAAACAATTTTTTTTTTGACGAACTAACACAGTTGGCACAGAGAAGCTGGCCTTTACTGCTTCACCGGATTTGAGAGGTGGCACAGCTCTTAGATCGCTTAGTCTGAACCTGTATTAGGTGGTAACTCGACACAAGGGTCCCCCCGCTAAGGGGTAACCTCAGCTTGGACGGTTACCATTATTACGTGTTAGCAGTCCGATCCGAGGGCGCCCGAGAGGGCCGAACCACGACTCGGTCGGTAGCTATTTTATTAACAAAATCTATTGGGACAATCTAAGCTAAACTAACTTATATGCCACTTCGGGAAGCGTTAGCGCTGGGAGAAGAAGTGGCCGAAGAAACTCCAGCAACGCTCCTAATCTTATCAAGGGGGTGGGGACTGTCAAACAAGCCATACGTTGTACTTTTATATCTGACAATAACTTGAGCGCGATATGTTTTTGTATAAATGATAAGAATGGTATTGTATTTACCGATATGTATATGGGTGTAGGTAATGATCTTCAACCGCTCGAGAAGAGAATAGAAGAGAATGAATACGGAGAGAAATGAATAATCTAATATATTGTGAGAGTTAAATTAAATATTTAATGATGTAAGTTTATTGTTTAAATAAAATAAAACAAAATCTATCACGACAAAGCGGGCTGGGTACTCTAGCATAATATAAAAACGAATGTATTTATGTATGTTTTACCTTATTCCAAGTAGATTTATTAATAAAAGCATTGCTATGCTTATATTGATTCTCATACTTATAAATGCTCGCAACAAGAAGTGTTCTTTCTAATCCTCACGGTTCTGAACACCTTCTCACTTTTTCTTCAACATTAGCTAGATAGCTTTTTTCAGAATTATTACTGGCTTAACCTTGTGTTAGTGCTATTGACGTGCATCATCTATGCACGTCAATAGTCTAATGGCGGATTAGAACGTACGATCTTACAACGATCTTACTTTGCAGATCGTACCCTAAACCATTGGGCTATTGATGCTTAATTTGGAGATTTGTTTGAGAAATCTGACTTGAGGACTATTCATCATTTTCATGTTTACGTAAACATCTTTTCTTTCGACGTAATAAGCGATTATTAAATAGCAATCACGTAAAATTAAGCTTGACATTATGTGGAATGACCTTCGCACAATAAAGCCTATAACGATATATTGATAGAACTGAAGCCTAAAATAGATCGGAAAATTGAGGTTGGTGGCCTCTTTTATCAACGTCGCTTCTGAAAGCGCTAAGGCACTTCCTATTGAGTGAAAGGTTATGGAATTCCGATTTTACTGTACGTAATTCTACGGACCGTTTGTACAGGTAAACGAATTTATTTTAGTTCCTAATACAAGAAGACGAAACGAAATATTTTTAGCATAAAGAGCCAATAGGTATTTACGGATTGGAACCAAACACTAGATTTTATATCTACATATAATCTATATATATATATATTTATAATATTGTATATGTATGTATTTATGTAAATAAGTGGTGCGTGTATTTGTATCTGTATTTATCTAAATATTTCGTTATCTCTCTTATCTTTTCCTTGATGATTACACCTGCCAATATGTTTTTCTCTCTCAACCAGGGTGGTAGAGACTGCCACTTAGGCATTAATTCCGCCTTTCTGAACCTCAGCTTAAGGTATTACAATAAGTGTAAATGAATAAATAAAAACAATTCATGTCTCTCTCTATTAGCTAGTAACTCGACACAAGGGTCCCCCGCTAAGGGGTAACCTCAGCTTGACGGTTACCATTATTACGCGTTAGCAGTCCGATCCGAGGGCGCCCGAAAGGGCCGAACCACGACTCGGTCGGTAGCTATTTTATTAACAAAATCTATTGGGACAATCTAAGCTAAACTAACTTATATGCCACTTCGGGAAGTGTTGGCGCTGGGAGAAGAAGTGGCCGATGAAACTCCAGCAACGCCCTAATCTTATCAAGGGGTGGGGACTGTCAAACAAGCCATACGTTGTACTTTTATATCTGACAATAACTTGAGCGCGATATGTTTTTGTATAAATGATAAGACTGGTATTGTATTTACCGATATGTATATGGGTGTAGGTAATGATCTTCAACCGCTCGAGAAGAGAATAGAAGAGAATGAATACTATATTGTAAGAGTTAAATTAAATATTTAATGATGTAAGTTTATTGTTTAAATAAAATAAAACAAAATCTAGCACGACAAAGCGGGCTGGGTACTCTAGCATAATATAAAAACGAATGTATTAATATATGTTTCACCTTATTACAAGTAGATTTATTAATAAAAGCATTGCTAAGCTTATATTGATTCTCATACTTATAAATGCTCGCAACAAGAAGTGTTCTTTCTAATCCTCACGGTTCTGAACACCTTCTCACTTTTTTCTTCAACATTAGCTAGATAGCTTTTTTCAGAATTATTACTGGCTTAACCTTGTGTTAGTGCTATTGACGTGCATCATCTATGCACGTCAATAGTCTAATGGCGGATTAGAACGTACGACCTTACAATTCGCAGACCGTACCCTAAACCATTGGGCTATTGATGCTTAATTTGGAGATTTGTTTGAGTAATTTGACTTGAGGACTATTCATCGTTTTCATGTTTACGTAAACATCTTTTCTTTCGACGTAATAAGCGATTATTAAATCGCAATCACGTAAAATTAAGCTTGACATTATGTGGAATGACCTTCGCACAATAAAGCCTATAACGATATATTGATAGAACTGAAGCCTAAAATAGATCGGAAAATTGAGGTTGGTGGCCTCTTTTATCAACGTCGCTTCTGAAAGCGCTAAGGCACTTCCTATTGAGTGAAAGGTTATGGAATTCCGATTTTACTGTACGTAATTCTACGGACCGTTTGTACAGGTAAACGAATTTATTTTAGTTCCTAATACAAGAAGACGAAACGAAATATTTTTAGCATAAAGAGCCAATAGGTATTTACGGATTGGAACCAAACACTAGATTTTATATCTACATATAATCTATATATATATATATTTATAATATTGTATATGTATGTATTTATGTAAATAAGTGGTGCGTGTATTTGTATCTGTATTTATCTAAATATTTCGTTATCTCTCTTATCTTTTCCTTGATGATTACACCTGCCAATATGTTTTTCTCTCTCAACCAGGGTGGTGGAGACTGCCACTTAGGCATTAATTCCGCCTTTCTGAACCCTCAGCTTAAGGTATTACAATAAGTGTAAATGAATAAATAAAAACAATTCATATCTCTCTCTATTAGCTAGTAACTCGACACCAGGGTCCCCCGGTCAGGGGTAACCTCGACTTAGACGATTACTATGTTACGCGTACGCATTCCGATCCGAGGGTGCCCGAGAGGGCCGAACCAAGACTCGGTCGGTAGCTATTTAATTAATGAAAACTATTAGGATAATCTAAGCTAGCTTATATGCCACTTCGGGAAGTGTTGGCGCTGGGAGAAGAAGTGGCCGAAGAAACTCCAGCAATGCTCCTAATCCTATCCAAGGACTGGGGCTTTCCCGTAAAATATTTATATCGCGCAAGGATTGTTCGCAACCTCCAATGATAGCGAATCGACACTTTGAGTAACTGTAGCTAACTGGTCTGTGCAACGACAGCGCTATGAGTGAACAAACTTTTATAAAATACCGTAGAATTGAGAAACTGACACAAGCTGATAAGGGGTTATTTGTAATCATTTAAAAGGCATTATGATTGGTACCTACTTATACCATAGCAAAAGTTGTTGTAATGCCTATACTAGTGTTAAAGTATACAAATTATAAATAACAACTTGAGGCTACTAAAGATCCAATCTCTGCCCTCCGTTCCCTCTCGCCCGTCTTATTTACCCCTTTTCTGCTCAAAGGAAGGCATCGCACCTTCAATTCTTTTGATGTTACGGATGTTTATACGGCGGAATTTCGTAATTTGCTCTAACTTCTAGAGAAAAAAGTGTCAAGGTTCACGTTTCGTGACAATTTGTGAAGAATTATCAAATCAAGCAGGAAAAAAATGTATTTTTTGACACTTGCACGAGTTTTACAAACGACTTTAAAAGAGGAAGTTCTCAATTTGTTTTTATTTTTTCATATTTATGCTCTCATAGCGGTGTCATATATGAATTGATAATGAATATTTCCGCCATTAAAATGATTTGCTTTCAATTGAAATATAGGTAAGGCTTTTGAAAATCCAAGGCTAAGAAGATAAAGGCGGCAGAACTCCGCAACATAACTATGATACTTCGAAAAAAAGAGAGCATCCGCGCGTAGCAGATATATAAATTCTTTATCTATATATAGCGTAGTGTAGGGCGCGCACGACTTTGGGTAGTCCTGGGCACCACTGAAAATCAGCGCTGTCGCATCCTTTCATATACTGAAACGGTGTCCATTATTGGTATCATGTCTTATGTACTATTTGTCCGTTTTTTCTTTAACTGTTTTTTTTTTTTTATTTTATATTTTTTCTGTCTTTTTGATCTGTTTATTTTGTGCCAATAAAGAATATGTCTATGTCTATATGTATAAAATCAATGTTTGTCTGTAGGTCCTGTATAGAATCGTAAACTATGCATTTGATCATGTGATCTTCAACAAAGTATTGTACATGAGTCTACGAAGGTACTGTGAGTACTATCATTTCAATGAATTTCATACGGCAGTACCATGTCAGGTGAATTGAAACAAAACCGGCAAAAGAATGTCCCTTTAATATTTTTGTAAATCTTGCCTTCAAAATTATTGTAGTTACTGGCGTAGCAACGCGCGTAGGGTGCAGCTACTGCACTATAAAATATTTCTTTATTTTTGATTTTACGTTAAGTTAAAGTTACAGCCTTTATATATATAATATAGATGTCCCACTGTTGGGCGCACGCCTTCTCTGTAAAGAAAGTATAAGGGCATAGTCCGCCACACGTCCCTAGTGCGGATTGGCAGACTTCACATGCCTTGGAAAATTTTTCACTGTCGAGCGCGTGGTAAATCAGCACATAAAATTGCAACAGCAAATTTATTAGTGCCGGCACCGGGGATCGAACTTGGGTTGCTAGCGTACTATGTAACTTGAGCCAACGACCCGGACATTGAGCTACCACGGCTCTATTGCGTATATTTGTATTTTACGTATTTTCAGTTAATTTTTTGTGGCTAAGAGATGGCTAAAGGTTTAACGTTTGATTCGATTTGAAGTCGGTTTTTTTACTCGTAAAATTACTCATTATCTATCTAGGTTGGAAATAATGAATGGTTTAACATTTATTGGCAGTAACTAATTATGAGCAGTTATTTTTAACACTGCAGTGGCGGCATTAGACAATCCATCATGCTGTCATCCCGTGGCGGTGGTTAAACTTTGTCCTGACCTCTACTCTTTTACGTGTTGTTAGTACATGATTTTAAAAATTACTGAAAAGTTTATGCTTTTTTAGATTAACTAACATCAATCCTTCGATGTAAATTCACTTTTTTTTATATAGTTCTACTTTATTTGGCACTATAGTTGTGATAGTGTTTTGTCCGTAGGTAACTTAATGTCTAGAAATCTCGTAGCAAATTTTGCACATACGTTCAAATAAACAATAGATTTAATACAATCGATCGGATTGCAATATAACATTTTTATTAGTTAACAAACTATTGCTTCCAATTAAGTAAACATATTGCTTACTCAAACCTTCTCTTAAAAAATATATTTACAAATATAAACAAACACAGACTTCAAATCAAATCAAACGTTAAACGCTATTACACCTTCTTTTTTGTACTCGTTCGAAAACATAGAAACATATGGTATAAGTGCTGTCCATTGCCTTCTGTACTTTTTGCAGTTAACGGTAACAAAAAAGTCCCATTTATTAGTTTACTATTATTGGTACATATATTTTCCATCAATTATTTTTAAATCTTATGTTAAGCTTTTACTATATTATTATAAAAGGTAAAATACATGATGTAGAAACAATATACAAAGTATAAAAACTTTTTTTTGTTAATGGGGAGGAAATCTTCAAAAAGATATCCCGCCTTCTGAGGGGAAGGGGGCGGTTTTTACCCACTAAAACCTACCCCAGTGGCCTTTCCTTGGTGCATGGTGAGGGGCTCCGGGATCTCCAGAGAAACGCACCGGAGCCCCTCTGCACTGTGCTCAAGGTAAGCACTTCCTGAGGTTACTCTCTCCCCCCTGTGCCCTCGCAGTGCAAAGCGGCACGGGCCAGCCGATGTCGTCTCCTTCCCGGGCTACCTTGGCGGACGACAAAGGCCCCTTGTCACCCAGTGAACCCGAGGCCCCTTTTAGTCGCCTTCTACGACAAGTAGGAGATACCGTAGTCTTATTCTTGAGAGCCATGAACTACAGGGCTGGCAAAGTCTAAAAACCTAATATAGTGTGCCTCTCTATGTTGCCCTAAACAACCGGTGGTTAGGGCGACAGAGAGAAACCTTCTGACAATGCGTGCCGTATCCAGGAGCCGTTTTGTATCTGACCCTTGGACTCAACCATGAGAAAGTCTATTGAGGTGTTGTTCGAGACTTTTCGCCATATGACCTTTCGCAGAAATATATGTAATAACTTGTAGGTCTTGTGAAATGAAATAGTCTAATAACTAATACACTCGCTTTATTCAGACCGCGAAAACGTTGTATAAACAATTATATTAGCGAATACTGTCCTACGGCGTGTCCTGACAATCTTTATACATAATTAGTTAGAAGTCAGATTACAAACTAATAAAGTTAAATTATTGTTTACAATGCCAAGTTTATGTGATGTTACTAAATTATTAATTACGAATTAAAGATACAATAATGTTCAGGTAAATCACTAAGATATCATTGGAAGTAGTTATTATGAATAACTATAGCTGAATGCCATGTGTTGCTAGCTAACATATATTATTATTAGTATAGAAACGGTATTAATATAGATAATTGTTGAAATAGAATTTATCCTTACTTTATCTTAACTTATATAGCTTGGCGTGAAACAACGCAAAGCGCATTCGCGACAGCGAGCCGGGGTGCCGAGCACTTTCAGGATTTGCATATCATCTTCATTTCACCAAGCGCCATTTGAATAATTGTTTAAACTCATTTGTAGCGGGGACGCATTCACGCGAATACCATAATTTATCATCGCCAACTTTGCGCAACCATTAAGTGCCTTTAAATTTTTAAATTCAGTCTACATATATATAGTCATCAATTTTTCATTGCTGAAATTCACGACGAGGGTCTCAGTGGGTGCCATAGTCATGTTGCTCCGTTTGCCTCGAGCACTGATATTACTAAGCGGTAATTAAATCCCCTTCCCGCTACATACTCTCCCAGTGGGTATATTATTTATTGCCGAAAAAAATTCAAAAATTACCAACTTAACTACACAATTTACAATTATTTTTTCTTGTTAAAAATAAAATAATACTTGCACAAGTATATTTACGAGTAAACACATAAACCGACTTCAAATCGAATCAAATATTACACACGGATGCCCTCTTTGTATTTCCGAATTATCGTAGGAATATTACAAAATAGAATGTATTAGAACCTAAACAAACTCTCATCAAACTATTGTTGTATATCCGTTTTATTAAAAAAGAAATCCAGATTAAAATTTGGTATAATATAACCCATATACATGGCTGACAGAACAATTACATCAGAGATGGAAAAGTTCTTTGTGAAGACGACACGACGACCGACCGTAAGGTCTAGACAATCAAGTAACACAGTGCGGCGGGTAAGAGGATAGTACAAGACACAAGTATGCGCGAGGCAATGAAAAAATATGCAGTTACTTGCATTAGAATTAATAAGATCATAATGAAACTCTTATCAAACTACCCATGAAATATACAATCTATTTATATAAAAGAGAATGTGTGTGTGTGTTTGATCCGTATAGGCTCCGAAACGGCTGGACAGATTTCAATAAAACGTTCAGGGAATCTTCAAATTTACCTGACGAGAAATCGTGTAAAGTTTGATGACGATCGGAGCACTTCTCTTTTTGAACTGTCAAATACAACTTAATTTTTACTATGATGATATTTTACTGTTTTGTAACCCAAATTTGTAATGACACATACGTTGTATATATTTATGTCATTGTGAACAATATTGTAGTAAAATGGTGTATTTTAAAGTTTTAAAAATGGATACGGTGGATTAAAAATAAAAATAAATATATTTTTGTTATGTCAATGTCCATTTTTAAATAAAATAAAGCAAAATCTAGCCCGGCGAAGTCGGGCTAAGTACGCTAGTATCCAATAAAAAATGAATAATCGAAATCGGTTGGTGATCTTGATATTTAGTTATTCGCCCATTTATCATTGACATACTTAATTCAAATTTAAGATTTATTTGGTTTTCTTATCTCATACATGTCATTGTCAGAACTGGTGTAAATTGAAATGGGATCACCGTCACAGGAGCTACCAGCTTTCATCAAAACAGAATAGCTAAAATCAGTTCACCCAAACCGAAGTTAACAAGGTAACCAACATGCACATGATTTGAGAACCTCCTCCTATTGTAAAGTCGGTAGAAAATGGTTTTTTTTTAAATATTCGTGCACTCGTTCATCATTTAGGGACCATGTTCGATTTTTTATTGTTTGGTAAAGTTTGATTTCATTTGAATGCCACGTTAATTGTTATGTTCTAAGGACTGCTTGGTGAATGAGATATTATACATTTGGGTTCTATCGCGCTTGATGGAAGGCGAAGATAAAGCATAGGATGGAGCACGTGAGCCTATAAGGTGTCTGTTCACATTGGACTTAAAGGACACTTATAAATATGATAGGTATATGTCAATAGCATAGTAGTTTAGGTGGTCTGCGAATCGTAAGGTAGATTCGAATTCCCAATTCGACTATTGGAATCATATTGAACCATCTTCTTGCACAAGTGTCAGCTTAGTTAAAATGTGGAACATAAGTGTTTGTAATATTTGTGAAAAGAAATATCGTTAGCATTCTTTTTTTTAAAAAAACTTTTTACTTAGTTTTGTATCAAAATTAAAAAAAAAAACTTAATATATATTAACTCCTAGTATAAACTTAAGCTTACTTGGAATCGTTTTTAATTATTAAGAATGTTAGTAATGTTTGTGATAAAAATATCGTTAGCAATCGATAAAAAAAGCAAAAAAAATCTAGAAAAAACAGTTACATTTTAAAAATGTACAGTTATTTGTTTAATATTCTACATACCATACGCACACACACACACGCACGCACACACACAAAATCACATACTACAAAACAATCACATATTCCTGTTACATGTTTTTATACACATATAAATTCATACTTCACCAAAACGAATTAACTTAAAATTGTCTTTTAACTAACTATGTACACTACCTTTAATAATGTAAAGGGGTGGAGGGTTGATTACTTGAGACACAGGATCCGTCCTAGTTCAAGTGTCAATCCACCATAATCTTCCTGTTATTATGTCTCTTATTCCAAATGTGTATATGTTTTTAATTATATAATTATCTTAAGTAATTACTGTGGATTATGGTGAGGAATAAATGAAATGATTTATAATATGTTTCATATCTTCGCTTTTGAATTGGAGTAGATGCAATACACTCGTAAGTTAGTATGCATTAACATTACGTATACGAAGCGTCCGTAATTTCACTTCTTGCCTTTAATTAAATCCTGTACTGAATTAATTAGCTAAAGCATTTACTATCACAATGACAAACCCAAAGAGAATAAAATATAGGGGAGAATCTCTAACAGACAAAAGAATAGAATTGCAAATTAGACATCGCCATATGTGTCCTGCATTGTTAACAGACTTCGCTTAGAAGTGATTTTCTATAAATAATACACTATATAGTTTTACCAACTATTGCGATTTAAATTTGTTTTCAAATTCTCCGTCGTTTTTGTGTGTGTAACGTAATGAATATAATAATTGTGTGTAAACGAAGTTTAACATCCCTAATCAAAGTTGTTAATTATTTCTGAAAATGTCCCCACATGACCTCTATAAAGTGTTCAAGTGTTCAAAGTCAATTTAAAACCGTGGACAAATCCGTAAAAGTAATTTTAGCGAAAGAGCAAGCTAAATATTCACTGTAAAACTTTTATAATTTGTTATCCCTTAGTAATTCAATAGAATTTTCCATATAATTGGCTAAAATAACCGAGTCGGGCGGCGGATCCTGGTCCAGCAGATCGGGCAAGGCCTCACCTCGTCGGTGGCAGTAGCGGCTGCGCTAGCGTGGAAATACTTCTGGTCTAGCGGTCTCCTTCTGTGAACTCGTAATGGCCTAGAAGGAGACCGCCTAACGGGATCGGGAGAGGGCCGATTAATCCCGGACATCCCGGAACCCCTCTATGTACCCCCTGAAGATTTCCCCCGTCAAAAAGGTTAACGTAAGGCTAACAAAATAAATATAGCACTTAATTGAAACTAAAAAAAAATCAAAATCAGTCCAGAAATGAAGGCGCTAGGAGTGAACGAACATTCAAATTAAATTTTAATAAAAAAAATACTCACAAAATGAAACCACTCCTTTTTTGACGTTGGTTATAAATAAAAATTAAAATGCAGTAAAATCCTTGAAATTACTTTTATTCAATGCGTAACATTTTCTAAAATATAAGAATCATTATAAACGTCCGTGTTTCAATTAAAAATCTTTATTCATAAGAAATCAGAATACAGTTTATTTCAATCGTATATTTTATTGACTACGTATTCATTGCAATTGGCACATACAGCAATATAATCAAATTGGTAATCAATGCTGGTTATTATAGCCTTATATACAATTTATGAAACGTTTTTAAGGATTGAAACCAAGAATCCACTGATACGAATGATTAAGTTAGACCGGATAGGAGTTGCTTCTTTAATAAAATTTATAAATATTAAAAATCATTTCGCAAAATGGTGTCAATCACAAAGTTCACAGAATTTCGTTAATACTCAATACAATATTCAGTTGAACCATAACTTATTATTATTACTTTTTATTTATAAATAAAACCTTTTTAAACCTTTGGTTAAATTTTTACAATATTCATATAAAAAGTAAAATACACAAAAATATCAAACAAAATATAAAAACATTGTAAAAACCTAACCCAGTGTGTGCTTCCGGCAACGAAGCAGGGCCCAAGCAACCGGTGGTTAGGGCGACATAGAGAGAAACCTCCTGACGATGCGTGCCGTGTCCAGGTGTATCTGAACCTTGACCCAGCCATCCAGCGAAAGTCTTTTAAGATGTTAATCGAGACTTTTCGCTATAAGACCGTTTGCAGAAACGACTATAGGGACAATGATCGTCGAATCCACATCCCACATGGCGGTTACCTCGTGAGCCAAGTTGAGATACTTTTTTTCCCGTTCGATCTTCACGAGGTCTCGTCATGTGGGAGAGTAATATGGACGGGGACCGCCTGTCACGTTGATCGACCTGTCAGCACAATATCAGGTTTATTGGCAACAATAGTCCTGTCTGTGATGACAGATCGATCCTAATAGAGCGTTGCATGACCATTTTCGAGAACTGTATTTATAGCACGGCACCTCGACCATCGAAGTGCAATTTGCTGGTGAATTATTCTGGCTACGAGATTATGTCACGGAAAGGGTCGTTAAACTTAAATGCTTAGAAATATATGATTTATTTTAAAGTTATTAAAATGTGCATATATACACCGGTATTTAACGTTCCTTCATTATTATAATATATTACAATAACACCGCTTGCTCAAGTCTACAGATGCGCGCCGCATGTTTTTGTTTGCCCGCTTCTTCTCTTATAAATTATTTATTCTTGTGATTTCAGTTCTGTTCCAGGTTTTCTCTCATTTGTACAACCGCTTCATACAATGGTTATTTTGTTTTCGAAGGTTCGTGGTAGACTTATATTAATTAATCTACTGTATTTTATATATAGAAATTTGGCAGTTGAAAATCGGGATTCTTTTACAAATCTCAAATCTATGTATAAAGTAATGTAATAGCCTTTATATATGTCCTACTGCTGGGTACAGGCCTTTTTTTTATAATTTCTAAGCAACTGCTTGACTACGATCCCACCTGATGTTAAGTGAAAATGCAGTCCTGGATGGTAAGGCGCACTAGCTTAGTAAATGCCTATTCACTCTACTCTTGAAAATACCCACATTGTAATCGGAAGGAAAGACAGACGCGGGCAAACTATTCCAGTCCTTTGCTGTACGAAGAATGAAAGACGAAGCAAATCGCTTCGTTCGGGTTTGAGGGATGTTCACAACAAAAGGATGAAATCCCGCAGTGCGTCTAGAAGTCCGATGGTGGAAAGAGGATTTAGATCATGTAGTTCCTGAGCACACGCCTTCTCTGTAAAGAGATATTAGGGCGTAGTCCGCCACAAGGCCCTGGTGCGGATTGGCAGACTTTTATATTTTTGACACATATATAAATTTATGTTAAAAAAGGTATTTGTTAGTGTTATTAATACTTTTTCATAGAGAGACCATTTGCTTTATGACATTGACACACGTACAATGAGTATGGATGTCAACTGGTAAAAATGTCACAAGAAAACACATCAATTTTTAAATGTTAATTATTTTATTATGTTTATTATTTAAAAAGGAGAATCGACTCGACATAGGTGAAAAAAAGACGTTTAAATGTAGTTTCTTTAATTTCAGAAGCAACACATTGTGTGTTATTGTTACGTTAAGATAAGAAACATCAGATTTTTATATATATTTAGTTTATCTTAATTACCTTCGTAACACTTGTAATGTGTGTGTCGACGCGTAGACGGTATTCCAATAACAGACAATATTAAAGTTGACAGCATAAAAATATTTTTATTGAGTCACTAGTGACATCTCAGTATTGAGTGAGCAACAGAGAATTGTACTATGACATCCGTTATGTCTCTGTTCACGAGTAATATATGTTGGGTCGGGAGATCGGCCTTCACGTTTGAGTGAATTATATTGAGAGTAAATAGACTAGTGACAGTTGTGTTTATGCAGTTAAAGTGTGTGGATGGTCGATAGTTGTGCAGTTTAACACGTCTAAGCTCTGCTGGGTTAGTGTGGAGCCGTAATGCTGAAGTATATGTGAGGTATGTGCGTAATTATTTTCGTTTTCTTATCTTGTTCGTGTTTCAAGTATCGTAGCGTAAGCTAATCTAGAAACTATGCTAGAGAAATGGGGAAATCTATGTCATGCGCGGACAATACTACTAGTACGAGTACATGGCATCAGATTCAGATTGAGGTAATTTCAATAAATGAATGGGAAAATATAATGAAAAATACAAAAGTACATCAAAGAAATAAAATGCTATTAATTTGTAATTAGATTTGTCAATTCCTCCACACCATAAAATAGCTTCAGTTATGTGCTTAGGTGCTTAGGAGTCGATTGTTGATCGCGGGGCTGTAACGTATGTTACCTTGTTCGAATTCGCGAGCATCTATACAGAGCCTAACAATAAATACATAGTACAATAAATATATGGCACAATTTATGTTTTTTATGCGTGTAAACTAGCGCTTGACCATGATCCCACCTGGTGTTAAGTGGTGATATAGTCGCTAGTTTAGTAAATGCCTATTCACTCTACTCTTGAAGGCTCCCACGTCGTACTTGGACGGAAAGACTGACGCCGGCAACTTATTCCACTCCTTTGCTGTACGCACGATGAACGATGTGTAACCAATACACGCTATTATGTGTACACAACATTCGATTTAAAAAGAACGTAACTTTTAATAATAAAAATAAGTTAATTAATGAAATTAATAAGCCAATTAATTAAATTAGACTATATTTAAAAAAGTGCACACCTAAATTTGAACAGAAAAACTAACGTTTTGCTGTTCAAATTTGTCTGTTTAAGTATCTTCTATGAATAGATAATTATTTTAATAGATATTGGGTAAGACTAGCTGGAAAACATTGTTATTCTATCTAGTTTTTTTTTATTATACAAGGGTAGACGAGCATGCGACTCGCAGCTAAGTGGTAGTCACTGCACAGACATATATCAGACAAACAAGATTTTCGAGGTCGATCTCTTCCTTACTAAGCGGACGTAAGACATAGTGTACATAGTGTACCATCACTTTAAACCTATACTTTGTAATTACTGATACTCCGCCAACTGTGCCGACCCATTCTTTCCACAGCAAAAAGCGCTATAGTAGCCCTACCATTGCCGGTACAAAGAAATCTATGTCGTCCATAGCTTTTTTATATTAATACGGAAGTAGGTGGTTGTTAATTAAAAGTACAACACATTATTTCAGAATGGAATCATTGTTATTTTATTCAGAGGAGTACTAATGAACATTGTTAGCTTCGAATGGTCTACGTTAATACGAGGCCAACGCTGTTTACTGCTGAAAGGGATCTCCTTGTAATTATTTCGCAAATAATTCTTAGCGTACTATTTCTAAAATACAATGAAGGTTAAGTGGAGGATAAGTATTGTTTTGAAAATATAGTCCGATGAAGCCAATATTATTTATAATTACGTGTGACACTTTTTTTTTTTTGTTGACGGGGAGGAAATCTTCAGAAAGATACCCCGCCCTCTGGGAGGAAGGCAGCGGTTTTGTGGCCCTTTCCTCGGTGCATGACGAGGGCCCCCGGGATCTTCAGTGGAATGCACCGGAGCCCCTCTGCACTGTGCTCAAGGAGAGCACGTCCCGGGGGGGAGGTTACTCCCTCCCCCCCTGTGCTCTCGCAGCTCAAGGCGACACGGGCCAGCCGATGTCGCCTTCTTCCCGGGTCCACTTTGGTGGACGACTTATCCATGTCGCCCAGTGAACCCGAGGCCCCTTTTAGTCGCCTTGTACGACAGGCCGGGGATACTGTAGTCTTATTCTCGAGAGCCCAGAACTACAGGGCTGTACGTGTGACACCTTTTTTTTTTTGACGTAGCAGAACATATTATATATAAATGTACCGTTTACCTTATAAATAAAAAATCCATTCAGTCTTTCTTTCTTCAATTGATTTTTTTTTAATTTTTCATATTTTATTGGTAAATGATTTCCTTTAAAGAAAATGTTTATGCGCGTGGCTTGTGTATTTTTGGTACTCCTTACAATAACGGTGTTTAACATAGGAAAGTATTATCGCGGTTACATGGAGATTCAATTCTCAGAGTGCTTCATTATAAGATCGCTATTTGTTTTAATCGCGTTAACGGTTGGGTCAGTGTTGTTCTTGTTTACCGTACTTTCGTTCGAGAGAATTTGTTTGCATATAAATGCTCTCTTGACGGTTTCATTATTAACGTTGCGTTACCTTTATTTGCATGTTAATTTATGAGTCTAAAGTCTAACTTAATCTATTTGATTTTAATTTGTTTTCACGATGATTTATTGTTAAACTGTACTCAAAGTATCAAGATTTCCAGAACCAGATGTATGGTTATGTATGAACCTCTGAATCTTCTCCTTTGATAATTTATTTAAAAAGGATTTTTCGTGGTGTTATAAGAAAATGCATGTCGTTTAATAACAATTGTTGTTTTATACAGAAATTTAAACATTATAAGTTCCTTTGAAGCTGTTTTGTACAAGGAAGAAAGTTTAATGTATTTTCAACCGAATCCAAATTTATTTTATTTGAAAGCTTCGTGTATGTATGAATTTCAATTTGGTCAAAAGGTCACGTTTCAATTTGGTCTTAAATTTACATTAAGTTTTTGCCAGCCAATTTTAGTGATTCGTTTTTATTTGGAAAGGACACAAAGAACGGCGTTCCTTCTTTATAGCGATTAACGTTTGATTCTATTTGAAGTCGATTTTTGTTTTTCTCGTAGATGTACTTGTTTTTCTAAATGAGACCCATGAAAAAATGCACCTGTTCGAATACCGACATTGACCCCGAATTTTAAAATCGTGTAGGATGTGCCAGACCGACTCCACTCTCTTTGGACAAGATAACTTTGGCTTTGTGCCATAAATTCGATCCCAGTACAATTACCAACAAATTGTAGCTAGCCACTCATGTTTCAAATATTGCTTTAGTGATTTTTTTTATATAAAACTTATAATATTTAAGCCGGAACGAAACGATTTACTTTATATAAATGGTATTCTTATCAGGAGTAGTTTGACTAAGTCAGTGCGCCTTACCATCCAAGAATGCATTTGCACTTGACATCCGGCGGGAACACAATTATCATGTCTATCTCTTCTGTATTTTTGCAGTGGTCCAAAAACCGTCTCACCACTTGTTAATTTAGATACATGTATAGATATCGGAATCGAAATTGCAATATATTCAATTAACGTTCTCGTTTATTTCACCTAGCGATGTTTGCATTTGCAAGAATATTAATATCATGCATCAATAATTAATTAGTTGAGTGCTCATGTTAAATTGATTGCAGATATGCAGCTTGCTTTTAGCGATGGACTAAAATATTAAATTAGAAAAATAAGAAAAAAAAATTGTGTGACAGGTGACCCTTCTCCATACACCGGGCACAAGTTTTTAATAACTCTCGGAATCTCGATTTTCATGAAATTTTCAGGGAGTTTCAATTAATCGATCTAGCTAGGTTTTATTTCTAGGAAATGTCGGATTATCCGAGTATAGGGTATACAAAGTATACTTCGAAAATTAGTTTCAATCAAAATTATTTATAAAATACGTGTGTCATTGTTGTTTAGTGTTGATTCAATTTCCGATAAACACGTCAGAAAAAAGATAAAACGCGTGAAGATAGGTTTTATTGGCTTCCAAAAGACAATGATAGAAGATACAGATTATTATTATATCGGTAAAATCGAAAAATATTATTCATACTTTATCATTATGTAAGTCGTATCTAAATATAATCACCAAAAAATTTGATTAAAAAAAAATCGAGCAAAGCTCGGTCATCAAGGTCCTAAAATATTATTAAAGAAAATTACTTATTATAGCAGTAATAGCGTAATGGGTAAACGCTCGAGTTCACGAGCTTATCGTCGAAGTTAAAACGCAAATTTGTACCGATTAGTTTTTGTTTTTCGATTAGGAAAAGACCTAAAAAAATAATTAAAATTTGTACGCGGTGAATAACGGGGCCACTATCTGTCACTTATTGGGTCTGATAAGCTTAGTGAAAAGCGAACATCGTTTGCTCTCTCTCTCTATCACACTAAAAAAAGGCCATAAAAACTTGATAACCTGTTTTCTATAACTTTCGACCTGCGTTTAAAAAACCAAAAAACATTTACAGCTAGATGTGAAACGTGCTAAATATAAAAACGATACTTTGTATAGCGTTCCGAATTCAATGAACTTTTCAATTAACGTAATTATCTTCTCATATATCCATATAAAGATATCCTAATCCAACATAATTTACGAGAACGTCTATTGTTACCCTTATCTTGCTCCGCAGACTTCAGACGCTCGACTAAGACATACATCTTTGTGAAAGCCTTTTGCTTCAACCAAAATTATTACAACAAATTATCTAGGCCACTTATTTATTTAACATGCAACATTACCTAGAATTGATATAATATTATTTAATATGTAGTTTTATGATAATTGAGTTTTGCGTAACAAGTCTAATCCTTGTGTTCTCTATAAAACTGTTTTCTAACCGACTTTGAACTAAATTCCTTACCGATCTCCTCCGTGCTTGTCCGACGGGACTTGCTAATGTAATTTATAAGGGTACCAATAAAACTGTCGCCTCTACAATTTATACTCTATTCTCAGGTCAAGGTGTACGTACACGCTTTTGCTGCTTTCAATTTTATACGGCTTATGATGTGTGCTAAATTCTTATATCAATTATTCATATATGATAACCGATTAGTCTGTTCTACCGTACTATAGTTAAAGTTAAAGTTATAGCCTTTATATATGTCCCACTGCTGGGCAGAGGCCTTCTCTGTAAAGAGAGTGCATTTGAGGCATTGTCCGCTACGCGGCGCTTTAGTGCGGATTGGTAGACTTCACATATCTTAAAAAAAAATTCTAGGACATGCAGGTTTCCTCATGATGTTTTCCTTTACCGCCAAACGCGTGGTTTTTGAAATTATTTCAACATTTTTAATTACATCCGCTGTTTCAATTTCAATGTCATCTACTGTTATTTCATATTACATGCATGAGCAATTAAAAATTGTCTCCTTAAGTACGTGGTATCTTACTATCAGCCATTAATTTAAAAGAATATCTTTGAAAGTATTCATACATAATGAGCCCCTCCACCAATCAACTCCTTTGTAACCTTCGCCTGAAAAAAAACACAGTGGAACTTCATTAGTTTTATAATTAATCCAGGTCCGCTCTGTCCCACTACGAGGTCAATGGCGTCACTCACTGCCAATGAGATGTATTTCTAATTATATTCAGTACACTAGGGTCCTACAACTGATAGCTACGCTGAATCTCAACGTAAAATTAATTTAAAAAGTTAACTTAGATCTAAAAATAAATTCTATATTTAAAACACTTAACTACGAAGAATGTGAAAATATATACACAGAAATTACATCCAATAATATGCCAATTTAAACTTACAAATAGTCTGAAACTTGTGGAATCAACTGTCACTAGCGGTGTTTCTGAACCAATACAATTTAGGGACATTCAAGTAACGAGTCTATTCCTTTCTCAAAGGTCGGCAACGCATCTACCGCTTCTCCGATCTTGTGGGTGTTCATGGGTGATGGTAATCACTTAGGATCAGGTGATCCGTGGAAGGAAGGACTGTCATTTAACACATGGGACTTGATCTTAGTTTAGGTGGCAGAGAACCATAATGCTTTACGTAATCTAATAGCATAGTATGAAATGTATTTCGTTGTTTGTTTGTTTTAGTTGAAATAAAGTTATCATTTTTAGTTATAAATTAGTTTTTCAACAAAATTCAAATCTCATTCAATGCGAAGTCTTGCATTATAGAATAGAATTAGTATAGAATTCAACTCTTTTTCAAAAACGGACGATATCGACCTCTTTTTTCCTAGTATAAGTATGTATAAACATTCACTAAACTACAAATAGTTTTTTTTTATTAGTTAATTTTTAATTTCAAATTTAGTTTTATTTTTACTTTTTTGATAATTTTATTTTTATCTTACATTGTCACTCGCCAATTAATTGCTTGCAGTCTACGCCTATAACTGCGATGGCATTAACTTCACAACTTTTCACTGTTTTATGTATTGTTTGTTAAAAATGTTCATTGTGTTGGTGTAATAAGTAAATGAATAAATAAATAAATAAATAGAATGTATTAGCTTAGTAAATGCCCTCTAAAGATTCTTTCAGATGCCAATAAAATTTAAGGTAAAAATGAAGTAAGACCAATGAAAACGAATAAAACGATAAATATGCAAGTAGTGAAACGATGGAACCTTGTGTTCTTCTTCTAATAAAGTAGAGATGTGGGAGAATCTATAAAGGGATTAAAGATTTATGTTATAATTTGTAGGTTTCGTGGAATAAAATAGTCCAACAACTAATACACTCGATTTATTCAGACAGCGTAATGTTGTACAAAATAATTATAATAGGTTGTCAAATATCTCCCTTCCGCCTTTTTGTCTTTTGAATTTCGCGGCTATGTACAAAGCGCTACAGAGCTCGTATCTAGCAATACTATACATAATTTGAAAGGTCTTGACATAACCTACAAAACGACGCTATGCATAATTAGTTTGGATATTGCGTTCAACAGTTATAGACGTGTAAACATGGACTTCACTAACGCCGAAATTCGCGGCTTGGCCACTGTTTGGGACGATTCACCGGCCTTCGACCACGACCGGTTTCGCTTGATATTGTCGTATGTGATCCATTTTTCGTCGCCAGTCACCATCCGCTTCAAGAATGGGTCGAGTTCGTTCCGTTTCAGCAGCATATCGCAGGCGTTGATTCGGTCCAGAAGGTTTTTTTGCGTCAAATCATGCGGCACCCAAACATCGCTTTTTTGTATCCAGCCTTCTGCAGATGGTTTAAAATGGTTTGGTGATTAACTCCCATCTCCTGGGCGATGTCACGAGATGCCACATGCCGGTCTAACTCGATGTAGTCCATGATTTGATCGGTATTTGTCGTCACAGGTCTTCCGCCGGCTGGCTTATCCATGGTGTCGTTTTCACCGGCTCTGAATCGTCGAAACCATTCCTCCGTGGTTCGAAGTGATAGAGTACCATCCCCCAAAACACCATTAATCTCACGGAACGTTTCTCTAGCGGATTTGCCTTTAACGAAGGAAAACTTTAAAATAGCGCGAATTTCGGCGTTAGTGAAGTCCATGTTTACACGTCTATAACTGTTGAACGCAATATCCAAACTAATTATGCATAGCGTCGTTTTGTAGGTTATGTCAAGACCTTTCAAATTATGTATAGTATTGCTAGATACGAGCTCTGTAGCGCTTTGTACATAGCCGCGAAATTCAAAAGACAAAAAGGCGGAAGGGAGATATTTGACAACCTATTATAAATACCGTGACAACTGCACGTCCTCACAATCTTTATACAAAATTAATTAGAAGTCAGATTAGGAACTAATAAAGTTAAACTATTGTTTACAATGCCAAGTTCATGTGACGATCAATGCCAATAAAGAATATGTCATATCTATTAGAATAAAAATTGAATTTAATATAGCAAAAATGTACATATTCATTACCAGATTATTACTGTGATGGGAAATATAAAAATATAATTAAAACTAAAATTGCAAAATGTGAAACCGTCGAAATATATTTTTAATTAAAAAAATCGAGTTTACGACGTGTTTCGAGTGTTCGAGTGCGATTGCGATCGGGAGAAAGTGATTTTTCAAGCTTGTCCAATGACATTGTTAGTAGATTTCGCACAAGATAAGCCGACCACAGGTCGCGGCTGAGGCGTTATGTCAAGGCCGGGCTGTTTTTCTTTTCGAAGGAAATTCACTTTCATTTCGTATTCACTGTTTTCCAAAATTAAATTAATTTGTATTAAAAACGCGTCAAACAAATATAACAACAACAAAAAACTGTGTAAAGCTGTGTAAACAAGCTGTCACTGAGGTATTTTCCTAATAAATCATTGTTAAATATTCATTTAATATCATAAATACTAAGTCGTCTTCAAGGTAAACCCTTCGGAGTTCTGAAGTAATTGATGCAGCCGAAAAACTGAAGTAGAGGAGAAGTGCATGAGTCATTATTGTATTTGTCTTCATCTATAAATGTTTTAATATTTGTCTTTGAAATACTTTGGAGTTAGAAAAGTAGGACAATTTAAATAAAATATGGCCTTTCCTTAAACAAGGTAGCAAAGATGAGATTAGTGGGAACAGTTTGTTTTTAGTGATCCGTCGCCATTTTCTTCTATCTGCAGCCGTGCGCAGAGCATCGCTAACCGACGTGCCGAGAGTGGTGCGGATCTGGTCAGTCCAACGTGTCGGGCTTCGACCTCGTGGTCTTGTCCCGTCAATTTTACCAGTCACAACTAGTCTTTCTAAGTTATTGCTGTTTTTTCTGACCAAAGTATTCCAGCATCCTGCATAGGCATATGGTGGACAGCCTAGCTTTGATTTTAAGTTCTTTCAGGATGGACACGTTGGTACGATGTTACCTAGCACACTAGTTACAAGCACCTAGTTACTACTATATCAACGCTCGGAAATAAAAATTAGGCCATGTTAAATATTATTAAATAGATTTTTCGTATATGTTAAAAGTCAAACGCACTGCAATCACTTGAGTGCCCCCCAGCTGATCTTCACAGACGAGTTCAAAAATAATTGTTCAGGGAATACATGTAAAAGGGCAAACAGCGCTATTAACCTTTTGGTAAGATAGCATTCCGCCTACGTTAACATTTCACGATGCCACTTATTTAACAGGAGTTACGATCTAGGTACATCTTTTAGTCTACTTTTACTTTACCGGCAATTCTATTTTAATATTCCAAATGACTTCAGTTAAAATAATTAATAGTTGACACAAAAGAAAATACCATCTAATTTATTATTTATTTATGTTGAGTTGTTTTAACAAGTTTCTCCGTCTGGTTGACGCTATTTTAAATAATATACAAAATTTACATACACTATAGACATAACAGAATAAAATAAATAAATCCAACCAGACGAGATTCCCTCGGCAGAGGCAGACGGACAGTACACGCGGTATCGAGCGACAGCATCTGGCCCTAAAGCATACCTTCCCGAAGTCCCAATCGCCTCAGATGACGTGAAAGACTTATTTATTAAGGTTTTCAACTTGACTTATTTTATTGAAACACTTAGACATAAATTACCAATATATATATTAAAAATATATACTTGTACTATACTTTTCGGCATTAGCACAATACAGGCTAACCTTAAATTTTTCAAATGACGAAATCAAAGCCTAATGGTTTAGGATACGGTCTGCGAATCGTAAGGTCGTAGTTTCGAATCCACCATTCGATTGACGTGAACCGTATCCTAGCACAAGCCTACGTTTATAATTGTTAACAAGAATGTTAGTAATATTTGAGAAAAAAACATTGCAATTATGAACAAGAGATACGCCGGTGGTGTATTAATTTTTAACAAGATTTAAATCTTAGACATTTCACTCGAAAATATTAGGCCTCAGATATCTACCAGAAAATCATAGATAGATAGATTGCCGACCTTTTTATATATAATAAGCTCAACGACACAATGACTTATTTACAGGCTGTGAAACATAAGGTAGCATGTTCAAATCCACCGTCCAGTAACAAATCAAAATTTGTATTGGACCAAGAACTTGAATGACTTTGGTTATCCCGTCATTTGTCCTGGAAGACAGAAGTGCCGTCGTTATTCCCTTTTCACATAGCTTACTATAAGGTCACAGTGACCAGTACCGTAACTCGAAAAAGGGACCCGTTATATATCTCCACCAATGCTGAAATTCAGCTGGATTTTGAACCCTCGGATTGAGATTGTAAATCAATCGCCAATAATCCGAATATACATAAGAAAGTTTCTCGCATGCAAACAGCAGTTTCTTGCTATGCAATAAACAAACGATACTACTTTCGCCTCTCGAAAGCAGTCGCCCCGTAAACTCTTCTCGTTGATCGTTTTGTGTAAACAAATCGTACGAATGTCGCCGTTCGGTTGTCGTAAGAATAATATCTGAACTGAATGTAGGTCACGAATGGCGGGCTTCGTAGAAAATCAGCACAAAGTGCTTCGTTCGAGGCTCCCATCAACACTTGCGATCTTGCCTAAGCAGTGTTTAGACAAGTTGAGACAAGTATACGTACAACGCCCTATGAATAACTTCATGTGGTCTAAACAATTATAAAAAGCGACTGTCGTCTTTGCCACTCAAACGCCAGTATTGTTTAAATTCTACAAGTATTAATCATAATGTAAACAACCAACAATTTAAGAGCCATTGTATCTCATTGTAGCGGTCGCCTTAAGTTACATAGTACGCTAGCAACCCGTGTTAGATACAACACTATAAATGCACGGCATTAACCATGCAACTATCTCACTAAGAAAAAAGCCGTGTGGTGTAGAAACGAATTTTTATATTATAAAAAACATTAATTTCAAGTTCTATTCGAGGTATAAAGATAATAATTATTCGGGTATACATTTTTTTATTATGATATTTTATCGATGAAAATGTAAAAAAAAACTACTTTACTAAATCTAAACACCTTTATTTTATTTACAATGACTTACATGCGAAACTTGACTTAAATGCGAAAGCGGTTCCAGGAGGGCCACAGGAACCTATTCTTGTGGAGTCGGGCTTACCGCCTGGCCATGAGGATTTTACTCCACCCAAAAAGAAAAAAAAAATGACTTACAAAAAATTTAATTAATAATAGCGCCATATATCTAAACCAGTTCACACTAAAAAAACTTACGCTTTTACTTAACGTTACGGACGTTTTTTGCCGTCTGAGAACCCTACCGCCACGGAACTTCATAACAAAAATGTTCAGTGGTTAAATAAGAGGATTGTTGGTCCCTTTCTATTCGGTAAGAGAATTTCGCCTCTTATTAATTTTATTCTTTCCACGATGCACCAATACCTATAAATTTCACGGAAAAAACGTAACTGTTTTATTGCTATGTAAATGCTATGCGAAGATCCAAAAGTATTTGAGCAAAAGCAATTTAAACAAGTCTCGAGACGTGTACTAAATTTATGACTATATTAATGAAAAATAAGTTTTGACTTTCTACCGACTGAAGTTAACAAAGTTAGCGACTCCTATCCAAATAAAACTTAGGGGGAGCTATTAAGCAAGCGCAAATTTATACTAGGGAATGAAATATTTTGTACCTGAGATTTCAAACACTCGTAATGCATTATTTATTTTTATATTTAAATATTAAAACGTGGAATACATTTACCTAAGTAATTTTTTTGTTTCGTTTACTTGTGAGAACGCACACTCGCCCCCCGGAGTAAGAACGAGTTATGTCAGGCCCACATCGACGAAAACCCACACGATGTTCCACCATCGACGCATATTAGTAGGGCCACGGGAACGCTCGCTCACACATTCGCAACCCCGGTGGCTAGCGAGTGGCGAGAGGACGTACCTTCCCCAAACCAACCAGGCAAGGCGCGCCGGAACGTAAGCGCGCCTTCCTCCACGGCATAGTTACGAGTCTATCGCCTAGAGGCCTTGGGGACCCCAACTCCCAGCGGCGGATCTAGACTTTGGCTCCGCCGCCAACGGCTGCAGCAGGAGAGTCGCCCCTCCCGCCGCAGCTGCAACACGCCGCAACCGTAGTGCGGCACCGCTTAGTCGTGGGGGATAGGGAGAGTAGCAATGAAACACTAACACTCCTCTTCCCCCGTGACTTCTCCCCGGCAACGGAGGGCGGACAAACGTCCCCCCCAGTCCTTCGACACACTCGTGGCGGACGCCATGAGCCCGCTAGGTGTTGCCACCTTGGCCGCCTCGTTGGTGGCCACTCCACGGTTACTGAGCCCCAACGGCACGACAAACCAAGAGCATATAATTAAAAAAATACGTTTACATGATATAACCCTTAGGCAACTAACATTTAATAATTATATATATAATATATAAATAAATAAGTACAGAAATGCAGATTTAATGCTAAAATGCATTCTCTGCCAGTCTACTATATATAAAAATAAATAGATACATACTCGATCAACATCTTAAGAGACTTTCGCTGGATGGCCGGGTCAAGGGTCAGATACAGAGGGCAGTATTCCTGGACACGGCACGCATCGTCAGGAGGTTTCTCTCTATGTCGCCCTAACCACCGGTTGCTTGGGCCCTGCTTCGTTGCCGGTGGCACACACTAGGTTAGGTTTTTGTAATGTATTTGTATTTTGTATGATATTTTTCTGTATTTTACTTTTTATTTAAATTTTATAAAAACTTAAGATATCAAAAAAGTATAATAATAAATAAAAGGAATAGATACATATATAAATACATAATATATCTAAGTATAGATAGATAGCAGAATAGTTTTGTCCTTTCCATTGTAACTGTTATGATTATAATTATACATAAAGCAAATCTACGACTGAAAAATACCAGTTTCTTTTTGTTTTAAACTATAAACAATAGAACGAACCAAATTGCTGTATAAATTTAGCATAAAGACAACCTTAATTTAATTTAGGCACCGCGCCATAGTGTATCGCACAATGAAAATCAATTCGCATTAAATATTCACGGTGGCTGCGGTCCTTATATTGTGTCACCTAATTTACATTAGAATTGTGACCTTCAAAACGTTTAGCGAGAAAGCCTTCTGTCTTTAGAATCTTTAGACTATAAGGGAAATTAAGATTTTGGATTGCTTTATTAAGAACAAAAAAGACACGAAACATAAAGATATGATAACAAAATAAATAAAACAAAATCTCTCACGCTCTGCGAGCCTTATTGGGGGAGATAGAGCCAAAAATCTCTGTTCGCACCAAGTTGTACCCAAAGGGTGAGCTAATCGCCACAATGTTAGCGATAATTTTGTATGTAAGACACACACGCTTAGCCAAGATATCCCCGTTCTCATCCTTTCACACAGACAATAGAACATAAGCATGTTACACATAATTTATTGAAGTTAATTTTTTATATTAATTAATATTTTACTATAGACGACGATTTTTTATTTTTTCTATATTTTCAGCTAACCATTTTTTTTCATTGATTTTATTTTTATGAAAGTGTTATTGGGTTGTAAATTTTATTATGTTCTTAATGTATCGTCATCTCTGTTATGGTTCCACTGAAAATTAGTATTTACGAAATTCTGTGAACTTCTTGATTGATAGCTGAGTAGACGCCATTTTGGTGCATTTAATTTTTCATCATTAATAATAATAATAATAAGCCATTTAATCGGTTAGACAGATGACAACACATATACAAATTAACACAACAAATTAAGCTCATAGTTAAAAATGAAAAAAATAAATAATTATATATCACTAATGACCCAAAAGGTCCGATACACTATGCGTTGCTACGCCGAACCGACCGGGTTCACTGCTCAGCATAATGCTGATTATCCGAGGAGGGTAAATCAGCGCTGGTATTCTGCAGAAACCCATTTTAAGAAGCAAACAAATGTCAGTAGCAGAATTTTAACAAAGTACGAATAACGTAAAAGCAAGTAAAACACCAGGGAAACATAAATTGTATATAAAATAAAACAAAATAAAATAAAATGGGGAATTAATCAAGACGAAACAGAACGCAGCCAACCGAAATGTTCAAATTAGAATTAAATATATTCATAAATTTATCCATTATAAGCGGGTTTTTTACTTACTCTTTTTTTTGTATATTCATTATTCTTGTTCACTTTTTATACAAAATAAATGTTTCTTTCTTTCTAATAAAACGGAAATCTAATTAGTATAGTCGGTAAGATTCGAACCCCAACTACAATATGTATGTCGAGTGCTACAAGCAAAACTAATGAATGTAGTACATAACACGTTATTTCAACATAATGAACGAATTGGGAATAAAAGGCAGAACAACATGAAACCATGGAAAGAGCTTTTGTGTTTCGCTCTAAGCCGGTTTATGCGTATAAATTATTAGAAAACGTTTACACATTGGCTTAAGTTATCGAAAATTCACTTTGAATGTAAATTAGATTTTAAATTGATTCCGCTTATTCGGCTTTCACGTAACTCTTAATCAACGGGTGAAATGGGATAACGTTAGAATTAATACTTAGATTTTGATTTTATAATAAAAATACTGAAAAAAGAAAATTTTCTATTCACTTTTATTCAACTTATCAAAGAAGATACTTTTATTAACTATGTTTTTTTTATTCTTTCCAAGCAAGTGACCACGATCCCACCTGATGTTAAATGGAAATGCAATCCTGGATGATAAGGCGCACTAGCTTAGTAAATGCCTATTCACTCTAAAAAAATACCCATATTGTTATCAGAGGGAGAGACAGACGCGGGTAAACTATTCCAATTCTTTGCAGTACGAATAATAAAAGACGAAGCAAAGCGTTTTGTTCGGGTGGTTCGAGGGACGTTTACAGCAAAAGGATGAAATCCTGCAGTGTAATTTGAAGTCCGATGGTGGAACCGGGATGGGGGAATTAGATCGTGTAATTCCTGAACAAACTCTCCAAAATGCAATCTGTAGTGAACCGAAAGGCTGTGTTACGCCTGTGCTCAAGACTAAGCAGATTGATTTCAGTTACGCCACCAAATAACCTCTTAGCATCCTTTCTTATAAACTCTAATCATCATCATCATTTCAGTCGCACAACATCCAGTGCTGGACATAGGCCACCCCCAACGATTTCCAAAACAACTGGTTGCCTGTCTGTGGTCTCCAATCTAGTCTGTCTAGATATTTTTACCAGTCTGTGCTTAGAGCAGCTGTAAAGAGATCGTTATAGCTGCATTTAGCGTCTATACACTTTATCCATTTACTTTTGAAGTAAAAATGTTGTTAACCGTACGGTCAAAATTCATTTAACCGTTATTAATGTAAAATATAATATATACACTAAAATAATCTTCCAATCCTGTTTCACCATCGAACTTCAAAACACATTGCTGGATTTTATTCTTTTGTAGTGGACAACCCTGAAACCCGAACGTTTGTCTATGTCTTTTATTATCCGTACAGTAAAGGAGGCGCAGTTTGCCCGCGTCAGTCTTTTTTTCCGATTACAATGTGGGTTTTTCAAGAGTAGAGTGAATAGGCATTTACTTTTTTTTTTGTTAACGGGTACTCTCTCCCCCCCTGTGCCCTCACAGTGCAAGGGTACACGGGCTAGCCGATGTCGCCTTCTTCCCGGGTCCACCTTAGCGGACGACAAAGGTCCCCACCCTTGTCGCCCAGTGAACCCGAGGCCCCTTTAGTAGCCTTATACGACAGGCAGGGGATACCGTAGTCTTATTCTTGAGAGCCCAAAACTACAGGGCTGGAATAGGCATTTACTATGCTAATGCGCCCTACCATCCAGGGCTGAATTTGCACTTAACATCAGGTGGAATCGTTGCGCTTGCTTAGAAAGTATAATTATAATTATACTTATAAATTTTTCTTTAAATTCTTTTTCCTCGAATACACGTACAATTTATTTTAATGCCTAATATATTGTACCTTTGCCATGCGTTGAACAAGCAATATAAATCAAGTGTATTTGTTTTACCTTCTTCAAAGCAAAGCTTAATCCACGACATGTAAACGTTAGCACATTTACAAAAGAATTTAGGTCCTCCGCAATTTTGGCTTAGGACGAAATTTTATCACGTAGCTGTTAAAAAATAATAAAATAATAATACCGTTCATTTGCGGGAAATATGGTAACTGACATGATAAAATTTTTTAGTTAGGCACTAGCATATTTCGCATAATTGGCATGCAAATCCAATACATTGAGTCTTAATGTACAATTAAAATAATCCTTTTTACAAATTTACCATTTAAAAATCACGGTTTAAACGTGTAAAATTCTTTAAGAGAATAAAAACTGTTATGAATTAGCCACTGTTTGAGTGTCTTCTGAAATCGCTGCAATGGTAATTCTCTCATTTCCCTCGGTGTTTTGTTATATATTTTTAAACTCAATTTCAAAAAAAAAAGAAATATTTCTTCTTTCTTTTTTTTTAAATTGATTTTTTTGAAATCTTTTTTTTTTTAAATTACTAACAATATCAATCCTGTTAACCATTCCAACTAAGCTTAAGCTTGTCCTAGGACATGGTTCAGGGCAATAGTCGAATGGTGGATTCGAACCCACGACCTTACGATTCGTAGGCCGTTCCCTAAACCATTAGGCTATTGACGCTTGTACGTAGCGTGACGTAGTTTTCTGTCTAGAATCTGTCTAGCTCGTACGTACTTGTGACGTAGTTTTCCATCTAGAATCTGTCTAGTTATCGTAACTTATCTAGAATCAGGAAGTACATGATGTAATTTCCCCATCCCCTTTCCACCATCGGACTTCTAGACGCACTGCGGGATTTCATCCTTTTGTTGTGAACATCCTTCAAACCCGAACGAAGCGATTTGCTTCGTCTTTCATTCTTCGTACAGCAAAGGACTGGAATAGTTTGCCCGTGTCTGTCTTTCCTTCCGATTACAATGTGGGTATTTTCAAGAGAATAGTGAATAGGCATATACTAAGCTAGTGCGCCTTACTATCCAGGACTGCATTTCTACTTAACATCAGGTGGGATCGTAGTCAAGCACTTGCTTAGAAATAATAAAAAAAAATATTTTTTTTACGAATTTGAAGGAAATTACGTTTGTGTAATAGGAACCAGAACAAGCTTAGACAAGTTCTATCGGGAAAACAGAATTCATAAATTGAATGAGTCAATTTTACAATCATACTTTGTGTCGCCAATGTGACGCAAGCCCGGGGGATTAGAGCATCCAATTACAAACAACGGGCGCAGGCAAAATGGCTTAGGGAATTAACATCGGACAGTACATGGGTGGCCGTAATAAAAGAAAGCTGGACGAAATGCGATTACATTTTGTACACGTACAGCCTAGGCAATATACAAGTCTGTTTAGGAGTAAAACAACTGATTTAAAAACGAATCGAACGTTAGCCGCTACTGCGGGCGAATGCCCTCTTTTATTTCGGCGTATCATAGTTTATATTACCAATTTGTAGCGTTCCTCTTCTTCGTCCGTAGAACTCGGTCTTAGATTATCATAATTTTTGCCCCTGCCGCGGCGGTTATGTGCGGTTTTACCCACCAAAACGTCCCCGGTGGCCCTTCCTCGGTGCATGGTGAGGGGCTCCGGGATATCGAGTGGAACGCACCGGAGCCCCTCTGCAATGTGCTCAAGGAGAGCACTTCCCAGGGGGGAGGTTACTCCCTCCCCCCCTGTGCCCTCGCAGTGCAAGGCGACACGGGCCAGCCGATGTCGCCTTCTTCCCGGGTCCACCTTCGCGGACGACCCTTGTCGCCCAGTGAACTCGAGGCTCCATCATAAACTTACCAATAACACAACCAACAAACATTCTTAAAAGTTCGCAATTATGTACCTATTCAGAATGAAATATACTATGCCAAAAAATCCAAATGCAACCTAATAAAAGAAAATCTAAATCGGTTCATAAATAGCGGTGCTTTGAATCTGTAGATAAAAAAACAGATAAATCGAGAACCTCGTCTTTTTTGTTTCTCAAAAATGAATCAATTTTAAAAAACACCCCACCATCAAATCAGGATCGGAGTTGTTATACGAAACGAAGTTTTTTTTTATATACTTCAAAGCAAATGCTTGACTATGATCACACCCGATGTTAAATAACAATTAAGTCTTGTATGGTAAGGCGCCCTAGCTTGGTAAATGCCTATTCACTCTAGAAATTATCCACACTGTAATCGAAGGGAAAGACGGACGCGGGCAAACTATTACAGTCTTTTGCTAATATAACATCTAGAAAAAAAATTAAAATTGGATGGTCTGCTTGTAATACTAAAATAACCTCTTTTAACAGCGTATATTTGATTACATTTACAGAAATTATTTATCACATTATTACATATACCAAAATGACAAACCATATTACCATTTTACAATTTTTATTTACGATCTGTCCGTCTGTTCCGGCTAATCTCTAGAGCTGCTGGACCGACGCCTGTAACACCGCGGGCGCAGCTAGTTGGTAAATAAATGTCAAACTCTTTAGCAAAATATTATTAAATATTTTAAGCTGGTTGAAATACAGATTGATCAAATACTCTACAGATATCCGATAAAATTCAACCGGGACGATTTTGAGATTTAGAATGTGATGAACGAAGCGTCAACTTTGCGAACTGAGGTTTTGTTAAAAGTTGAAAGCTTGTTGTTGTTGGAAAAAAATGCTAAATGGCCCTTTAAATCACTTATACATTCTTTTATCAATTAAATGGCAATTTCAATATAGAATTAAAATAAGTTTTCATTCTTTACATGAACTGTGAATTCGGCAAACAACTTACATCCTCAGATAAATCTTTTCTAAATGCAGTTATTCTTAAAAAGTTAAAGTTAGAGCCTAAATATCTTCCTGGGATATCGCGAGGAACTCACGTATTTCCCCACCGCGCGTGGTAAATCAGCGTTTAAAATTACAACAACCAAAATATTTTGCCAACACGGGGATCAAACTCAAGCTTCTAGCCCACTGTTCACCTTGCGCCCACCACCCGAATACTAAGCTACCAGAATTGTATTCTTATCTACAATTATCCTTAATTAATATATATTAATTAGCTTCCAAATATTATACAAAATAACAACAAGTAGCAGATGATTCAGCCATTACTTAACCGGAAGACTAACGATCTCTTGCAGTCACGTAACTACGTGATGCCCTTTGATAAGTGTGGCTCATAACGTATGGACTTGTATGTTATTAGGACATATGAAACTGTACTTGCGTGAAAAGTTGGAGCTACCGGCTATATTTTATGTTTAATAACAGCAAAGACTACGTTTGTAAAAAAGGATCATATCTTTCTTGAATTATTCCTCTTAGTTCTTATTATCACGCATAAAATGTGGCCTTAGCATAGCTTACGCCAAAATATTTAAAACACGGATGATAAATGTTTATGGATGAAAAAATACAAATTCATGTACTTAACCTCCACTTCAGTATTATGATTTCACAAATTACTTCAGAAAAAAGTTTAACTGTTCGAAGACCAGCGAGACAGGCTTCGCTAGAAGCGCCATTCTCCTATTGGCGTCACGACTCCACTCCCGATCGAAATATACAGCAAGCCGTAGACAAAGGCATGGTTTCCTGAGGCCATAGACAACGCGCCAGTATTGCCATTAAACTAAATGTTGCCCCGAGATAATATTGTTTATCTAACACCTAAAATATTAACGTTTTTTACTTTAATTATATTACCCTTTTTAAACAAAGCTACAATTTTGAATACATACTCAATCTCTATATACTACATACTCCGCAACTCCGCACATTTAATATTTAATTATCACACCGTCGGTCACCGCTTCCATTCGATAATTTCATCCATTTATTATTCAATATCATGCCACCTCACACTTGAAATGAAAGCATTCAATTTCGGAACGCACTGAAACAGAATCGATGCTCTATTCGAACACTGACCGATTATTAACTTATCGCTATTTCTGGTTTTAGTTAACGTGGCAGGCTGACAATAAATACGACGACAAATATGTCATAATTCAAATACTAAATTTGTTTTTCAATTAATACATAAAAAAAATCCAATTCGATTCATAAATAACGACGCTACAAGTGCAAAAACATTCTCTTATACCCCCCTTTTTGAAGTCGGTTAAAAAGGAAATATTTCTTTTCCTAAGTTAAAAAGAGATCATTTAACTCATCAAATAAGCTCGAAAAATTAAATGATGCTGCATAAACTTTAGCAACAGGGTCAATAACACCACCATAAAAGTAACAAAAATCATTTTTTGTGGGGTATAAACTGGTGCTTGACCACGATCCCACCTGATGTTAAGTGGTGATATAGTCGAAAGATGGTATGCGCTAGTTTAGTAAGTGCCTATTCATTCTACTCTTGAAGGCGCCCACGTCGTATCGGACGGAAAGACTGACGGCAACTTGTTCCACTCCTTTGCTGTACGCACGCAGAACGATGACACAAATCGCTTAGTTCGGATGCGCGAAACATCGACTATGAAAGGGTGGAGACCCGCCGAATGTCTAAACGTCCGAAGGTAGAATGGGGACTTAACTCGTGTATTCCTGTGCGCACTCTCCAAAATGTAATCTGTAAAACACATAAAGATAGATACTTTAGATATAATGCGTGAGATTACCGCCAATAACGGTAACGGGAAGAGAATCGATAGATCATTAGCTGATGTTGGATAAGCCGGGCTTTGAAACTCATTATATTTCGAAACATAGAGAACACAAAGTTCTGTGTTGTTAAGACTTCGGTAACTGCCTGTGTTGGCGAAAGTTTACATTCGGTTATCGGCCCATGGTATTACAGCGCCTATACTATAAATTCAACAATTCAGTTTTAATGTTTTTAACTAGAAAAATCTTATCTTTGGGTATTTTATGAATATATTTTGTATTATATGTATATTACAGTATTGTAAAAAAATTTAAATAAATTGCCCCCGTATAACCTTATCTATATATATGTATATATATACCATTTATCTTCTATAGAATAGATGCCTGAACATCGAAGGCAGATATATCATATATATACTTAACATTTTAATAACTTCTATAAAAATTATTAAATTTTCTATTAAACCTGTAAAATAATGTCAACCATCACCGACGGTTTTTCCAAACCTATACGATAAAGGGACCTTCACAAAACGTTCCTAATCCTTTCTCTAAGCCCGGCAATGCACCTGCAGCTCCTCCGATGTGGTGCCGGCCTTCGCCACAAGTTACATGCTACGCTAGCCGAGTTCAATCCCCGGTGCCAATCCGGCACCAATAAATTTGTTTTTACAATTTTATGTGCTGACTTACCACGCACTTGGCGGTGAAGCAAAACATCGTGAGGAAACCTACATGTCCTAGAAAATATTTCTAAGACACGTGAAGTCTGTCAGACCGCGATAGGGCCGCGTAGCGGACTATGCCCTTAGACTCTCTTTACAGAGAAGGCCTGTGCCCAGCAGTGGAACATAAATAAAGGTTGTTACTTTAAGTCATAAGTACGTTTGCCCCTTTATTTATAAAATAAAAATTGTAGAATATAATCTCATCTTATCTTATTGTCAAAGACATGATCTTTGTAAATGGTCAATATTCTAAAATGTAACACTCTTAATACCTAATTGAAATTCTATTTATTTTAATTCTTTGCGGTTGCTCTGAGCCTTTAATAGTTTCAAAAATATAGGTTAACGTTCCTAAAAATTCTTTAACACGATTTGAATAGAGCTTACTTTTCAGTGAACGAAGTAAAAAGCTCGGTTTAAACCCGAAACGATAAATGAATTAATTTGTAAGGCGAAGCTGTCGCAGAACGGTTTTAAAACAGGTTAAAGTTTTTTGCATTTGCGTAGACTAAAATGGGTTTTAAGAGATTTGTAGTGACTTTTCGAATAGATAAAGGTCAAAGGAGGTATAAAGTTATGAACCGACTTCAAATAAAATCAAACAGTTAAATCTAATACGGACGCCTTTTTTGTATTTCTGAATTATCGTAGAAATATAAAAAGGATATAGACGTGGACATACCTCCTCATTTTTTGAGTCGGTTAAGAAAGAGGAGGTTCTCAATTCGTCTGTATATTTTTTATGTATATAACGTTCTAACTTTGGCTGGGTGAACCGATTTTGATTTTTTTTCATTTCAGAGCTGATGCTTCCATGTGCTTCCATTTTGTTAATGTCCAGTTCTGATAATGGCGAAAAATGAAGATATTCATATAAGTCTTGGATTTTCATTAAGTGTATGCATGATAAACGTACAACTCAATATCACGTCAACCGATTTCGATAATAATTTTTTTTTGGAAAGGATTTCGTTCAAAGGTAGTTTGATGAGGGCTTGGTTAGGTTCTTATTAATTCCATTACATTATAGTATTATTCCTTCTATAATTCGGAAATACAAAGAAGAAAGTCGGATTAGATTATATAGATATAGATTTAGTTATTTTCAAAACTCATCCTTACAAAAGGATTTGAGACGTCAGCAGCACAATATTTAATCTTGTTTGAGAGTATTGTATCTAATTTCAAATAACTCCGAATCAAACGACGTCCGACTTGTACTTTACAATGATTTGGAACCTTTGACCGAATATTCACAGAACAACATTGTCATGACAACTAATGTTTTTTTCAACTGCACATAAGTTTCAAAGACATTATTAACTTGGAGTTAACACTTTGAAAAAAAAAGTTAAAGTTATAGTCTATATATTAAATATATATATCTATCCCACTGTTGAGCACAGGCTATCTCTATAAAGAGGGTATAGCCGGCTTCACATGTCTTAGATATTCTAAGCTATGTAGGTTTTCTCACGATGTTTTTCTTAACCGCCTAATCAACACTTAGAATTGCAACAAAAAAATTCATTGGTATACGTATTATGCAACTTGAGACAACCGCATAGACATAGGGTTACCACGGCTTTCTACAATTCTTTAGTGTCACACAAACGAATGCATACACCTCATATCAAGGGACTGGCAAAAGCATTGCTTTCTATTTGCGGTGTCATGAATGATCATGTTTATTTATATAAATGTCATTCGTCGAACAATGGCCGTTCCCTCGTAGAGGTAGACCAGTTCCGTTACGTATTTACTTCGATCTGGACAATACACACGTCGAATAGTTATTTATAACGTTATTCACTTTAAGGAGTGCCACAACAACGCTTTTATGTGATATTTATAAGGAAGTTCTTGTTGAGGGTGGAAACTGTTTTATTAAGTTTGACCTACTTCTACGAATGCAAGTATATTTTTAAATTTATTTTCATGTATCCGCGATTTTGTGTCATGACATAAGTCTTTTTACTACAACGGCAATGAAATATAGCCGTGAGTAAAAATAAAGGGTCGGTTAAGAAAGTTTGAATATCTCGGAAGATAGCTAACTGAAATAAATTGTGCATGATAGACAATTAAATATCCAGAAAAGTCCAGGATAATTCAATTTAGACTATGAAGCAACTCGTCTTCATAGATAAAATTATGGAAAACCGTGTGGATTGTCTATATATAAAAAATAGTCACAAATTACTATAATAGAGATAGTTTTACTCCGCCATAATTTGTATTCTCTATTCTTTTCACGGGAACACACCTTACGTAGGCGTCACAACTGGGTGTGGAGGCAATTTTATATGGCAAATTGAATTTCCCAGAGCCGTTGTTCCTAATCAACTCTAAAAGCTATGCTTTGTATTATTATAATTAAAAACGTGTCTTAATAGCAACATTTTTTGTCCAATATAAATAAAAAACAAATATTTTTCCTATTCTTTAAAAAGGAAAATCTAATTTTTATTGCATTGAAAAAAAAAAACAAAAAATAAACCACTTTGATGATGTTTCGGTCTCTATGTCAGTCATTTTTCTTAATGGCAACTGTATCTACAGGAATGATTTTCATTGCGACAGTTATATTCTTAAAAGATATTAGCGGACACTGAAGCCTTACACTAAATCTGTTTATACTGTCCTTTGTAACATTAAGCATATCTTGTTAGAGTATGACATAATTGTTCAACATACAATATAACCAACCCCTTTATTTATAAAAAAAATCAGCTTTCAAGTCCTTTTAACGCTAGAGGAAAAGATGAACGTTTTCACAAATCGTATTAGTTCAAATAATATGTGAGCCCATCGTCATACACTGGGCACGAATTGACAGTAATTGATTTTTTTATTCGCAAGCAAAGGATTGTTTTTTTTTTATTAAAAACGCTGGATAGTTACGTATTACTACGGTATATCGTATCATGTGAACTTTCTCGTCTTGTAGCTATATTTTTACGTAAAACATATCTTGGCCTTGGCCTCGTCTAAGAGGTTTGTTATATTTACTCATAACCATTTGCATTTCGTAAAATCCGAAAACTTCTATCAATCGATTTTGTTTTCTCTTTTGAAGTTCTACTGATTATATATAAATCTTAAGTGATTGATTACTGCAGACGTAAGTACCTTAAAAAACTAATGTACCATTTAATGAATAAATTGTTTATATCATGTAGATATCATCGGATTGGTATAGGTAGAGATATCAATCGTGTCAAATATGCACGGGTTTCAGGAATATTATAATTTATAGAGTATCAAAACCATAGACAACATAATATAAGTTACATAAATTCTTGGATCCATTGCAGGAATAATTTAATTCAAAAACAACTACTACAGCTTTAGGCATACCGCTTCTAAATTACTCAATAAATCTTTCTTATCTGTTTAAAAACCTATAAAGCCTCTGACAGATTGAGTTACGATAACATTATTCAGTTAGCTTTTTTTTGGTACGTAATGAATATTCTTCCCGCTAAATTAGGTTAATTACTCTTGAGGGTAAAATGATAAATATCTCCCTTTACAATTTGCGTCGCGCGAACGGTGCTACGCGACGGTAGTGTCAGATATGACGCAAAAATGTCAGGCGCGTAACAGATAGCTGACAATGTTATAGAAATGTGAAACTCGACGCTTGTTTGGGACTGTACAGACAACAACAAATGACATAGTCATATTTATATGTTTTATAAGACGTTTTTATACAGAAAAAAAAACAAGCCATTAAGTTTTTACTTTTGATTTGTCTTTCCTAAAAATATTTTAATTCAACTCCTTCCAGTTGATTAGTCATATACAGTTCGTATTTTGCATACCTTAACATTGGCCACCATATTTATCACAGTGAAAGTTCATTCGTTGTGAGACTCTTAAATTCCATTTACACTATCTTAGAGGCAAGAATTTCACTATTATATTTTTTTAAGCTAAGTGGCTTCAAGAAAACTGCCTACCCCTTTCGACAAAGTAAATAATGTTTAAGTGTTGTTCTCTCTCTAGTGTCGGTTCCTCATTTCTGAGGATCGTGGTCACCATCAGGGTTGCACCTGGAGCGGATGATTTGCCTCCACCGGCTTCTGTCCAGCGCGTCTCTTACAGCACTGTACAATTTGGAGGACAACGAGACTTTTATCTGATCGGACCACCTTGTTGGTGAACGGCCGCGAGATCTTTTTCCTGCGGTGTTCCCAACTACGATCAGTTTATCTAGACCTTTGTCGCCTCTGCGCATTGTGTGTCCGAAATACGCCAGGATTCGTTGTCGGCATATGGTAGACAAGAGTGTTGTTGATTTGTTTCAATTAGGAAATATTTTTTGTATAGGAAAAACGAGCTTACGGCTCACCTGATCTTGAATGTCTACAACAAAGAAAGAACTGCAAAAGCGTTACCGGACTTTGAGAAAGAAGTAGGCTGGATTCGTGAAGGTCCCCAAATCGTACAGGTTCGGAAACACCTCTGATGACAGTTGATTTCCCCAAGGTGATAGAACAAAGTTGCGTGGAATTTTTTGGCTTGATTTCTGTATAGTATTTCACAACATTGTCCTCGGGTTTAGATGGAACTTATTCGAACATTAGTCGGCGAAACTTTACTAAATCCTTTAAGCCTTCCGCTTGGCTTACAGAGGACGATCGCAGCGAACCTATAAATTCGGATTAGAAAATCTTTGTTCGCGCTGAATGAAGTTTCTGCGTTTAATTTATTACATTTAAATGTCAATGCCTGGTCTCTTTTCTAGTTTATGAGAGATCGAAATTTTGCCAAGTCAGAATTAGATGCAATGGGCCCCCTCCTTCTATATCAAATGACGAAAGTGTGTCAGTGTCTTTATAGCAGAGCTCCACTGCTAACAATGATATTTCACTATGAAACCAACTCATTACAATGCAATTACTGTACCAAAAACTGCGAGCTACTAATTTATTTTTTTTAGATGTAATTAATAATTGAATTATTTGATCTTTGATGATTATTTGGTAACGATTAATTAATTAAAATAAAACGACGAACGTAGAATAGATGGCCGATGAGGCCGAAAACTTCTCGATTGGAGTCCACGCACTTTACGGTGGTCTGATGACCTCATAAAGGTCGTAGGACATAGCTGGATGCAAGCCGGACAACCGGTCCATTTGGAAATCGTTGGGGAGGCTATGTCCAGCATCTGATGTTCTACGGCTAAAATTACGATAAACGACGTAATTAAAAGAAGTTTTATTATGTACGAGATTAACAACTCAGTGATACGCCATAGCAAAACCATAGTAGCACAATTGAACTAATCAATACTAGCAAAATATCAACAAATGTCATTTCACTGAACGTTCAATTTGACATAATTGGTGTAGACTCGAGGCCCTTATTATATCTGCCTGTTATATGTTACGAACAACGTGTTTTTTGCCAATAATAGTCTATGCAATGGTGTAGTACTAATTCATTAAATGATGACAAAATGAAAGCACAATATACTTGATTGAAGCAATGCATTATTCATCGGTAGACTATGTAAATACAGCTGTTACTGTACTGCACTTTATATTCCGATTGTAATCACGGTCCGTCCAGTTTGGATGAGTAATTTTCCAGTGACAACATAAAGTTGTGGCTGGAAATTATATTTATTTATTTCTATTGTTTATTACTTTTTTATTTATTTTGAAGCCTTAGCTTAAGTTTTTATAATATTTAGATAAAAAGTAAAATACACAAAAATATCATACAAAATATAAAAACATTATTAAAACTTATTTCTTTGTTGACGGGGAGGAAATCTTCACAAAGATACCCCACCTTCTGGGGGAAGGCGGCAGTTATATGGGGTTCTTACCGATCTCACGTGGAACGCACCGGAGCACCTCTGCACTGTGCTCAAGGAGAGCACGTCCCGGGGGGTGGTTACTCCCTCCCCCCCTGCGCCCTCGCAGCGCAAGGCGACACGGACCAGCCGATGTCGCCTTCTTCCCGGGTCCGCTTTGGTGGACGACGCAGGCCACCACCCTTGTCGCCCAGTGAACCCGAGGCCCCTTTTAGTCGCCTTGTACGACAGGCAGGGGATACCGTAGTCTTATTCTTGAGAGCCCAGAACTACAGGGCTGATGTACAACAAGCTGCCTCAGCATGTCAAAAACTGTTCCTCTATAGGAAGTTCAGACATTGCAGGTTACTTACATGAGAACAATAAATAACTTATGTTATAAAATAAGTATAATATAAAATAAGTTCGCTGTGTACTGAATGTAACGTTGGAAAGGGTTTATTTTAAAATCCTTTACAAAACTGCTTTATTATACGTAGCTTTAAAATAATAAATCTTTTTAAATAAGGCCAGAGCTCTATACAAACAAAGACCTTTGCCCTCGGGATACACTACGAGCAAGAGACCGTTCATCGGTAGTTAAAAGTTACAGTCTTTGTATAAACTCGTATGTGTCCCACTGTTGGGTACAGACCTCCTCAGTAAAGAGAGAATAAGGGTATAGTCGCCTGCCTACGCAGCCCCAGTGCGGATTGGCAGACTTCACATGTCTGGCCGTGGTAGCTCAGTGTCCGGGCGGTCACCTCAAGTTGCGTAGTACGCTAGTAACCCGAGTTCGATCCCCGGTGCCGACACCAATAAATTTGTTATTGCAATTTTATGTGCTGATTTACCACAAACCTAGAATATTTTTTCTAAGACATGCGAAGTCTTACAATCCGCACTATGGCCGCGTGGCCGAGTACGCCCTTATACTCTCTTTTCGGACAAGGCCTGTGCCCAGCAGTGGGACATATATGAAAGCTTTTTTCTAAGACATGGTGAAGATGCGATCAAATCTTCCTCACCAACACCACTAAATAACAGCAAAGAGATATAATGAATATATCCAAATATTAGAAGATTCGACAAGGGTTAATGTATTTTATCTCTAAAATTTCCGTTCCACATCCAAAAACTTGTAATTTCAACCCGTATGCTAATTAGGGATGGTTGGTGAATTAATAATTTCGGCATTCGGCGATGGCATGGAACACATCTATGTATTATATTTCGGTGTTTGTATTCGTTTTGGTGAAGGAAATGATTTTAGATATTTATTATAACATTTATATACAAAGGATATATCTGGTACCTACTAAATATATGCACCAATTCAAATACAAAGCTTGTTGACATTCGATCGGAGTGCTGAAGCTTTAAGCTTTAGACAACAAAAGGCGATGCATGCATGCGAACTAGTGATATTCACTAGAAAATCATTGAGAACAAACTACGTCCGATGAGTAGGTGCAAATACATATATAAGTTTTATTGGATAATTGCATTTATGACTATACAAAAAAGCATATTTATTTTGTTATTATGTGCGAGCGCCAACTTTGTATGTCCGAATATTGACTTATTTGTCCATATGTCGCGCATATTCTTCTTCTTTGTCGTTCCCTCATTTCTGAGGATCGTGGTCACTTGAGCCCCTCAATTGAACAATCTGCCTCCATCGGTTTCGGACCGAGGCAGCCTTCACCAGCTTGTTCCGTCCAGATTAGAAGAATCTCTACCAGGAGATGGCACCTTTTACTTAATCAGACCATCGTGTTGGCGACCGGCTTCTTGTTCTCTTGCTTTCTGTATTGCCAACGACGACCAGCTTTTCAGGTTGCCATCCCCTCTACGCATTATATGCCCGAAACATCTGTCACATTTCGGGCATATACGCGCTTTAGACACGTAGTGGACAGTCTGGCCATTATGTCGCGCAAATACTCGTACTTAATGCAAATTTAATACGTATTCTCTTGTCGATCTCATGTCGATACCATTGTCAGAATTGGAAGCATCAGCTTTCAAATAAAAATAATCATACAAATCGATTCACCTACACGAAAGTTATGAAGTAACATGCATAACAAAAACATACAGACGAATTGAGAACCTACTTTTTTGAAGTCGTTTGAAATACACGGCCGTTTATATTTTATTATTACTTTTTTTAAGATCTGTCTCTCTCTCTCTTATTGTAATATATTTTATTTAACCTCAAGCTAGAAAATATACCTTAACTATACATATAAAACAATACATAATACTAACTAAAAAAAGAAATATTTACAACATAATTGGTATTGTACAAGAAATATAACTATGCCAAACCGTCGTCGCTTGGCAGCGTGCCCAGAAGGCTGGTAGCAATGCCACGTTGTATGACAATGCTTAGTCTCTGTGCAAGGTATAAGCCAGCCCTCTGGTCACCAGATGTGTCGACCAACTTCTTAGCTATCAAATATAATAGACACAAAGAAAACATTGATCATGAACAGTTCACTGAAAATAAAAAAAAGGACATGTTTATAAACCAAGCATTATGTTAACAGGAAAACTCGACTCGATGTTGTCATTGTTTCCGAACGTATTATCTCTCCTGGTGTTTTAAAAATAAGAATTGCAATTTTTCATATGTACTCGTAGACAATGTTTTAATATCGGTACAAACAATTATATTTTATTTGTATACAACATTTGATAAAAAAAGACGTTTTTTTAATACACTTTACCTACTTGCTTAGTTCTTAAAATCGTGATATCTATTTTGTGTAACCAATAAAAACTTTATTTCATAACTACATTACGTACATAATAGCGAAGCAGAATTTTCTAAAAGGCACATGGACCCACATACCATGATGGAAAAAAAATAGTATACTTGATTCGCAAAAGAGAGTTCCATACTCGTCATTATTAATTAAGAAACTTACAGTATGACGTTAAATTAAGAAACAACTTATTATTGATATTTTTTTTGTCTATTACATAACTACACAGATTGGCCAGAGAAGCTGGCCTTGACTGCTTCACCGGATTCAGAGGTGGCAGAGCTCTTAGGTCGCTTAGCCTGAACCTCTATCGCTAGTAACTCGACACAAGGGTCCCCCCGGTGGGGGGTAACCTCGGCTTGGACGGTTACTATGTTACGCGTAAGCATTCCGATCCGAGGGCGCCCGAGAGGGCCGAACCACGACTCGGTCGGTTGCTATTTCACGGATAATCTAAGGGACATTCGAAAGCTAAACTAACTTTGAGTGCCACTTCGGAAGTTCCTTGGTTTATAAAGCTCAACAAGTATAGACAAAGCAATAAAAGTCGTCGATTTTTTAATAACTAACTGTGCCCAAGACTTTGTCCGCGTAGAATTAACCGTAAAATTGTTTAGTATATTTCGGTTTCTTAGGAATCCTCCTTCTGCGAGTGACCCAGAAGGAGACCGCAGAACGGGATCGGGAGAGGGCCGATTCCGTTCGGAGATGGCGCAGACCGGCCCGCAGCCCTGTAGTTCTGGGCTCTCAAGAATAAGACTACGGTATCCCCTGCCTGTCGTATAAGGCGACTAAAAGGGGGCGACAAGGGTGGGGGCCTTTGTCGTCCGCTAAGGTGGACCCGGAAAGAAGGCGACATCGGCTGGCCCGTGTAGCCTTGCACTATGAGGGCACAGGGGGGGAGGGAGTTATCTCCCCCCCCGGGACGTGCTCTCCTTGAGCACAGTGCAGAGGGGCTCCGGTGCGTTCCACTGGAGATCCCGGAGCCCCTCGTCATGCACCGAGGAAAGGGCCACCGGGGAGGTTTTAGTGGGTAAAAACCCCACATAACCGCAGCCTTCCCCCCAGAAGGCGGAGTATCTTTTTGAAGATTTCCTCCCCGTTAACAAAAAAAAAAAGGTTTCTTAGGAATTGGGCGCGAACGCGAGGCGGGGCAGAATCAGGGTGACATGAACTTAATTTCATTGCGCATGATTTTGAGTTTGCTATTTCTCTGATGATATTCATTTAACATGCATGGTGTGAAGGGAGAAAATTATATTCATAAAATGCACAAGCCAACTAACGTATTTAAAATAATAAGGAATAATACCGTATTAGTGCAATTAGCTTTCCAATTACCGCTTTATAATTGTATAATTTTTAAAGTGTTAATATGGTTATACTGTTACGTATACCATCGCAGACTTTTCTGTAGACTTATATTAGATACATAATTTCACCATACATTATTTTGTTATATCTCAAAGGGTTTAGGCAGCGTTTTCATTAAAAACTCTCAGACGGCTTATATTTTTTCCGAAAAATCGTTATATTTTATCTAGCGCATAAAAATAATTAATTAGACACTAAAATCTTCCTCGATAACCGTACAGTAATTGGTAAGCACAGAAAATTAGTGTAGTAGCTTTACAGTTTATCGCGAACAGACCGATAGACAGACAGCGATAAGTGATTTGGGCAGGCGCAGCTAAATGCCATTTCGCAGCTTTGGACTCGGTGGAGAGGCAGGCTAAGAGGCTATTTGGTGACGCAGCTGAAACCAATCTGCTCAGTCTTGAGCACAGGCGTAAGGTAGCTAGCCTTTCGGTTTTCTACAGATTGCATTTTGGAGAGTGTGCTCAGGAACTACATGATCTAATTCCCCATCCCTTTCCAACATCGGACTTCTAGACGCACTGCGGGATTTCATCCTTTTGTTGTGAACATCCCTTAAACCCGAACGAAACTCTTTGCTTCGTCATTCATTATTCATACGATAACGGACTGGAATAGTTTGCCCGCGTTTGTTTTTCTCTTCGTTTACAAAGTGGGTATTTTCAAGAGTAGAGTGAATAGGCATTTACTAAGCTAATGCGCCTTACCATCCAGGACTGCATTTCCACTTAATATCAGATGGGAACGTAGTCAAGCACTTGCTTAGAAATTATAAAAAAAAAAATGTAAAGATTTCTTATTACTTCCGATAAAAGTTTCATGGAATTGCTTCGACACTACTTGCAAACTCTACTTTAGCAAATTATTTTCTTTAGGAGCATAATGAACGCAGACAATGGAGACTTTACTGTAAAAGCTTGTCAAATACTATTACACTTAGTTATTTTATGTTACTTTATGCTTTTATTTTATATTGTAAATACATTTAAACTGAAATATCATGGAGGATACAGCTTGCGTATATCGGTATTAATTGAAATGTGACACCTTACACGTATTCCCTAGGCGATAAGTGAGTCCAATTATCGAAAGCAAAGACTCGTAAGGACTACATTTTATATAATTATCATCATTTTAGCCATAGGACATCCATTGTTGGACATAGACTTGCCGTAACGATTTCTAAATGAACAGGTTGTGAGCGGTTTACATACAGCTTCCTGCTAACGGAACACGGAGCCGTCAGACCTCCTTATCCTTGGTCTCCAATCGAGAACTTAGTCTATATTATATAATATTATATATATAAAGGCTGTAACTTAACTTTAAACATTGACAAACTGATATTATGCGTGTCATTACTCGCAAAACTTTAATCTTAGTTACTCGAATTAATCATAATATCTTTATTATTAAAATATTTAGATATTATATTCTATTTTGTATCATATTTTAATAATAATTAAATTATTAATTCATATTTTATTTAGTAATCATTAATAAATAAAATATATGGTTAATAAATCTCAATAATAATTATCAAGCAGGTGTATGTTATATTGCGGCATGAATTATTGAAGGATGAGAGAAGGTAAGGCGAAAATTTTATAAGAGCTCATTATGTAGTGAAAATCCGCGTGACTCGATCCTTAACGGCCATTAGAGTCGTGAATTTTAATGCCCTACCCTCAGCTTGAATTAAGAAGATTTCCTAAATTGAATTACAGGATGAAATTTTCTAATAGATACAATGATGTGATTTACGAAGTTTTCACCTATTTTACCGTGTGTGCTAAAGTTATCGGCTATACAATTATAAAAATCATAACCCAATTAAACAACAAATAATGCATATTTAAAAAAAAATGTTTAACTACTTACAGTTTTCTTTGACGTAAAATTTCTTTATGCCTGCTTCACTTGCGGAGTGAAATGAAAGGCGAAGAGAAAAGAGAGGGATATAAGTTAATGATTATAGAAAAAGAGAAAGTTACATTTCGTATATCTAAAACACAGTGCAGGTCTATTGTATGTAGCACAGTGTAGGAGTAAGAAAGAGCAGTGCTTTCACGTATTTTCTTTCTCTCTTCACAAACCGTGTATATAATACACTCGTGAGCCAAAATAAAGGGACGGTACCCAAGACCAGGGGAGCAGTCGCCCCCTGCGCTGATAACCCGGGTAATGGGGTAACACCCGAGGCCTGTACCTGCGAGGTTCCTGGAACCTAGTAGATGACCAGATGATGATGATGATGATGAAAATAAAGGGTCGGTTAAGAAAGTTTGAATATCTCGGAAGATAAAGACGCTAGCTGACTGAAATAAATTGGGCATGATACACAATTAAATATCTTTAAAATAAAATATTTTTATTTATTTATTTATATTTCATTAAAAAAACATAAATTTAAACGAAAAGGGATATATTACGTAAACTTGGAAAATACAGTATTTTTCATTACAGCTTTTTCGAAATTTAAATAAAAATATTGAAACCGTAAGATTTCCTTTTTCGTTTAATTTTTTTTTTTAATGAAATATAAATAAATGAAAGAAAAATTATATTATTTTAAAGATATTTAATTGTCTATCATGCACAATTTATTTCAGTTAGCTATCGTCTTTATCTTCCGAGATATTCAAACTTTCTTAACCGACCCTTTATTTTTGCTCACGAGTGTATATAATATTTTATATATATATTAAACATATCTAAAGATAGATATAGCTGGAGCTAAAAAAAGTTTTACTTCAGTTTGTGTGGTCTAAACCTTTTTTTTCTATCATGTGACATCATCCTAAATATTTAATGATTCTAAGCTGCTACTCTGCTCGAGAATCTCTCTTTATCAATTTTAGAAACATACGTAAAGTTGTTTAATTTTTAAACCTAAACGAGATAACTCTTCTGCTACTGTAACTGAAGTATTCAAACAGAAATCGTTATCAAAGATAGTTTAAATCGTTTTAGTTTATAATTAGCCATGCGACAAACGCGGAATGGCTACGGGAGCAATGATACTCCGAGTACCGGCGCAGTGGTCTCAAGTGTCATTTACCTACAGTGGTACTAATGCTGACCTTAATGGGATCAAGAGTATATCAAAAAACATCTATATGCATGTCACATCATTAATTATAAAACCTTACAGTTAGAAGAGGACATCAAAACAAACATCAAATTGAATGTGATCTCGTTAATAAAATGAGCTTGATAGTTGAAAGAGGATATAAAATAAAACTATTTTCATGTGTACCCATTAATTATATTTAGCTTAATATTTGTAACAGGACATCGAAAACCATTTATTTCCATGTGTACTCATTAACTTTATGACTTAACAGTTGGGAGAGGACATATAAAAACCATTTATTTGCATGTGTACTCCTTAATTCTATGAGCTTAATATTTGAATGACGACTTAAAAAATACCATCTACTTTCGACTGTACTGATTTATAATACCTTTATAGTTGGAAGAGCACATCAAAAAACCATATATTTGCATGAACCTTTTTCTCATTTATACAACTTAAGCCAGAATTATAATTCTCAATCGGTAGACCGATTGATTTTTCTTCACTGTTTCTTCATTATATAACATTTAAGCAAGAATTAATAATTATAATATTCTCTTATTACGCGCAAGGTCTTACATACAAAGCTCGATCACTATAGTGTGAATCAATCTGACTTAATTGAGATAATGGCCATCAGATTGGTACCTTTTCTAATTGGCTGAGTCCCTCTAAGATCGAATTAATTTGATCAGATAGACCGCACCTTCACGGATTTAAGACTGTTTATCCCATTGTTATTTCTTTTCTATAAGGAATTACTACGTCAAAAAGCAAGCTTTCAGAGACGGTTCGTTTTATTAATCCCATAGAACGAACCGTCTCTGAAAGCTTGTGATATACTAACAATGCAAAACGCTTAAATGCTTTTATACTATAGAGATTCAGTCTAAGTAAACAAAATTCAACATAAATAGGACAATTAGTTGATACTGGAATACACACAAAGGACTGCCGTTTCCATTAAGCTCTATAAGCTTTGAAGATTGCTACGTTACTGACGTAACGATCAAAGTGTTAGAAAATTAACTTTAAAGATTTAAGCTCTAACGCCCTTTTAACTCTAGCGGGATGGACAGAGACTGCTTGAACTGTCCGCTTTTCACTAAGCTTATTAACCCACCGCGGGTTCACCAACTGTCATATGGCACCTATACACTGGTGGGTCACTAGAAGTACACACCTTGGGTAAGATAGAACATTTAATCTAACTTGTAACTAGTAATAGTGCTCCTCTACAAGCAGTGGTAGTGTACACTGCATCTAAGTACGGGATATAGGTGTACCTTATATAAAAATTCCTTCATCGGGTGGCCCTAAAATTATTTCATTATTTATAGTATGACTTCAAGCAGTTAAATGTCATATAAAAAATTAAAATAATTACTTAAAATAACTTTAATTTTGATCGTTAGTTTCATCTGAGCCTTCATTATCGACATTAATTTCAACTTGAAAGATCTGATCGTTATTTCTGCTCAGAACACTGTGACAAATTTCACCCTTGTTAAAATGTGATGTGGAACTTAGGAAATAAATAAAACAATATGAGACGGGTATTTTCAATTCCATATATACATACATTTAATAGATTTAATTTTAGTTTATTAATATTGCACCAGTTCTTATCTATTACTCGTAATCAACGACGCCCAGTCTCACCATTCCTTATTTGACTCTAGTTATTAAAGATATGCTCCATTCGTTCATAACTAAGTCCTTCGGGTTAAAAAAATCGACCCTTATTTAATATATCAAAGTTTAATTTTATTAATCAATTTAGTATATCATAATTCAAGTTAATTTCGAGCTTAATTTGCTTATCGTAGTATTTCTATCAGTGCACATTCCTGTTTATAGGCAAGTAATAGATCTCAAGCTTTTAAAGGAAGAATGGCAAACAGCCAAGGGGCTCACCTGGTGTCCTAATCATCACTGGCCACGAATCTACATTGAAAACAAAATGGTTCCAGATACTTTGTCGTTGTTTCATGACCACATCCATTTAAGGGTAAGATAAGTATCTCCTTAAATTAGGCTATTGGTTAGTCTAGTAGACAGATCTGTGACAAAACCTAAAAAAAAAATTTTTAATAAGTCCAAAATTTGCCTAAAAATTATTTGTGTGTAAAAAAATAAATATCATTTCAATCACCGGCTTACAAAGACCTGTGAAGAATTTAGGCTATTGGTTAGTCTAGTAGAGAGATCTGTGCCAAAAATCTGAAAAAAAAATTTTTTATAAGTCCAAATTTTGCCTAAAAAGTATTTGTGTGTAAAATAAATAAATATCGTAAAATATCAATCAATCACTGGCTTAAAAAGAAGTGTGAAAAGGCATTTAATAAGCAAAAGAATTTTAAAATAAAAATCCCCACTCAATTTTAAGCGGATTTGCGCACTTGCTTAGAATAGAATATGCGCTAGAATGAAAAATTGAACTGGAAAAACACAAAGAACGATGTACGAGACACGACCGCATTCGGCAAAAAACGGAAAACTTTAAAACTTTCCCCTCCGGTGAACTTGGCCAGCAACAGAAACGGCCTTTTCAAGTGACAACAAAAACAAATGTTCCGTCGCTCACAAACGTCGAGATCCATTGCTTAAGAAACTTCTTCTTACAACAAATGTTGTTCTTTTTGCGAAGTAGTTTAATTTTCGGTAACTTCTCTTCCCTTACTAAAGACAGATTTAGAGACAAAATTTCATTTCATTTCGTTGAAAAAAAAATTTTAATAAAAAACAGTAGTCTGATAAATGAATGTTCGACGGTCGTTCTTATGTCCAAAAATCAATTGTTAAAATTTATTCATATGGCGGTGATCTCACCACCGCATTGCACCAAAAAAGCTTACCAAATAGTGGACAGCGGTTGCTATCTTTATCTACCTTGTTAAGGTTAAGTGGACGTAAGAACTTGTTTTTAACCGACTTTAAAAAAGGAGGAGGGTCTCAATTCGTCTCAATTTTTTTTAATGTTTATTACCTCATAACTTTGGTTTAAGTGAACCGATTTTAAAGATTTTTTTTTTATTTAAAAGCTGGGGCTTCCTGTGTTCCATTTCGATTTTGTTCAATTCTGACAACGGCATCCATGGAACCGTATAAGTCTTAAATTTGCATTAATTATGTGCGCAACAAATAACTAAATATCATGCCAACAATTTCGATGATTCATGTTTTATTGGAAAGTGCTTCAGGGGTAGTTTGATGAGAGTGTGGTTTGGTTCTAAATAATTTTATTTCTCAATATTCCTGCGATAATTCGGAAATACGAAAAGGTATACATGCGTAATAACATTTAACGTTTGATTTGATTTTAAGTCGATTTTTTTTTTACTCGTAAATATATATACTTGCAACATAATCTAATAATCAATATATTTCCTATTTAATTTATAAAATACTTAGGTTTTGTAAATGGGGTATATTTACTCTTTTACGGATTTTATTATGATATAATAAGATTTTTTATCTTTAATGCATTAATAATATTATTCATGGTGCAACATTCAGTTTAATGGCAATACTGGCGCTTTGTCTATGACATTTGTCAGCCATGCCTTTGTCTATAGTCTATTCTATGGTTGGGAGTGGAGTCTTTTTTAAATGAGATAAGCTCAAGTTTGGCTTTCCATCTTGCTTGACGGAAGCCCAAGATGAAGCCTAATATACATGTGAAGGTAAAGTTTCAATCATAAGACTTCTTGACGGTAAACAACAAAGCTTTTTTAATTATATCCACTAAAAGCGATTAGTCCTTAATATATGGCTTCAAATCTAGTTTGATTGTGAATTAGACGTCGGTATCTAGTGACCTAATTCCTAGGCTGCCTATTAGTGATGTACATTAATTGTTCTGTGGGAGTGACGCTTGTAAAATATGCGCATTCATTACTCAGCTGGTCGCGTATTAATGCTGTAACGGAAAATATTGTTCATTTGTGAAATTTAAACGTTGCGTTTGTGGTATTCGTTTCGTGAACGCCTCAACGTTAATATGTATTGTGCGAAACCAACAATCGATCTCAAATGGCCATTTTAACAGACGTGAAATGGACATTTAACATAACGACTCTTTAATGCTAAGTTAAAGTTACAGCTCGTTGGGCACTTTCTCCTTAAAGAGAATACAAGGGCACAGTCCACTACGCGCCATTAATGTGGATAAGCAGATTTCACATGTTTTTTTAGCACATGTAGGTCCCTCGCGATGTTTTCCTTAGCGTGTCTTATAGCAGCATTGGGTTGTAAGTTCCTCTTTATCGACAACTTATTTATGTTTATGGTAATGTTTAGGGTTCGGCCTGCGAATCGTAATATCGTGGGTTCGAATCCACCATTCGACTATTGCCGTGAACCATGTCCTATCACAAGCTAAAGCTTAGTTGGAATGGTTAACAAGATTGTTAGTAATATTTCTGGAAAAAAAAGAAATAGTGCTAGCTTTCTTTTTAAAAAAGTATATGTTTAGTTTAGTTGTAATATTAGTATCTATTTGCATTTTGTTTAGTTCATATATTTCCTGTCCATATAAAGGTGGCCTGGAAGAGATCGTTCTCAGCGAATCGGACGCCCATTGTACAACGATTTGTAAAATGTACCCTGTTTCTATTTTTCTCTAAACTTCTTTGATTTTGTTGTGCAAGAAATATATATCTATCTAACGACAAAACACAAAAGACAACCTACTATCAATTTTAATATGATTTTTTTTAAAAAAAAAATTCATATGATTGTTGTTACATCAAAACTAAGTCATTTATAAAACAAAACAAAAAAAATGCATCATGATGCTATACGTTAGGATTTGATTTATTATTTTTTATCATCGCTATCTAATCTGTAACATTTCAAAAACATTGCTTCCTAAGTAAGCATTATTTAATACCATATTTTCTACAAGAAATCTAGTATTACAAGTCTAGTATAAACTCTATGCTTACAGTGCATTATTCCCATATTCTATTTAAAAAAGTGCATTTGAAAATTCTTAGCAGAAACACTATGCTCTAGTTTCAAGTAATTATTCTCTTAGAAGGCGCAAAAAGCGAGCGTGACTTCTGTGAAGCACGTTACTATTTCACACTTTTTACCTATTTCAAATGTAAAATATATAATGGTTAACCAGCTCTTAGATAATTTTAAAACAGTAGGTAGCTACCAACATACACGCGTATTATACACGGTTAAATAAGCCGTTAAATATGCTTAACAGTAGCTTAGTGTTTGGTGATACTCATATGCTTCTAGGTTCGAATCTGGGTCAACTTGGGCCAATGATTTTTCTGTTTCTGACTAACAAGAAAATCACTTATTAAAAATATACCTAGTAAATGCTTATTAGTTTACTACCTATCTTAGTCCAAGCATGTCTAATAAGTTTATTGAAAAGTGAATACTATCTGTGCTATATATATATACATATATAAAGCGGTGAGCAAAAATAAAGAGACGGTTCAGAAAGTTTGAAAATCTCGGAAGATAAAGACGCTAGGTAACGAAAATAAATAGTGCATGATAGACAATTAAATAAGTTTAAAATCAAATAATGTATAATAATAAATAATGCATGTCGTGCCGCATACCATGCTAAAGGTATTGCAGTTAAATTTCAAACCTACAAGGAGTAGGATTGACTAAATGACTAAGGAGGAATGAATAAATAATGTTTGCAACGAGTTCTATTATCGAATGTGGTAATTGTTATATGTATAATTGCTAGTGTAAACGAATAAAGGAAACCGACATAGTCCACTGTGTGAACCAGTTGAAGAGCAAGGCACATAGCACGTAGAGCAGAAGCCCGAAAAGTTCTCGATTGGGGAACACGGACTGGTAATAAGACCGTAGGGCGTCCCGCAGAAAAAAACTGGACGTAAGACGCTTACAAAAGGTTCTTTTGGAAATCGTTGGAGGAGGCTATGTAGGCCAATGAATGTTCTGCAGCTGAGATGATGGTGATGATAATATAGCCAATTACAGAAACTTTCTTGGCTTTAAGACCGCATTGCTCAACAACTTCCTTACCACCCTCAGCCCTGTACTTCTGGGCTCTCAAGATTAACTTTACGGTATACCCTGCCTGTCGTAGAAGGCGACTAAAAGGGGCCTCGGGTTCACTGGGCGACAAGGGTGGGGGTCCTGAGTTGTCCGCCAAGGTGGACCCGGGAAGAAGGCGACATCGGCTGGCCCGGGCCACCGGGGAGGTTTTAGTGGGTAAAAACCCCACATAACCGCCGCCTACCCCCCAGAAGGCGGGGTATCTTTTTGACGATTTCCTCCCCGTAAACAAAAAAAAAGTCCTTACCGCCCGGTGACCGTTTTGTTAGTTTCATTGTTTTATTTTAAAAAGTTACTCATAATATTTAATTTTATGAAATATATAAATAATAAAAACAATCTGAAAATACACTCGATGAACAAACAACACTGTAGGTAATACGATATCTTTCAAAAATATATTGGAAACTCATCTAACGAGATCTGAAAGGTGCGATCGTTATTTCTGTTCACAGTACTGTAAAAATCATCTTTGTAATAAACATAATAGAAAGTTGCGATGAAACGAAAATAATAATGCATTCGATTTGATGCATTCGTTTGAACTGTCTTTATAAATATATATATGCAGTTATTGGTGATTCGACGTATATACGTTAGGAGTTGATATTTTTGCATTATGCAAAGTGCCATTTTTGAGTTATCATGATTTAAGTTGTGTGCCAACATCCAAAACTGCCACATTATGACTTTAAAAATATATAACAAAATACCAAGAGAAATTATAGAATTACCATTGCAGCGATTTCAGAAGACACTCAAACAGTGGCTAATTCACAATAGTTCTTATTCTCTTAAAGAATTTTACACGTTTAAACCGTGATTTTCAAATGTTAAATTTGTAAAAAGGATTATTTTAATTGTAGATTAGACTCAACGTATTGTATTTGCATGCCAATTATGCGAAATATGCTAGTGCCATATTATCGGTCCAAATTTAAAATAATTGAAATTGTATCGCTTTTCATGTCGCATTTTTATATATTTATTTTATTTCTATTGTATTGTGAGCAGTGTCGCTGTTTCCTTCCATTATAAAGTTAAAAAAGAAATTAAAAACGCCATCAAAGGATTTTAAACTCGTCTCGTTTTAATTGATCAAACTATTATCTCCATTAATTTCACTAACCTACATCTGAAGCCGGCTAAATCTGCGAATTTTCCGTTATCTTCGAAAATGAATGAATGACCATGCGCTTTATCTAGTACACAATAAATCGTTGGTGGAAGCCGGACCAATGGAATCGGTTAGTCCATTGTGTTAAATTTTCATTCAAATTCCGTTCCATTTTGCCCGTAACAATGTGTGATTATTGATTGAATTTCATACAATTTGTTGACAATAGACGAAAGATAAATATGTAATGACTTACGTATATCTTAAGCAAGCGAAATATTTTCTTCAGACTACATTATTTACACTATTTTTTAACCTTTCATATACTATTGCCACTTGCGGGGTAGTCAGAGACAACAATCTCTATACGCTTTACACCAAACTTTTAGATCCGATACACACACAATTTTTAGGAAGTGATTTTTTTGTACTTAATTGACCGAAAATGGTAATCTAATTGGTACCAAAGAGCTGACACACGAAATTTCAGGTTGTAGTGTCATCCTAATAAATACAACGCAACTACATACATATGAAAAAAAATTAAACTTATTGTGCTAGGGCTACCGCAGTTGCTTTTGGTGTTACGCGAATGGACCGGTACGGTGTGTTAATAGGGTCAATATGCCAGAGTTTGGTTGTTGTAGCAACCCTAACATTTTGAAAAGATATGTAATTAAAACGTATATACGTTGGCTTGACAACAGGGCTCCTATTTTTTTTTTTTTGTTGTTAGTAGCCAAGAACTTTTACACTGCTGGGTGTCATTTGGAACCATGCTTCTGTGTAATTCTTTTTACAATTCTTAATTATTTTTATATTTCTCTTTTCTACGTAACGAATGATAAACGAACCAAAGTTGTGATAAATTTGTTATAAATAAATGGCATAAAATAGGTATGTTATTTGACATAAAAAATATTTACAGTTTGTAGTTTACCTTTCAACGTATCATGTAAAAGATACTGTACAGTAGAAAAGAAAATGTAAGACACAAAAGTGATAAGGAATAAGACTTAATGAATAGAGCGAAGGCTGTTTATTTAATTTGAGAAGGGGCAAGATATAAAAAGAAAGCTACTAAGAATCTCTTTTCTTAAATTCATTCTTTTTTGTATTTTTATATTCTAAATATAAATTTAAAGAATAAAATTTCAAATGTCACAATTGTTTTTGTGACATTTTAAGAGAAAGTAACGGAGAGATATGGAATAGGGACATTATATATTATGTAGTTTCTGTAAACTTTATAAAGAAACGCAGCTAAGTCTTTCATTTCACTTGAAAATAAAGAAATATAGATAGGCATCATCTTATGTATATCATTGAAATAATTAAATTGACTGACATGTGGATGACATGACATTATCGATATTACAGTGATTTTCGAATTGTCGACAATAGTCAACGTGTTTTATGCAAATCATGGCTTTTGAAAAGCCACAATCCAACGTGATAACTATGAAACGTTACACGTCACAAAGTTATCTATTTAACGTATGGAAAATAGTCGAGAGAAAAAGTGACCAGAAATAAGGTAAAACAAATAAGGTTGATTAGAAAGCATTGTTTTAAAAACAATGACCTATTGATTGCAATGTCGATTTTGAGCCGTGTTCGAAAACTCATTGTGCTGAAAAATATTATGGATCTGAATTTTGATCGTTTTCTAGTATGCATATAAGTTTAATTTTTAACACTTTTAGTAAAACGGTTTTCTTTATTTAATTAATTTTGAAAATATATTTAAAAAAAAGAATGCCTACTTATTTTTTTTACAAATATTACAAACATTTTTGTTAACCATTCTAACAAAGCTTCAGCTTGTAGGAGATGGTTCACGTCATTAGTCAAATGATAGGATAGTAACCTACGATCTTATATTTCGTAGACTGTACCTATTAAATAATAACTTATATAAACTATTTTGCTATTGACGCTACACAGGCAATAATTATTGTTGATATAATAATTATTGCTTGTGTTTGTACTTCAGCAAGTTGAAGTTACTAAAGGTATCTGATCTGATCCTTTTTAAATGCTAGCAGCGCACTGGCAGCACCTCAAGTTCCTTAGTGCTCGTGAATGTAAGTGATCACTTAACATCGTGTTAAATTGAAGAACATGCGACTTTTTGTTTTTTTTAAAAACTAATAGTCTTGTTTTCTTTGCAATAATTATAGTCTTCTTTAGAAATCACTAAAGTATACTTACTCAAATTGAATCATCCCCAACACCTAATAAAATTCCAAGTTCCAGTCTCGTATTTCAAATATCGAGTCAATGATAAAGTATGCGACCCCAGACGCATAAAATATGACCCGGTTTCAAGGCTCGAAAGGAAATTCGCTGAAGGTTTTCGCAACTATTTTATTATATTTGTTATAATTCCGATCCTCCTCTGGAACACTTAAACTTAAAACGCCTAGTTATTCCTCATTTTTTTTATTGGAAGTCATTCACATTGCAGGCTACTAGATTGTGGAACGCCCTTTCTAATTCCATTCTACTTGCTTTTAAAAAATTGTTAACGCATAATTACCAACCAATATCGTTGGAACTGTGACAAGTGTATGTATTTTATATATTAGTATATTTATTGATAAGTTATTTAAGTAGGTATATTTAGTATAGATTATTAATCCTGCCCTGCGTAGAAGGCGACTAAAAGGGGCCTCGGGTTCAATGGACGACAAGGGAGCCTTTGTCGTCCGTCAAGGTGGACACGGGAACGAGGCGACATCGGAGCCCGTGTCGCCGTGCACTGCGAGGGTACAGGGGGGGAGGGAGTAATCTCCCCCCCGGGAAGTGCTTTCCTTGAGCACAGGGCAGAGGGGCTCCGGTGCGTTCCTCTGGAGATTCCGGAGTCCCTCACCATGCACCGAGAAAGGGCCACCGGGGAGGTTTTAGGAGGGAGGGTTTGTTTGATTTTGGTGTACAATATAGTTATCTATTTATATATTTTATTCTATCTAATAAGTCTAAGTTTACATAAGATTAGTGTAAATATTAGTTATAATTTCATGATGTATGTCTTGTGTCCTTGACACTACACTCAAGCCTTCTACGATATTATTGCCTTTGTAATGCATTTCATCATAACATAAAAATGTATATGTATACTTTCAAGTTCAATTTTCAACGACAAATCTTAACTTTTAAAAAAGTGTAAAGGAACTAACCTTGTTATTCACCCGTTTTGTAATTTAAGGGTAGATAGAGTCAGTAATTGCTGTCCGCTTTTTCCCAAGATATTTAAGTCCCCCGTAGGTGACAAGGGAAGAGCCCATTGTTACATTTTTTTTACACACACTGCTGGCTGGAATACGAACTCCGACCATTCGATCATCAAGTCGATCGTTTGGCAATCATAGCAATTTGGTCAACGATATTCAAATCAAAATGCAATGACGTGAAAATAATAATAATGGCACTATAAGCATAAAATCACAGTTGCAGGTAGAGATAACAGATATGAATATATCCTATATGCTATAATATATCAATGTGTAAACATTAATAGACATTATGTCGTACAACTTGGTATAACCAAATAACTGATCCTTTAGATACCCAGAGTAACTATTTGCCACTTTCGAATGTGGACACTGCAGTAATAGAATGGTATGTGATACATAAACTCAATGTTCAGTATTGACTTTACAACGCGCAAGACTTTTGCCAAACACAACAAACAAACCGATTGGAAACTGTACATCTCGATTTTTATTTCAATCCACCGTCCAGTAAGCTCCGGTGTCCGTCCATTCGTTGTGTATCGATTCGGAAAGTTGAAGCTGAAGACAGTCCGGGTCAAAGGATTTTTTTTTGCGTCCGTACAAAAACAATCATAATATAAAAGATCCAAGGGACCTGCGACCTAGTTGGCGAGGTAAATATTCATTTTTAAATTACATATGCATAATATTGTCGCCCTTTGACATAGATAGAATCTTTAATAATTTTTCACCTTTTTCTATGATCACGTTTCACGAAGGAAATTTTAAACTTCGTACTTACACTTTGTTATTCTTAATGGACCGATTTTTGTGTTCTCTAAGTGTCAACCTACTTTATGGTGAATGATTTAATTTGACCATATTGACAAGAAACAAAACAATTAGTATGGACTTCAAGTTAGTACAGCTGATGTAGTGTGTTTTGATCTAATTCCCCTATCCCTAGACTCTCACAGTGACTATTTTCATGTTTTTCTTGTGGACATTACACTTTTAATCTGAACATCGAAGACTGTTCCATCACTTAATATGAAGTAGGATTATGGGCAAACATTTATATTTTTAAATAAAGTGAAAGACAAGTTAGTACTTGTCTTTCACTTTAAATCTGACAATACTAGTGGTAGTCCACTAGTATTGTCACATTTAAGTAAAACATAAATTCACTGCCAGGGCTTGCCACAGTTACTCGTATATTGGTCAGAAATTGTCTACAGGTATTTTCAAGACTTGCCGTAATATAAACACGATTTGCAAGCGAAATTCCTAACGGCAAAGGCAAAAGCTATCATAGTTTAGACTTAGTTGGTAAGTCACGTCCTGCAACTTTATCTGCTGACTTAATGACGTCATTGCAAGTTCAACAAGTAACAATTGTGCCGCTCTAATAGATCCGTTATTTGATATTATTTGATTATAATTGGTCAAGTTTTAATTTACATAAAGAAATATTACCATATTTAAAATTCAAAATGGTTTATAGCTTATAGGATGCAAATAAAAACTCGGTATTTTCCAAACCGCTATATTTTTAAGATAATATTGTTACAGTTATATATTTACGGTCCATTCATATACGGTCTTTGGGTCTTCCAGTGTTGCTTGCTCCTGATAATTTTCTTTGGAATCACTATAATTCTTTTTTCTATCCTCGCTAATAACGCGTAGAGTCGTGATGTCTGTAGTGCCATTGACTTTGTTTGTTGTAATTTTAAGTGCTGATTTATCTGGCACTTGGCGTGAATGAAAACATCGTGAGAAAACCTGTGTTCGAAAATTTTCTAAGACATATTTTCTTATACTCCTACGGACTCCGATGGTTAATTATATCAACCTGTGAGCTGTGTGTAACTTAACTAACCGATATATTCAACTATAGCTGTATATATTATACACTCCTTAATCAATCTCACTACAAGCCTTCATTCGAAGCGTACCTCTCCCAATTCTGGTCACACTATTCACTTACAAAGAATATTTTTCCAATACAAAGCTTCCCTTATTTTTTTTTATTCTGCAAAAGAAACTTAGGGATATTGCTACCAAAATATTAATATACTTTTTACATTATAATCATTCCACAATCGTGCGAACCCTCGCAGCGAAAATTCTTTTAACCTTTTAATAATAAATCGGGTTTCTTTTTCAAGCTTATTTTCTCTTTAGCACTGAGACCGAGAAAACTAAATTTATATGCTAAGAATCCTTTGTTGGAGCTCCACAGAGTTCTAATTTTTATGCGAAATAAAAACTTTAGAGAGATTTTATTAGAATTAATTTAAAAGCCCCCGAGGTCATCAGATGTTACACTTTTCGCCTTTTTTTGGCGACTGGAGGGTAATCTTCAACCAAATACACCGCCTTCTGCGGGGTATGCGCGGTTCTTACTCACTTAAATCCTCCCGGTGGCACTCTTCGGTGCATGGCAAGGGGCTACAGGACTCCAGTGAAACGCACTGGAGCCCCTCTGTACTGTGCTGTTAAGCACGCGGGGGAGGTTACTCACTCTCCCCAGCATCCTCGCAGTGCTTAAGAGATACCGTACCCTTGTCCCCTGGCTCCTTTTACGACAGGCTGAGGATACCATAGTCTTGTTCTATGAGCCCATGAGTGAAAGCTCCCATCCTATCTCATCATAACGCAGCCATGGTAAATAACACTAACAATAACTTTCCGCTTTTATTCAATCGCTCTACCAGATTATTCCAGCAGGTATTTTAATAAAAACAATAACAAAATCCAAAAATATTATAAAGTCAATTTTTTTATTTTAAAAAGAATTCTAAGAATATTTTTTTTTCATAAATATTACTAACATTAATTGTATGTTAATGATACAGCCTATATATATGTCCCACTGCTGGACACACGCCTTCTCTGTAAAGAAAGTATAAGGGCATAGGCCACCAAGCGGCCCTTTTTCTAGAACATGTAAGTTTTCTCACGATGTTTTCCTGCACCACCGAGCGCGTGGTAAATCAGCACATAAAATTGCAAAACAAATTGGTGCTTGCACCGGAGATCAAACTCGGGTTGCTAGCGTACTACGCAACTTGAGGCGACAGCCCTGACACTGAGCTAACAGGGCTATTGTGTGTAATATTTGTCAATACAGACAGATATAAAGATTCTATCTCTATTTAACGCCTACGTAGCAATAATTGGGACGTAAACTGACAGATTCAATTATCACAATTCGAATAATAAAGACAGTCCTTCGTAATGTCACCTTGCGTCGTATTAAATATTCTACTCTTGTATCTTTATATATAAGTTATATTAAATTGCGATTATGAAGACTAAGCCCCTTTATTTTGGAAATGTTACTTTTCTATTCGTTCTGATTATATTCCACCCGCAAGGTGGTCTGATGACCTCATAAAGGCGCGGAACGTAGTTGAATTCAAGTGGTTATAACCGGTCCTTTTGTAAATCGTTACAGGAGACCTATATCCAGCAAGATATCCTAGAGCTGAAATGATGATGACTTTTTTATTGGAACCTTTACTTCCAATCAATAATTTTCTATATATCTATTCTATGTATTTGTAAATAATAAACACATAAAAGTCTTTATTTATTATTAAATTAAATAATATTCATAACTTAAAAACTTATCTAGTCATGTATCATCTGTGTTTTTTTTAATTGCTTATTTTTCACCTAAACCTAATGATATTAGAAATAATTAAGAGATATACTAATTTGTCAACTATAACGTACTAAATAGTTTTCAATTTTTTTTAATTTACATTAATGTTGACAAATTCACTGGCAGCAAAATTGCTCGGGAGCTTATGAAATTGGCTATCATGGTAATTTAAATTGTGCTCCTAACCAAATTGGCGTAAGGACTAAATTAGGTCAGATATCTCAAAATAATTATATGGAAATAACTTCAAAGACAGATATATAAGTTGACCCGGTGATCTACAGCTAAATTTTGTTGAATAAAAAAAATATTGAATATTACGAACTTACAAATGAATGTTATTAAATATTAAGTGAATAAGAATATACCAAAATGCAAAAGAAGGGATGTGAGTTTTGTCAGTAGGAAAAGTTAGTTTTGACAAAGTTATACAAACGTGATTTTTTCCTATAAATTAATATATCACAATTTTCGTATTAAATTTTGGGTACGCCCTCTGACAATTTATACTTATAAAAAATAAATTAACCTTAAATTCATTGCTAACAATTGTCAGATAGATAGACAAATCCTTAATTGCACCAAAGTATATGTACAACGGCGAACTTAATGCTATTTAGCATTTTCTTCCAGCTAACCTTTACCGGTTAAGAACCGGCTAAGGGTAAAGCTAAAAATAGCGTTTTAAAATATTATATAGACAAATAAATATACATATATACATACTTCAACATAAATATAATTTTTTTTTAAGAAAGCAATTAATATTTCTTTTTTTTTTCAGAAATATTACTAACAATCTTGTTAACCATTCCAACTAAGCTTAAGCTTGTGCTAGGACATGGTTCACGGCAATAGTCGAATGGTGGATTCGAACCCACGACCTTACGATTCGCAGGCCGTACCCTAAACCATTAGGCTATTGACGCTTACATTTTAAGGATATTTAATTGTCTATCAAGCACAATTTATTTCAGGTAGCCTTTATTTTTGCTCACGGATATATCCGTAAACGGATTATCAGTTTGTAATTTTTCATTGTTTGAGATTATGAGAATGACTAATTAATATAGTCGAAAAAAAACTCTCTCACAGATAATTATATCAGTTGCAACCATTGAATCAATATGAAAAACTCTGACACATCTGTTAAACTTTTGATTTCTGTAGTTCTTCGAAGACAAGTTGATTTCCTAAGTTAAATTGAAGTTGGCTAACTTTGATGTAACGACGATTGATGGGACGTCATTCTTTGCCAACCCTAACATTAATTGCTTTAATGTTTTCGGTAGAACCTAAATCTTTCGTTGCCACGAATTATGTACAGTTGTTATAGTATATATAGCCGTGAGCAAAAATAAAGGGTCGATTAAAAAAGATTGAATAGCTCGGAAGATACTATACGCTAGCTATTACAAATATCCTTAAAACAAAATAACATATTTTTATTAATTTCTTTATATTTCATCAAAAACAAAAACATATACGTAAAAGGATATCTTACGTAAACTTGGATAATACGGTATTTTTTCAATTTAATTTTTTTAGCTTTTGAGTAATTATCAAAATATATTTCTTTACTAGTTATTGTAAAGAGCAAACGTTGTTTTTGGAAAATAATTGGTCGGTTTACTTTAAAACTCAAGAACTCGCAAAAATTCTTGACACAGATTCAACGTTGTTTGCTACTGGAGCCTTACAAATTTCTCAGTGGCGTTTTGTAAAGTTATTGCTTCATTCAAGACTTGTAGAGGTGATAGCCTGCTTTTTTATTGCAGACACTTTTCTCTGAATAGTACACGAGACGTCTTGATATTTTTATTACATTTTCTAAATCAATATCTACTGTGACTGGAGGAATAATAGCATAGTGTTTGGGACATTAGTTAGTCATCTCATGGTTAAGGATTCGAATCCTAGACAGTAATTGTAATTACGAATTCCCGTTTTTTGGAACAAGAAAAACACGGTTACGTATTAAATTTGTGTCGGTTTACAGCGACAAACACACCCGTTGTCACATTGGAAACGAAAAGGCATATCCTGAATCTCTGCCTAGCCTTTTAAGTAACTGGCTTATTTCTTTTATTATACACAAACCGCTCTTTCTTTTTTGCAGATTAGTGAAGCATTCTAGCAATGAGTAACTACGACTATGAATGTAAGTGTTAATATTTTAGTTATTAACACAAGTTGTTTTAAAACGGTAACATTAACGGAAAAGGGTACACATAAAAACGTATTTAAACATTTTCAAATCAATTAAAATAATAATAAGTGAATATTTGACCATATATAACGAGAGCTGATCGAATTATCCACGATTATCTTTCTGATCGACTTGACTCTCTGAATCCGTGAAGAAATAAGGGTTCTTGGCATTCTCTACCGCATTTACTGTCTCTTTTTTCACACTCCTAGCTGGGAATTTCCATTACGGTAGAATCGCAAATTCCATCGACACAATAGTGATTGGCGTTCCACGTCAGTAACATTTGCGATCAACTGTCACCTGCGGTGTTTCCGAACCTGTACTATTTAGGGACCTTACTACCAGCCTACTCCTTTCTCAACGCACCTGCAGCTCCTCGTAAGTTGTGTATGTTCATGGGCGCTGGTGATCACTAAAGATCAGGTGAGCCGTAAGCTCGTTTGCCTCTTGACCTATAAAAAATTTCTCATTCTCAGCTATCTACCATAAGTTAGGAATAAAGAACAAGACAATAAGACAATGCCTTTGTTTTTAAATTATTTTTTGACCCTACTTGACATTAAAAAAATCGTTTACAAGTAGGACTAAACAATGGGTTGAAAATGGGATCGTATGTTCTAAATAGATGATTATTTAACTGTCACTTATTAAATAATGTAATAATTATGTTATTATTATATTATTTATTTTGTACAAAATTCAGTATTATAATAATGAGAGACATACTTACTGACTGGTTTGTATATTATATCTCAACATTAGTAATCCTGCGAAATATAGTATAGGTTGTCTAAAAAATAATACATTGTAAGTTTTGACTCCATTCAACAAATCTTAATTTGTCCCTTTTTTAGTATAATATAATCAAATCAGACATGTAGTCTTCCTTTTTTCACTCATTCTTTCTTTGACTAATGCTGTTATAAGTGTAAGTGTTTAGTAAATTACTGAACATTTGGTGACCGCTTATTCGCAGTGCTAGCCTAGTGATTAATTGATTTGGCTTACGATGTGATGATCGCGAATTCTATTCCCGGTACCTACAAATGAATTTCCGTTTTTCGTTTTTTTAAGTAGAAAAAAATCATTTGCAAAAATGTATTTATTTCTAACTAACTCTTTATTGCTTACAGTATTTTTACAGTTATAATAAGAAAAAAAACACACAAAAATAAAAAAAAAACACTTGTAAACAAAGGGGCGGCTTTATCGCTAAAAGCGATCTCTTTCAGGTAACATTTATGCCCTGCTTTCTAATGATGGTATGGATGGAAAATCGAGAGCCGTGGTAGCTCAGTGTCCGGGCGGTCGCCTCAAGCTGCATGCTACGCTAGCAAACCGAGTCCGATCCCGGTGCCGGCATTAATATTTTTTTTTTCAGTTTTATGTGCTGATTTACCACGAATTTTTTCTAAGACATGTCAAGTCTGCCAATCCACACAAGGGCTACGTGGCGGACTATGCCCTTATACTCTCTCTTCAGAGAAGGCCTGTGCCCAGCTGTGAGAGTTATATAAAGGCTGTTACTTTAACTTTTACTTCTTATGATGGACTCACCAACTGTCACATATGGGACCTAATAAGCTCGGTGAAAGCCGGCGAGAGCTGTCACTGTAGACAGAACCGGCTAGGGTTGTAGGACGTAATAACTTATTTCATCGCTTTGTTATGTTCTTCTATCCAAAATAAAACATAACTGAAGTTATTTTCTTCGTCTCACTTGTACAGAAAATCGGTTTGTTCTCGAATTCGCTTTCAATTCGTTGCGATTAGCATAGAAAACAGTAAAGTTTACCTCATTGCTATTCTGTAGCTGGTGTCAGTGGTAGTAATATTCGAATACAATGCAAAATCGCTTCTGAAATAGGGAACAGGTGGGAAGAATATGCAGAGTGTTTTTGACACCTCGTTTAGAGTAAGAAAACAAAAATAATTGTCGCTTCACTGCGAATCTATTGTCCACGCCAATAACCTTTAAGTATACAGTTTGCAATGTGATTTTTTTGCTTAAAAATTAAGAACGATATAATATTAGTTGCCAGTGTTTTACAGAGAGTTTTTATTAAGCTTTAAAAGTTAAAGGGTCTGAATGTGTTGGTGACAAGGGTCACGAACTTCAGCGTTAGATATTTGGGATAAAAGAATAAACAGCATTATCGAATCATCTCTTATTAAATCAAGTATATTTACAAGAAAAACAAAAAGTGACTTGAAATTGAATCTTACGTTACTATTTCGCGAGGGCGCCCTCTTTGTATTGGAAATGTTTTACTTGCATCATCGTAAGCATATTACGTATTTCGTAATATCTAATAATTTTATGTATTTAATGTATTTTTATATTTATCTTTTCACAGTCACACAGTTCGTAACTCTATCATTCACATACTTTGTAATGATCGCACCACCACGGCATTTGTAATTACCTTGCCGTCGTAATTTCGCTGAAGCAATGAAAATTATCTCTTTCAAGTAACCAACATAAAACTGGGTGATAAAAACATCATCACAATATCATAATTATACTTATAATCCCGGAACGTTGCCATCAAAAATTATGACAATAAAACTCATAATCTGTCGTATAATTAAGATAAATTCGTAACAATTTACATCTAAATCACTGCGGACTCGAATAAAAAATTATAATAATATAAGGTAATTATTAAAAATTAATGTTTACCATTTACTAATTTTACGAACAAATTATTTAGGGTTAAACATAGGAAGCAAAACACGGGATAGCGGAAGGTATAGCACGGTATTTTTGTGCGCAAAAGTGACGTGATCAACTAACGCAAGACAGTCGACATGCGCGCGCGGCTGTTGTTTTTCTAAATCTTGTGTTGCTAAATCTCTTTCGCCAAGATTAATAATAATTTTAATAAAATTTTATATAAATTATTTGTAACAAAACAATAATATAATATCTCAGCTTCCACAAATACAGTAAAGCGGTGATAACATATATACGTTTGACTTAAGATGACGTTTGAGGTTCGACTTTCTCCATGTGCAGCACGTTTCCAGATACCACACATATATACATAAACAATTATAACAAGCGATTTTGTTGTATTCTTTTTTATTCTCAACAATGCACGGTCTAATGAGTGCGATGGTATAATCGATAGTCATCTTTTACCTCTTTATTTTATAATAAACTACTAACTTAGGCTACCGCCTGAACTATGAATTTCATTAAAATATCTCCATTTCCATTTCCCAGCATTAAATAGCGAGACGTTTGCACTCAAATTTAAAATCGGCGCCATTTTAAAGCAAAACGAAAAACTACTTTCCAAAACTGTATTCTTTCGTTTCTAAACGCTTGCAATAAAGAATTTAAAACGAAAAAAGTAGACTGCCAGTCTTAATTTATTCTTAAATTGTGTATAGAAATTCGTCGCAACACTTATGAACACATAAAAGTTACATCGATGTATTAAAACTTTGTGTTGTAGCGATGTGAACGAAAACGATGTCATGTAACTTTCACTGTCGGTATTGATTATAATTTGTGACTAGATTAGAGAAAGGCAGGTAAAAAGAAGAAAAAAAGGCATGAAAGGTTGAATAAAGAAAGATAAACGAAAAACAAGTGTGAATTGCAATGTCTGTAGAAGACCTCACGGCTCTTTGTTTGTATCGTAGGGGAAATCTTCAAAAGATTAGCATTCGAGGGGGAAGTGTATTTTTACTCATTAATCCCCGGTGACCATCCTCCGTCTATTAGCTGCCATTCTGTCCATTCTGCTGATTACGAGGGGACACTCGTGTCGAGTTACTATCTCATAGAGGTTCAGGCAGAGCGACCTAAGAGCTATGACACCTTTTTTTTTGTTGACGGAGAGGAAATCTTCACAAAGATACCCCGCCTTCTGGTGGGAAGGCGGCGGTTATGTGGGGTTCTTACCCACTAAAACCTCCCCGGTGGCCCTTTCCTCGGTGCAAGACGAGGGGCTCCGGGATCTCCAGTGGAACGCACCGGAGCCCCTCTGCACTGTGCTCAAGGAGAGCACGTCCCGGGGGAGGTTACTCCCTCCCCCCCTGTGCCCTCGCAGCGCAAGGCGACACGGGCCAGCCGATGTCGCCTTCTTCCCGGGTCCACTTTGGTGGACGACTCAGGCCCCCACCCTTGTCGCCCAGTGAATCCGAGGCCCCTTTTAATCGCCTTGTACGACAGGCAGGGGATACCGTAGTCTTATTCTGGAGAGCCCAGAACTACAGGGCTGAGAGAGCTATGACACCTTTCTCAACACGACAATCTCTGGCCAACTGTGTTGTTAATAAAAAAAAGCGTCCTGCTAAACCAAACAACGTTCTAGGGTAGATCTTCCTTTAGCGGAGGTCCTAGGCCAATATTTATCAACTAAATAAGTGACATAGTACAGAGGAGCGACGTTATAATTAATCGGAACCAACGAACATCTATGCCAAGACATATAGAACTGGAGGTGCTATGCCAAGACCGCGAATAATGATTACTACGGATTTATCTTTGCGCCCTGGTTAAGAGGCGTGAGTGCTTTTATTTATTTAATTTTAGATTGACCAGTAAATTTGTCAACTTTGTATATTACATAGTTAAACCACTAAAAACGTTCATTTCACAGATTGTTGCAAAGCATCCGTTCATTTCTGCGGCACTTCGCACTGACAGTGACGCATGGTCTAATTTATAGACCAACAAATGTTTTTATGCGTTCCAAAACACCTACGCTTCCTTAATTTAGGGTATAAAATGCTATAATACCCCGGCACGAGGGCCATTGTCCAAGTTTGTATGGCACTCTCCACGGACCCATTGTCCCCTCTTATATAAAACTGCGACAGGCTCTCATACTCGAGTGAGTTCTTCACGCCGCAACGTGATTTATATGAGGCTATACCGTGAGATATAAATTTATTCTCTGTTATAATGAAACTTGGAGAAGACAACATAATTATAACCTATAAAAGATATTTCTCATACTACGGACGAAATAAATTTTCTCAACGTCTTCCCGATATTGAATTACGAGTAAAAATAAAAACCGACTTCAAATCCGACTTTCTTCATTGTATTTCCGAATTATCATAGGAATATAACGAAATCGAATTAATCAGAACCTACACAAACTTTCAACAAACTACTCTACATTCTTCCAATAGAAAATGAATCAATGAAGTATTCAGATACAAGCGATTTAAACAGATTACTGGAAGATGCGTCCTTATTTCAATCGGCAGGCTAATTCACAATTTAATTGATATACAGGTAAATTCAATAATTATTTATACACGTTATTTTTTATATTATATCTATATATTTTTCTTTTTATTCTTCTGTATAAAATCCATGTAAATTTTGATTTTGAATAATCCTGGGCTCTGCTGAAAATCAGCGGTCCCCTGCGCCAGCATATATTGAGATGGTGTCCAATATTGGCATCAAATCCTATATCCTATTTGTCCGTTTTTTCTTTCTTAAACTGTATTTTTTCAATTATAATTTGTTTTATATTTTGTAATGTATTCGAATGATGCTAATAAAGAATATATCTAAGTCTATATATATATGAATTGTTTTAGATATACACGAGTGAGCATAAATGAAATTCACTCGCACCATTTTTAGGGAACGTGTCTTCGCGATAAATTTGCATGATTCCTTTCGCTGATTTTAATTCTGATGCAAATTCAAAGTAAATACCGAACAAACGCTACGTCTTTATTCATGACTATCGCCCGAATTTAACTTCTATAAGTTTACTCAGAGAAGTTTCACTTAACCCTTAGAAGCTAATCGTTAAGCTAACAAACCGTATTACCTCTTAGTTACAATCGTATTATTCATTTACATGACTAATCCGTGATTTTGGTAATTATTTTTTTAAAGAAAGCTAGCAATATTTCTTTTTTTTTCAGAAATATTATTAACATTCTTGTTAACCATTCCAACTAAGCTTAAGCTTGTGCTAGGAGATGGTTCACGTCAATAGTCGAATGGTGGATTCGAATCTACGACCTTACGATTCGCAGACCGTACCCTAAATGATTAGGCTATTGACGCTTTAACTTCATTGATGATTCTTCAACTGATTTGGCGCCATTTCTATGGAATAAAGAGAGAAAAATAATTTCCGTTTTACAGTTACTTACCAAAAACATCACTTGGTAAAATGTATGCCTGGTGTATGGGGATGGGAACATCAACGTATTGTTTTGATCAAGCGATTGATTGAAGCTGGCCTTTATTGCTTCACCGGATTGAGAGGTGGCATAGCTCTTAGGTTGCTTAGCCTGAACCTCTATAGCTAGTAACTCGACACAAGTTTCTCCCCAGTGACCTCACCTAGGTAGGTCACCTCGGCTAGGACGGTAAGTATGCGATTGTCGTCTCCGTCTACTTCACTAAATAATAGGAAAGAACGTGAGTGTATTTTTTTTAAACTTTCTAAGCAACTGCTTGACCACGATCCCACTCGATGTTATGTAAAAATACAGCATGTATACATATTGTCACGTTTTATAATCCTCTTTAAATTTTTAAATAAATTGTATTTTCTTTTAATTTAAATTTTTATGTTAATTCCTGTTATTATCAGTTCGACATCATATTATTCAACATTTTCAATATCATAGGCATTTATCAGTTTCTTGCATGTAATGTTGTTTCCTTCCAAGATCAGAAAAATAGAAATTAAAGGTTCCAAATTATAATGATTTATATCTTTAATATTAAAAATAACTAATAAACTCGGATATATTATTTGGCTGTCAAGATTTCTGCTAACATAACTAACATGAAAATTTCTTTGTCCACAGATTTGCGGCTCTGGACCAGTCTTTCGCTTTGTTCTATGCTTTGTGTGAATTAAAAATAGAAAACGTAGTTCACAAACATTTCTAACAGTTCCATTGAACTTACAATACATTATTTACTGTCGCGAGTGAATAATAACTGTGCTTTATAAATGGAAATCTTGTAATTAAGAAGCCTTGCAAACGCCCCTTGTAATATAATTAATCTGATGGAAAATTAAAGTGATTATTCAAATACTAACTCGTTAAACGATGTCGCTGTAGTTCTCTAATTAAGGCTTTAAAGTGGCAGTGGTGGAAGTCTTAAACTATATTGTGTAGAGTCGATGGTCGATTCTTTAAGTGAACGAGATCAGTTATGAAGTGCCATGAGTTGAGTGTGATAGCGGTGCGATACCAGTAGAGTAGTGGGTGGGTTTTGTGTAAAGCTGGGTGCGCAACGCCACGGCGTCGTCGTTGGAGGGTGGACAGGGCGCGGGTGGTGAGGCAGACCCCGCGCCCTCGCCTGCGCCCGACGCAGAGGCGCCCGCTAGACGGCGGAGACACCGTCCGCTGTATCGCCGCTTCTTCCACTATGTGCGCACCGCGTGGACCGGCGTCAAGTTTGCCCTCGGTAATATATTCTGCAATGTACTTTAATTATGCGTGTTTGTACCGAATTTCGACGGAAACTTTGTGCCCCTCAACTGCTAACTTTCATTACACATCGTCACCTCTGAATACGTATTAATCCCTTTGTTTATCTGCTGTTTACATATGTATTTATTTATTTAATAGTAAGCCAACATGACTTGTACAAGAATGTTTATGATTTATGTCTTCAACAAAGTGCCTAAAGTGTATACTAGCGAAGGTTGGCAGTCGTTTCACCATACCTCTATCTCTTGCGAGGAGAAAGCAATGAGCGGAACTCGCAATTCCGGTCCACTCTCTGATGTTACGAGTATACAGCCATGATTTCCTTCTTTCTTTTTATGTTTCTTTGTTTGATTTTTGTCTAAGAAGCTATAACTAAACTTATGATACAACAACACTTATCTAAGAAAGCAACAACTCGTAAGGTATTTTTAATAACCATTTAAGAAACATTCAATTCTTGTATGGTCTATATTTTATGGTTTGTAATATTATAAATATATTGAAGCTTCAATAGCCTAATGGTTTAGGGTACGGTTCGAATCCACCATTCGAATATTGACGTGAACCATCTCCTAGCTCAAGCTTAAGCTTAGTTGGAATGGTTAACAAGAACGATAGTAATATTTATAATAAAAAAAAGAAATATTTCTAGCTTTCTTAAAAAAAAAAACATTTTTTTTTAAATAATCTCCAATGTGCAATACTTGAATGATCTTTTATTACCCAATAGATAACGGTGTTATGATGATTGTATAGCGTCATATTTCTACTGCATTTTGCAGTGGTTACGCTGGTATATTTGAAGGGTAGGTTTGATTTTAATAAACTGCTTTAACCACTGCAAAAGGAATCTACACTTTTCTATTAAAAATTAATTAAAAGATTGATTTTAATAAAAAGAGGTGAAAATCATATAAAAAATTATTTTTATATGTTTGAATAGAAGCACAGACGAAATGAGTTTAGTAAAGAATATAAAACCATAAAAGTGGTGTTAATAGGATTTGAAATGCAGATAAAAAAGAAAAGAAGGAACATTGTTGAGAGAAATCTTAGATTTGTATTCAGGCTGAGAGCTTCATTCAAACGAGATTCCGTTATTAGAGATTTTCCTCGTTTATTGAAGGCTACGCCACGACCTCTGCTTTCTTAAGTGTTTTAAGGAGAGCCTTTTTTATTGTGACATTAATTAAGAGTCTGTTGTAAAACAAGTTTGAGGACAGAATAAAACATGCTAAAACGTCAATATATAACGACATTAATTACTTTTTTATTGGCTATAAAATTTGAGAAAGTAGTGAACCTAAGTTGAGAAAGGAGTAGTGAAGGGAGTAAATAAGCTCTAACGTCCTTTTTAACCGACTTCAAAAGCAGGAGGTTCTTAATTCGTCTTTTTTTATGTTTGTTACCGCATAACTTTTGACTAGGTTAACCGATTTAGATAATTCTTTTTTATGGGAAAGCTTCCCTTGTGGTCCCACTTAATTTAAATCAATACTGATAATTGGATCCATAATAAGACCTTACAAAATACCTTCTACCTTTCTGTCTTTCTTTCTTTCCTCCCGATTACAACGTGGGTATTTTAAAGAGTAGATAGATAGATAGATAGATAAATCCTTTATTGCACCAAAGAATATGTACAAAGGCGAACTTAATGCTAATTAGCATTTTCTTCCAGCTAACCTTTAGTGATTAAGAGCAGGCTAAGGGTAGTGCCGCTCAAAATAGGGTTTTAAAACTATTATATAGATAAATAAATATACCATATACATAAATAGATATTTCTATATAAATATAATAATATAAATACACTTGGAATATATATAACGACAATAAATATACCAGTTTGTAATTTTTCATTTTTAATTAATCAAGAGTATAGTGAATAGGCATTTACTAAGCTAGTGCGCCTTACCATCCGGACTGCATTACCACTTAACATGAGATGGGATCTTAGTTCAAGCACTTGCTTAGGAAGTATTAAAAAAAAACCTACCCCTACCTTGTTAAATTTGCATTAGGAAGTGCGTGACAAATGGATGAATAACTTAATGTGACGCCAACGGATTTTGATGATTCATTTTTTATCAGAAAGGATGTACTTTAAGAGTAGTGTGATGAAAGTTAAGTTAGGTTCTCACTATGTCAGCCCTGTAGTTCTGGGCTCTCAAGAATAAGACTACGGTATCCCCTGCCTGTAGTAGAAGGCGACTAAAAGGGGCCTCGGGTTCACTGGGCGACGAGGGTGGGGGCCTGAGTCGTCTACCAAGGTGGTCCCGGGAAGAAGAAGATATCGGCTGGCCCGTGTCGCCTTGCGCTGCGAGGGCACAGGGGGGGAGGGAGTAACCTTCCCCCGGGACGTGCTCTCCTTGAGCACAGTGCAGAGGGGCTCCGGTGCGTTCCACGTGAGATCCCGGAGCCCCTCGTCATGCACCGAGGAAACGGCCACCAGGGAGGTTTTAGTGGGTAAGAACCCCACATAACCGCCAGAAGGCGGGGTATCTTTGTGAAGATTTCCTCCCCGTCAACAAAACAAAAGAAAAGGTTCTCACTATGTAATCCTACGACAATTAGGAAATACAAAAAGGGCGTCCGCTGGTAACACCGTTTAACGATTGATTCGATTTGTAATGAGTTTTTGTTTTTTCGTAAATTTTCTTTACAACCCCAGCAGAGTACACAGAGATGTTTGCGTTGTCCGCTTTTCATTAAACTTAATAAGTTGTGTCAGCCCAAAGCAAATACTCGTAAATACTTGTATCGAGTAGTAAAAGAGATGACAGATAATATTGTGTTTATGTGTTCATATGTAATTAAGATGGTAAATATAGCTTCTTAGAATGTGTATTTGTATATGTAAAATAAATCGAAGCTTATATAATATTAAATATATAAAAAGCTGTTCCTCTTCTTAACCATACCCTGCTAACTATAGGTAAACAATAAGTTACATAAGAATTCAATAGTGATTGCTATCTCCAACATTCCTGCTTGAGTTGTTAACATATGCTGAGCTTATTATTTATTGTACAATAAAAATTACTTTAAATTAGAATATTAAGTAAATTTTTTATATCTTTCTGACACTTAGCGAGCCGTGGTGCACACTGGGGCGCCTTCCAATCAGAATGCTATCGGGTTAAGAGTAACGGCCCAATTCGGGTTCCCTCCTGGGAGCTATAACACGTGATATACGCCCAAGCTGGTGGCTTATTGGCTTGATGTCGGGCTTGCGATCTTACGGTGGCATTTTCAATCTCAGTTTCCTTTTAAGTGGTTCTGTGTTTGATATATTTGTCCAACTATTTGTTACCCGGTTTGGTAATGAAGGAAAGATAAATAATAAAAGACACGTTCCAACTTGTAAGATATAAATAATTATTTACTGTTTAATTGTCTGGTTGATAAAAAATTCGTTTTTTAACAAGTCATTATTTTATGTGCAATTTGACATAAACAAAATAAATTTATTTAATTAGTATAGATGTGTTAATTATGATCAACTTACCAACTAATGTGAACGTTTCTAAAATACCCCTCATCAGTATTGGGATTAATTTAAATCTACAGTCCAAATCAATAAAAATATAAAAGGATTAAATATTTTAAATAACAAAAAATTATAGAAACGATAATAGCAACATTAATAAAAACCGTGTCGATGCGCCCACCTTCGTATCAAATTAGGCGTCAAATCAGATCATTTCCATTGAATTAATTAATCTGACATATTAAAAAATACAAAACAAAGATTTTTATAAAACTAAATATATGCTATTTATCTGTTTCACCTCTCCCGTACTGCAGGCTTGCCTGGATTAGATCGCCAATAGCGATAAGGGCCTTGTCCACATTAGTGTTACGTTTAGTTTTCACTTATATTAATTGTACCAATTTAAGTATGTGAAATGTAAGCAATAGAGTATATCAATATCTATACATAAAAGTTACAGTATACCTATATGATATATATATTAACCACTGTTGGGCACAGGCCTTCTCTGTGAAGAGAGTATAAGGGCATAGGCCGCCACGCGGCCCTAGTGCGGATTGGCAGCCTACACACGTCTTAGAAAATTTTCTATGTTTAGTAGAGTTTCCTCACGATGTTTTCCTTCGCCGCAGAGTGCGTGGTAAATCGGCACTTAAAATTGCACTAGCAAATATATGGGTGCTGGCACCGGGGATCAAACTTGAGTTGCTAGCGTACTATGCAACTTGAGGCGACCGCCCGGACACTGAGCTATACAAACAAAGAAATAAAATTGAAGTGTCTGTTTGTGATATTAAAATATTTTTTGTCTGTCTGTCTTTGTCTATTTGTTCCGACTAATCTCTGGAACGGCTGGGGCGATTTTGACGGGACTTTCACTGGCGGATAGCTGAGTAATATCACCATAGGTTTATCACAGCCCTGGTTCTGGGCTCTCAAGAATAAGACTACGGTATCCCCTGCCTGTCGTAGAAGACGTCTAAAAGGGGCCACGGGTTCACTGGGCAACAAGGGTGGGGGCCTTTGTCGTCCGCCAAGGTGTACCCGGGAAGAAGGCGACATCGGCTGGCCCGTGTCGCCTTGCACTGCGAGGGCTCAGGGGGGGAGGGAGTAACCTCCTCCCCCGGGAAGTGCTCTCCTTGAGCACAGTGCAGAGGGGCTCCGGTGCGTTCCTCTGGAGATCCCGGGCCCCACACCATGCACCAAAGAAGAGCCACCGGGGAGGTTTTAGTGGGTAAAATCCCCACATAACCGCCGCCTTCCCACCAGAAGGCGGGGTATCATTTTGAAGATTTCCTCCCCTTTAACAAAAAAAAGTTTCAGGGTCACAGAAAATAATAGAAATAATGTTTATTGCAAATAAATGTTTGTCGGAGCTAGTCTAAAATAAAAATAACGTTTCACACCTTAACCAAAGAATTGTATCCGAATTGTATACGGGAACCGATTGGGAATTGATGCTAAATGCAAATGATTGCCAAACATACAACGTGTACAACTGAGTTCTGTGTACACACGTTGTCGCAATGTTTGCTTGTTGCCAAATTGCGTCGCCGACTAATATTGATGCAAACCTATGCCACTAGTTAGTACTATTATTAAAAAAATTTAAAACAAATTGAAAACAGTAGCAAAGAATTTTGTTTTATCTTCGGGCTAATGTTCCTAAGATAAACTCGGAGTTGGGTACAATATCTTCCCACAAAATCTGATAAAAAAAATAATATGTATGTAATAAATTTGTGTACACATATGTATGTGTACAAAAAGTGTGTGGGTGTAAAAAACAAATAAACATTTCATTTCATATCTATGTCTCCTATACCTTCCAGAAAGAAATATATCACAAATATTACTAACAATCTTCTTAACCATTCCAACTAAGCTTAAACTTGTGCTAGGAGATGGTTCACGGCAATAGTCGAATGGTGGATTCGAACCCACGACATTACGATTCGCAGGCCGTACCCTAAACCATTAGGCTTTAAACGAGCAATTCTCGATTCGATCAACTCTCTTCGAGATAGTTGCTCGTATGTATATAATATATATATTTATATACATATATATTATCTTGAAAACTGAGAATTTCTTGAAATTTAGTATGCAGGTTTCGGGGACGATAAATCAATCTAGCAACGATTCATTTTTAGAAATTGTCGCTTTATCCGTGTTTTTTCCTTCTTTTGTGGGAAAAACTATTATTGGAAGCGCTTTATCAACGTATCTATGTATATTTTTTATTATTATGTCAGTAAGATCGTAAAATATTATTCATATTTCATCGTCATATTTAAATATAATGTCCAATAAATACGATTTACTGAAAAAAAAAGGACCGAAGAAAGCTTGGCCATCTAGACACTAAATATTTAAAGCGATAAAATAAAACGAATGAATCGGACAACGGTGAGAAATAGCGAATAAAGTTAAGGGTTACGAAATCGAGGTTAGAAGGAAATGGAGGAAAAATGGGGACACGGTGTGTTCCTGAAACAAGTTGAGTTGCCAGACACAGGGCCGTAGCCAAGGATCTCATTGTGGAAACGCTTTGTTCGTTTTGTTTTTTATTCCATCTGGCACCGTACCGAGTTAACGGTTAAGACTACTTCAAGTGAGTAGCTGCATTTCAGAACCAGCCACGCCAAAGGTTGTCGTCACTTTTTATATACCAAACGTTTTTCCAACAGATCGAACAAGTTATTTAAGGCTTCTACTTCTGACTGTAAAACTATACTTTTAAGTATATTTACTAACTGGCTGACTTAAATATACAACACTTCTATAATGACAAGTAAATAATAAGCTTCCACATATTATAAAGCGGTTTTTAGCATACTTTTCAAAAACAACAATTGCTTAAAACAAGCTTAGCTTATTATATCCCATATATTGCAGGTGGTGAGCTCACCACCATAAATTGACATACACTTTAGCGAGTGAATTTCTTGCATGAAAACTCTGATTTGATCCCGCAATAAGGTTAGAAAGGAAATTATATAATGAAGGCTGTATTATAAGTTCATTTTACCACGTTTTATGGGATTAGACAAAGATGGCAATAAAACTGGTCCTAATATATAAAATCTAATTATATTTATAGTTTTGTAATTTTGTAACAAAATGTTATTTAAAACACAAAAACCAAAATTCCTGCATTACATCTGCAACTAATAATCCTAATACAATTATCTAATAGCTTGACGTCATGGCTCGTTAGCGGGTAAAGCATTATTACACTATCATGGTTTATGAAATAGGCTCTATAATAAATTACTCTGCGCAAATGATACAGCACTTTCACAGTTTCCTGATCTTACTTCCAGGATATACAGGTGAATACCGACGGTACACGTCCCTTTGCTTCTTTTACGTATGTATAGCTACGGATGGACACCAGTGACATTTGTCCATTCTCGAGATGACTGAACATTTTAATGCTTCAAGTGAAAATTATTAAGAATACCTTTTCGACAAAGACGCGTATTTGCAACCTAACAGCAGACGGATATAGGCTCGTTATGACGATGTTGGTAAACCCTTTTTTTTCTTTTCTTTTTTGTTGACGGGGAGGAAATCTTCACAAAGATATTCTTTCTGGGGGAAAGGCAGCGGTTATGTGGGGTTCTTACCCACTAAAACCTCCTCGGTGCATGACGAGGGGCTCCGGGATCTCTGCACTGTGCTCAAGGAGAGCACGTCCCGGGGGGAGGTTACTCCCTCCCCCCCTGTGCCCTCGGAGCGCAAGGCGACATGGGCTAGCCGATGTCGCCTTCTTCCCGGGTCCACTTTGGTGGACGACGCAGGCCCCCACCCTTGTCGCCCAGTGAACCCGAGGCCCCTTTTAGTCGCCTTGTACGACAGGCAGGGGTATACCGTAGTCTTATTCTTAAAAGCCCAGAACTACAGGGCTGATGTTGGTAAGCCCTAGATCAGTCTATACTCAATAAACTAACAAGTATACACTCTTGAGCAAAAATAAAGGGTCGGAATCATTTATTCGGTTAAGAAAGTTTGAATGTCTCGGAATATAAAAACGCTAGGCTAGCTGACTGAAATAAATTGTGCATGATTGGCAATTCAATACCTTTAAAATAAATAAATATTTTTTATAATTTATTTACATTCCATTAAATATTGTGTCCATGTGGCGACACTAAGTACTCTCAGCAATCTCTTGACAATTTATTTATTTTTTCAGTTTAGTTGTAGATTATGTTCACGAAATATGATGTGAATCAAATCGTAATATAAGCTTAAACACAAAAGAATTACAAATTTCCATTTTTCACTCACTGATCGTGTTCAGTTTTTGGGTATTGAAATTTCATCGACCCTTAACTATGGACGATTCATCAAGTCCAAAGCTAAGATAGCTGCACAAAAACTTGAGATCTTGGTCAAAGTGAAACCGTACTTCTCCGCGGGACAGCTTTTAACACTTTATAAAGCTCAAGTCCGGTCGTGTGAAGAATACTGCTGTCACATTTGGGCAGGCGCTGCTAAATGCCATCTCGCAGCTTTGGACTCGGTGGAAAGACGGCTTAAGAGGCTATTTATGCTTGAGCAGTTTTATTGCATGTTCACTTAACTTGACTACAATCCCACCTGTTGTTAAGTGGAAATGCAGTCCTGGATGGTAAGGCGCACTAGCTTAGTAAATGCCTATTCACTCAACTCTTGAAAATACCCACATTGTAATCGGAGGGAAAGACAGAATCGGGCAAACTATTCCAGTCCTTTGCTGTACGAATAATGAAAGACGAAGCAAAGCGTTTTGGTCACGTCAATAGTCTAGGAGTGGATTCGAACCTTTTGATTGGCAGACCGTGCTTCATTTGTTGATTTCCATTTTATTTTTAAACGTAACTTCATGCGTAGAGCAGTTGAACACAGTCGCCGAGATTCTACGTCAATCTTGCTCGACTTTTATTACACATTAACATATAGACCATTCCGTTCTTAAATATATTTTACTGCAAAGCTAAATGTTTCATTGTTCCGAACATCGAATATTGGGAATCATTTTCGTCTCTATACTATCTAAACTAAGGTTCAAATTGGATACATTGCATTCTCGTTTTATATATGCCACGTAAATAATGTACAAACTTATTTGGGACACACGATATTGATTATTTACGCGACATGAGCTAAAGATAGAAACAGGTGAACGAGTTTAATGGTTCGCGAGTGGTTTACTGTGTAAAATTTTAGTTTAATTATTTAATGGCGTTTCGTATACGTGTGCGCCAGACACATACGCCGCAACGTAATGCGAAAAATAATTTATTTTGGAAGCCTTTTAAAAAAATACAAAAGATATAATTATAAAGAAACTCTTACATCAATGCAAAGAAAGCCAGAAAAATATTTTTTAGCTTTACTTATAAATTGTTTTTTTTTCTAATTTTCAAATGTTTCACATAAATAATGCCACTATTGTCAATTTCGTGACATCTTTAACAAGACGTCAGAAGATAAATTGTTGTTGATTTTGTTTCTCTAATATAATACAGAAAATACGCTCTTAATTAATTAATAAGAAACAGAAATTATTATATTAATTTTGATTTAATGCAGTAACGGCGTAGGGTGCGAGTCACGGTCCGCATGTCGCAATTTATGGGTGAACTAAAACCCTTTTTAAAAATTTTACACATTATTTCACATATAAAAACCTTCAAAATACAACATTAGTGTTAGATTTTGATATAAAAAAATTCATTTTCATAAATAAAATACTACATATAATAACGAAACGTATAGATTTAACATCCTGTATAAAGTTAAATATTTTAAGAAACAGCTTTCATAAATGTCCCACTACTGGTCACAAGCCTTCTCTGTAAAGAGAGTATAAGGGCATAGTCCACGCGGCCCTAGTGCGGATTAGAAGATTACACGTCTTAGAAAAAATTTGCAGGACATGTAGGTTTCCTCACGATGTTTTTCCTTCACCGCCGAGCGCGTGGTGAATCAGCACATAAAATTGCAACGACAAATTTATTGATGGCGGCACTTGTGATAGAACTCGGGTTACTAGCGTAATCCTATATGTTATGTATTATATTTTGTCTGTTACACAAAAGCTAGATATTTCAAATGCAAGGAAACGCAACCTTCGTAATCATCATGCTCTCGACGGTATGACGGAATTACTCCATCCTTAGTCACGTATTATCTGGTGTGGCGCGGTACCTTGTTTGTAATTAGTTAAATATCCTCGCTTGATGATTGTTAGAAGAAGATTAACAATTAACTCCAACCAACCCCAATCAATCCGTGGCTATGGTCAAAACTTCAAGAAAATAAGTATCGTATAATACGTGATTAAGTCCTATAAATAAATAAAAAGCCTTTTATTTCCTGCATTACAAAAAAATAAAATTAAAAATAAAAATTTAGTGCCATTTTCACTGTTCTGCAAGAACCCCTGTTGAGCGGGTAAAGGCCCCCTCCAGAGAGTTCCACTGTTCCCTGTCCTGTGCTACTGTGATCCACGACGAGCCACCTGTTCTTATTATTTCATCTTGCCATCGCGTCAAGGGGCGTCCTCTTCCTCGGTTTCCTCGTGGGCCATCCCATCTGGTTACTTTTGCGGTCCATCTTTGGTCTTTCATTCCGGCAATGTGGCCAGCCACTTCAGTTTTTGCCCATAGTTCAGGGCGTCAACCGCTTCTCGGATATATATGTATCGTATATATATATGTGTCGTATTTTATCAGCTCTTTAAGTCCTATACGTAACTTAAATGTTACTCGAAACGGAATGAACATGTAATCGAAGATATATGTACAAATAACGAGAGAATTGGTAATGAACATGAAAAATAGAGAATCGTAATCTGTACATTCCCTTCTGGATCACGTGAAGGCCTTCTACGTAAAGAGAGTATAAGGACATAGTCTGCCACGCGGCCATAATGCGGATTGGCAGACTTCACATGTCTTACGTTACCTTACTTTGTTTTCTTTCACCGAGCACGTGGTAAATTAGCACCTAAAATGGCAACAAAAAAATTCATTGGTGCCGGGGATCCAGCTCCTGTTGCCAGGGTACTATGAAACTTGAGGCAACAACACAAAAACTAACACGGCTCTTGGTCGGCATGATTGCTTTTGTCTATATAATATCATAAATATGAGTTCGAATCATATTTCGTGGCAAGTTTGAGAAATCATGGGAAACGCTAAATTGACAGAAATAAATAGCGAAAATTGAATTAACAAAATGTAAGCGCACAACAAAGAGTTTGATTGCAATCGTTAATGAAGCTGACGATCTCCGCCGCTCGTCTACAAATAGAACAATTGTTTACTAAACGTCCGCGCGTGTATACAGTGAGCATCACACTAACCTCGTGGTAAATAGGCCTTAAATTCGTCAGGTGCCAATCTGTAAATACACTGCGGCGACCATGGAGTCGAATTCAGTGATATAAATAATAAAAAGAAAATTTATAAATATTTTTTTGTGCCTATGAACTTGGAGACGTCGGTACAAGCTATACGAAACAAAAAACAAAACTACTAGACCATTCCCTAGCTCTTATCATATCTATCCTCCTTTTTACTATCACCCCTTGTTTAAAAAAATGTATGTAAAGACATTGTTTTAGTTCTAATATTTGTATTTATTTTCATAACGACAAATTAAATACGTAAATTTTATGAAAGAGTTGATAAATTAAAGACATAGATAATATATAAATTACTTCTCAAATTACAGCGTTTTAAATTTTTTTGCACGCGTTAATCCGATGTAGTGTTCCAAAACTACTTTCAGTAATGAAATTAAAAAGCAATATTCAAATTAAAAATTAATAATAAATAATTTAAATACTAATAAATTAAATAATATAAGTCCTAACTTGTTCTTTGTGTTCGTATTTTTTTATTATCAAATAGTACATTGAAGTCTCCATGCATTTTTGTATCCACTGCAAATGTACCTCTGCGCCGAGGATGTAGACGATCTTCTAATAGTATTTCCCCAACTTTCCTACCACTAGGTAGTTTGACGGAGTCGAGTTTAATTAATTGTAATTTCAAAATACATGAAACTATGTCTGTGGATATTGATATGGAAACTTTCTCGCGCAAGAAAAACTTACGTCGCCGCACGCTGAACACTCTGAAGTCAGCTGTGATGGTTTTGAAACAAATTACTAGTAAGTTGATTTTAAACTTATTTCCTTAACAATTATTTTTGTAGAAAATAATCTACTTTAGTGACGACTTTGTAAAAAAAAAATTACAGTACAACATTTATAATTTTAAGTATCAAAATTTTAAATATCGTTACGTTTAAATTAAAATCATTCATATTTTCACATCAATTGACACTTCGAGCAACAATTAAATACACGTTTATTCATTTATTTATAGCAATATCCAGCACAAATATATAATAACAGCAACAATTTTCCAAAAAATATTTAAAAATAATTACGAAACAGACTGCCAATAATAGATCTTCGCGATTACGAAAAAATTTATAGTTATCTTTTTGTGTGAGCAAAAACATTAATAATTAATAGACCCACTATTATTTTTTCCATTAAAAAAACTTCTGATAGTCTTATAGCTACAGTTGTAGTATTAAAAATGTCTACTTCTGTCCTTTTCGAATATCTATTAAGCGTGTAACGCGCCACATAAATTAATTTTGACGACAGTTGGAAGATGCCAAAGAGAAGATAGATATAGGAATAGGATAGGATAGAAGAGATAGGAATTTTATAGCGCGGCGATTTCTTGGGTATATAATATTTTTGAGTGAAGAGATGGACTGTCAATGCTACCATTGATAATTTTCAGCAAAAAGATTATGTAAGCTCCTTTACGACGAATAAATGAACGAAGAATATAAAATTTCATAATTATATATTTATAAATGTCAATAGCCTAATGGTTTAGGGTACGGCCTGCGAATCGTAAGGTCGTGGGTTCGAATCCACCATTCGACTATTGCTGTGAACATCCTAGCACAAGCTTAAACTTAGTTGGAATGGTTAACAAGATTGTTAGTAATATTTCTGAAAAAAAATAAAAAAAAATTAGCGTAGTATTTCAGGTAGTCGTGTGGGTTGGAGGAAAACGATAACATATAAATAAATAGAAGACCTAATGATTACGATAACGATAGTACGACGGATTTGATGATAACGATATATGTTATATATTTTTTTTTAATTATATATGTATATGAAATAGATATAAAATTACATTTAACATGAACTGAAATTATGCGAACCCATAAGATTTTTCCCTACCAAAATGTGTTCAACGCGGTTAAAGCAGTTTTCCTTTCAATTTTAGTGGGGCAGGTGGCGTGGAGTAGGGGAACCCCAGTCGGGTGGGGTCGTGCAAGCCAGCGAGGTGACGACTGGTGAGCATTGCTACCCCCCACAGGCGCAGGAGGCCCGGATTTAAACCGGGTCTGTCACTGGGGCGAGATGGTGAATGCTAACGCGACCCCATCTCGCCCCATCACAGTGAAGGACTGCTCCATGGGAGGTTTTAGTCGGTAGGGGCCTCTAGTAGGCCGAGCCCGACATAATTTGCCCGCTTCCCCGGCGGGCACGTATGAATAAAAGCATTTCCTCCCATGAAAAAAAAAAAAAGTTTTCCTTTCAAAAACTGAATTTCTTATACATAGTTAAAATTATATCTTATATATTAATAAGTAAGTATTGACTTAATTAAGAACTAAGTAAATCATTTAAAACTTATAATTGTAAACATAATTCAACTAATTAAAATATCTGTAGAGTCTCTGAAACTTAATAGAGTTATAAATTTTCATCAAAAAATTGAAAATTAACAGCGTGTTTTAGAACGATTAATTACCAGACGATACGCAATGATGTTGTCCAGACACCGATAATTCAGAGGGATAAAATATTATATTATAAAATCGACTTCTTCTAATCACTTTCTATCTAAGATATCTAGTATACGTTTTCTGAATTAATAATCAGACCCTGACTATAGATACAATCTTAGGTATATTTTAAGCTAACATATCACCAAAAGCTATTACCTTCAAACACAGTTCCTAGGTGAAGTTTATTTCCCTTGAAATGTTTACAAATCTAAATAAAATCTGGTAAAAAGTAAATTCATACGACTTACCTATTGAAGTAATAACGGATGTTTTTTTGTTATTATAAACATCAATTTTCTTTACGGAATATTAACTGTGAATGAATTTTTTACCAGTGTATACTAGTGTATCTCTGTGGAGATCCATGATTGTTTTGGATTATGTACGAGTGAAGAAGAAGAAGAGACGTGGTAGCTCAGTGTCCAGGCGGTTGGGTCTTGTTGCATAGTACGCTAGCAACCCGAGTTCGATCCCCGGTGCCGGCACCAATAAATTTGCTGTTGCAATTTTATGTGCTAATTATCCACGCGCTCGGCGGTGAAGGAAAACATCGTGAGGAAACCTACATGTCTTAAAAAATTTTCTAAGGCATGTGAAGTCTACCAATCCGCACTAGGGCCGCGTGGTGGACTATGCCCTTATACTCTCTTTACAGAGAAGGCCTGTGCCCAGCAGTGGGACATATATATTATATATATAAAGGCTGTAACTCTAATGTACGAGTGATCAAGTGATGGAAGACTTAAATACTAACATAAAATAAATATAAAAAAATGTGATAATTACAAAAGATTTAATTCTTCTTTCTACATGTGTGATTTAATTATATTTTACCCGGGTAGAATTTATTTTTAACTAAGGATCCACGTCATATTGGAATCGATTTTTGAAAACCTCTCATTTTCATGCTACATTTTATTTTGAATCGTACAAAATAATCTTTTTCTTATAGTAATCTTTTTGCTTATCTTATCTTAGACATAAAATCTTTATAAATAAAATAGAACAATTTTAACTATGGTAATTACTCAACAAGATAATGTGCAGGCTAAATTAAAACATTGCAAGAACTATAAATAATGGGATATGTTATCGCGGATACGCATTGACTGCTATAAATTATATTACTAGCTAAATTATTTGCAATTAATCTTAATTTATTATCTTACTATCTGCGCTCCGCGGTTTTCCCTGCGAATAATAAAAAATAAAACTATTTATATAAATTTTTATTTAAAGTTTAAAAGTAACCTAAGTTACTCAATATTACATCAGCTATCTGCCAGTGTAAGTCCCGTCAAAATCGGTCCAGCAGTTCCAGAACAAACAGGCAGACAAAAATTTTAAAAAATGTTATTTACTGTATTCATTCATATGTATGTAGTAAAAAGCAGTTATTTTGATATTACAAAAATACTCCAATTATTTTTATTTGTATAGATAAAAACTATTATCTAAAACTATATCAACTAAATCTAAATCTAATCTTGTGGTACACTGGTGTTGTCCATATCCGCTCACGGAGCGGAGTCGTTGAGCCTGAAGAAACGCAATCCTGATCTCTTTCGAGATATGAGTATGGTACTGGCGAAATATTTCTTGGATTCCATGGACAGAACATCGTGCCAACGTATCCTACGTGACTCAAGATCCATGCTAGGCTATCTAGATATTACCAGAAAAAGCAGTGACAACTTGGATAAGTTGGTTTTCACAGGCAAAATCGATGGGACGAGACCTAGAAGGTCGAAGCCCATCACGTTGAACTGACCAGATCCCCACCACTCACGGAACCTTCGTTAACATTGCTCTATACGCAGTAGAAGAAAATGGGAATGTGCTGTATCTACGAGATAGGCACGTACATTGAGGAAATAAACGCGAGAAGGAAGATATCAACTAAACTAAAAACTTAGTTACTTAAGCTAAGACAGTAGGACACGTACCATCTGCTACTGTGAACTCCAACTTCAAATTGGAGCGGATTATCCAGTTAAAGACAACACCGAGGAAATTCGGAGTCCCCGCAAGTGTTAGATAATACACATACTAGCTGACTCAGCAAACATTGTTCAGAAACATTAATTATTTCCAGTGAATATTTTGTTTGTTCAATAAATAATAAATAACCCTGTGGCTAAGAGGTTAGACTTACGATCGGATGGTCGTGGATTTGAATCCCAACCGGGTTGTACCAATAAATATTTTCGGTTTTAAATCGACAAAAAATCACTAAAAAATTAATCATCTAAAAATTGTGCCTGTTGTAGGGTGATGGGATCTACTAACATGGCCTCCGAAGTGAATATCTTCTGCAATATGTTTCACATTTAAACATTTTGCCGGGCTTGTCTTTACTTCAATACTGCGGGTTCTAAGTAATTATAAATTACCATCTTGTTGCAAAAAACCTTTGTGAAAGCTGTTCAGTAATTAAGTTTCTTTTATATTCGATATACAATCGGGCGTTTACACGGAAGTTCATTTTTAGATTAATTAATATCTTGTGTGAGGGAAAATTAATTTTCCTTTTCCGTCGTTGGGAAAACGATTTTCACAGTGAAATATTAACATTGTATAAAAATTTCCTAAGCAATTTTTTTGTACCTTTTTAATAATCTATCATGTTATCCTACTAAGTTACCATCTTCTTCAATGATTTCCCGGCCTACTACTAAGGTCTGCCTTCCTACAAACTCTGTCACTAATAGAGGTTCAGGCTAAGCGACCTAAGAGCTATGCCACCTCTCAATCCGGTGAAGCAGTCAAGGCCAGCTTCTCTGGCCAATCTGTGTAGTTCGTCATTAAAAAAAATCTCACTAATATTAATATGTACCACTACTAATATAATTCTAATACAGTATGATAATATGAATAACTCATCTAGTAGGGTTTTCAGGGTCGATATTCACTCGATAAAAATAATGAAGTGTCAATATATACCTATTTATATAACAAACTTGACCATTGAGCAGTCTGAAGACTCTATGTTCCGTATTGTTATCATAAATTGTTTGTAACATAAAGGTCAGAAATATTATGAACTTAAAATATCACGTGGACAGAGCGTAAATATTTGTTAGCGTAAAAAAGTTACTGACCTTTAAACTAAAATTACTAACAAAAATAACTGAACTTTCAATCAAGTTAAAATGTTTTGCTATTTCGGTGGAATCGTACTTTCTAAAGGTACGATTCTATTTGTGTTTAATATACTGATATAAAATATCGGACCTTTATGATAGATATAACTTTATTGTACACCAAAATCAAACAAAAGGCATTACATAATTAAGGTACATTTTACAATTCGTTGTACAATAGACGACCTTATCGCTAAGAGCGATCTCTTCCAGGCAACCATGACAGGAAACATATGAACAAAACAGGACGATGGCGTTCAAATACAAATATGATAACAATTGTATACATATAAATATCAACCTACACTAAATATACGTACATAAATAATTTATCATTAAATGTAGGTACTAATACATAAAATTTACATATATCATAGTTCCGACGAAATCGATTGATAATGTTACGCTAGCAAATTTTTAAAAGCAGGTAGGGACTTAGCAAGTCGAATGGAATTTGGAAGGGCATTCCACAGTCTAGTAGCCCGCAATGTGAATGACTTCCCATAAAAGTTTGAGGAATGAGTAGGGGTTTTAAGTTTAAGGGTATATATAGTTGCTTAGTAAAGGTTGTAATTAGATATCTCTTTCACGACCTGTAATGGAAGTGTCATGTTAAAGTCATTCAAGTTATTGTATTCACCAACAGCCTATCAAATGTTGACATGAAAGTCACTTAGTTTTTACTTCAAACAATATTTCTATAGCTATACGGTTTAATCAATACGTTACTCGTATTTATAAATAAATGAAACGTCAATAGTCAAGGCTTACGGTCTGCGAAATGTAAATCCGTGAATCCACCATGGGACGATTTTTTTTTTATAATTGTGTTCCTTTATGGGGTCTTGATGGATAGCATGAGTTCTAGTGTAACAGAAAATTATTCCAATTTTTTTTATTGTTTGAAATATACATGATGTATATTTTTTATAATTAATTGTGATATTATTATTTAATCATTTTATTTTTTAAGCTTGGAAGAATGATGATATTTGAGAAAAAAATATGATTACCTTTACTTCAAATAAATATTGTACACAATAGCGCAACATCCTTATAATAATAGTGGGGTAAACTTCAATTGCTTTCCTTTTTTCCCTTATTTCGTCAGGTTTGATGTAGTCATAAATACCATTGAGTCCATCACCTCACATCAAGCAGAAATTTAAGGAAATGTTTTTTGGATTTAAGAACCCACGACAGTAGGTCGCAAGTGAAGCTGCTTACCCACCGTAGTACAAGTTGCAAAATAAATAATTATAAGCAGTGAGTCGTGTGAAGAAAAAAAAGGATTTATACAACTTTTATTTGTCAAATCTCATATAGTACTGTGGCCGATGAAATACTCTCACTGACCTCTGATTTAACACAACCTATTAAAGCTTTATTGGGGTCAAGCTTAGCTTAGCACTTTGACTATATTGCTTAATAAAAACTTTGGATTTGTCTTGAAATTAACAAGCAAATATTTTTATCATTATAGACGTACATTTAAATGGATAACGTTTATTTTTAAAACATTTCAGAATTAAATAGATCGGTATTAAATATCGTACAAAGCCTACCAAAGCGGAAGATAAAGGTGACTTTCACAGAGAGGTTAAACAGTGAAATTAAAGCTTCCTCAAAGGCAAAAGCGAAAGGCAAATTACTATACCTTATACAAATTGCCCGAGGGTTGGCCACAAATTGCGCCAGTATAAATCTGGTACAGATTTATACGTGGTACAGTGAGTGAAACCTTTATTTGTTTTATAATAACAGTGGACTATGACTAGACTCTAGAGCTTGTTAATTAATATTAATAGACCAGCGTACTATTATTTAGTGTAGTATAGTGATTCCTGGCCCTGTTCACCGTTTAAAAGAGTTTAATGACGTAACAGCTCATTTTTTATAGTTCTTCCAATGAATTATATTAGTAGAACATACAATCGTGAGCAAAAACAAAGGGTCGGTTAAGAAAGTTTGAATGTCTCGAAAGATAAATACTCTATCTAACTGAAATAAATTGTGCATGATAGACAATTAAATATCCTTAAAATAAAATAAAATATTTTTATTAATTTATTTATATTTCATTAAAAAACATAGGCTTAAGCGATAAGGGATATTTTACGTAAACTTACTAAATTTAATTTTTATTTCAATTTTATTACTTAGTGTCGCCACATGGAGGGAAAAAATATCCTTAAAATAAAAATATTATATTTTATTTTAAGGATATTAATTGTCTAAATTACACAATTTATTCCAGTTAGCTGGCGTCTTTACCTTCCGAGATTTATAAGAGGATATACAATTAAAAACTTTGTCTAATATATACCATCAGAGTTTGGTATATGGTTTGCATTCTGAGTCTGGACATGACAGCTGCTCGTCAAGAATAGTTCCGATGTTTACTTAACGCTCGATTACATCAGCTTCATATTTGATACGCAGCAAATAGATCTAAAATTTATCAGGTGATTAGATAAAAAGAGAATGGAGTCAGATTGCTTGAAAAAATGAATGTGACTGAAGTCAAACTTCCTTAGCTGCATCTGTATGTATTTATTCATGTACTCCTACCGTGGCTTTAGGCCTGCAATGTGCCTTATACATATATAAGAAAGGTAAACTTATATTTCTCTTTCAACTTGCCTTCGCCTCGCCCGATCACACTTTTCGTAACGCATTCGCCAGCTTACTCCCATAGTCAAGCATGCTTAAAGAAGATTCTACTTGAATAAGCAAATGATATCTTACCCAAAAATATTTACTTTGTTTTATATTAAATCAATCCTCTCTGCTTATTTCTGCGCAATAAAATTTGTAAACAAATGAACGTTCACGTTTACGAGTTGGTAAAAATAAATTTAGTTTAAATGTATTTTATCATCTCCATACAATTTGTTGTTCAATATGAATTATGGCTTCCATAAGTGGACTGTCGGTTACTGATATGCATTTACCAGTATATTCTCGACCACGCGAACATAAAGTACATTTCGGGTCGCTCGTTTCCCACGCACATGTACAAAAACAAAATGCCCGTGAACGTTGATATGGAAAATTTCGCTCGAAAAAACAATTTGCGTCGTCGTACGCTTAACACGTTGAAGTCAGCCGTGACAGCTTTGAAGCAGACCGCAAGTAAGTGTATATGTTAGTATTTGCCTTTAGCTATCATTGATCTATTATAATGGATCCTATGAATATTGATTGGCCTCTGCATTCCCTTTAATAGGTGTTTTGGGATTCAATATCGATAATCTCCGTCTTCCCGTTTTGTAACACTTTGTGAAAAAAACGTATTGTCAGTTGATTATATAACTAATTTCAGAAATAACTAGAACGTATCCGCTATAGATAATATTACAATTCAATATCGCGGAGAATCTGTTTTGTACATTTGCATAACAATTCTCAGAACTGTGCCAAGAAATTCAGTGCAATATGAATGGACGTAAACTCATTTCCACAATGATGCTAATACACTTGTGGTCGATGAAGCATCAATAGCCTAATGGTTTAGGGTACGGTCTGGAAATCGTAAGGTCGTAGGTTCGGTCAACTATTTGACTATTGACGTGTACCATATCGTAGCACAAGCTAAAGCGTAGTTGGAATGGTTAACAAGAATGTTAGTAATATTTATGAAAAAAAAAGAAATATTGCTTTCTTTAAAAAAAAATCAATACCAGCGTTAGTAATGTCGTCATTTACTTGTTAGGTGTAATTATGAAAGTATAGGCGAAGTTTCCAAAAATTTTGCATTTCCCAAGTCTTAGTACACTTTAGTTTTCAACAAAGGTATCTCAACTAACGAACTAACCAACGCAGAATGCAGATTGTATTCATTTTGGCATGGCCTTAACGACGTCAATTACCTTGTCCCCAACTTCCTAAAAGTTTTCAGGGTGAACTAATTGAAAAAGTTTTGAATTTAGAACATTTAAATTAGTAAGTGTTGGAAGCTTACATCAGACTCGGGATATAACGCGTTATGGTTAAAATTCGTAGTAAAGTAAATTTCGTAAATTTATTTCACTTTGAATTCACGTTTACGAGTTGGTAAAAATAAATTTAGTTTAAATGTATTTTATCATCTCCATACAATTTGTTGTTCAATATGAATTATGGCTTCCATAAGTGGACTGTCGGTTACTGATATGCATTTACCAGTATATTCTCGACCACGCGAACATAAAGTACATTTCGGGTCGCTCGTTTCCCACGCACATGTACAAAAACAAAATGCCCGTGAACGTTGATATGGAAAATTTCGCTCGAAAAAACAATTTGCGTCGTCGTACGCTTAACACGTTGAAGTCAGCCGTGACAGCTTTGAAGCAGACCGCAAGTAAGTGTACATCTACAGAAATACATTATTCGAGCTTCGCAAAAGCTTCAAATTAATATTTCATTTTCTTAAACCAAATGGTACTCTGCCTTACAGGGTAGCTTAGTGAGTCTGGACACCAGTTTTACGTAAATTGTAAATTATAGATATATTTTTTTATATATAGATATGTTTGTAAATTACATTTGTAAGAGATAAATTAATGAACATAAATAATTGTTTATTTTTGTTAGATTGCGGGAATTTTTTTTTCATTGTATCAATTTACATTTGGTAAGAGTTATAGTATCTTATATCTTTTAGGTATAGTTGCATATTGCGTTATATGAAAAGGCATTCATCTTAGGCGCGTTATTGAAAAGATAACAGACTAATTGTAATTAGATACTATTTCAGGTGCTCCAATGTAATCGAGCTTAACTTTCCGTATCTATTATTTATTTATATAAATTAAAATATTATTATTTATTAAAACATTCATTTATTTAATTTTTCAGATTTAAACTAAACTTTATTATCTGTGTTGACTATCCTTTTATTATTTTATTGTAATTAATTATTTGCATGCAATTACGTTAGGACCGTTTTAGCTCAGTGTCCGGGTGGTCGCCTCAAGTATGATCCCCGGTGCACGCACCAATGAATTTGTTGTTACAATTTTATGTGCTGATTTACCACGCACTCGGTGATGTAGGAAAACATGGCAAGGAAACCTACATGCCCTAGGAAAAATATTCTACGACACTAGGGCCGCGTGGCGGAGTATGCCCTTATACTCTCTTTACAGAAAAGGCCCAGCTTATTTAAATGCTCTAACTTTAATTTTATGCAATTTAAAAAGGTTTTTTAATGATGCCAAAGAAATATAAGTTCTCACCCGCATACATAAGCACACGCTCCTATTTTTTTCGTACTAGTGGATAATGGGTAAATCCTTGCCGACAACCATGCAATACAAGCACAGGGAATGAGCGAAAAGACCTGTTCAGTCGTCTACTTATTGCGTTTGGATACATGGATATCGCCACTTTAATTTACCAATGGCGTGCCACAGGCACACAAATGGTGTATATTTTAGTATTTGCCTTTAGCTATCATTGATCTATTATAATGGATCCCTTGTAATCAAAGATAGCCCTGGTAATCAATGTGCATCGGAACAATACAAATGTTGATTGGCCTCTGCATTCCCGTTAATAGGTGTTTTTGGGATCGAATATCGATAATCTCCGTCTTCCCGTTTTGTAACACTTTGTGAAAAAAACGTATTGTCAGTTGATTATATAACTAATTTCAGAAATAACTAGAACATATCCGCTATAGATAATATTACAATTCAATATCGCGGAGAATCTGTTTTGTACATTTGCATAACAATTCTCAGAACTGTGCCAAGAAATTCAGTGCAATATGAATGGACGTAAACTCATTTCCACAATGATGCTAATACACTTGTGGTCGATGAAGCATCAATAGCCTAATGGTTTAGGGTACGGTCTGCAAATCGTAAGGTCGTAGGTTCGGTCAACTATTTGACTATTGACGTGTACCATATCGTAGCACAAGCTAAAGCGTAGTTGGAATGGTTAACAAGAATGTTAGTAATATTTATGAAAAAAAAAGAAATATTGCTTTCTTTAAAAAAATCGATACCAGCGTTAATAATATCGTCATTTACTTGTTAGGTGTAATTATGAAAGTATAGGTGAAGTTTCCAAAAATTTTGCATTTCCCAAGTCTTAGTACACTTTAGTTTTCAACAAAGGTATCTCAACTAACGAACTAACCAACGCAGAATGCAGATTGTATTCATTTTGGCATGGCCTTAACGACGTCAATTACCTTGTCCCCACAGAAGTTTCGAAAAGTTTTCAGGGTGAACTAATTGAAAAAGTTTTGAATTTAGAACATTTAAATTAGTAAGTGTTGGAAGCTTACATCAGACTCGGGATATAACGCGTTATGGTTAAAATTCGTAGTAAAGTAAATTTCGTAAATTTATTTCACTTTGAATTCACGTTTACGATCCTCCACCATACTCCAATCTAAAAAGAATTTAAAATCTGTGCCATGTGTACGGTTACGAATTCATTTTGTTACAGTGTTTTGTTTCTTATAAAATGGCATATACCAAAATGAAGTTTACGTATTTAAAAATCATGATAATTAAATCGAAGCGGTTCATATAATATTTTTATTTTATTATTTTATTGTAATTAATTATTTGCATGCAATTACGTTAGAACCGTTTTAGCTCAGTGTCCGTTCTCGCCTCAAGTTCGATCCCCGGTGCCCGCACCAATGAATTTGTTGTTGCAATTTTATGTGCTGATTTACCACGCACTCGGTGATGTAAACATGGCATGGAAACCTACACGCCCTAGGAAAAATATTCTACGACTTGTGAATTCTGTTAATCCGCACTAGGGCCGCGTGGCGGAGTATGCCCTTATACTCTCTTTACAGAGAAGGCCCAGCAGTGGGACATATTAAAACGCTATAACTTTAATTTTATGCAATTAAAAACTTTTTTAATGATGCCAAAGAAATATAAGTTCTCACCCGCATACATAAGCACACGCTCCTATTTTTTTCGTACTAGTGGATAATGGGTAAATCCTTGCCGACAACCATGCAATACAAGCACAGGGAATGAGCGAAAAGACCTGTTCAGTCGTCTACTTATTGCGTTTGGATACATGGATATCGCCACTTTAATTTACCAATGGCGTGCCACAGGCACACAAATGGTGTATATTTTAGTATTTGCCTTTAGCTATCATTGATCTATTATAATGGATCCCTTGTAATCAAAGATAGCCCTGGTAATCAATGTGCATCGGAACAATACAAATGTTGATTGGCCTCTGCATTCCCGTTAATAGGTGTTTTTGGGATCGAATATCGATAATCTCCGTCTTCCCGTTTTGTAACACTTTGTGAAAAAAACGTATTGTCAGTTGATTATATAACTAATTTCAGAAATAACTAGAACATATCCGCTATAGATAATATTACAATTCAATATCGCGGAGAATCTGTTTTGTACATTTGCATAACAATTCTCAGAACTGTGCCAAGAAATTCAGTGCAATATGAATGGACGTAAACTCATTTCCACAATGATGCTAATACACTTGTGGTCGATGAAGCATCAATAGCCTAATGGTTTAGGGTACGGTCTGCAAATCGTAAGGTCGTAGGTTCGGTCAACTATTTGACTATTGACGTGTACCATATCGTAGCACAAGCTAAAGCGTAGTTGGAATGGTTAACAAGAATGTTAGTAATATTTATGAACAAAAAGAAATATTGCTTTCTTTAAAAAAAATCGATACCAGCGTTAATAATATCGTCATTTACTTGTTAGGTGTAATTATGAAAGTATAGGTGAAGTTTCCAAAAATTTTGCATTTCCCAAGTCTTAGTACACTTTAGTTTTCAACAAAGGTATCTCAACTAACGAACTAACCAACGCAGAATGCAGATTGTATTCATTTTGGCATGGCCTTAACGACGTCAATTACCTTGTCCCCACAGAAGTTTCGAAAAGTTTTCAGGGTGAACTAATTGAAAAAGTTTTTGAATTTAGAACATTTAAATTAGTAAGTGTTGGAAGCTTACATCGGACTCAGGATATACCGTGTTATGGTTTCAATTCGTAGTAAAGTAAATTTCGTAAATTTATTTCACTTTGAATTCACGTTTACGATCCCTCCACCATACTCCAATCTAAAAAAGAATTTAAAAATCTGTGCCATGTGTACGGTTACGAATTCATTTTGTTACAGTGTTTTGTTTCTTATAAAATGGCATATACCAAAAATGAAGTTTACGTATTTAAAAATCATGATAATTAAATCGAAGCGGTTCATATAATATTTTTATTTTATTATTATTTTGTTCTTAATGATATTTATATATTGAATTAGCCTTTGTAATTGTTTCGATGCAAAAAATAATTGAAATATGCTCAAACGGCGTCAATGCTTCTCAATGATTTCAAAAAAGGCCGGTTGGAATTCCTTTAGCTTCGTCCTGATAAAGTACGAAATCGTCAGACCTTCTTGAGGGTCGAAGACCTAAGGTTCACTTGCCAGTTTTATTTATATCTATGATACAATAGAAAAAAAACTCCTGGCAGTAAAATCCTTATTAAAAATAAAAAAATAAATGAAAAAAACGCACTTGTTTTTATAACAATTTTACTAAGTCATTTTATATCAATTATAGGTTAGTGGATTGGGAAAAAAAAATATTAATTTAACTATTATTTATTATTATAAAATTGTTTTACCCATTTCGAACTTAATTTCTAAATCTATTGCTATATGCACTAAAATAACTTGATAATATATTTCAGACTCCAATGATAATGGTCCATTATTGTTCGAAATATCTATCGATAAACCAATGTAACAGCACTGTTTAAGGGGATGAAGGAGTATTTATTAATTTTCTATGTTAATTTTATGTAAATTATGTTCATAATAATTTTATGTTCATCACCAAGCATAAATTTAATTTAATCCTAAATCCTATATTCTTTCACAGACTGGAGATAGTAGTAGTTCATATATATGTTAGCAACTATTGTCTTACTGCTGCGTTTCACGTGAACAATCTAACACAAGCGTAAGCTTATTTGGAATTGTTAACAAGAATATTAGTAAACATTTGTAACAAAGAATAACTAATTTGTAAAAACAAAAACCGACTTCAAATAGAATAAGTTTATTGCGAATGAGAATTAATCAGAACCTAACCAAACTCAAATCATTTTGACAAACGTCCTTTTCAATAAATAAGTAATCATCTTAATTTGTTATTTATTGAAAAGGACGTTTGCGTGAAATTGAGTCATTCATAAATTTAACACATATGGTTTTCTCGTGGTTGCCATTGTCAGCTATTGTCAGTTAAATGGGACCAAATGAAAAGCACCATCTTTCAAATACAACAATAATCATTATAATCGATTCACCCAGTCCAAAGTTATGATGTAACGAACATACAAAAAACATGCAGACGGATTAAGAACCTCCTCCTTTTTTGAAGTCGGTTAAAAAAAATCTATATTTCATACGAGTAACCTTTTTTTTATTTGTTTACATACCTGCTGCTATTTTTGGTGATTTTTTACAATACATATATAATCTATGAGTACATTTTATTTTACTATTCACATCTCAATTAAAAAAATAAAATTTATAATATTATTAAAGGAATTATATTTTAATAATTGGTAAAATTGATATTTGAATTGAATACTAATTAAAAGAAAAAAAAAGATTTAAAACTAAAACATAATAAATAAAAGCTTTGATACAACATACCTCTAAACTTTTTATACACAAATGAAATCCGTCAATAAAGTCCGCTTACAATTTGAGTTTATCTGAAAGTATTCTCATTCGTTTTTCCTGTCAAACCGAGCATTTATCAAGAGGGGTTTACGGATTCAGATTAGATAGGAAAAGGTAAAGATTATGAGGGCCGCGTTTCGTGACGTAATTAAATAACATTTTCGACGTTATAAGTAACATGTCAAGAGAATGCTTGAACAACCTAATGGTTTGGTAACGATCTCATAGGTATACATAGCTGCAAATTAGTCACTCGGCTATTGTGTGTCTGCTAGCTTGTCTTTTAACCGTACAACACGTACAAAATGGATTTTTTTTATGACGAACTACACAGATTGGTCAGAGAAGCTGGCCTTGACTGCTTCACCGAATTGAGAGGTGTCATAGCTCTTAGGTCGCTTAGCCTGAACCTCTATTGGTACAAAATGGATTGCAGGATTCGTGTTATTACGAAATCTGTTGTGCATGTCGTTGGGAAGTTGCAATAACTGAAAAGTGCACCAACATACTATTTTGTAAGATTGACAGACCCTATAAAGTTTCTGACCCTATGAAAAATTCTTTTGATTTTAAAACAAAATACTGTTTTTTTTAGACAAATTAGTTAATGCTTACTAATTTTCACAATTTCAATTATATAAAGAATAAGTGACTAAGGCGTAAACGATAAGATTGCTGCATCATAACATAGACAACAAGTAACAGAAGTAACACTTTCAAGATTGTAAACAATTGCATTTCAAAGATCCTTTGATATGTAGCTGCGTTTTGTTATTTGCAACATTTAAGTTCGTCTTGACATCACAAATACATGCCAGCCATCGCTGCAGAATTCTATAAATACCACAAAATAAAGGAGTACTCGTACGTCCGCATCAGATTAAGTTTAGTACACGGTCTGTGATTTTAGACCGTCATACAAATTATTTTCCATTTCAGACTTAATTTCTAAATCTATTGCTATATACACTAAAATAACTTGTTAATATATTTCAGACTCCAATAATAATGGTCCATTATTGTTCGAAATATCTATCGAAAAACCACTGTAACAGCACTGTTTAAGGGGATGAAGGAGTATTTATTAATTTTCTATGTTAATTTTATGTAAATTATGTTCATAATAATTTTATGTTCATCACCAAGCATAAATTTAATTTAATCCTAAATCCTATATTCTTTCACAGACTGGAGATACTCGTAGTAGTAGTTCATATAAATGTTAGCAACTATTGTCTCACTGCTGCGTTTCACGTGAACAATCTAACACAAGCGTAAGCTTATTTGGAATTGTTAACAAGAATATTAGTAAACATTTGTAACAAAGAATAACTAATTTGTAAAAACAAAAACCGACTTCAAATAGAATAAGTTTATTGCGAAATAGAATTAATCAGAATCTAACCAAACTCAAATCATTTTGACAAACCTTTGACAAACGTCCTTTTCAATAAATAATTAATCATCTTAATTGGTTTGCGTGAAATTGAGTCATTCATAAATTTAATACATATGGTTTTCTCATGGTTGCCATTATCAGAACTGGACCAAGTTTAAATGGAACCAAATGGAAAGCACCATCTTTCAAATACAACAAGAATCATTAAAATCGATTCACCCAGTCCAAAGTTATGATGTAACGAACATACAAAAACATGCAGACGAATTAAGAACCTCCTCCTTTTTTGAAGTCGGTTAAAAAAATCTATATTTTATACGAGTAACCTTTTTTTTATTTAAATACCTGCTGCTATTTTTGGTGCTTTATTTACAATACATATATAATCTATGAGTACATTTTATTTTACTATTCACATCTCAATTTAAAAAAATAAAATTTATAATATTATTAAAGGAATTATATTTTAATAATTGGTAAAATTGATATTTGAATCGAATACTAATTTAAAGAAAAAAAAAAGATTTAAAAATAAAACATAACAAATAAAAGCTTTGATACAACATACCTCTAAACTTTTTATACACAAATGAAATCCGTCAATAAAGTCCGCTTACAATTTGAGTTTATCTGAAAGTATTCTCATTCGTTTTTCCTGTCAAACCGAGCATTTATCAAGAGGGGTTTACGGATTCAGATTAGATAGGAAAAGGTAAAGATTATGAGGGCCGCGTTTCGTGACGTAATTAAATAACATTTTCGACGTTATAAGTAACATGTCAAGAGAATGCTTGAACAACCTAATGGTTTGGTAACGATCTCATAGGTATACATAGCTGCAAATTAGTCACTCGGCTATTGTGTGTCTGCTAGCTTGTCTTTTAACCGTACAACACGTACAAAATGGATTTTTTTTATGACGAACTACACAGATTGGTCAGAGAAGCTGGCCTTGACTGCTTCACCGAATTGAGAGGTGTCATAGCTCTTAGGTCGCTTAGCCTGAACCTCTATTGGTACAAAATGGATTGCAGGATTCGTGTTATTACGAAATCTGTTGTGCATGTCGTTGGGAAGTTGCAATAACTGAAAAGTGCACCAACATACTATTTTGTAAGATTGACAGACCCTATAAAGTTTCTGACCCTATGAAAAATTCTTTTGATTTTAAAACAAAATACTGTTTTTTTTAGACAAATTAGTTAATGCTTACTAATTTTCACAATTTCAATTATATAAAGAATAAGTGACTAAGGCGTAAACGATAAGATTGCTGCATCATAACATAGACAACAAGTAACAGAAGTAACACTTTCCAGATTGTAAACAGTTGAATTTCAAAGATCCTTTGATATATAGCTGCGTTTTGTTAATTGCAACATTTAAGTTCGGCTTTACATCACAAATACATGCCAGTCATCGCTGCAGAATTCTATAAATACCACAAAATAAAGGAGTAAGTCCGCATTAGATTAAGTTTGGTACACGGTCTGTGAATTTAGACCGCCATACAAATTATTTTCCATAATAGCCTCTATTATTTACAGTGATAATAAATAAATATCGATAGCGTCAATAGCCTAATGGTTTAGGCTACGGCCTGCGAATCGTGAGGTCGTGGGTTCGAATCCACCATTCGACTATTGCTGTGAACCATGTCCTAGCACAAGCTTAAGCTTAGTTGGAATGGTTAACAAGATTGTTAGTAATATTTCTGAAGAAAAAAAAGAAATATTGCTAGCTTTCTTTTAAAAAAAAAGTATTGTTCATGTCACGTTAGAGTACAGTAAACCGGCCACTGTTGTCTTACTTACTTTGTACTCGTACCTGTGCTACTTTGAACTCGTCAGCTTATCCTCAGATATAGAGTTGACATGGACCACTTACTTGGTCCTAGTCTACAAGGGCCCTGCAATCTTTTTGATGTCATCCTCCCATCTTTTTAGTTGTCTCCCCTGTTTTTGTATTCCCTGGCACGGTGGAGGCACTTGTCGTTTTTGTCTTTTTTACTAAAAAGGTACTTTACTTCAAAACACTACTGTTTTGAAAAATAAATATATTCCAGTGTTTAGGTTTGAAGGTCGCTTTGATTAGATATAATAAGACCGACATCCACCTTAAAGTGATTTGAGCGTTGCTTTGAAATGACGAATAACCAATGGTGTAAAGCGAACGTTCTTCTCATCTCTCTACTAAGTTTAACGTTTTACGATTCTCTACCCCGATTGTAATTTTTTATTTTTTTAGTTGGATCACTAACGATTGTTACAATAATACAATACCAATAACAGTATACGAAGGCTTAAATTTAAATGCACAATTACTTAAAGGTAACCATGACATTTCACACAAAAGTACATCCCATTTTTTTTTTAGTTTTATTAAAATAAAATAACTAAAAGATAAATTTAAAATAAAAATCAAATAAAATTATGTTGGTTCTGAAAACAATTTGAAATGCGGTCCATAAAAACGCTCATGGAGTCATGGTGTATATTTTAGATAAACAGAAGTAAGATATATTCACTTAATAAAATGTATTTGACAATACAAGATTAAGTTGGGTTTAAAGAATTTATTTCTCATAAGAACATTTTTACAAAGTTCACTTAAAATGAGATATAAGATACTTAAATAATATATTTAATGATGTGCCTCTGGGTCGCAGGTAGGTGTCGTCACATGTGTGTCATCAAATCTTTTAGCTTGTTTTTAAATTGCTGGAAAGTGTCGCACTCCTTCACTTTATTTGGCAGGCTATTGTATAACTGTGTCGACGACAAATGCGTATCAGAATACGCTTGTGAAATAATCTTGTAGAATCTCCGTGAAACGACAATTTCATTATAAATTGTAATAATAAAAAACACTTTACGTAGATGAAATTTCATTTAGAGGCACGCTCGTAAACCATGTTTCTCACGCACAGGGGGTAACGGGCGATGAATGTCATCTATCAAACAGCTCTGATCGTATAAAATTCATTAACATTTGCTTAACAACTATAAACATTTACTTTTTCAACGATCCCCTAATATTAATATTGTAAATAATTTATAACACCTGCTTTATGACTGCTGTAGTAAAAGGCGACATCGAAATAACAATTTACATTCATAGCCTATTTTACGACGTACAAGCAATATGTTTTTACAAAATAAGACATTTTATTTATCATTTTCTTCGCTTTTATTTTATCTGTCAAATATAATAATAATAATTTATTGCGTTTCTGCAAACGGTCTCAGAGCGAAAAGTCTCGATCAACATCTTAAGAGAGTTTCACTAGATGGCTGGGCAAGAGTCAGATACAGAAAGCAATACTCCTGGACATGGCACGTATCGTCAGGAGGTTTCTCACTATGTCGCCCTAACCATCGGTTGCTTGGGCTCTGCTTCGTAGCCGGTGGCACACACTAGGTTAGGTTTTTATAAAGTTTTTGTGTATTTTACTTTTTATAGAAATATTGAAAGCCAAGCCCAAGGTCTTTCACAAATTTACAGCAAATATAACTTATAGTACCATTTTACATAGTTCTTAAATTTGTGAAAGACTGGTGTCTATACTAGGGTACCCGGTAAAACAAATCACCAACCCCCACCATAGTTATAATAATACTGTAATTTTATTATGTAATATTAAATTAACAATTAACACGCATGAGGAAATGTGTGGGGTGTGTGTATAAATGTGTGGTGTGTGTGAGTTTTTTTATGTAACAAAAGGCTAGTTTTAACTGCTGAATTATATAAAAATCAGAGCTGTTTCATTTTGCTTGTTGTGAATGGTAAGTTGGAGGGTTTGAATTCGCCATTCGACTATTGACGTGAACCATCTCCTAATAGAAGCCTTAGCTTGTTTCGAATGGTCAACAAGAGTGTTAATAATATTTGCTAAAATAAATCTAACAATGATTTTTAGTTGCCTGTGACCTTTTCTTCTATTCTTTTCTTTCATTTTAAATCCTTAAACATAATATCGATTTGAAACCATAAAGTCATAGACCGAACACAAAATTGTTAACAACGTAATAGAGTTATGCTGTATAGATTGTGTAAGCGCATGCAAATAACGCTGTGCTCGTACTGAATGTAGCACCAATCAATATGCTTTCAATCACCGATATGTACACTCACCGGACGACCCAAGTAGATAGCAGTTCACAAATATCGGGTGCGTTTTCACTGACGAGTAGCGGACGCGAGATTTTACGAGTAATCTTACGACCAAAAATAAAAACCGACTTCTAATCGGATCAACCACGCTACCACGCATGGACGCCCTCTTTGTATTACCGAATTTTAGTAGGAATATTACGAAATAGAAATAATCGGAACCTATCAAAACTCATCAAACTACTCTTAATGCACAAAAATGAATGCTTCAAACCGGTTGACGTGATATTGAGTTATTCGTCCATTTGTCGCGCAGATATTGATGCAAATTTGAGATGGTTTTCTCATGGATGCAATTGTCATATTGGACCAAATTGTTAAACGGAAGCACCAGCTTCCAAATAAAAGAATCATCAAAATCGATTCACTCGGTCGAAAGTTATGACGTAACAAACATAAAAACAAAGAGATGAATTGACAGCCTCCTTGTTTTTGAAGTCGGTTGAAAACTACTTATGTCTATCAGAACAATAAACTAAGAGAGATCAAGAATACACCATCACGGTTAACGTTCCATTAGTATATGATTTTCGTGTAAATTCGATTGTTGCGTACTGTTATGACCCTTAATAGTATGGGCACAAAGTACATTCAGCACTCTTTCAAAACGACGCTGTTTTATCCCATTGCAAGTCAGCACTTTTGCTCACATATAAAGTTTTTACCACATATCCAAGGCAGTCTAATTCAGAACCTCGCGGAGTTCAGTTGTTCCAAATTTAGGGATTCGGGAGTCAGACCTTTATTGTTACAAAATAAAGCGACGGCCGCCTAACAGTATGTCATTAACTTACTATCGTCAGAAATTCTTCAAACTTCATACTCTGTGGTGCTTTGATGATAATCTATTTATCTATTTACACTCGTATAAAATTCCATATGAAGACAATATCCATACGCGCACGCGATATCAAGTAGTCTTGGACACCGTTGAAAATCAGCATTGTAAAACGGAGTCCAACATTGGCATCAACTCTATTTGTCCGTTCTTTCTTTGTTGAACTGTATCTTTTTCTTTTTATTGTGTTTTATATTTTATTTGTAATGAGTATGTTGATACCAATAACGAAAAATTCTTATTGGCTGGTAATGCCTTCTCATTGATATTTTTTTTTCATTAACAGATACCATTTATCCGATAGGCAACAACCAATCAAGTTTTATATCCGCTCTCCGCTAATCTCCAGTCCGTCCCGCTCCGCATAAGTAGGAGTCTACCCTTAAGCATGCTTGTAAGCAAAACTTGCGATTCCTCTCAGCTGTCTACTGTACGTTAACTTTTAATTAATACCGCTTCCATGAAACTTGATACATTGTTAGTATCGAACATCTTATGACAGGCAAGTTCTCCTTCCATTCAATTCAACTTCCTCAATAACTTTTATGCTTGATCACATTTATTTTAAAGAGAAACTAGCTTAGTGGTAGTTGCTCAATAATGACATCTCCAGTTAAATAATTTCTAAGCAATTAGTTGTAAGCAAGTAGTAGTTATTTGTAGTATTACACGACTAAATTCGTGTAAACTGGGTGGTATAAATGGAAAAAGAAGCATCGAATAATTAAAAAATACCGCCAAGTAGGTTACAAAAATAATGTAAATGACATCTCTTTCACAGACAAGTTCTCTTTCTATTGAATTCGACTTCTTCAATAACTTTTATACTTGATCACAATTGCTTGACTAAATTTCTTTCGTTTACAACATTTGAAAACAATCACTGGAAGTTTCTCAAGTTAAAAAATTACGCGTTGCGAAATTAAAAGATACTTAAATTATCCAAATTAATTTATAAATGGGACAAAGGAAAACAGCGTTTTAACACAATATTCATCAATTACGTCTTTAATAAAACTTTTAATGAGTAAAGTTTAACAAAGACGCGATATCAGTGAAATCAAGGTAGATAAAAATTGAAATGTATTATATTATTGTATAAGTAAACATCAATAGCTTAATGACCAAAAATTCGACATGATAATATTATGATCGGGGAAAGATTTCAGCCCCGTCGCTTCATACCACCATGGCTCTTTCTTTCGCCATTAAGGCTCCTGAGCCGTGATATGAACGCAAAATGTCCGCAAGATTCATGTCTTTAAGATAATTTGTGATTTGTGACTTTGAACCAAACATTTAGGATTTTTTAAAGATTCTCAGCAGAAGTGGCCTATGGCAAGTAACGATTTAATAGTCGGGGATCGTACTCCAGCCGGCTTCGCACTTTTTGGTTTATTAAGTACAAAAATCACTTGCTAAATTTATGAACAGTGCGTGTCGATAGGCTAACCCTTGTCACTTTGAAACTTATGTCATTTTCAACCGATTTCAAAAAAGAGTAAGTTCTCAATTCGTCTGTATATTTCTTTCAATGTTTGTTGCCTCATAACTTTGGACAGGGTGAACCGATTTTGATGAGTCTTTTTTCATTTGAAAGCTCGTGCTTCTCATGTAGACAAGTTATATGTATGTGATACACAGACAACTTGGTCCAAATCTGACAATGGAATCACTAAGAAAACTATAGAAGTCTTAAATTTGCATTAAATATGTGCGCGACAACGACGATTCACTCAATACCACGCCAACCGATTTCAATGATTGATTTTTTATTGAAAAGGAGGTACTTATAGGGTATTTAGATGAGAGTCTGGTTAGATTCAACTCCCTAAGCATGTAACTGAAGCTCCCAGTCTAGCAATGTTTAAAAATAGGTTGAAGTCATGGCTGGTTGAGAGGGCATTTTACTTTGTGGAGGAATTAACAAATGAAATTACAAATTAAATTCATTTTATTTCTTCGATATACTATTTTTTCATTATTTTTTTTTTCTATTCAATAATGTAATGTAATTTGTAATACTAATAATTTGTAATCATTTTTAGTAAATAATTGACTTGTAATTTATTATGTTACCAATAAAATCTGAATCTGATTTTGATTAATTCTATTCCTTTATACTCTACAATAATTCGGAAATAAAAGTCAGATTTCAAGTCGGTTTTTGTTTTTACTCGTAAATATTGATACCCCATTAGGGATGTAAAACGTGAAATTATTTTTTCAGTTATAAGAATACTAACTTATATCTCATGTGTTTTATCAAAAAAAAATATTTTAATTATATTTAAAATGAATTGTGTTGTATTTATTGTTATAAGTAAATAATTGTGTGAATTAAATTACATACTGTATAAAGTAACAAATATTTAACATCGAACACAACACTGGTGTAAATATTTTATACGCCGTTTCGTAGCATCTTATTATCTAAAGCTTGGAAGGCAAATTAATACGTAACCATGTTTTAAAGCTTAAGTGCCTCTGAAGAGGTCTTTGCCTCACTGGGGATATTATAATACAACCCCTGATGCCCCTATCGGCTTTTTACACGTCATCAATTTTGCAGCAAAGCACCCTTCATCATCCTTTAAATGGAAATTCGACAGGGCAGTATCGTTGATTATGTATTCCGTTATAAATTTTTCTTTTTAGAAAATATTTTTCATATAGACAAAGATACCTTATCTTCTTATCTCTCTCTCTTATTCTTTTAACAATTTAATAATAATATTAATATATAACTATTATTGCTATTCGCCTATGCCATATATTTAAATTAATTCCGACTGTAGAGCGATTGCCACCTCTAATTAAAAATATTTTTCTTGTATTGCTACCATTACAGGCTCAGGCTAAGCGACCTAAGAGCTCCGGAATTCGATGTGGACACGCGTATCTACGAATATTAAATTAGTTAGTGTATATCAGTTGTTAAAGGATTTCGCAAGATTTCGTGTTTATGGAAAAAACTGTTGTAAATGTAAGTTTATTTTTTACATGTTAATATGAGAAAAAAATATTAAGTAACCGGGAAGTAAGATCAAAATTAAATCATAAAATCTATAATACATTTTCTCATTACTTAGTTCAAATAAAATTATTTATTTTACTATAAATTTCATTAAATTGTAAAGAAGAAGGATACATTTTAGTACTTTGTTACGGTGAAAAATACTTTTATTAAAATAAATTTCGATTTAGCATTTGTTAAGTAGTTCCGTCAACGAATTGGGATCGTGCCACCTCTCGATCCGGTGAAGCAGTAAAGGCCAGCCTCTCTGGCCTTTACTCGTCCAAAAAAAAGTATTGCTACCGCCTCCGCTTCACTTGGGCTTATTTTACCTTATAATAGGCTTACAAAATATCAAATTGGAAAATAAGCAATTACATATCAATGGAAGCAATTACATGATCTAATTCCCCCATTCCCATTCCACCATCATACTTCAAATCGCACTACTGGATTTAATACTTTTATTTGTGACCCTCAAGCCTAAAAGAAGCGCTTAGCTTCGTCTTTCATTATTCGTACCACAAAGGACTGTGATAGTCCGATTACGATATCGGTGGTTTTCTAGAATGACTAGGCATTTGCTAAGCTAGTGCGCCTTACCTAATACATTTTCACTTAACATCAAGTGGGATCGTAGTCAAGCACTTGCTTGGAAAGTATAAAAATACGAATTATTAAAAGTCTTAAATATTCCGTTGTCCAGAAAAGTATCACAATTTTATGTACTTCCTGCAAATCATAACACTTAAAAGCAATTAAACTAAAATAAATACTAACAGAAAAGCAATCTATCTGATCACGGCATCATAAACACATTTATCATACACCAGAGTGATTAATTGCTAATCGAAAGGTCGGTATTTGTCGCAATGACATGAAATTTGTTATTATGTCTTTTTGTTTATCATTTTGACCCAGCGGTAACTTTTTGTTGTCACGCAACATTATACAATGTGGTTGACATATAGAGTACACTTATGAATACAAATTGACGTGACTGACCTTATTAGATATGACTTTCTTGCATACAACAAAGCTTTAACTATTTAATTATAATTAACAATTCACATTTAATAATATAAAAAAAGGCTTGCACGTCCTTCAAATACTAACGGTGTAGACAGAGACAGCTTTCGCATCACAATTTCACGATGTTTATTAAGCCCCATATGTGACAGTGAAAACCAAAAAAACGGTAATTCATTGGTACATGCCGACTAAGATTTGAACCGTAGACCATCAGATGGTAGGACTAACCGGTTAACCACTAGGCTTTTACTATTGGCGTGTTCATTAAAATGGTCGATCCACAAAATTGATGTCCTCTTTTCATCTTTGTGATAGCCAAAAGCTATAACATTATAAAAGAGAAAATTCCAATCTCAAAGCATTCAAAACCATAATACAAACCGATCTTAGTGCTAATAAAGCTGATATTAACAGTCTTACAAATAAAAATGAGTTATAACATATTTATTCCACCCTTAAACTAAGTTTAGTTAAACCAGGAATAAATTAAGAATAAGCTGAGAATAGATTACCACAAATAAATCCGGAATAACTATGGTTTATTTATTCTTCCTTGACGTCAAAATGCACGAATTGGCAACAGCGCAATCAAAGAGAAACCATACTAAAAAATAATTGCAGTCTATGTAGTAGTGTAGTAATGTATCTGTCAATGTGTGGCGGTTATAAAATATTCTATACTCTATATATACTCGTAGATAGAAGATAATCCACTTCTACGCTTGTCCATAGTAAGAGACCTTTCAAATAAATGGTCTAGAAATATTATACCACTTTTAGAAAACCGATATTTTAATCGAAACTAATCATCGACATAAAAATCAAAAGGGTTTTCCCATCTTTAAAAAAAATAATTTTTGGAGTCTGAATGATATTTATTAAGTCTGCTTTTTCTACTTACTGTTTCTACTTCCTCCATTGCCCTTAATTCCATAATACGAGTAAGTTAATTCAAATGAGCGAACACAAATACAAATCGTAGTATTTTAAATGTTATACTGGACTTATACAAGGGTGTACGTCGTTATAACTTTGGAATTGGATTGTATGAACAAACGTCAACGTTATACCAGGTATAACGTATTCTTGGTTTATTAATACAAATTTTGCTTATTCTTAATTTATTCCTAAGTTTATCTTTATACCACGTTTATTTGTAAGGCTGTTGATCTATTAAGAAACCATTTCACAATGCAAGACACGATAGACCACGGTTCTCTGTGACGTTCTGAGTGATCTTAAACCAAAGGCGTCATCTAAATAGACATACTAATTCTGCTGACAAATCTACTACATATTTCCCAGTAGAAGAACTCTTTGACAGCGCTTGAGATCAATAAAATATATTTAGCCTTCACTATTTATAAAGCTAATACAACATTTATTTAATATGAAATAAGAATTTATTCATTAATTTTAACTAATTTTAGGGTAAACTACATCAAAGAGACGTGAACTTACTATTGATGTCTTTAGTACTTTACGAGCATCATCGATACGTCGTATTCTTTCCGAACGGTTTTATCCACTGATATTGTGAACAAATTTTGCATCCTTATTTTTGGGGTCCCTTGCCTAGAACGTCATTACCCCTCACCAGGGGGACCCTTGTGTCGAGTTACCACCTAATAGAGGTTCAGGCTAAGCGACCTAAGAGCTGTGCCACCTCTCAATCCGGTGAAGCAGTCAAGGCCAGCTTCTCTGTGCCAACTGTGTTAGTTCGTCAAAAAAAAAACCTAGAACGTCCTTCGTGGATTAGTGTAGTAGAAGATCACAAAATTGCATCATATGCCCTGAAGATATATAACACAAAAATTGGCAAAACAAATGTATTTAAGAGTAAAAATAAAAACCGAATAAGTTTCCCACACGAGAAGTACCAGCCATATAAAAATTATCATCACCAGTCTAAAGTTCTGAAGTAATAAACATAAACATAAATAACAAAAATACAGTAGAATTGAGAAGCTCCAGGGCATTTATTTATATATTTATTTGCATAAAATAAAAAGGTACAAAAAGGCGGACTTAATGCCAGAAGGCATCCTCTGCCAGTCTACCTGGTTGTGTAGAGACAAAGTAACGGTGCACGTTAGGTGAAAAAATAATAAATAAAATAAAACTATAAGAACATAAATGCATGCACATATAATATACATACCTACGTACAAATAAATGAACTTTTAACACACTCCTTTAAGAAACTAATATTAGTTATAAATTCTCGTGTACTACTCATAGCATTTTGTCAATGTCGTTCGAGAGATACAGCCAGCTCGAATAATATTTTCTATCGGAATAGCATTCCTGTATCGTTAGAGGAGTCTCTCCAAGAACGCTTCTTTATTAATAGGCAATAACCTGGCGAATTAGTTTGTATTATTGCGAAGTTAATATGTTGTCTTAATTAGGTTACGTCGGGACTGACCTCTATTCGTCGCGTCCTCGGTCCCTCAAGAACGTGCCTCGGTCTTTTTCGACGATATTTGCTTTTCGATACGTGTCTGAAATCTACCTGATACATAGCAGCCAAAATATAATTCAAGTTAAATAATCATGTATAAAACAATAATATTTACGATTTAAAACAAAAACCGCCTTCAAATCGAATCAAACCCTTTTTCATTTCTAAATTACCGTAAGAATATTATGAAATTTAATTAATCAGAACCTAACCAAACTGTCATCAAAGTACCCTTGAAGTACAAAATTTCCAATAAAATATAAATTATCTAAATCGGTTAGCGTGATATTGAGTTGTTCCTGCATTTCTGGCGCACATAGCTAATGCAAATTTAAGAGAAGACCAAATTGAAATGGGGCCACGCAGAAGGCGACAGCTTTGAAATTTAAAAAAAAACATTAAAATCGGATCACAATCGATTTAAAAGTTCCGAGGTAACAGACATACAGGCGAATTGTGAACCTCCTCCTTTTTGGAAGCCAGATAATAAGAAACGTTAAAATAAATTATTTCCAACTGGAAATTCCAAATAGTTTAAAAAGATACAAAGTTTCTCGTGCCTCAAAGGTAAGACACCTTAGTAAAGGCTTAGCACGAACTTGTACAGACGAGAGCTCTTTGTGTATTTTCTTTAGCGTGAGGGAATTACGGAACTCAATGCGATTGGACACTTCTCCAAAGCTGCTGTACGAAGTACTACTCAGCTACTATTTATTTATTTAGCACGATATTCTGTAAAATAAATTATCATCATTCAGTTAATTTCCTTACAATTATTATGGATAGAATTTAGGACTTCTCAATGTCTTTTTTTATAAAAACCCGTTTTGAGAGTCTCGTTGGTTCCGCTGCTAATGACAGCACCCTTGTACGCATGAATAGATTGAATCTCGGTAAAATACAATTCATCATAATTATATTAATGCGTGACGCCAAAACTTTGCATCCCTTCTTACGAAAATTGCGTAAGCGAAATAGAAAGAAATTTCCCACACTTATCGATCGATTAAAATGAAAAAAACAACGCACATAAATAAATAATCACTGGTTAAGCAATGGGGGTTGTCTTGTCGCTAAAAGCGATCTCTTCCAGGCAACCTTGGGATGAAAAACACTGCTAGAAGGCTTGCTTAGTGGATGACTGTTTGAAAACAATCTGGCGACTGCGACTCTAACCGACGCCAAGTGAAACGTTGTTCATACCTTTTTTTTTTAAAAAAAACTGAAAATTTATCTGCAGTCATTATTTCCGTACGCGACCCGACAGGTGTTTTAAATTACCTCGCAAAAGCGTTGAGTGTTACTGGGGCAGACATTCAGTGTGTAGTGGTCGCATACAGACGCGTGATAAACGAGTGGTATATTTCGTATTCGATGTATTTGTGCGAAATCCGCACATTGCGCCCTACGTCCTGATTGATTGCAGTCGTAATCATCAATAATTCTTATTTCATTGTGGCTTGCAATATTTCACCGTCCGGTCCGCGACTACGCCCTTATTCTGCGTGTGATAAGCCGTTGAATAATGCAGCGATGAAATTTATCTTCCATTCTTCTTTCACAATGAATTTGATTTGATTAATGGACGACAAAGTTTGGCTTGCACGTTCCCTTTGACGTTGACTTGCACCAGATTAGTTAACGAAAGAAAAGACCAATGGAAAAGGAGGCTTGTGTATGATTGACAGAAGTAGACAGAGTATGACGCAAAACAATTAGCATTAGTTGGTATACACTTGACAGCAGACGTTTAAAAAAATGTAATATCAATCTTGAAAAAGAATATCTTACGTAAATTTGACTAACACAGTCTGTTTCATTAAATTTTATTTTTATTTAAATTTTAGTACTTAGTGTTGCCTCCCCTTTTGCTATCCCAGATACCAAGAAAAGTAGAGGACGACCGCAGGCAACGTGGTGGACAACCGTTGCCAAAGATATGTATGCAACGAGCCTAAATAGAGGTATGGACAACCCAAGACTATCTATCTTGGCGCCGCAACATGAGGAGGTCCTAACCCAAGTAAAGGGAAAAGGCATGGAAGAAGAAGAAGAAGTGTTGCCTCCATGTGGCGACAATAAGTACTAAAATTACGTCAAATATACTTTTTCGTTTATGTTTATGTTTTTTAATGAAATATAAATAAATTAATCAAAATATTCTATTACATTTTAAGGATATTTAACTGTCTATCATGCCTAAATATTAAAACTTTCTTAACCGACCCTTTATTTTTGCTCACGGCTATATTTTTAACACTGCGGGGCGGAGCTATTTGATAGCTTTTAAATAACACTCTAAGAATGACAAATTTATAAAATAATGTACGTTTATATTTATAAAATAATGTAGTACTCTGCTAAATTTAACTAATGAGTTACTGTATTTCCCAGGTCTCACTGCGCAGTCAGAAAGTAAGCTACACAATTTAAAACTCGCATGTTTTTCATTAGTCTTTCAGTGATATACAACTACACAGACTGTTAATAGAGATAAATTTTCACTTCACTTAGAAAGTTATTTTATTTATATAGATTTTAGCAACAGGAAACCCATTTAGTTTATAGCAGAATATTTCTAATACACTTAGTAGCAAAACGATACGGTTGAACGTTGTTTTATCAAGTTAACCGATCTGTGTCCTAGTTTATACGAATTTGATGGCAAATGTAAAAGGAAGAATTTTCGTACATTGCAACTAAGTGTATTACTCTTCTTAGACATTTATTCGAACTGTCTCTGTAATTTTCTTATCCAATTCATCATATACTTTAAGCATGACGTAGATTATGAAACGCTAGACACGGTTAAATTATCATTAAGCGTCAATAGCCTAATGGTTTAGGGTACGGCCTGCGAATCGTAAGGTCGTGGGTTCGAATCCACCATTGGACTATTGCCGTGAACCATGTCCTAGCACAAGCTTAAGCTTAGTTGGAATGGTTAACAAGATTGTTAGTAATATTTCTGAAAAAAAAAGAGCTAGCTTTCTTTAAAAAAAAAAATATATATATATATATATTCGCTGGACAACTTTTCAAATTATACATTTCTCTTTCAATACAAGTGGTAGTTAAATACATTCGCAATAGCACTGGCATATAATTATATTTTTAGAGAAGTGGTAAACATTCATATTGCTCCCCAGATTTTAAGTAACCAAGGCCAGGAAGTGGATTTACGTTTCGGACTATAATCTTTATGATTTAGCCTGGTCGAATTGTTTCTTCCATATTTAACTGACGGCTAGTGCTAAGGCTAATGCTAGGTAATGGTGTTAATAAGGTTTGGTTTTAGAAGTTATTCAGAGTTCAAGGCCGCTGTAGCCTCATTCTACTGGCTATTCAGTATAGATATGCTGGTAGAAGATGATGATGACGGTGATGTGATAATCCGCTAAGTGGACCGCCGATGATGGTTCAATGAGGATAACGTCGCAAAAGTGTGGTTGACAATTGTATCGGATTAGATATTATTTTCGTTCTCAGTCCCCTCCAGTCAAGTCAGACAATTCAGACACTATTGTCTTTTTTTTTTTTATAGTAAATAGGTAACATAAGGGTCTTGTGCTCATAAAATCGTTCGCTACATACATATATCAGTCACGTATTTGCAAACGTTAGTTCTATTTCCGACCATTCTACTGCCAATTTTCTACGATTTAAAAAAAAATGGTCTATGCATAATATATATATATAATATATATATATATATATATATAATAATATATAATATATATATATAATAATATATAATATATAATATATATAATATATATATATAATAATATATAATATATATAATATATATAAAAGCTTTCACGTTATATTAGCCCTAGTGGGGTAGACGAAGTAGTTTACTCTGTCCACCTTTCAAACTAATTAGGTTCCATATGTGACAGGTTGTAAGCCCTTCGCCATACACCGGGTATTTTTTTTTGCCAATTCACTGGTATAAGCCTTACCGGGGAAAAGTTTGCAAATTTTGACATTCGACAACAATAATAAATCATTCTTAGACAATTGATACATAAAAAATTCAATTGAAAATATTTTATTTTATTATTTCTGCTTAACGGATTAGTTAAAAACAATATTAAAGTTACAACCTATTATTATTTACTAACCTATATTTACCCCACTGTTGGGCACATGCCTTCTCTGTAAAAAGAGTATAAGGGTACAGTCCATCACGCGGCCCTAATGCGGAATGGCAGAGTTCACATGTCGAAAAAAATTTTCTAACACATTTGAGTTTTCTCACGTGGTAAATCCGCATTTAAAATAGCAACAAACAAATTGATTGGTGCCGGCACCGGGGATCAAACTGGCGTACTATTCGTATACAACTTGAGACAACAGTCTGGACACAGCTATCACGGCTATCTGATATGATTAGTATTGTCATTTAAAAAGATAATATTTATAATTTGCCAAAATGAATGTTGAAAAAATTTCAGAATGCGTGATAGTTGTTAACCGAAATAATACTCAAAATTAAAAATGCGTAGTGACTAAAGCTAAGCTGCGGTATACTCGAAACACGTACAAAACGAGGTCAATCTCTTTTGCTCTGGAAAGTTCAGACTGAGTCTTTACGAACATTCTCAACAAAATACCCGTATGGACATATTATCTGCTATTGGAATACTTGCTTTCTATAGAAATATTTTCGTTAGATAGAGAGCATTATTATTGTTATTGCTTTCTACAGCTTTAGAGCGAAACTTTGTCATGACAAAGATTTGATGAACTGAGAAATGTTAGTAATATTTATACTACTATAGCTGTTTATGGCGATCAGCTTTCCGCTTGTGACCCATAAGAGCTAATAGGATTTGTGAACAGTCATTGGTTCTAGCTACCTCGTTAAAAAAATTAAGAGGCGGTGAGAGCTTTTTAATACGTATATTTACGATTTAAAACAAAAACCGACTTCAAGTCCAATCGAACGTTAAGCGTTACTACCGCGGGAATATTACAAAATAGAATTAGTGAGAGCCTAACCTAATTCTCATCAAACTACCTTTGAAGTACATCGTTTCTTATTAAAATGAATCATCGAACTCGGTTGGCGGGATATTGAGATAATCGCCCATTTATCGCGCACATACTTAATGCAAATTTAAGACATGTATGGTTTTCTCATGGAGACCATTTTTAAAATTGGACCAAATTGAAAATGAGACCACACTGGTAGTACCAGCTTGCACCTAGTCGATATTAATGCAGTAACAAAAATTAAAATAAAAACAAATTGAGAACGTCCTCCCTTTCTAAATCGGTTGAAATGTACTTTGTTTTTGTCGCGTCGACATCTTTTCAGACCGCCATAAAAATAAAAAAGTAGAGCTAACTTATAAATGTCCCACTATTGGGCACAGGCTGCATCGGACTGCTAACGCGTTATAATGGTTACCGTCCGCCGAGGTTACCCCTCACCGGGGACCCTTGTGTCGAGTTACCACCTAATAGAGGTTCAGGCTAAGACTAAGGCTCAAATCCGGTGAAGCAGTAAAGGCCAGCTTCTCTGTGCCAACTGTTAGTTTAGTAGTTAGTTCGTCAAAAAGCACAGGTCTCCTCTGTAAAGAGAATCCGCCACGCGGCCCTTGTGCGGGTTCTCAGATATCAACATGCTTAAGAATATTTTTTAAGATATTCAGGTTTCACAATTTTTTCTTTAACCGCCGAACACGAGGTAAATCAGTAGCTTAATACTGCGATACACAATTTCCTTAGCACCGGCACCGTGGATCGAACACGAATCGCTAACGTACTATGCAACTTGAGGTAACCGCACAGGCACTGGGCCCAACTCTTTTACATGTATTTGGACCTAAAACAGCTCTGCGTCAAGCCACTGAAATTTAACACAAAACTCTATTAAAATGTGTGTCAGCGTACACATCTTTTACTAAACGTTAAGCTGTTCAGCTCACGGCTTAATTGTGTACTTCGGGTCGAATCCTTTTTTCAAAATTTACGACGCCATTAAACGCGCTCTCGAATAATTTCCCTAGCAATGTTTATGAATGAAATGAATACCAACGTTTTGTTTTGAACTTAATAGACCTTTTTTTTGAATTTTAATTGACCTTGCTGTTTGAATTACAAAACGTACAATCACATTTATTTTAAAAGCTTTCATAGAAGGATGAAAGTTATGTATACTTTCCTAATTATTATGAACAAAAATCAGTGTCAATTGATTTCCAAAAAGTCTGCGGTATATCTTTGCAATTGATTTATAAATTTCGATTTTTATGAACATAAAAAAATACAACAAAAAACTTCTCTTTTTGAAATCGGTTAACAGCATAGAATTATTTAACCAGTCATAATCATCGTTCTTCTGCATTTCAAAAATGTTGAATGTTGGACACCTGCAAGACCTACTATGAAGCATGTTCTCGTGCTACCTGCACCCATTTCAAACGTAGGATATCCACTGCTGTACATAGGCTCCCTCACCGAACGTCAAAAGGACCGGTTGTAAGCGCCTCATATCCAACCTGCGGCCTTTATAAGATCATCAGAAAGTCCTGGTTCCTGAAGGGGATAATCAGCAGAATACATTTTACTACGGGTTACAGATTGAGGTCGGGACATTTCCCCTCAAATTTTTTTGCACATCGGATGCGGAAGGCTGACTCACCGAACTGTGAGATTTGCTAAGTGGTGAATGATGTGCACCAATGGAAGAATATGCTAGACATGAAGCGGAAAGAAAGTCATTAATAGATAGCCTTAAACTGAGGGAGCAACATGTGGGTGCTTTCTTAATGTTGCTGTCTGACCCGACCTCAGACGGAGCGAGGAAGCTGGTGGCTATGGCCATGCAATATTGACGACTTTCTTTGTCGCTTCATGTGATCGTATTTGTGGCATGTACCTAGGTTATGGTACGATGGTGGATTCCTTTGAAAAAAAGTCATCAGACCACCTTGTGGGTTGTCCTACAACTGCACTTGCCGATCCGTGATATCCATTCGAGAACCTGACCCCCGTTAGCCCTTTGACTACTAGTTTGGGAACTTGAGAATCTTTTTCTCCTCAATTCCCTTAGCAATTCACTTTGTCGCTGTTTTTGTCTCGTGAATAACATCTGAAAAACTTATTTTTCTTAATGCTCTTTCTTCCTTGCTATTGTTCCCATACGGTGGTAGGATCAGCTTTCCTGATTTTGCTTTCCACTTCTATCTGGCCCCGACATCGTGTTGTGAAATCTTGCACTCCCTCATGTCTCTCGGCACTGTACTCTCCCACCTTGTCTTCCTCGATCTTCGTCCGGGGAAGGAAAGAAACTTATGTGTCTTAATTCATTTTATTATATATAAAATATTAATGATATCATTCTAAAGTTATCCAAGGTACACGGCTGAATAAACATGATGCTGGTTAAATGAAAAATTTTTATCTTCGTTATTTCCCCAGCGCTTTATTCGCTGACGTCCATCGTAACGTAAAAATAACTAACCTGATTTTTGAACAAGCATTCTTTCGTTCTTTTCATTTGTTTTAGTTTTTTATAGAACAAACTAGTAAGCGATATTGGCTCACCCAATGGAGTGTCATCACACCAGCTCATTAACACCTACCAGAGAAATTGCAGGTGCGTTGTCTACCGTAACCAATTTAAAAAAAGCAAGGCTATGGCCTAAAAAGATAGAATAATGCTAATAAAATAATTTCTGAATTTCAACACTTCACGTAGCAATGCGGCAATCTTTAGGATCTTTGGAATAGAGCGGTCGTACTCGTAGGTTCAAATCTGCCATACTATTGAGATGAATCATTTCGTAACATGTATATGTTTTTATGAGTTCTTAAACAAAACAATAATAGTAGGGTAGCTTTAGATTATTTTGTATCGAGTTATATAATAATATGGATATTTCAGCAATTCAAGCATGGCATAGCAAATGTAAATTTGAATAAAAATAGGGTAATACAACGATCAAGCTCTCAAAGTTTCAATAGCTATTACGAACTACAAGCGAACAAAAAACAGCTTTTCTACTTTCTTTTCCAATAAGAGGCTTTTACAGCTTTGTTTTCCTTAAACACTACTCGTGATAACCTTCATAAAGAACCCTATTAAAAGTTTTTTTGTTATACAGAAAAGCTGTTGAAAGCTCCGCCATTGGAAAATATGTTTAATATTTTTTCTTATAAAATATTTCTTACAAGCTGTGCTTCGTACAGTAGAAAAGTGACTTGCAAATTAAACACATTCGTAATATATATACATTAAAATAAGCAGTTATTTACTGGAAATAGCTAAATAAATATATATTTTAATTTTTACAATCTCTGAATGTCAAAAAATAAGTTTGTGACTTGATGACATAATTTCCATATAACCTATCATCCACTATTTCAATCCCTAACAACCCTTTTTCACTTTAAAATGTCCGTTTCTAGACTATTTTTGTTCCAAAATTATTTAAACAGATAGGTAGGATAGCGTAGCACATAGACAAACCGAGTTACTTTCGCATTTATACTATGAGTTTTGATTAAGTTCGTTATTTATTTTTGTGGATCACCCACGAATGAGGAAAAAATTGACATGAAAGTGCATGTGTTGGTGACAAACTATCTACGAGTAGATAACGGAAGTATATTATTAATAGAAAAAATAAAATAAGCTATCACATCCTTCCCTAGTGGGGTAGATAGATACATAAATCCTTTACTACACCAAAATTTATTTATTTAAAAAATAATAATAACATCGTTCCAGATGAAACACAATGATACACCAATTCGATGTTATATAATTAATACAATATAAAATAAACAGTTTGATTTACTAACGAAATAGGTATGCGCATGAGAAATTATACTTCTTTGGTATCATTAAAAATAATTTTTAATTGCATGCAAATATATAATTACGATTTAAAAAAGGATAGGAAGTTAATAAAGTTCAGTTTGTTATATTAAATAATAATATTGTAATGTATATCAATAAATAATACATACGGATAGTTCAATGATATTGGAGCAATTTAAAAAGTATATAAGCACAATTTTTTTCCCTGCAGCTTCAACTTATTACCATCATTATTATAACGCACTTTAAGAAGCATAACTTCAAAAATAATAATTTATCGTATATATAATGATAGAAATTAATAAGTGCCTTCCATTTTAATGCAGCTTGTAAAGTATATATATAAAGACGCTATTTATCATTTTCTTCCAGAGTTAACCTTTGGTGGCTAAAGCGGGCTAATGGTAGTGCTAAAAATAGCATTTTAAAAATCTTATATAGTTGAATATACATCGACATATATATAAATGGATACGCCAATATAAATATAATAATAAACATAGTATATGTGTGTGCATAGTATATTTTCGCGTAACTTTCTCCCACGCACTGTCAACTTGTGGAATCAACTGTCGCCAGCGGTGTTTCCGAACGTTTACGATTTAGGGACCTTCAAGAAACGAGCCTATTCCTATCTCAAAGGTCGGCAACGCACCTACAGCTCCTCTGGTGCTGTGGATGTTCATGGGCGACGTTGATCACTTAAGATCAGGTGAGCCGTATGCTCGTTTGCCACTTTTCATATAAAAAAATAAAATAAACGATTAAATATATACCAGTGTGTCATTTACACTAAGCAAAAAGTATTCAGATACAAGCAAATTTAAAGACATTTGTAGGCGCCTCCGGGGTAGACAGAGATGGACATCGAATCCAGTTTTTTTAAGATTATTAGGTCCCATGTGACAGAAGGTAAGGATTTTTTTACTTTTTAAGCAAATGATTTTTATACTTGAAAACTGATAAACAGTCTACTGAGCGGCCATTACGTCGTAAGTCGAACCGCTTAACAACAAGATTTTAAAAAATATATCTATAATATTGATCGATGTTAGCAATATCTGGCAACCAATAATTCAAATTGTATTTTTATAAATAAACGCATTGCTACTTCAACATGTAAAGTACACCGTTAGTTAAAATATATCGAACAAATTCCTGAATACGAAAGCTTCAATGATACTATTCAATAATCCTCGAAATTTATTTGACGTTGAAACATGGAACCAGGGGCTAAAGTTAAACTAATGGAATAGTTGAAACATCAATAAAATAGGGAAAATGTCTTTTACAGAAACCTTGTGAACATTTCTTACTAGAGAAATTTCCCATGAGCATTTTGCCTTGGACTTCTATCGAAACAATTTATAGATAGATAGATAGAACATTTTTTACATCTTAAAAAAGTTTTCAACTTGTAGGGATAGACTACCGTCAACAAGTAAAAAGGTTTCCAAATACAAAGGTTACCTCGTTAGGAAGAATAAGTTTTTAAGCATTTTAAGAAAAATTATTCTTCGCTAACAATTTTTTTCACAAATATTACTAACATTCTTGTTAATCATTCCAACTAAACTTAACTGTGTAAACTTGTTCTGGGAGATGGTTTAAGTTTCGCAAACCGCAAGTACCCAAAATTATTATTAGGCTATTGACGAATATTTATTACGCTTACGCATAACGATGACACTTACGACATTTCACTTCACCGCCGTGCACGTGGCATATAAAATTGCAACAAACAAATTCATTGATGCCGGCGCCGGGGATCGAACTCGGGTTGTAGCGTATTAAGCAGCTTGTCACAATCTCCCGGACACTGAACTACCACAGCTGTAGTAGCTTAGTAAGTCGCCAATCCAATTGTTAACAATTAAAGAACAATAAAAGACAATTCTATTTAAGATACGTTAACGTATCTTAGATAGAATTTTCTTTTATCATACCAATTAAAAAGAGAACATACTAAACACTGGTATAATATCTATAATATCTTGTCAAAACCATTTCAAAAGTTTTATCGATCAATTGTCTAAGAATGAATGATAGAAAGTAGTCATTTCTGTCTACCCTTTTAGATACAGGACGTAAGCGAGAGTAACGGCAATCAGCAATAAACAAAAACAAAAATATATTTATGTAAAAATGTACCTACCATTTGTTGGACTGATTTTCCTAACAATTATGCACACCTGGATAGCCTCACGTCTGTAATTGATTTACATTTTGTACGTGCCGGTTCTAAACGAGTTTTGTACACTTTTATGTACAAAGATAATCATTGGGTACACATTGATAAGCTTTTAATTAAAATTGTCTATTATTATATTCGTTATATTTAGCTATCGTTTCATTTCCGCTCATTTATCAACCACATATAGGATAAAAAATATTAGAATTACACGTTAATCGAATGAAACAAAATTTTCGTCAATTTCAAACACCGTTCTAGACTTTATTAAATTGAAGTAAAAATAATATTATAACTAAAATAAGTATATTATTCATAGCATAAAATAAAAGGTGTACTATAATATTAATATTGCAGCCATGATGTTATTAATATATTTAAATATTCATGCGCTTAAAAATTACTTTCGGAGGAAAATAATGATTCCCCTGACATATTCCGCTACGTGTTTACATTTAATTAATTTTGGGTACACGTCTAACTCTTGCTCAAACTAGTACGACGGGGAAAAATAATAAAAGAGTAACGATATATCTTATCACACTGCGGAATTTCATCCTTTGTTGTAAACATCCCTCAAACCCGAACGAAACGATTTGCTTCGTCTTTCATTCTTCGTACAGCAAAGGACTGGAATAGTTTGCCCGCGTCTGTCTTTCCTTCCGATTACAATGTGGGTATTTTTAAGAGTAGAGTGAATAGGCATTTACTAAGCTAGTGCGCCTTACCATCCAGAACTGCATTTCCACTTAACATCAGGTGGGATCACAAACATTTAAGCAAACTATACAAATGTCTGCAGTCGATCGTGAATTAATCCACTAATTTCTTTTTATTAACCCTTTTATAATAACGAATTCTATCGACACTGATTAACGTTAGCAGCTTATACTTGTGGGGAATTGAGTTACTCTCGTTAGTATTTACTCGAAAGACAACGTTATCCCCTGGGTAGTTAAACGAGCGACATTCTAGAACCACGCACAGAACTCTGCAGTTAATGTAATTACTAAACTCTGACTCATTTTCACTGCGATTCCACTTTATGTTACGTAGCGATGACTATCCAGTCCTTTCGTGAAAATATTAATAGACCCTTGAATAGGTTGTCATGTTGAAATTCCACGACTGCGTACAACACTGATATAGATTTTAAATATATTATAAATCTCAGCCCTGTAGCTCTGGGCTCATAGAAAAAGGCTACGGTATCCCCTGCCTGCAGTAGAAGGCGACTAAAAGGGGATACAAGAGTGGGGGCCTTTGTCGTCCGCTAAAGTGGACCCAGGAAGAAGGCGACATCACTTAGCCCGTGTTGCCTTGCACTGCAAGGGCACTGGAGGGGAAGACCTCCCCATTAGACTGAGAGCACAGTGCAGAGAGGCTCCGGTGCGTTCCACTGCAAATCCCGGAGCCCCTCACCATGCACCGAGGAAGGAAGATGGGGGGCGGTTAGTGGGTAAGAAAACCACATAAGTTGTTGAAGATAATTATTCATCTACATTTCACCTGCTGTGCGAGGTGACCGCGTCTTAACTCTGTGTAGGTTAACAACGCACCTGCAAGAGAACGGATGAGTCGTATTCTCCTATGTTCACTTCTTCAAAAAAAAAATTAAGGGTAAGGACATACCCGTCCAATTTATTGAAATCCTTGACAGTATGTATAATGAAATACGAAGTTAAACGCTTCCTCCTGGTCAGTGGGATACAACACTACAGTAAATACAACACAACAATAACAATAAAGTAATATGTGTATATTAATGTCATGTAAATTCGCTTAAAAGATGGAGAATTCGATCATGTAACTCCTGTGCATACTCTTGGAATCCAATAAAACTCCGAAAGGTTATCTTCTTACACACGTTTTCATTGTGAATAGATTGGTCGTCACCGGTGAACCTCCTTGCCTTTCCACCTATTTAAATTGCAATGGCATTTAGCAGCACCTGATAAAAAGTATTTATTTACAAATATAAAAAAAACAACATTAAAAAAAAATAGTTACTTGATAAACAATGGTCGGCCTAAAAGCTATTTAAAGCAATGGCAGAAGAAGAAGAATTACAAAATGTAATTCTTCTTCTTCTGCCGATCGATTTCCCGCCCTACCACCAGGGTCCGCTTTTCTAATTAATATCCTCCACTTTGCTCGGTCTGCGGCATCCTCCTTTGTTAAATGGTTCTCTGACATATCCGCCTTCACAACGTTCAGCCAGCGTTTTTGGGCCTTCCGAGAGATCTTGGGCCTTGTAAGTTGAGAGCTAGGCATCTATAACTCTAAAATGTAATTATATACTAATAATAAATATATACTAATGAAACAGTATGTATGTTACAATATATTCCACACGTGACGGGACTTGACTTTTGTTCCACATTAAAAAGTTCCTCGGATCATGGTATCGAAGCGATCTAAGAGCTATGCCACCTCTCAATCCGGTGAAGCAGTAAAGGCCAGCCTCTCATGCCAACTGTATAGTTCGTAAAAAAAAAGATACATTTTATAAAGTGGAAGCCAGATTAATCGGGATTCTTTGTGCGGATAAAAATGAAGACTTGTCTACCTTCATTTTAGTGGTATTACATCTCACAGAATTTTAAAATTTTGGCTGGATTTTAGTGTCTAAGCCGGGAGCTTAGGCCCGTCTTAGGCTAATTGCTCTAATCGCGGATAGCCACGGCAATACTCCAGCCAGTTTACTAAAATATCTATCAAGAATACTGACATCATTTTACCACTTTAAAAAACTGTATGTACGAGTATATATATAAATCTTAGAGCAGCGAAATTTTATTAAAAAACGTGTAATATTTATATCAATACATAAAATATGGTAACACATAGCAATATAATAGAATTAAAGCTCAGGTCTGTTTCACGAAATATCTGGTATTTCACACCCGTTACACATTGAGGTCAAAACTGGCGAATGCAGAATGCTTGAACATTTTCAATTTCACGTGTATATTGACGTTCATTCGACCATGTTCTGGTGCTTCCTGCTACCAATTAAAGCATTTCCGTTTCGGGAATTCGTTATGGTATGTCTGTACAAACATGGAAAAGAATAACGATAGTGTGTTTTCTGTGTCTATGATAAGTCGAAACATCGGAAAGAAAGAACCAATGACTAGAAAAGAGATTAAGAAAATTTTATTAATTAATATCGAGTTTGTTTTTACCTACAAAGCGGCTCATTGTTAACGAGTGACTATTTATTTTGTGTTATTTTTTCTTATATCTCTTCATTCTCAAGCCTGATTTCTCGCTGCATGAGTTAACCCGATCGAAAATTTTCTGTAGTTCCTGAATTGACGATGCTATGAGTACTGTGTCATCGGCGTATCCAAGATTATTGGCGTATTATTGGCGTATTATAACATTGTATATTGTATGTTAAATAAATAAATACTCATTTGGCCCCTCTCCTGTCTTCTTCTTCTTCTGCCTAGCGTTTTCCCGGCCTACCAGGGTCCGCTTTCCCACTCAATCTACTCCACTCTTTTTTATTAGTACCGGTCTTCGGCATCCTCGTTTGTTAGGTGGTTCACTAACATGTCCGCTTTAACGACGTCCAGCCGGCGTTTCTTGACCTGCCGCGGGATCTTGGGCCTTGTGTTGAGAGCTAGGCATCTATAAATCTAAAATGTAATTATATAATAATAATAAATATATACTAATTTAACAGTATGTATGTTACAATATATTCCACACATGGCGGGACTTGACTTTTGTTCCACATTAAAAAGTTCCTCGGATCATGGTATCGAAGCGATCTAAGAGCTATGCCACCTCTCAATCCGGTGAAGCAGTAAAGGCCAGCCTATCATGCCAACAGTGTAGTTCGTAAAAAAAAAGATACATTTTATAAATTGGAAGCCAGACTAATCGGGATTCTTTGTGCCGATTAAAATGAAGACTTGTCTACCTTCATTTTAGTGGTATTACATCTCACAGAATATTAAAATATTGGCTGGATTTTAGTGTCTAAGCCGGGAGCTTAGGCCCGTCTTAGGCTAATTGCTCTAATCGCGGATAGCCACGGCAATACTCCAGCCAGTTTACTAAAATATCTATCAAGAATACTGACATTATTTGACCACTTTAAAAAACTGTATGTACGAGTATATTCATAAATCGTAGAGTAGCGTAATTTTATTTAAAAACGTGTAATATATTATTTATATCAATACATATAATATGGTAACACATAGCAATATAATAGAATTAAAGCTCAGGTCTGTTTCACGAAATATCTGGTATTTCACACCCGTTACACATTGAGGTCAAAACTGGCGAATGCAGAATGCTTGAAAATTTTCAATTTCACGTGTATATTGACGTTCAGTCGACCATGTTCTGGTGCTTCCTACTACCAATTAAAGCATTTCCGTTTCGGGAATTCGTTATGGTATGTCTGTACAAACATGGAAAAGAATAACGATAGTGTGTTTTCTGTGTCTATGATAAGTCGAAACATCGGAAAGAAAGAACCAATGACTAGAAAAGAGATTAAGAAAATTTTATTAATAAATATCAAGTTTGTTTTTAGCTACAAAGCGGCTCATTGTTAACGAGTGACTATTTATTTTGTGTTATTTTTTCTTATATCTCTTCATTCTCAAGCCTGATTTCCCGCTGCATGAGTTAACCCGATCGACAATTTTCTGTAGTTCCTGAATTGACGATGCTATGAGTACTGTGTCATCGGCGTATCCAAGATTATTGGCGTATTATTGGCGTATTATAAAATTGTATATTGTATGTTAAATAAATAAATACTCATTTGGCCCCTCTCCTGTCTTCTTCTTCTTCTGCCTAGCGTTTTCCCGACCTACCACCAGGGTCCGCTTTCCCACTCAATCTACTCTTTTTTATTAGTACCGGTCTTTGGCATCCTCGTTTGTTAGGTGGTTAACTAACATGTCCGCTTTAACGACGTCCAGCCGGCGTTTCTTGGGTCTGCTGCGGGATCTTGGCCCCTCTCCTGTATAAAATTATAAAGATTAAGATTTGTTGAATAAGATTCCAATATCTACAGAATGAGAAACTCGAATAAAAGATCCCACGCACTTTTCTATTTATCTTTTAAACTCCTTGCTCACAAACTTTGTTGTGAAGGCGATATGGAACGAGAAATGATTTATTGGTGAAGGTTTTGTTTTATTACTTGTAAAGTTAAGTTCGGACTCCTTCAGTTATTTCATCTTTCAAAAGTAAACAAAGAAATGTTTCATTCGAACTGATTTAGGTATAATTTGATAAAATCGTTACTTTTTAAATTACTTTGTACAAGACATTTAATTACCAGTAAAACAAACCTTCAAATCCAATCAAACGTTAAACGCTATTACGGGCCCTCTTTGTATTTCGGAATAATCGTATAAATATTACAAAATAGAATTATCAGAACCTAACCAAACTCTCATCAAACTGCCCTTGAAGTACAAACTTTCCAATAAAAATATTACAATCCAAATCGGTTGGCGTGATATTGAGTTATTCGTCCATTTGTCGTGAATATACTTAAGGCAAATTTAAGACTTGCATGGTTTTCTCATGGATGCCATAGTCAGGACTCGATGTTACCAATCCTGGGTCCTAAATAATAAGAAAACCGTTGAATAGCTTAAGATACTGTGAGGTTAGGGATCCGAAAAAAATTAGAAATGACTAATAAAATCAGATTAGAGGTTCATCTTACCACCAGTCATTATTCTTGTTATGTCAGTCATGGAAATGTTAGGAATTTAACTTGCTTACGAGTATAAAAGATATTTTATTTTTATGTCCAAATTGATTACATGGATTATTTCGTATATTTATTCTTAAATGTTAGATTAAGCTTTTACAATATTAGTATATAAATCAAAATACATAAAAGGACCGTACTAAATATAAAAACATTATAAAAACCTAACAAATAGATTATTATTATTTCATGTTTGTTGTTTTTTCTCAGCTCTTATTTTACGTACATTTATGGGTCAAAACCAAATAAATCACCTAAGAGCTATTCCACCTCTCAATCCAGTGAAGCAGTCAAGGCCAGCTTCTCTGACAATCTGTGTAGTACGTGATTAATAAAAAATAAATTAAAAAAACAAGTTAATGTAGGATTTATTTTGTGTACACCTAAAACTACAACTACTAAATGAAACTTTATTTTATAAAATCTTGTAAATAAACGTTGCTTTTCATCTTTTTTCCTTAAAATGTAATAAAGTTGTCGTTTCCGTTCGAGCGGAAAGAAACGATACATTGTACGTAACAGTTTAAATATCAATTGGCTTTTATTGAGACAAATTTTGTTACTTATTCTGTGCCCCAGTTTCTTCGCCTATAAAATCAATTGTACTGGGGCAATAAATTAACACAAAGTAGTAACGAAAACAATTTATTCATGAACATAAATTATTTCAAAGAAAAACTTGAATAGAATCGAGAATATTTTATATGCAAAATTAATGACACATGATTGAAATACTTGGAGAATTTAATAATTTATTGAACACCAACACAATTAACATTTTTAACATACAGTATATAAAAACAGTGGAAAGGTTACAAGGTTAATGCCATCGCAGTTACAGGTGAAGACTGCATGCAAATGAATGGCGAGTGACGAAAGTGAACAAAACAAAACTATTTATAGGTTAATAATGACTTTTTAAACAAACAAACGCTTTGAGAAAAGAGATTGATATCGTTCGTTGAGTTAAATTTTATAGTAAGTGTATTTAAATTCATATATATCAGGTTCTCCGTGGTGCAACGTCACATACGCGTCGAGTGGTAAGTCTTATATTTCAACAGCTACTAAAAAACGATGAAAAAGCCCCTCTTTGTTACACTTTTATAGGTTCTTATTATACAATAAGCTTTATATATATAAATTCGCGAATTCGTAAGAGTTAATTAAAACAGGCCTTCTCTGTTAAGAGTAAATGAGAAATGAGAATAACAAGAAAAGAAATGAGATGAGAAAAAGGTAATACTCCGCCACGCGGACGTAGTGCGGATTGATAGACTTCACATGTTTTAGAAAATTTTCTAAGACATGTAGGTTTCCTCACGGTGTTTTCCTTCACCGCCGACCGCGTGGTAAATAAACGCATAAAATTACAACAACAAATTTATTAGTGCCAGCACTTGGGCATACGTAAAAGTAATATAAAATAAATAGAAAAAAAGTGCCGGTACTTACGTACACGCGTGAGTAGTTATTATTCCCATTATGCAAATAATTAATTAAAATAAAATAAAAAAAAATTGAAAAAATAGTCAATACAGTCAATTTAAATTTGAAAAGTAAATCAACACATAAAATTGCATAAACAGCATCACTAAAAAATACTATTCAATCGCATGCAAACAATTAATTAAAAGGACTGGAAAAAATAGTCAATAAAGTTCAGTTTAAATTTGAAAAATTAAATAAATAATATTAAATAATAATATTTTCATTTTATAAATAAATAATACATGCGGACTTCAAATATATATAGTAGACTATAGTATACAAATAGTAGACTAGAGCTACCAATTATAAACAGGAATCCGAAACTTAACGGTCCAATAAATATCAACGTGCATGTAAAATTGTTAACAATTTCACAGTGAGCTGCATTTACACGCTTTCAGTTTATTGAAATTAATTCCTGTATACAGATACGTACAGACAACATGATAAATACAATATAGCATCAAAGAATTAGTGTATATTTTTACGTATTTGGAATTCACATTTCTGTCTCAGTGTGAATTATACGGCGCCGTGTTTTAAATAAATTAATACAAAAAACATAATTAAAATATCACACAATGAAAAAGAAGCAATATCCCATAGCTCCGTTGGCCTAGTACACAACGCCGTCAGCCCTGTAGTTTTGGGCTCTCAAGAATAAGACTACGGTATCCCCTGCCTGTCGTAGAAGGCGACTAAAAGGGGCCTCGGGTTCACTGGACGACAAGGATGGGGGCCTTTGACGTCCGCTAAAGTGGACCCGGGAAGAAGGCGACATCGGCTGGCCCGTGTAGCCTTGCACTGTGAGGGCACAGGGGGGGAAGAGGGAGTAACCTCCCCCCCGGGACGTGCTCTCCTTGAGCACAGTGCAGAGGGGCTCCGGTGCGTTCTACTGGAGATCCCGGAGGCCCTCGTCATGCACCGAGGATAGGGCCACCGGGGAGGTTTTAGTGGGTAAAAACCCCACATAACCGCCGCCTTCCCCCCAGAAGGCGGGGTATCTTTTTGAAGATTTCCTCGCCGTTAACAAAAAAAAAAAGTACACAACGCCGTGATTTTTTTTTCTTAATTAATTGAATTTTTATTATCATATATTATCAAAAATTACATATAATACTTAGCTACAAATATTCAATTACTCAAAATGTATGGCCACAGTACTACCGGTCATTAGTAAAAACGGCACAGAGGGATGCATCTTATAATGCACTAAGCATTGAATGTGCTAAAACAATAGGTGTTCTGATGAAGAGCCGTGGTAGCTCAGCCTCAACTTGTATAGTACGCTAGCAACCCGAGTTCAATCCCAAGTGCCGGCACCAATGCGATTTCTAAGATATGTTAATTTAAATCCACAAATGCAAATGTTATTTTATTAAGAAACTAAAATTAATAAATACAAATCGAAAAGGAATTGAATCACAAACTGTGAATTTGTAAGTGAAATCTTAGCCACTAGGAATCTACGCTAACAACATAAATTTTAATGTTTTACAATCGTAATACTTTATCCTTAAAAATAAATAAGATAGGCGATCAGAAAAGATGGATCTTCAGCTATCTAGGGTCCGCAATACGACGATCTTGTTACTTAAATTCCGCCGACTCCCGTGAGATCAGAACACAATTCGTGTCCAGAGATTAGATAAAAAAGAACTTCGACTCTAGTCTTGTTATTTTTTGACTTCACACTAATATGATTAGTTTCCGTTTTGTCCAATATAAATAAAAATTGTTCGACTATAGAGAGGTCACTTTTGTATCTCATAAGGTCCGTGAAACAATTGGCAACTCTGTTGGAAATAACGGCTACCTTACTACAAAAACTATCAGGACAAACTTGTTAACATTGTAATATACATAAATCTAATAACTATATTTATTATTTTATATATTACTAGCGTACTACTACGTACTAGATTTTGCTTAGCGTACCTAGCCCGCTTCGCCGTGCTAGATTTGTCTTTATTTTATTTAAACAATAAACTTACATAATTAAATATTTAATTTAACTCTCACAATTTAATAAATTGTTCATTTCTCTCCGTTTTCATTCTCTTTTCGAGCGGGTTATGATCATTATCTACACACATCTACAAATAGTAAATACAATATAATTCTTAACATTTATACAAAAACATATCGGGCTCAAGTTATTGCCAGAAATAAAAGTACAACGTATGGCTTGTTTGAGTTCAAAAAGATGAGCACTCCGATTGTCACCAAACTTTACAGGATTACTTGCCAGGTCAATCTGAAGATTCCCTGCAAGTTTCATTTTAATCGGTCCAGCCGTTTCGCAGAATATATGGAACATACCCACACACTTTCACTTTTATATATATAGATTAGACTCTGTATAAATGTCATGTAAAGGTGGAATTGCACGCGCACGATATTGATTAGACCTGGACACCGCTGGAAACCAGTTCTGTGGCAGCCTTGCGACAGCACATGCTGAGACGATACTTAATGTTGACATCATGTTGTAATTGTAATTGTATTTTGTTTATTTTTCTTTCTATTATAAATGTGTGTTATATTTTGTCTGTAATGTGTTTGTATATTATGATGCTAATAAATGTCCATTGTTTCATCTTACAATAAAGTTGCGACTTCATGTTGCAAAATTTTGTATGCGTATCTTGATTTCTTCTTTATTCTTTCTCATTTTGTAAACTGTGCTTAGGAATTTTCTTGTAAGTCTTCAGTAATTAGATCATGTAGATCTAAGTCCCTCCATCTCTATTTCATCATCGGACTTCAAGAGATACTTCTGGATTTCATCCCTATGCTATCAACAACCCTCTTATCTTAAGTGCTTCATCTTACATTATTCGTACAAAGAACTGGAATAGATTGCCCATGTCTGTATTATTGAAAAATTAATAATTATAAATTGATAGTTCGTTTACTGTGCAAACATAGTAAAACACACACACACACATGCTCACACATACACACAAAAACATTTAAAAACAGATTTTATTTTCAACTATTTATTTACATTTTGTTACACACTTTTTTATCTTTTTTTTACTATATTAATGTTTAAGATTAAAAAAGTGACGGGGGAAGACATTAGCTCCTGAGATACAGCTTACGCTAGTTCGGGAGTTAAGGGACTCACCTTTATATGTATTCAACTTTATTTTTTGATGCAAATAAACTATATTATTATTATTATCTTTACCTCCAGCTAGAGTAGGTGGTATATAGGCATTTACTAAGCTAGTGCGCCTTACCATTCAGGATTGTATTTCGAATTGATATCAGGCGAAATTGTGATAAAGGTTTTGGTTCGAAAGCTTAAAAAAACTCATTAAACTTTATAAAATAGATATCGAATTTAAGCTAAAAAAACCGTAAAAATAACAAAAATATTTTGCAAATATCTCGCAGATTATTTGTTCATGGTTCAAGATACATATTTATGCTTCAACTGACACCTGGGAACAAGAAAATAACTTAATAACGCCAAATCCGATTGGTATCTGCTTTTCTTTCGGGATGAGAATTTTATTACGAGGGTGAAGTTGAGCGGACAATTGTTATTAAGTTTTATTATGCTGCGAAATATATTTTTGTCGTAAATAGAAAAATCTTTTTCTTCGTAAGACTATTATAGCGGACTATAAATATATAGATTTATATTTATAGTCTGCTAAAATTGTATATATATTTTTACTTTTTAAAACAAAATCATAACTATTTATTTCCTTTGTTAGTAAATTCTTCAATTTAGAAATTAGTTAGGTAGTGTTGTCTATGCTGTATGTATTTGTGAATGCTGTGTTTTCCCATAATTAGTAAGGCAATTACAAGGTATTTGTGGATATATTAATTTAGCAAAGTATAATTGTACTTACTGTTGGAAAACCTTATTAAATAAATAAAATAAATAAAATAAATAAATAAAATAAAATAGATATGAAAATATAAAGATATAGAAAACGCTGTTCAGTTTTTGTTGACGGGGAGGAAATCTTCAGAAAGATACCCCGTCTTCTGGGGTAAGGCGGCGGTTATGTGGGGATCTTACCCACTAAAACCTCCCCGGTGGCCCTTTCCTCGGTGCATGACGAGGGGCTCCGGGATCTCACGTGGAACGCACCGGAGCCCCTCTGCACTGTGCTCAAGGAGAGCACGTCCCGGGGGGAGGTTACTCCCTCCTCCCCTGTGCCCTCGCAGCGAAAGGCGACACGGGCCGCCTTCTTCCCGGGTCCACTTTGGTGGACGACGCAGGCCCCCACCCTTGTCGTCCAGTGAACCCGAGGCCCCTTTTAGTCGCCTTGTACGACAGGCAGGGGATACCGTAGTCTTATTCTTGAGAGCCCAGAACTACAGGGCTGAAGATCAATAAATCCTAGGTTAACTAATCAGATCCAGATGAATTAATCGACATACGTCACGCATTTTTTTTTCTGAATGATCTATGTTGATCAGCCAGGTCTTTATAGTATCATCGATTTTTTAATGGTAGGTTCTTATGTCGCTTAGCCTGAACCTCTTTAGATAGTAATAACGAGACTACAGTTACTACCAAGAGGGGATCTAGGATCAGCTGCTTACTCCATTCGTCATATCATTCCGATTCAACGATGCCCGAGAGACTCGAACCCCGGAATGGACTCGGTAAAGATCAAGTAATTCAGTAGCTAACTAGCTAGCTAGCTATAGCGCAAACTTTAGCACAGGATTCAATGTTTTATTTTTTATTGGAAAGGATATACTTCAAGGGTAGTTTGATGAGAGTTATTCTATTTCGTAATATTCCTGCGAGAATTCCGAAATACAAAGATGGCGTCCGTGTGTAATAGCGTTTAACGTTTGATTCGATTGGAAGTCGCCTTTTGTTTTACTCCTAAATATACTTGTTTAAAATATTTACATAGCAACATTTTAAGTAGAGGTGTTCTCCAGCCAGCTGAGTGACTGCCGAAGCACCTCGTGCCAGTAAAGATACCATCACCGCTGCCTGACGGCTCACGCGATCGCATGTCTGCCCCCCGATTTAGCCCTTGACATTGTAAATTGTGACAGGATAACGGGACGTTCACCCTACTAGCAAACATATCAAATGCACACTTTTTGTGTCCTGAAATCCAAATCAAAATGGATTGAATGCAAATTATTTTTCAACTTTCCGGGATATAATTGAAATTAATTTATAAATAAGATAAAAAAACTAAAAAATATATTTTTATCTAATATATAATTTTCCCTCTAACGAATATAGTTATATTTTAGATAATGTAAATGATAACTTAATAAATTATATATTTAAACTTTCCTCGAAAATCTCTTTATCCATTGGTGAAGACAGCAAAAAAATCAGCGGGAAGCGACTTTGTTTTATACTATGTGTTAGGTAAACAATATTATTCGTGGGGTAACATTAGGTTTATTGGCAATACTGGCGCTTTGTCTATGCCCTCAGCCAGCTGTGCTTCTGTCTGTGGCCAAATCTATGGTCGAGTTGGGTGGGGATCGTGGATCGACACAGAAATAAAAATGGTAGGCAATTGTCTTCATGCAGTTCAACCGTTATCCTTTGAAGTAAGTAGTGCCACCGTGAAGCAGAGGAGAATGCTTAGAATTTTTTCTATAAATGTATTATAATTTGACTAAATACTTGTCGTTTGCTTGCTAAAGTTGGATTTTGTGTGTGATAATGTGCCCTAGTAGAGTAACTTAAGGAAGATATAACCTTTTCTTTACATATGTAAGGATAATTTACGTTTTAATGCGAGCCTTTAAAAGTAGTGAATATAGAAGGCATAAGGAATCAGAGAATCGACGTATGGTATCTTGAGATTACATTTATTTGCTATAAACTAGTTACGTTATTAGCAAGTCATTTTATGTTGAATATTATATTTACTAATATTTTTTGTCATTATTTTTAAGATCAGTTAAAAATATTCGCAGGAAAACAAACATAATATTTAAATTAATGACATCGAATGTCTCCAATTTGCACTCGCTACGATAAAATTAAGAAAGAAATGTCTTTTAATTTAGGAACGACAATTTTTTTTCCACTTTAAATAAGACTGTTTTTCTTTTATGCCAACGCTAAAAATACGAAAGTAAAAAGTATCTAATACCTTGGTTTTACATTCTTATTTTTATCATAAATGTCGCTCTTTATTTTGTTTCTCAGTTCGCGTCAAATTATCTCACTTAAAATAAAAACTACAACCATAAAGATGTAATAATTTAAATCGATATTTAAATTTAATCTTCTGGTTCCTGGCCTCAACTTACCCAGTAAGCAAGAAGAGTAAAATTTTTTTACCGCAACTCTCAAAATAGATAAAATTTAATTGTAGATCTTATAAATTATTTCACTTTGCGAGTTAAGTTAGGGCCTTATCTCATTCCAGGAAACGGAGATACAATTATTCTAGTAATAATAACGTTCATAGCTAGTGATCAATTAACGCCAGATGATCCCTTCGTTTCCCTAAACCGTAATCTTCTTTTTTATAATGCAAGAAATGTCGGACGACCGCGCACGACTAAAACCGCACGGTGTTCCTTTCGATGCCCATAGACAGAGCTATCGCGTTAGCACACTTCCGGAGCTCCGATGGCATTGGCTTTTATGAACCTCTATCTCAGAGCAGGATTTCCTTCTGGCATTACGTGCACTTTCTCGCCTGATTTAAACTAAATCAAAATGGATTGAATGCAAATTATTTTTCAACTTTCCGGGACATAATTGAAATTAATTTATAAATAAGATAAAAAAAATTAAAAATATATTTTTATCTAATATATAATTTTCCTTAAGAATACAGTTGTATTTTAGATAATGTAAATGATAACTTAATAAATTATATATTTAAACCTTCCTCGAAAATCTCTCTATCCATTGGTGAAGACAGCAAAAATCAGCGGGAAGGACTTTGTTTTATACTATGTGTTAGGTAAACAATATTATTCGTGGGTAACATTAGGTTTATTGGCAATACTGGCGCTTTGTCTATGCCCTCAGCCAGCTGTGCTTCTGTATGTGGCAAAATCTATGGTCGAGTTCGATTGGATCGTGCATCGACACAGAAATAAAATGGCGGGCAATTATCATCATGCAGTTAAACCGTTATCCTTTGAAGTAAGTAGTGCCACCGTGAAGCAGAGGAGAAATGCTTAGAATTTTTTCTATTAATGCATTATTATTTGACTAAGTACTTGTGGTTTGCCGTGCTAAAGTCGGATTTTGTGTGCGATAATGTGCCCAAGTAGAATTACTTAGGAAGATATAACCGTTTCCTTTCATATGTAAGAATAATTTACGTTTTAATGCGAGCCTTTAAAAGTAGTGAATATAGAAGGCATAAGGAATCAGAGAATCGACGTATGGTATCTTGAGATTACATTTATTTGCTATAAACTAGTTACGTTATTAGCAAGTCATTTCATGTTGAATATTATATTTACTACTATTTTTTGTCATTATTTTTAAGATCAGTTAAACATATTCGCAGGAAAACAAACATAATATTTAAATTAATGACATCGAATGTCTCCAATTTGCACTCGCTACGATAAAATTAAGAAAGAAATGTCTTTTAATTTAGGAACGACAATTTTTTTTCCACTTTAAATAAGACTGTTTTTCTTTTATGCCAACGCTAAAAATACGAAAGTAAAAAGTATCTAATACCTTGGTTTTACGTTCTTATTTTTATCATAAATGTCGCTCTTTATTTTGTTTCTCAGTTCGCGTCAAATTATCTCACTTAAAATAAAAACTACAATCATAAAGATGTAATAATTTAAATCGATATTTAAATTTAATCTTCTGGTTTCTGGCCTCAACTTACCCAGTAAGCAAGAGAGTAAAATTTTTTTACCGCATACTCTCAAACTAGATAAAATTTAATTGTAGATCTTATAAATTATTTCACTTTGCGAGTTAAGTTAGGGCCTTATCTCATTCCAGGAAACGGAGATACAATTATTCTAGTAATAAGAACGTTCATAGCTAGTGATCAATTAACACCAGATGATCCCTTCGTTTCCCTAAGCCGTATTCTTTTTTTTATAATGCGCGAAATGTCGGACACGCACGACTAAAACCGCAGGGTGTTCCTCTCGATGCCTATAGTCAGAGCTATGGGGACGCGTTAGCACACTTCTGTAGCTCCAATGGCATTGGCTTTTACGAATCTCATCTCTGAGCAGGATTTTCTTCTTGCATTACGTGCACTTTCTCACCTGATTTAAACTAAATCGTAACCTAAAATAACAAGCTTAACTACTACCTGTCAGCAACTTTCTACAAGGTAAATGAATAATTTAAAAGCTGACTCGCCAGCAAACGTTTTCATTAACCTCCTTATTATTATAAACGCAATTAAATTGGACTTAAAATTTATGAAAGCTAAGCTTAAAATTAAAAGAGCTTGTGTCACATTTCCGCCTGCCACGGCGAAGATTGCGGATTCGCAATTTCCGTCTAAAATTACTTGACGGGGCCGACTTCAGGATCGCCGGCATTAACGTTCTAATAAGCTTTATTTCTCAAGATTGCGACACTTTTTCTTGAGTTTAGGAAGTTTGAGAAATCTCATTCCGTCATTGTTGTGGGCATTGATTATTACTTCAGGAAGCGCAGTTGCAATCAGTGCTGGATTAGTTACGTACGAGGTAGTACCAATTAGCTGTTTTAACAAAATATTATAAGAAAAATGACATTCGCCCATAAAAGTTAAAGTTACAGCCTATATTAGTTCTACTGTTGAACAAATACCTTCCCAGTACAGAGAGCATCAGAGCATAGTCCGCTACGTGACCTAGTGCGGATTGGTAGACTTCACGTCTTAGAAAATTTTCTACACGTAGGCTTCCTCACGATTTTTTGTGTGAAGTCGAGTGGAAAAGTATTTTACCGCCGAGCTCGTGGTAAACACTTACTTTTTTACTAAGTATTCGTTACCATACCGTACCCGTAAGGAAATATTTTAGCACTACTTGGTCCCTGACGAATTGAGAACCTCCTCCTTTTTAATTTTACTGAAAAATAATACTTTCTCGCGTCCTTTCAATCGTAGCTGGGTACACAGAGACAGCTTAAGCTTTTCATCAAGCTTAATACGTTCCATTTGGAACAGGGGTGAGCCCATAGACATACACGTACATATTTGCGGAGAGATTTTTTGTACTTAAAAAAAAAGAAAGTACAATCTTACTAGTATTCGAACTCGCTACCATCAAGACGAACTGCGTTGCCACTAGGTGTAATAATAATAATCAAAACCAAAATCGATATAAAATATTTTTTGCCAAGAAATGAAATGAAACAATTGAATGAAAACAAAATTTCCTTTATTTAATTTAAATGAAAATCTAATAATTATATTATATAATAAATAGATTTCCTTATTATAAAAAACCACTATAATTTATACCAATACACTTTGTATTTTTAAATATACACAAACACGACTACGTATTGAAAACCAATTGGAGTTACGTTTATGTTTCATCAGTATTTACATCCCTTGAGAGTCAGGGATATATGAGAGATTTTAACCGAGAGATAGTTTTCATTATCGCTCGTATGCAAACATTTATCTCTCAGTACAGTTTCGATATAATATATTTATTCAATACAAATTGTAATATAAATATGATACATATTAATAACAAATTAAACACGGGCTTGCTTACATTTAATACATCTATACATTTAAAGTAGTCTCACCCTTGGGGTAGATACATAAACGACCAGCCCTGTAGTTCTGGGCTCTCAAGAATAAGACTACGGTATCACCTTCCTGTCGTACAAGGCGACTGAAAGGGGCCTCGGGTTCACTGGGCGACAAGCGTGGAGGCCTTTATCGTCCGCTAAGGAGGACCCAGGAAGAAGGCGATATTGCCTAGCCCGTGTCGCCTTGCACTGCGAGGGCACAGGGGACGTGCTATTGAGCACAGTGCAGAGGGGCTCCGGTGCGTTCCACTGGAGATCCCGGAGCCCCTCGTCATACATCGAGGAAAGGACCACCGGTGAGGTTTTAGTGGGTAAAAACCCCACGTAACCGCCGCCTTCCCCCCAGAAGGCGGGGTGTCTTTTTGAAGATTTCCTCCCCGTTAACAAGAAAAAAAGATACATAAACGAAAGCCCTGTAGATCTGGGCTCGTAGAATAAGACTACGGTATCCCCTGCCTGGCGCAGAAAGCGACTAAAAGGGTGAGGGCCTTTGTCGTCCGCCAAAGTGGACCCTGGAAGAAGGCGACATCGGCCGGCCCGTGTCGGCTTGTTACTGCGAGAGCACAGGGGGGGAGGAATTTACCTCCCCGCCCGGGACGTGCTCTCCGAAGAGCTCTTCGGATACCCTCACCATGCGCCGAGGAAGGACCACCGGGGGGGTTTTAGTGGGTAAATATCCCACATAACTCAGCTTTCCTTTCTCGATTTCCTCCCCGTGAACAAAAAATGGCTCATAAACGATAACTGATTTGATGAGGCAAATAATCAATAATCACCTGCCATTAATACACAAGTTCTTATTTAAAAATGTTTTTACATAATTCTTATAATTAATTTCACTTGACATTTACTTTTATATGGAATGGAATGAAATCCAGGACTGTATGGATGAAAAGGCGCACCAGCTTAGTTATTGCCTCTTCACTCTGCTCTTGAAAACATCCAAATTGCAAATGGAAAAGACAGACGCAGGCAAACTATTTCAATTCTTTTCTGTACCAATAATGAACCAGGAAGCAACGAAGCAAAGCGCTTCGTTCGCGCTTACTGATTTTTGTGTTTTATTTTGTTAAATTTTTGATTAAGAAAATTATGTCAAAGTTACTCACTTAACTAACAACAGAGTTTTTAAATTTGTGTTTTGTATCAGTAGAAAAAAAACTAGAGATGGAGATTTTTAAATTATTTTGTCTATAAGGGTCTGAGGTATGAATTAATTTTGAGCAAGAAAGACTCCTTTTTACTCAAAATAGTTTAAGTATCCTCTAGATGATTCCATACCTACTAGTAATCAAAACAGAGTTATTAAAGAGAAAACTTCTTTTTGCACTTTGCCGTACCACTTTTTGGTAGAGGGAAATCTGACATAAACACTGATATTGCTTATTTTTATTTATTTTATTTATAAACTCTTTACTGTTTTCACTTATAAAATAAAATTAAAAAAAGACACAAAAAAACAATGGGCGGCCTTATCGCTGAAAGCGATCCCTTCCAGGGAACCTTTGTATGGAGACTTCTCCTTTGCCTAGCGTTTTCCCGGTCTACAGTCAGGATCCGCTTTCCTACTTAGTCTCCTCAACTTTGCCCGGTCTTCGGCATCCTCGTTTGTTAGGTGGTTCACTAACCTTTGTATGGAGACTAATAATAAATATTTACATACATATAATATAGGTATAAATATATGCATACCAAAAAATATATTGTAAAAAGACAAAAGGTTAATAATAAGGAATACTTATAATAAATTTACATTTATCAAACAAGTATAAATAAATGATTTTAAGTGGACTTGTCTAAGGAAAACTTTTTAACCCTGATTTTGAATGTATACATATCATCTGAGATTTCCTGGACACAGGTAGAGAGTTCCACAGACGGCGCGTACGGTAAATGAATTGCTGTAAAAGCTAAAGCTAATGAATTGCTAATGTTGTATTTATATTTCGTCATTTATTTTATTTAATAAGGTTTTCCAACAGTAAGTACAATTATACTTTGCTAATTTAATATATCCACAAATACCTTGTAATTGCCTTACTAATTATAGGAAAACACAGCATTCACAAATACATACAACGTAGACAATGATACTTAACTAATTTCTAAAATGAAAAATTTACTAACAAAGGAAATAAATAGTTTTGATTTTGTTTTAAAAAAGTAAAAAGTAGAAAAATAAAACGTTAAATTATAAGGCCTAGGTTAGTTACATATTTTTATTATTTTGGTGGAGCAAATATTTTTTAATCCTATTTACAGACGTTACCGCTAAATCAATGTCACTGTAATCCCTGTAAACAGAGTACATCCGGTACAAAGGACAGTGTGCCTTCAGGTTCGTTCTATGTTTAGGTTTTAGGTCATGATCTTGTACAAACCACAAAGCATATAAACATGTATATAATTAATGCTAGGAGTGTCACAAAATGAGAAAGCTACATTGATGTTGATAATTTTAATTACAACTTTCTGAAATTTTAAATTTTAGATAAAATTCTATGTTATGTTTTCACTTCTATGGTCAGTCCCTATGATTGCCTAATATTTTTGTAATTTCATACAGGTTTCCATAACTTTTCGTTATGTCTGCATTATGTTAACCCTATTATCAAATGGGGCATGCTCCTCACGTAACAAACATTCTGGATATACGTGATCGCGATACTTTGAATCTGTTCCGTAGAGACACATGAATACATTAGGCAAATCTTCAATGCCTATATTAAATCATCATTTCATCTGATTTGCAACATATTGTAATCCGGTTAAGTTTATAATACAGAGAACAAGAAATTCCATTTGTATTATAACGGTTAGTGACATTATTAGGCAGTTTTTCTCATCTTAAGTGATCATCGTCGCCTATGAACTTTCACAGCACTCGAGGCGCTGCAAGTATGTTGCCAGCTTTTGAGAAAGAAGTAGACTTATTTCTTAAAGGTCCCCAAATCGTATACGGAAATGATTTCACTAGTTGATAATACGTGAAAGAAATTACACGAAACACGTATAGCCCTGAAACGTTAACCATCAAGATGAAGAACAAGGTGCCTACAGTGATTTAGAAATCTGCCGTGATGTGCAGTAATGGAAATCGGTAGCTGGGATGATCCCGAATAATTCCTCAGTTACTTCACAACAGCTCTCAAATGCTAGCCACTTAACTTCATTTACTAGCTACGTTACTTCATTTGAGGATTTGCAGCAGAGAGTAGCTTGAATCATTGTCTTGTTTAAGTTCTTTCCTATAAGTTTAATCCATTAGCCCAGCGACCTATAGGGTATATTTGACGTGACGGTGTTATATAAATTTAGTTAATGGAAAAAGTTTTTCTAAATAAGCATAAGGCAAATGTCGTGCGAAGCAGTTATTCAATTTAACTCGACATTTATAAGAATAAGAAATAACTGACATAATAATGTTCGTATCTCTCTTCTTTGTCGTGGCACTGAAGCTGAAGTTATTCATATTATAATATTTATATACAATATGTATATATATTTTAACTATGACAAGCTTTATATCTTTTCTACTTGTCACACTTTATAGCGTTTTTAAATTGTAAAAGTAGAAATAATTGACGTGTCTTTTTCGTACGGAATACAATTGTTAAAGTTCCAAAGCAATTTAACTTGCCAATGTATATATAATATGTTTTTATAAAGTATACTATTTTTTAGAAGTACTTTCTTGGCTTTTTAAATTGACGGATTCTAGTCCTCTCCATTTTGGAAGGACTAACCTTAATCGGGTTGTTAGCCAGCCGTGTAATTGCATTCCCATAATTCTAATCGGTTTTCTTCGTCTTCCATCAATCAAACGTTTGATGAGTTAGTGAAAACAAATGAGAAATACAAATGTGACCAGGCCCCCAGTCCCCGGCAGCTCCGTTATTCCTGGCGATGGTAGCCGCTATGGTAACGGCGGAGCAGGGGGTGCTAAGAATCTCCGGCAGATTCCCGGCTACCGCACCCGACGACGACTGGCCCTGGTAACTCACAATGTGCGCACTTTGAGGACAGACGAGAAGATCATTGAGCTGGAAGAAGAATTGAGTAAGTTACACTGGGATATATTGGGGCTTTCCGAAGTCCGTAGAGAGGGTGAGGACACGGTGACCTTAAAGTCCGGTAACTTACTTTTCTACCGGGAAGGCGACCAACAGTCTCAAGGTGGTGTCGGGTTTCGTCCATAGATCCCTCGTAAACAACATTGTTGCAATCGACAGTGTGTCGAGTAGGGTCATATACTTAATACTCAGAATATCTAAAAGATATTCGCTGAAGGTCATTCAGGTATATGCACCGACCTCGTCACATCCAGAGGACGAAGTAGAGGCTATGTATGAGGACATCAGTAGGGCCATACATACCTCCGAGACATACTTCACTGTTGTTATGGGGGACTTTAACGCAAAGTTGGGCAAGAAAAGTGACGAGGAGTCGAGAGTGGGGCAATTTGGATATGGATATCGAAACCCAAGGGGACAGCGGCTGGCCGAATTTCTAGAGAAGGAGGACTCTTTATGATGAACTCTTTCTTTAAGAAGCCGCCTCAAAGGAAATGGACCTGATCAGCCCCAATGGCTCCACGAGAAATGAGATAGACTTCATCATGACCACCAAGAGACAAATCTTCACCGATGTCTCCGTGATCAATAGGGTGAAACCGGCAGCGATCACCGAATGGTAAGAGGCACGTTGAATATTGATGTCAAGCTAGAGAGAGCTCGTCTGATGAAGTCTACGCCCGCCCAACTAGGGCCCATATCCAAAACCCCGAGAGCTTTCAACTTGAACTCACTAACCGCTTTGATTGCCTGGAGAACTCTGCTACGGTGGACGAGATCAACAACAAGCTCGTGGAAACTGTCCGCGCGGTGGGCTGCAAGTTTTGTAGACCCCGCCGCAAGGAAAAACCTCAAAAACTATCGGACCACACCCTAACCCTTATGGCTCAACGACGCTCGCTACGGTTGCAGTCTTCGGATGATGCTGCGTCTTATAGGCAGCTCAATAGACGAATATGGAAGTCCTTGCGGCAGGACATACGTACCTTTAATACTAATAGTGTCAAAGGTATAATAGAACAGAATAAAGGTTCCAAAGTGTTCGCAAGAGAAACATCTATTGGGCAGAGCCAGTTGACAAAGCTGAAGAGAGAAGACGGCAGCATAGCGACGTCCAAAGCAGAGGTAGTAGGTGAGATAGAGAGGTTTTACGGACAGCTGTACACTTCGGTCGCTAAGCCTGTTAGCAGCACAGCCAGAGACCCAAGAGCAAAGCTGACCCGACATTATACCGAGGATATCCTGACATCAGCCTGTTTGAGATTAGATGGCTCTGAAACAGCTGAAAACAACAAGGCACCGGGCGAGGATGGAATCACATCAGAGCTTCTGAAAGCGGGTGGAACACCGGTACTTAAAGTCCTTCAGAAGCTCTTCAACTCCGTCCTGTTCGAAGGCACAACGCCAGAATCATGGAACAGAAGCGTGGTGGTCTTATTCTTCAAAAGGAGATAAATCCTTGTTGAGGAACTACAGACCCATCTCCCTTCTGAGCCATGTTTATAAGCTGTTTTCGAGAGTCATCGCGAACCGTCTCCAACGCAGGCTTGATGACTTCCAGCCTCCCCGAACAAGCCGGTTTCCGAAAAGGTTATAGTACCATAGACCACATACACACGCTGCGGCAAGTTATACAGAAGACCGAAGAGTACAACTCGCCATTATGCCTAGCGTTTGTGGACTATGAGAAAGCCTTTGATCTGATCGAGACATGGGCGGTGTTCGAGGCTCTCCAGCGATGCCGTATTGACTATCGGTATATCGAGGTGTTAAAGTGTTTGTATAACAACGCCACCATGTCAGTCCAAGTACAGGAACAGGGCTCAAAGGCGATTCCATTGAAGAGAGGTGTAAGACAGGAGATGTCATATCCCCGAAACTGTTTACTGCCGCATTGGAAGACGCCTTCAAGCTCCTGGACTGGAAAGGACTGGGCATCAATATTAACGGCGAATACATCACACACCTTCGATTTGCCGACGACATTGTGGTCATGGCGGAGACGCTGGAGGATCTCAGCACAATGCTCGAAGGCCTGAACAGAGTTTCCAACGGGTGGGCCTTAATATGAACATGGAGAAGACGAAAGTCATGTACAATGTCCATGTGAAGCCCACTTGGGAATTCAGCTCTTGAAGTTGTTGACTCATACGTCTACTTAAGACAAACAAGCCAATTAGGCAAGTCGAACATTGAGACAGAGGTCAATGGTCGTATTCAACTCGGCTGGAAGCTTCGAAATGTATTCTCGTCCAAAATACCTCAGTGCTTGAAGTTGAAAGTCTTCGACCAGTGTGTGTTACAGTGAAGTGAGTGATGACATATGGAACAGAAATGTGGTCTCTCACTATGGACCTCATATGCAAGCTCAAAGTCGAACAACGAGCTATGGAGAGGGCTATGCTCCGAGTATCTCTACGAGATCAACAGGAAAGAAGAGATCCGTAGACGAACGAAGGTAACCGACATGGCTCGCCAGATAAGCAAGTTGAAATGGCAATGGGCAGGGCACATAGCGCGTAGAACAGATGGCCGATGAGGCCGAAAAGTTCTCGATTGGAGACCACGGACCAGCAAGCGCAGTGTAGGACGTCCACCCACAAGGTGGTCTGACGACCTCATAAAGGTCGCAGGGCGCAGCTGGATGCGGGCCGCTTACAACCGGTCCTTTGGAAATCGTTGGGGAGGCCTATGTCCAGCAGTGGATGTCTTACGGCTGAGATGATGATGACTTATATTTTAATTTAAAAAAAAATATTCTTTCTTAACAAACTTGAAAACTTGAAGGCTGTAGGAGTGCGGTCCACTTTGCATTTAACCATTACGAGTAGCCTTCAAGTTGTGTGTGTGGGAATAGTGTAGATGAGTGTGAGTGAGCAAGTTCACTAACTAGCTGCACCATAGGGTGTTACCTGCGATTAAAAACTATTTATTTAAAATTTAAGTTTTTTTGTTATATAGCCTAAGTTACTCCTTATCACATCAACTATCTGCCAGTAAAAGTCAAAATGGGTGAAGCCATTTCATATGTTAGCAACAAACAGAAATACAGAAAAAATTGTAAAAATAACATTTTTTACAATTTCTTGTATAATTTACACCGTGTGTATTTCATATTCATGTAATAAGAAGCGGCTATTTTAATATTACAAGCACAAAATTTTATTTACATTCTGTTTCCTCTGAGTGTAAATTAATTCGTATCAAATGAAAATATAGTAATTATAATGAATTACTCTCCGAGATTAGGATAACACATAACTATGTCGAGATAGCTAGGTGGTTAGTGACGTCATATCATCTCCGCTTACGCCCTCGGCCTTACATCACATAATCCTATTACGAGTGGAAATTAAGCTCATCTCTCTCAGCTGACATGAGGCGTAAATATAACGTTGTATTCAATTTCTAAGAGCCGTCAACGTTTATCCTATGAAATATATTACATAATTATTACCTTAACAGTTTTGATAGCAGTATAGCTTAGTTTGTCTGTCTGTTGTTAGACATTTAAAAAATTATATAGATATTTAAAATACATACATAGGCTGCACTAAAAGTATCGGGAATGGAATATTTCCACTATTCCTGTCATATTAAAATCTTTTTAATTTAAAACCCCTTGGTTTTGAAAATCGAATACCATTTATTTAATTAAAAAAAGATTCTCGGTCTTGTCACAAGGTCTTGTCAAACTTTTTTAGTCGTTAAGGAAAAGGAATTGACTCGAGAAAATTCAAGAGCGATAATTTATTGACTTTCGAAGTGGTTTAATACAAAAACAGTGTGTTGACCGGATGATTTCTGCATTTGGTGATGAAGCCCCATCCCAAACCACAATTTATCGCTGGTTTGCTGAATTTCAACGTGGACGTGTCAAGCTCAGTGACGATTTGTTTCTGAATTCCAAAAAGAGAACTGCAACCGCCGCATCATCCTCCATCATGACAATGCGAGTTCTCACACCGCGCACAGGACAAAAGAGTTTCTAGAGCAAGAAAACATAGAATTATTAGACCATCCCCCGTACAGCCCCGACCAGAGCCCTAATGATTTCTATACTTTCCCTAAAATAAAGAATAAAGTACGTGGTCAGAGATTTTCATCACCTGAAGAAGCTGTGGACGCCTACAAAACTGCCCCTTTGCAGACCGAAACTTCCGAATGGAATGGTTGCTTCAATGTTGGTTCCATCGTATGAAAAAATGTGTCAAATTTCGCGGAGATTATTTCGAAAATCAATAAATACATTTTTAAATAGTAATGTTGTGTCACTTCCTTGATTCCCGCAATTTTCAGTGCCGCCCTCGTATAATGTTTTTTCGTCATCGTTTCTTTTACCCAATTTACGAAATAAAAAAAACTTTGCCGCGTTTTTATAATTCTGTAAAACAATATTGTTTCTATTTCATATTAACTTTACAATGTTACACAATACAATGAAATGCTTCCGTTTGCTTGTCAGTCGTGGCAGATATTTAAAAATAATTATAAATTAAAAGCAAAAGGATCTAAGAAGGACTTATATGCAACAAAAATAGTCGAAGTATAATGACGACTATTACAGTGTATTTCTAATAAACATTAAATAATCTCCCTGAAATTTCGCTCCTTACTTTCCGCTAAATAAAAGTGGAAGTAGTTGAACAGCTAACAAGGAGTGATGGATCAATGCTTTCGACCCTCGTCACGTCAAGAGAAAGTGTTTTCGTGCACGTCACAGGTTAAATATTCTATCTGAATTGCGTATATACTTTACAAATATTTCCTGTATCATTTTTGCTTTATTTTAATAAGGCATCACGTGCTTACATCTTAATGTAACTTTAAATACAAATTTATTTGTTATTTTTGTTTTTGTAATTTTAATAAAGTGGATTAAGTAATTATTGATTGGTTAAGCGATCAACTTACGATCTTAAGGTTGAAGGTTGGAATCCGGTCAGTTTCCAATGACAAAATACATGAACTGCCTGTAAGAATTCCAATGCTATCATCGAATGAATAAAAGAAGAATTTGATTAAATAATATCTCTTAGCTTAAACCCAGAAGAACGTCTTAAAACATAAAATGTTTCTATGTTTGTGTAACAATGTGACATGGTAAATAAATTATTCAAGCGCGAACAAAACCGATACTGCCGAAATGAATGAACACGATTAGGTGTACGGAGCGTATGTAGGCTGCAGTAAAGCATGTGAATTAAAAAATACAAACACGTCAAAGAAGTCCGAAGAAAGGAAAATCGATCTTGGTACCGACCAAGATTGCATTTTCTTTCTTCCGCTTTCCGCACTACTAAAGTTTTTTTGTCAATTAATAGTAGTTGCCTGCAATATGAAAAGTTGAGCCGCTGGCACGTCACTCGCCGGGCGATACGCTGAAGGTTTTGGTATGCCGTGTTTCTACCCCGATCATGCCTACCCACTACCTATACAATAAATGTATTTTTTTGCACTAAATTTATTTATATAATTTTTCATTTCATTTATAAAAAAATACGAAACATTAAAATATTACATGTAGACTCACATGAAAGTACAAGACAATTTTATGAACGTTCATCAGTGGAAACTTGTGGGTGAAATCGAATCCTCTTCGAAAATTTTTTCGTGCGTCGAAAATGGAAATTGCATTGAATCGTACATTGAAAAGGATACAAATGAAACGCTAAGCAAAACTCCACACAAGTAACAAATGTTTCCACTCAACACCGGGAGGATTGAATAGAGAACAATTCGCACATCTAAATCTTTACCGCCGGCGAATGGAACAATAGAACAGATGGTCGATGGGGCCGAAAAGTTCTCGATTGGAGACCACGGACCAGCAAGCGCAGTGTAGGACGTCCACCCACAAGGTGGTCTGACGACCTCATAAAGGTCGCAGGGCGCAGCTGGATGCGGGCCGCTTACAACCGGTCCTTTGGAAATCGTTGGGGAGGCCTATGTCCAGCAGTGGATGTCTTACGGCTGAGATGATGATGACTTATATTTTAATTTTAAAAATATTCTTTCTTAACAAACTTGAAAACTTGAATGCTGTAGTGCGGAGTGCGGTCCACTTTTCATTTAACCGAACCCAATACGAGTAGCCTTCAAGTTGTGTGTGTGGGAATACTGTTCATGAGTGTGAGTGAGCAAGCAACCAAGGAAATATCCCTAACTAGCTGCGCCATGGGGTGTTACCTGCGATTAAAAACTATTTATTTAAATTTTCAATTTTTTTTTAAATAGTCTAGGTTACTCCTTATCACATCAACTACCTGCCAGTAAAAGTCAAAATGGATGAAGCCATGTCATATGTTAGCCTAGCAATAAACAGAAATACAGAAAAAATTGTAAAAATAACATTTTTAGCAATTTCTAGTATAATATATACCGTGTGTATTTCATATTCATGTGATAAGAAGCGGCTATTTTAATATTACAAGCGCAATAATTCTGTTTACATTCTGTTTCCTCTGAGTGTAAATTAATTCGTATCAAATGAAAATATAGTAATTATAATGAATTACTCTCCGAGATTAGGATAACACATAACTATGTTGAGATAGCTAGGTGCTTAGTGACGTCATATCATCTCCGCTTACGCCCTCGGCCTTACATCACATAATCCTATTACGAGTGGAAATTAAGCTCATCTCTCTCAGCTGACATGAGGCGTAAATATAACGTTGTATTCAATTTCTAAGAGCCGTCAACGTTTATCCTATGAAATATATTACATAATTATTACCTTAACAGTTTTTGATAGCAGTATAGCTCAGTTTGTCTGTCTGTTGTTAGACATTTAAAAAATTATATAGATATTTAAAATACATACATAGGCTGCACTAAAAGTATCGGGAATGGAATATTTCCACTATTCCTGTCATATTAAAATTAATTTAATTTCAAACCCTTTGGTTTTGAAAAGCGCATACCATTTATTTAATTAAAAAAAGATTCTCGGTCTTGTCACAAGGTCTTGTCAAACTTTTTTAGTCGTTAAGGAAAAGGAATTGACTCGAGAAAATTCAAGAGCGATAATTTTTTGACGGGGAAGAAATCTTCATTAAAGATACCCCGCCTCAGGGGAAGGCGGTGGTTGGTGTGGGGATCTTACCCACTAAAACCCTCCCCGGTGGCCCTTCCTCGGTGCATGATGAGGGGCTCCGGGATCTCACGTGGAACGCACCGGAGCCCCTCTGCACTATGCTCAAGGAGAGCACGTCTCGGGGAGGTTACCCTCCCCTGCAGCGCAAGGCGACACGGGCCAGCCGATGTCGCCTTCTTCCTGGGTCCACTTTGGTAGACGACGCAGGCCCCCACCCTTGTCGCCCAGTAAACCTGAGGCCCCTTTAGTCGCCTTGTACGACAGGCAGTAGTCTTATTCTTGAGAGCCCAGAACTACAGGACTGGGCCGTACAATAAACTTTTTTTTTTGACGGGGAAGAAATCTTCATTAAAGATACCCCGCCTCAGGGGAAGGCGGTGGTTGGTGTGGGGATCTTACCCACTAAAACCCTCCCCGGTGGCCCTTCCTCGGTGCATGATGAGGGGCTCCGGGATCTCACGTGGAACGCACCGGAGCCCCTCTGCACTATGCTCAAGGAGAAGACGTCTCGGGGAGGTTACCCTCCCCTGCAGCGCAAGGCGACACGGGCCAGCCGATGTCGCCTTCTTCCTGGGTCCACTTTGGTAGACGACGCAGGCCCCCACCCTTGTCGCCCAGTAAACCCGAGGCCCCTTTTAGTCGCCTTGTACGACAGGCAGTAGTCTTATTCTTGAGAGCCCAGAACTACAGGACTGGGCCGTACAATAAACTGCCTCAGCATGTCAAAAACTGTTCCTAGTTATCCAGTAGTCTTAAGAAAGTAATTTTAAGCAGTGACATGTAGGTTTTTGTTTTCTCAAAAATTTAAGTGAATATTGTTTATTCTTTTTTTGAGAAATAAATGTCTTTGAACCGATGTACGGTGATGAGGTTCACCCTTAGTATATATCAGGTCGACCTATTTCAGCATAAATGTAAATAAATGTAAGCGAAACTAATAAAGTTAAAAAAAAAACTTCACTTCTTTATAAAGACTTGGAAGTTATAATGAACACATTAATGAAGTATCGATTGCAAGAACTACCGTTTCTCTTTGTTTAACTTCGATATTAGCTAATCTAAGAAAGAACTCGCCTTGAAGTTGCTAACTCATTTGTTCACTTTCTTATCCTTGAAAGAAAACAACGACCGCTCCGTCCTCTTTTAACTTTATTAACGTAAGTAAGAAACGATTTTGCACGACTTTTATGCGAGTTATTAGAGAGTGGTCTACGATGAAATTTTTACTCTAAATTTCTGAAAGTTACGCTAAATAATAATTGATTTAGTGTAACATAAAGCCAAAAAAAAAACAGAGTTATTTTGGTATTGTTACACTCAACAAGTTTAACGTCTTACGTTAGTTTAGCTCTAGTACACTATAAATTAAAAGAAATACAGATAAATTCAGAAATTTGATGTCGGTTCGAAATACACGGATACTTGCTTTTATGTGTATAGCAGTAATTTCAATTTAATAGGTGCAAAACAGTAGTGCCATTGTTTAATGTCGGTGGAGTGAATTATCTGCTGTATTCCGGTTCATTGGCGGTTTGTTACCCTTGTTAAATGTACCCGCTTCACCGTCGCTACGCGCTGTTGACTCGGGTGGCTTAATTTATTCGTTAAAATATACGTTGACCGAAAATATAATTATCACTAACATTTCAATTATTAATTAATTCTTTGAATAAAACTCATTAATGCCTTATATTATTTGGAGAAAAGAATTATTAAATGGTTTGGAGACGTTTAACATTATTTTTACGTTCTAACGGGCTTAGAGGTCAAGCTCTATCTTTGCTAGAACTTACAAATGTCAGATTTTAAATTGCTTAAGTGAAAAAAAAACAATTGCTTTTAGTTTTTAGTCTCTGTATACATCTAATGGTTTGGATGACATAGCCTGACTCTATTCTGAGTTGATCTAATGATATATGTTTAGCACAAAAAAATGATAGCTTATTGGGTAGGTTTACTCATGCTGATTAGGATGCTAGAACACGAACCCATAACCTTTAAATCATAAGTCGAATTAGACTATTTAATATATAAAACGTAGGTACATTTAATAATAGCATCTCTCTAACCTTTTTTTGTTAACGAGGAGGAAATCTTCAGAAAGATACCTTCTGGGGGGAAGGCGGCGGTTATGTGGGGTTTTTACCCACGAAAACCTCCTCGGTGGCCCTTCCTTGGTGCATGGTGAGGGGCTCCGGGATCTCCAGTGGAACGCACCGGAGCCCCTCTGCACTGTGCTCATGGAGAGCACGTCTCGGGGAGGTTACTCCTCCCCCTGTGCCCTCGCAGTGCAAGGCGACACGGGCCAGCCGATGTCGCCTTCTTCCTGGGTCCACTTTGGTAGACGACGCAGGCCCCCACCCTTGTCGCCCAGTAAACCTGAGGCCCCTTTTAGTCGCCTTCTACGACAGGCAGGGGATACCGTAGTCTTATTCTTGAGAGTCCAGAACTACAGGACTGGGCCGTACAATAAACTGCCTCAGCATGTCAAAACTGTTCCTAGTTATCCAGTAGTCTTAAGAAAGTAATTTTAAGCAGTGACATGTAGGTTTTGTTTTCTCAAAAATTTAAGTGAATATTGTTTATTCTTTTTTTGAGAAATAAATGTCTTTGAACCGATGTACGGTGATGAGGTTCACCCTTAGTATATATCAGGTCGACCTATTTCAGCATAAATGTAAATAAATGTAAGCGAAACTAATAAAGTTAAAAAAAAAAAACAGAGTTATTTTGGTATTGTTACACTCAACAAGTTTAACGTCTTACGTTAGTTTAGCTCTAGTACACTATAAATTAAAAAATACTAACACGTCAAAGAAGTCCGAAGAAAGGAAAATCGATCTTGGTACCGACCAAGATTGCATTTTCTTTCTTCCGCTTTCCGCACTACTAAAGTTTTTTTGTCAATTAATAGCAGTTGTCTGCAATATGAAAAGTTGAGCCGCTGGCACCTCACTCGCCGGGCGATACGCAGAAGGTTTTGGTATGCCGTGTTTCTATCCCGATCATGTCTACCCACTACCTATACAATAAATGTATTTTTTTGCACTAAATTTATTTATATAATTTTTCATTTCATTTATAAAAAAAAAACGGGACATTAAAATATTACATGTAGACTCTCATGAAAGTACAACAAGACAATTTTATGAACGTTCATCAGTGGAAACTTGTGGGTGAAATCAAATCCTCTTCGAAAATTTTTTCGTGCGTCGAAAATGGAAATAGCATTGAATCGTACATTGAAAAGGATATAAATGAAACGCTAAGCAAAACTCCACACAAGTAACAAATGTTTCCACTCAACACCGGGAGGATTGAGTAGAGAACAATTCGCACATCTAAATCTTTACCGCCGGCGAATGGAACAATTGAACAATACTACGAAAAGTAAAAATGTTAAAGTAAAATGTAAGATCACTCAAGGTTGTGTCGTATTTCTTTAAGGTATAAATATCTTCGGATACATTTTAGAGTTCAAAAGTTCAGGTTAAGCGATCTAAGAGCCTATGATATCTCAATCTGATGAAGGCAGCTTCTTCAGCCAATATATAGCCGTGAGCAAAAATAACGTCGGTTAAGAAAGTTTGAATATCTCGGAAGATAAAGATGCTAGATAACTGAAATAAATTGTGCATGATAGACGATTGATGAAGACGAAGACACGGGCCAGCCGATGTCGCCTTCTTCCCGGGTCCACTTTGGTGGACGACGCAGGCCCCTACCCTTGTCGCCCAGTGAACCCGAGGCCCCTTTTAGTCGCCTTCTACGACAGGCAGGGGATACCGTAGTCTTATTCTTGAGAGTCCAGAACTACAGGGCTGGAGCATCTCTAACCTAGTGTCTAAGCAATCAACCTATTAGATTTGTTTCAGGTTTCGAAAAAGGAATTTTATTTGCAGAAAATTACATGCTGGAATTTTTGCAGAATATGAATAGACTTACTGTCTGCCACATGTGGCACATCTTTGCTATATCTAACTATCCTGCAGTTAAGACGTTGCGATATAATCTAGTCATTCTTTTTAAATATAACTGTTGAAACGGTATCAACTTTAAGAAAAGAATGTAAAGCAATTGGCGATTGGAAATGGCGCCGCATCTTAAGTAATTTATTGCATCAGCTGCATAATTCAATCAATATAGATCAAAGCCTAATGGTTTCGAATGCGGTCTACGAAATATAAGGCTATACGCTCTTGGCGTCATTCGACTATTGATGTAAACATTTCTCCTATTGTCCTTGTTTCAGAATGGTTGAGTTGAATGTTGACTAATTTCGTAAGAATCTGTCTGCCTGTTTAAATGGTTTTTGGTGGTCAAATTCAAATGGTTCAAAAATTATCAAATAACTTATCAAGTTACAAGCCACAATTTAGTAAACCTAAATAATATTATAAAAGAAATTAAAAAATATTTTTTTGAACATGATGTTCCCACTGCACTCACTAAACAGCACATTAAATTATTTTTCTCTTTCTCTCGGGTAGATAACGAGGCCTTTCTCTCTTTCTTCTTATCTCCCTCCCCTAATTTTCCCATTACAAAAACTGGCGTACTACCTGCGTCTTGTAGATTATCCGTGAAATAGCAACTGACCGAGCCGTTCGGCCCTCTCAGACGCCCTCGGATCGGAATGCATATGCATAACATAGTAAGCGTCCAAGCCTGGGTTAATCCTCACCAGGGGACCCTTGTGTCTGGGTACTAGTTATAGAGGTGCAGGCTAAACAACCTAAGAGCTATGTCACCTCTCAATCCGGTGAAGCAGTCAAGGTCAGCTTCTCTAGCTTATCTGTGTAGTTCGTTAAAAAAATGCGTCTACTCATTGGAATAATTTGCCACCGCCCATAAGAGAGAGTAAGTCTGTAAACGCATTTAAAAATAAATTAAAACACCTGATGTTAAAGATACAATAAGATAATAATTATCCCCGCGACATCGGTAGCTTGTTGTTTCCAATATTTTCAATATTTAATTGTATAATTTAAACTTTATACGTTTAATTATCATATTATTTATTTTAGTTTATTTTTGACTCAATAATATTTATATTTTTTTTTCATCTATTATTTTATTGTATAAAATATATTTTAATCTCATAACTGTTTTATTTATGTATCATATTTATTATACTCTTACTGTCTGTATAATAATATTCCATATAAAAGTAGTATTGCGCGCGCACGTCTTTAGGTAGTCCCGGGCACCGCTGAAAATCAGCGCTGTCGCATCCTTGTGACAGCATATGCTGAGACGGTGTCCGATATTGGCATCATATGTTTTGTATTATTTGTCCGTGTAACTTTAACTGTGTTTTGTCTATTTTTCATTCTTTTTTAATGTGTGTTATAGTCAGTCTGTGATGTGTTTTGTAATGTGATGCCAATAAATAAATGTCTATGTATATGTCTATTCTTTACCACCTTGAACACCGACCAAAACAGTTTTCATAACAACGTTTCAAATTGATTTCATTTGAATAATTAATTGAAGTAAAATAATAATTCTCACCGACCCAAATTCAATTGAAGTGAAAAGTAAATTTACGCTGGGTTGTCTAAATTTGTTGTGTGTTTTGGGTAAGTTAATATTTTACCTGTCGTTCATTAATTTTGAATATAATTATCGTAGCATTAATAGCTGAGGCCACTATAGCCACAAATTATAAAAGGGTAGTCTACGTATGCTAGCAGTAGTTTAAGCAGTGGGTTATAACAACGATTAAATTCCTTATTTACAACTTTCTTAACTCGCATACAGAATCTAGAAAGTGAATCCACTTAGTCCTAAGCATGGTACTTAGCTACAATTTTATGGCTGAGTGCCATTGTTAGCCGAAAGGTCGACCGGTGAAACACTACCCTCTCACAGAAAACCAGCGTGAAGTGAGGGCCTCCTAGAGGCCACCGCGTTTCGACTGGTAAGTGAGAGTCTCGGCGCCCGTATCCCTCTACCTCGGGGCCCAATAGCAACTGGCACTTTCATTATACTACACGTATCGCGACAGATTTTCTAGGGACTGTTGCGTTGCGTGTGGGAATGAGTATCAGTTGGCCCCTTCCTGTCTTTTTATTCCCTGTCCCACAATTCCTCACCCTCTGTGACCTTTCTCCTCCCCTTTCCTTCCCCACCCCTTATGCTCTTTTCGTGGTGGCGATTCCTATCTCAAAGGTCGGCAACGCACCTACAGCTCCTCTGGTGCTGTGGATGTTCATGGGCGACGGTGATCACTTAAGATCAGGTGAGCCGTATGCTCGTTTGCCACTTTTCATATTAAAAAAAAAAAAAAAGGTTTGTGTTTAGAATGAAAGATGGCCAAGCTCTTAGAACGCTCGGCCCTAACATCTATTATGATAAGTATAAAATTATGAGAGGCATTAATTGTGAAGAATAGAATTAAAAAGATATACCCGATATATTATAATACAGTAATAACATAATATCATATTAAGCAATGTACTGGCAACAATGACACTAATCACTTTACGTAGACAAAACAAAATAGAACGTCAGCAGGCAGCCGCTAGGCATAAAACAATTTTATTGCCCTCGTAAACTAGGCCAGTTTGAGGTTGTAAAAGTATAATCTTTGACGGTCCAAGTGTAATAGTATTTTGAAAAAAAAAGTGAAAATAAATAAAGTTGTATTGAATAATTATTACATTAAGATTACTAGCATACAAAGCCCGCTTCGCCGATGTTGCTTTATTTTATCTAAACAATAAACTTACGTCATTAAATATTTAATTTAACTATCACAATATATTAAAATATTCATTTCTCTCCGTATTCATTCTCTTCTAGAGCGGGTGAAGATCAATACCTACAAACATGTTTATATCAGTAAATACAATATCATTCTTATCATTTATACAAAAACAAATCTGGCTCAAGTTAAGGTCAGAAATAAATGCGCCACATACGGCTTGTTTGACAAAAAGAGGAGAGCTCCGATCATCATCAAACTTAACAGGATTACATGCCAGGTCAATCTGAAGATTCCATGCAAGTTTCATTGAAATCGGTCAAGCCGTATCGGAGCCTAAATAGAACGTACCCACACACTTTCTCTTTTATATAATATGTAGATTACATTTAATAATCTACACATATTAAAATTTTATGTTGGCTGGACCGATGTAATTCAAATTTCAAAACTATACATACCTACGACCGCAAGAAAACACCTGTTTCAAAAGTCGTTACCAATAGATGGCGTTGTTTATCATAATGATCTGTTTTAAAAAAAAGAAGATCGTTAACAGAGAGATTCAGATTATTAAACAATCTGACTTAAAGGTTTCCAAGAAGAATTCCTCGCTTCGTATTCTGTAATCTGACTTTAATAAATTTAATATAAATATTTGCAATTCTATTGACCTCTCGCTTCCCTTCTATGCTTTGTTAAGTTTATTAATAAAAACATATTTTCAAAACAATCAATATTATTGAATTTTGCTATCTCTAGTTCAAGGATTGCTTCCACCTGCTTCGAACTTAAAAAATCTAAAACACAAATTCAACTGTTAATAAATCTATATCTTAAATTATAAAACTCAGTCATTTTCTCTGATAAAACACTAAACATACAAAAAAATCGTTGTCCAAATTTTTTCATTTAAAATTCGCAATACAACAACAAAATTTTCCTGGACGAAATTTCATAATTATTAATTTCGTAGACAAAAGTTAGTCGTTCTACAAGTAACTAATTTTGTTTACATAAATCTCGACACTAATCAAGTTTTTCATTAAAATATGTCTCTGAGTTATGACTTGCTTTTGATTCTATTAACTAACTACAGGGTTTCTACTTGACTGAGTAATGGGTCTTCGCTTTCTCTCGGTTTTTAATTTATTATTCTTACTTCTGTTTTATGTTGGAGATAACGATATTGGACTTCTTTGTAAACGACTTCATTTGCGTGATTTATTTTTTCATCGTGAAATACCGGGTACCATGGCAAGTATACAAGTGCATATTGACATTCAAAAACCATCTTATATACTACAATTCGCGGAACACGTCCCACATCGTAGATTTAAAATTCCATTCATAAGCTTCTTTTAAAGCTTTTCCTTTGGAAACGGATAAAAGAATCCCATTCAAGGCGGCGACAACATCTAGGATATTCGTCACTCTGACTGCATTCAGTGTGTTTCAGGCTTTTACGATCGAAATAAACGTTCAAATCCAAAAAGGTTTTGAAAATCGCTTAAAAAATCCTTTTAAGGATAAGTATAGTATTTTTTCTTTTATTTTTCATAATATACTTAACATTAACTTATACATTTGAAAATATATTATTAACCTCATGATAACCACACACTCACTCACACAAACACACACACACGCTACACATTGGCATAACTTCTCAACTATGACTGTAGTTCTTTCCCTTTTTCCTTTGCACACATTTTGTTTTTTCATATATTTTAATTATTAATTATCGTATAATTTACTTAACTTATATTAAAAACTTATTGTACGCAGGACTTACTGTTTGTGACTCTGGAAGGCACTGTCTTCTGAGATACAGGTACACTGTACCTAGTTCAGGAAACAGAGCTCCTGTATATGTAACATGTTTTTGTGATATTAATAAAAGTTATTAATAAAGTTATACTATAGTGTAACAATAAATTTGTTTATTACTTAAGTGTTTTGTGTAATAATGTTGGTGTACCATATTAAATAAATAATAATTAAATACTATTAATAAATAACAATAATAAAATTGATAAATACAGGAATATATAGCCGTGAGCAAAAATAAAGGGTCGGTTAAGAAAGTTTGAATACCTCGGAAGATAAAGACGCTAGCTAACTGAAATAAATTGTGCATGATAGACAATTAAATATCCTTAAAATAAATTAAAATATTTTTATTAATTTATTTGTATTTCCTAAAAACATAAACATTAACGAAAAAAGGATATCTTACGTAAACTTGCATAATACTATTTTTCATTAAATTTTATTTTTATTTAAATTTTAGTACAGTTTACGAGTGTACATAACTAATAATTAATTCAATATAATTATAAAAGAATATAACAGTGGTCGCGCCACTGCTATTGCTTTTTCTGACGCTAACCACGATCGGGAAAATTATCTTGCAGAATACAGATGAAACAACGAACCAGGTGGTGAGCCAATCATCACTAGAGTCGTCCGGCACAATATATGTCATCACAGACTGACCACATTGTTGTTCATTTATGGTGGACATTATGTAGTAAACGAATTACATTGTTTGCGTGAAACAGCTCAGGTAGTAATAAAATAACGTAGAGGTCGTAAAGCCGTAACTTTGTTATAACATCTACAGAGTACTACAGTTTCGTAGAGGTATAATTCGTAGTAGAATTTTTGGCTTGCATAATTTAGAATAGAAGATTGTTAAGTTTTAATACCATGTCCGTGATCTCTGCCTAACTAGTCGGTGATACACGTGATTCTTTGTTTCTAAATTATTATTCCCACCATCTCCTTACGGTTGATTTTTTAATACTTTCTAAGCAGGTGCTTGACCACAATCCCACCTACTATCAAATGGAAATGCAGTCCTGGATGGTAACGCGCACTAACTTTGTAACTGTTTATTCGTAGGCAAAATTTTCCAGTCCTTTGCTGTGCCTGTAATGAAAGAAGAATCAAAGCGCTACGTGGTTGATTTCTAGAGTATTATTATTATTAGGCTAAATACTACAGAGTATTGTAAATATAATAATGATGGAAAACATCGTGAGGAAACCAACCTGTATTAGGAAATTTCTCTAAGACATGTGAAGTCTGCCAATTCGCACTAGAGCCGCGTTGCCGACTATATACGGCGCCCAACAGTGGAACGTATGTAATTTTAACATTAAGGGTACGGTCTGATAAACGTAAGGTCGTAAGTTGGAATCCAAGATTCGACTATTTACGTGAGCTCAAGCTTAGCCTTAGTTGAAATGATTATGCAGAATGTGAAAAAATTGCCTATGTAATCTTAAAAATCCTAGTTTACATTGGTCACAAAATATCAGCGTGAAATAGAGATAATTTACAGATAATGAGAAACAGATAGACTTCCTATTTCAGTTACTCATAATACGATATTTCATATCTACATCTCACTTGTAAATAATATTTAGCATAACAGATGAAGTGATTTGATTATATAGCTAAGAAACGAAGTGAAAACTTTCAATATAAAGGTTTATATACCCAATAAACAGGAACGGTCTGAATTCGCAATAAACTTAAGTACTTAGGCACGGAAAGTAAAACGAAATAAAGTGAAATTTTTCCAAGGAAATTCTGGTTGTATGAAACGAGAAAACATTTAGTCTATTTTAACGATTTGATACTTAATAAATAAACTTAACGCTTGACGAATAGTGGTAGGTAAAGATCGGTTTCTAGTCATTCTAGCGACGCCATTCTTTTTTATATCACCAGTCTTGTCGGTACATATTCGCCTAAGACATTCTTACCGATACTGCTATTCACATTTGCGTCATCACTTTTTTCTTTTTTCCTTATTTTTTCTTTTACAAGCTCAGTAGCATGTCCTTCTCTATTCTAGTCGCAACATTTCAAGACACGAATTAATCACATAATTTCTAATGCCGTAATTCGACCCTCGCTTACTTCTTATTGACCGCATATCTACGAAATTGAATATAGAATATTTATTTATTTATTTATAAACTCTTTATTGTTTACACTTATGAAATAAAAAAAAAGAAACTATAATTAAAATACATAAACAATGGGCGGCCTTATCGCTAAAAGCGGTCTCTTCCAGGCAACCTTTGGATGGAGAGAAATAATAAAAAGAAGCGGCGGGAGTTTATAAAAAGTAGATATACTTAAATACTGATAATAAATATTTACATACAAACATACATACATATAATATAGGTATAAATATATACATATCAAAATATATATTATGAAAAGACAAAACGTGTGTAAAAAGTATTACATATAATATATTTACATATATATCATAACAGTATAAATGATGTTAGGTGGACTTGTCTAAGTAAAACTTTAACATTGATTTTAAAAGTATTTATCGTCTGTGATTTCCTAATGGCCACATAGGACCTTACCTATCTATACATATTTAAATAAGTATAGATTAAGAGAAATATTAACTGATTTACTGAGTGGCTGATCGACTTGTAATTTGTATTTTAGCATAGTTACTCATTTAGCGATGTTGATGCTCGCTAATGGATTTCTCATACAGCATCTTATATAATGCGAAGCCGGGGCGTACATCTAGTATATGATTATGAACTCTCAACTTACACCGGGCACATGTTAATATTACAACATAAAATAGATAGTGCTCCAAAGGTAGAACGATAGGAAATTAAATGCAACACATCTCATAAAAATTCATAGAATTATCCGCTTAACATAACGCGCTCTTTATAGAGATGCCCGGATCTCGTTTACCTTTTTTAGGATTAACAATCGCTCAAGCTAACGATTGTCTTTAATTCGGTGCTGTATCTTTTATGTAAATATTTAAATTAATTAAATAAACAAATTAGAATACAAAAGTTTTGTGTCTTATTTACAAAACTCGTGTATTGTACCTACTTTTTCACATCTATAATAAAACTAAATATTTCCAGCTACTGCTATTTCGCAACATTGTTCACGCAAGTTTTCGTGATTATATGACGTCACATTACCATTCACCGCCGCGCTCAATCTGTCGAGGAAATTTCACTCCACGCTTTATGCAGCGTGAGATATGTCAACGGGAAACACTTGAAAACATGACAACTAAGGTTATAACACGACAAAATTTTGTTTATCACTCTGTACTGCCAGCTGTAACGCTAATGCGCACAATGAGGATTTATGTTGCAAATATAAGTGACAGTTTACTACTGTTAATAACAGTCCTAGGTGAAATAATTGGATCTGATGCTATAAAGATAATACATACATTTGTGGCGTACATACTTAATACAAATGAGAAAATATAACTTAACTATATATATAAAACAATTCGTAATACTAACTAAAAAAAGAAATATTTACAATATTATAGGTATTTTACAAAATATTTACAAAAAATATAACTGAGCCAGACCGTCGCTGCATGGCAATCCTTAGCCTCTGTGCAAGCCAGCCCTCTGGTCATCATATGTGTCGACCAACTTCTTAGCTATCACCTTAAAAAGGTGGTATGCACTATCTCCTCCCCGGACTCAAAGTTTCGAGGTTACTATATTTGCGCCGCTTGAGTTTTTTTTGCAGTTGCAGCGGCCGCTCCAGCCTTAACAGAAGATTCAGGAACATGTGACGGTGCTAAAGTATCGACGCATGTGGCATCCCATACTAAGGGCCGGTCTATTTTCCAGGGTAAAAGAGTCATACCGTCGGGTCTCTTACCATCACTACGCAATAGTCCATTTGCCTCCAAAGTTGATGGAACATTAGCGGTGGAAAGAGCCCGGCGGATGATGTCGTTGAGATTGGAGTGCCGGGAAATGCGTCCTGCACTACGCTCGCATGATATAGATAAAGCATGCATTGATCAAAAGACCCAAAATTTCTATAGCAATGGGATCATTTCCCCCTACCTACAAGATGAAAAAAGTTATCAATTTAAATGGTACCTACATAGTATATGAAAAATACGTAATATGTAAATATGGTGAAATAATAGAGACAAAAGACAAGAAGAAAAATAAATGAATGTTACGCAGTAATTAGGAGGATTTATAAATTTGTTATTGAAGAATTTATGGCTTGGTAACAAGACCTTTAAGCCAAGTCTTTTTTATAACACATACACTAATTCTTACGTCTAAGATTTTTTTCTTTATTTATTCGGGACTTTTGCCCTTTTGGGCATGTCAGCCCCATCATACCCTAAACTACGCACACACACCTTGGTCGCATGAAGCAAGAAAAAAGTCATCAATGTTGTATGGCCATAGCCACCAGCTTCCTCTTAGGTCGGGTCAGACAGCAGCATTAAGAAGACCCCACATGTTGCTCCCTCAGTTTTAGACTATGTATTAATGACTTTCTGTGGTGCACATCGTCCACCACTTGGCAAATGTCACATTTCGGTGACTCGGCCTTCCGCATCCGATATGCAAAAAAATTTGTCGGAAAATGTCCCGACCTTAATATGTGCACCGTTGTGATATACGTCCTACTAGTTTCCTTCAGGAACCAAGGCAAATGAGGAGGTCGACTCTGTATGATTTTATACCAAAATACCTTTCTGCTGACTTCTTTCATGGAAATATTCTTTAAAATTTACGTCTAAAATGAAAATTTATGTTAGATGATCTCCCCATGAGGCCCCGTGCCAAAATTTTTGACAGCATTGGATTAATAAAGCAAAATATAAAAATATAGATTATCTAAAATAAGTAGACAAATAATCACATTAAAAATACGACTTAATTTTATTTTTAAAACACTCAAGTACTGGCTGACGTGTATTATTCACATAAATTCTAAACCATTTAATTCTTTATGACACGCAACGAAATTACTACAACTTTTATTTTATTTCCTTTCTTCCTTTTTAAAATTAAGTGCTAAGTTCGCTTCGAATTCAAAGAGAGCCCAGTTTATTGGGATTATAAAAGGCCGCAGTATAAGACCTTAAACTTTATTTAAAAAAAAACTTTGCAAATTGACTGCAGTAATATAATTCCAATATTTTAAGGGAAAAATAAATACTGAAACCCCGCGGTGATCACTCGCAAAATCTCTGTCTCTGGTTTATAAAATATATATCTTGTCGTAGATGAGCTGTGGTAACTTAATGTCCGGGCGGTTGGCTCTTGCATAGTACGCTAGCAACCCGAGTTCGATCCCGGTGCCGGCACCAATAAATTTGTTGTTGCAATTTTATGTGCTGATTTACCACGCGCTCAGCGGTGTAGGAAAACATCGTGAGGAAACCTACATGTCTTAGAACATTTTTTTAAGGCATGTGAAGTCTGCCAATCTGCACTTATACTCTCTTTACAGAGAAGGTCTTCGCCCGACAGTTGGACATATATGTTATATGTATAAAGGGTTTAACTTTATAGATTGCCAGTATTCGGTTAGCAAGAAGAAGCTATGATATAAATACATTTAGGCGTTTTACGGATCTACCAAGGAACATTTTAATGACGACGGTTCTCGTATAATAAAAAAGAGGCTTTTCACTCAACTGTAAGGAGTGTGTCAAAGGAGGCACGTCTGACAGTACATTGCTGTGTGGGCCTACATTATTGTGTGAGCTCAATGAATTATGGGGAGAGCGGAATAAGAATGTGAGAAAAAATTATACCGTTTACAATTGAGAATATTATATGTACGTTAGTTAATAAATGCATTGTAGTTAGAAAGAAAGTTACATACTTTCACGCCAAACCACTGATGTTGTTAATAGGCGTTCCGTTTCTATAAATTTGATATATGAGGAATACGTGAGTAATTCAATTACTAATCATTTAACAATATTTTATATCTAAAATAGATAATATAAAGCTGACATATATAAACAGAAATTTACACACGCATGACACGCAACACACACACACACATATTTATAAAATATTGTTATTGATCATATTGTATTTTATTGTGTTTTTAAATGAGAGAAGACACTGACTCTTGAAACACAGGTCCAATATAACCTAGCTCAGGAGTCAGAGACTTCACGTTATTGTTGAATCATTTTCTTTGGTGACCCATAAAGATTTATTTATTTATAGTTTCTTTAGCTTTTTCTTTACGGAGATTTGGTAACCGTAAGAATTTGTTAATGTATTTAGAGCTAAAAACTTTTTAGTGCGTTCCTTATAATCATTATTAGCTCTTGCTTCATGTAGCTTACCTGCAGCAGTAGGTCTAGTGTTATAACATAAGTCATGTAAAATGTCGAAAATCATTAAACTGAATAATTTCCAATTTACTCAGAATTTCAGTTTCAAAAGAAATTTACTATAGTGAAACATTTCTAGCGGGTGTAAAATTTTAGTAAATAATGGCACGCACTGCGTCAAACGTAACTTTTTTTAACCTGCAAAATATAGACTGAATTGTATATCGGTTGCTGAGAGTGACCTAAAAACTAATTGGAGGTCGGAAAAAGACACGGCTAAAAGTTTTTAAAAAAAGAGATAAAAATTTTGGATATAAAACAATATAAATTCATCATAGTAAATAAAAACTGTATTGGACAGTTCAAAAAGAGGAGTGCTCTGATCGTCACCAAACTTTACAGGATTACACGCCAGGTCAATCTGAAGATTTCCTGAAACTTTCATTGAAATCAGTCCAACCGTCTCGGTCCCTATACGGAACATACCCACACACTTTCTTTTATATATATAGATGTATGTATATTTATATATTTTTACATTTTCTCTAAGCTTACACCCGTGACTTTGTCTCTACACAACCGCAACGTAGACTGGCAGATCATGTCTTTTGACATTTAGTGCGCCTTTTTCTATACTTTTATTTTGTGAAAATAAAGGTTAAATAACAGCTATAAAACTTCAGAAGTGAAAACTTTAATAACAGATATCGTATCCGTCTCTACGGTAATTTTGTAACTTGAATAGACTTATTATGTATTCTATCTGTCCCGTTGATGCGGTACTCTAACATCGCTAACAGAACGCCACTCAGTCTATGGACCAATCCCTCTTTCGTATTCACGTTTCAAGAACATTTATTATTAAACGTATCGTCACCACGTACACGATTTTGTGGTATAGATAACGGAAACGGAGAAAGAAAGACATTTTGAATTCCAAACGTAAAATAAAGATATTTACAAAACTAGCGTACCGAGCCCACTTCGCCGGCTAGATTTTGCTTTATTATATTTGAACAATAAACTTACATCATTACATTTTTAATTTAACTTTCACAATAAATTTAATTATTCAATCTCTTCTCGATCGAGTGAAGATTACCTGTACCCTTTTACTTGCAATATGGAGTATATTGTACCTCATAATGGTTCATATTGAGATAAATATACACAACGCATATCTCAATACAAATTTGGATTTTAAAACTAGAGTATCATCATAGTAAATAAAAGCTGTATTTGACAGTTCAAAAAGAGGAGTCCTCCGATCACCAACGTTACAGTATTACTCGCCAGGTCAATCTGATGATTCCCTGAAAGTTTTATTGAAATCGGTCCAGCCGTTTCGGCCCCTATATGGAACATACCCACACACTTTCTCTTTTATATATATATATAGATTAACTTGATAAATTAGGGATCATATTTTGACGCTTTACAGTCAAGCCATAAATTATATAGGCCATAAATTCATATGAAACGAAAAATTGTAATAAGCGGGTTATGTTATACTATAAAATTAAAAAGCCAAGTTCTGAAATGCAGATACCTATAAAATTACTTACGATAACATAAATTAGAAACGTGAACTCGGCTTTATTCATGTTCCCCTGTTAAGTATAAAAGTCGAACGTGTCCTAATTCACCTCTATCCTTGTTCACCATCATAAATTAATTGGTTTACGTCGTTATTTTCTGTATTGTGAATTACATATAATATGAATGTTTTTTGTACTGAACGTAGATTCTACGAGTATGTATCTTTTTGAACTGCCTTAAAAAATTGAGTAGACTGACAATTCTTTTGTGATTTTTAATGCACTCCTAGTACCATCATTTGTGAACTGATTTTGAAATATCTTTAGAATTTGATTTAAATTAGGTAATTAATGTTTTGTTAGTTAATTTGTTAGAATCATGGATTCGGAAGATATATCAGGGAACTCTTCGAAAAAATCATATGAAAGCACGCTTGTTGATTGAGATATTTGTAGGTTTATGACAATATAAGACCTATACATAAATTTAATAAATTACATAACTAATGAACTAATGATCTAACGAAATTAATGAAATATTTTCTTCGTTCGTTCGCTTCGTTTTTCGTTCGCTTTTCTTATATTTTTCTTTTATGTTATTCTATTGTAACTTTCGACTGGGTTAACCGATTTTGATGATTCTTGTGCGTTCCTGGTACTGGTCTTTGGTCCAATTCTGATAATAGGATCAATGAAAAAACCATATAAGTCTTAAATTTGCATCAAGTATCATAATAGGCGCCACAAATACAGATAACTTAATATCACACCAACCGATTTCGATGATTCATTTTTTATTAGAAATATGTACTTTAAAGTAGTTTAATGAGAGTTTGGATAGGTTCTGATTTTGTTTCGTGTCCGCGCATAATAGAGTTTGAAGTTTGATTTGATTTGAAGTCATTTTTTGTTATTATTCGTAAATATAATTGATTATAAAATACCTTATCTGCCAACTTTCACTTGAGTGACACCAATACAAATAAAATAAAAAAAGAAGACGCTGGACAGCTTTCGCTCTCCGTTCTTCCAATATATATATAATAATGTCTTTATGTTTGTTTGAAATAAAAGACAAAACTGCGTTTCTTTATAATATTTAGAGAAACAACATTTAATGTCCGTATTCCAATTCTATCTTATATTTATATGACACATTATATTACAGTGACATTTTACAATTCAAATTATAAAAATACAAAAAAGAAATAAACATAAGTAAAGAGGTTTTATATCTTTACTTTACTATATTATATATATATATATATATATATATGTATATATATATATATTATATTTAAAGAAAGTTAGCAATATTTCTTTTTTTTTTCAGAAATATTACTAATCTTGTTAACCATTCCAACTAAGCTTAAGTCCTAGGACATGGTTCACGGCAATAGTCGAATGGTGGATTCGAACCCACGTCCTTACGATTCGCAGGCCGTACCCTAAACCATTAGGCTATTGACGCTTCACCAAGTTTATTAGGGATATGTTACAAACGGTGAGCCCTTTGCACCGGGCAAACTTTCATTGATTTTTTGTATTTTTAAACTAGAAATTCATGGTACAAGCCCAATGGGATTTAAACCCAGACCATCAGAAGCTTTTTAAATTATATATTATTAATACAGCATTAAAGGTGGCATTGGAATGCTATATAAAAAAGCTTCCTCATTAAGTCATGGCGGGATTACAATAGTATACTTTCAATTTAATTCCATTTATTCCCCGACTACATAAAAACAAGGAGCAATGGGAATAAAGAAAATGTACTTGCTTAATTGAAGAATGTTTTATTTCCTTTTGATTTCTCATCGCTTAATTAAGTTTATTTTCAGTGTTCTTGTCCTGTTTATTTTCGTATTTTCTTCTTCTTTTGTCGTTAATCCCTGTGTAGAAGTTTTAAAACAGAGAGTAAAAATCAACACAAAGAATGTTTACTTTTAATTATTTATTAATTAGCAAAGGTTTTATATTTCTTTAGGAGAAGGGTTCAACGATCATAGGGTTCACGTTAAGAGACTATTCCCGCCTATTTTTTCCACAGAGATTGCAGGCGCCTTGTCGACTTTTTGAAAATAATATTTTCCTAAGACAAATTGTTAATATTCTTATCCTACCCACCACTTCCCATGGCACCACCAACCTCGCGGTTATATGGGCTGAAACGTGGGAGGGCACGGGTGGTCTGACCGTGTGGGCCCACACGCACCTTCTTGACTCCCCACAAGTTCTTTATCAAAGCCTTTCTCGGAGCTCACCCCCTAAGGGGCTATTAATAAGATACTGTTAATTGTAATCTTAAATCGCCATTGACGTGCTTGCCTTTTGGAAGGTAACATAACCTCTTGCATGTCACTTGACGCAGCATTAGCCTAATGGTTTAGGGTACGCTCTGCAAATCGTATGTTCGAATCCATCATTCGACTATTGACGTGAACCACAAGCAGCACAAACTTAAGCTTAGCTGGAATGGTTAACTCTCGACTCTATGTATAACCAGATTAAGATATTATCCAGTCTTCAAAATATTTATAGACTGTTGAAAAAATTATTCAATGAATAATAATCTTGTAAATATGGGAAGTCAGTTATTAATATGTATTATAGTATGTGTATCATCATTATTAATAGTATGTGTATCATTTACTATATATTATATTTTAATTGTATCAATATATCTTATCTTCTAACTCTTCACAGAATAGACGAGAATATAACGTTTTATTTGCAAAAACATGGTACAGATTTGTGTTATTTAATTTAACTTGTTTAGAAAAGAATGTTAACAAATTTTTTTTTTCACAAATATTACTAACATGAAATATGTTCGATGTGTGGATATAAAAGGGCGATAAGTTAACCACCTGTCACATATTGTAGCTATATATGTTGAACACTAAGTTTGTTGAAACGCAGAAGGCATTCCTGATTGAAGGAATTTGACTACGAAAAGTGTGAAAAATTAATATTATGACCACCCACACACACACACACACACACACTATATATATATATATAAAAAGTATAATTGTTAAATTAATGTTTTTTGGAATATGTGCACAATTGAAACATAATGGGTGGGTAGTGTTTCCTAAAACACAGGTTTTCCTAGTTTAGGAGACAGGACGACAGTATCTTAAGTGACATAGCTGTATGTGTGTACAATAAACATATTATTATATTATTATTAGCTATCTTTTTACCCAACATACCAAGAGTTCTAATAATATTGCTTAGTTTTTATTTTAAAATATCAAAAGATGAAAAGATACTAAAACATTACATTCCCAAAGCTCTGTTCTCTTTGTGTTATATCTTACACTTTGTTTTTATCGCTTCGGCACGGAATTTAAAGTTGGAAAGGAGATAATTAAAACGTTTAGATTTTACAACTTCAACACACGTCGCATCGCATTTTAAGCATGTGTTACTTCTTCCCGTTGGTACGGTATATTAAATAATTTATCACATGCAACACTGTGCTACATGTGTTAACGAAAAATTATGTAACAAAACTTCGTCTATGTATGAAATATAAAATTAAAACGATTTTCAAGTGATGAATCTGTACAGATTAACCAGGGAAGCCGGCCAGTGTCGTCTTTTACTGGATTTGTGAGGTAGCAAAGCTCTTAGGTCGCTAAGCCTGAACCTCTATTTGGGAGGAACTCGACTCAAGAGTCCCCTGGGTGAGGGATATCATCTGCTTAGAAGGTTACTCCAGCATCGCAGTAGCATTTCATATGTGTCCGAAATTGCCGAACCATGACTCGAACGGTTAATTTATCACGGAACAGCTAGGGACATTCTAACGCTAACTTTAATTCTAAAGCTTGTTTTTTTTTGTTGAGGACATCTTCAACGAGATACCCCGTCTTCTGGAAGGCGTGGGGCGTTTTACCCACTAACCCCTTTCCCCACCGATGCCATTCCTCGGTGCATGGTGAAGGGCTCCAGTGGAACGCACTCGAGCGCCTCAGCACTGTGCTCTCGGAGAGCACGTCCCGGGAGAGGGGGAGTAGGTTACTCCCTCCCCTCTGTGCCCTCGCAGTGCCTGGGTCCACTTTAGCGGACGACAGAGGCTCCCACCCTTGTCGCCCAGTGAACCCGAGGCCCCGTTTAGTCGCCTTCTACGACATAGAGGGGATACCGTAGCCTTATTCTACGAGCCCAGAACTAGAGCTGGATAATGATAATGATTTAATTCTAAAGCTATTCTAAATATTCCAGAGTTTATTGTTGTGCAGGTAAAAGAATTGAAGACATTTAATTTCGTGCGACATACAGATACATCGGACATTGGAATAGAAAAATGAACTGTTTTTACTCGACGATATAAACATTCGCAAAGCTCTGAAACGCAGTTATTTCTCGAGGAGAAAGCGCCGAATATTTCAAGTCATTTTATTTCTCAGAATCTGGCTACAGCCTCTCTGTAAAATCTGTTGGCGCGTTTAAATAAACGACGCGTATTCGTACATTTATTTCGGGACTGCCTACACCCACATTCAGATAATTCCTTGCTAATTTCGCAATAGAATAACTCTTGATTATAAAGTAACTAAGAATACAGTTCTTTTAATATTATTGACCAGTACAACAAATACTCAAAATATGTTAGAATATATTCCAACTGTTAAGAAATTTCTTAAACTTTCATAGGTTTTAAAGGCATATGGTTTTAAATAAATATAACTTTGTCACGTGACACTAGTGTAAATTGTCAGATTTCCGAAATAGTTCATAGACGACTTCTGGATCTTTACTGTTGACCATAAACTAAAGTTTTTTTTACTAAATATAATGATCATATTAAGCTCTCACGTTTGTTTAAGACTCGCAGGGTAGACAGAGATTCTTGATTCATAGAGGTATGATAGTAATCTAAATACCTTATGCGATCTTACAGACACTTAGAGGTGTATCAAGGTGATATTAAGGACTTCCACTTGTACGATTCTTCGCATTCGTTTCTTTACGATTTGGTCTGAAGGGTACTTATTTGTCCCTTTTTTAATATCTACTTTTACTATATAGTTGGTTATAATATATTTCTTTAATAATATTTTTTTAATAAAAATAAGTTACAGCCATTAGATAATAATGTCTCATTAATATTAGTTATATGTATTTATTTTTTATTATTATTTTATTATATAATATTCTCCAATTAGTGGGCACAGGTCTTGTCTGTAAGTTGTTTTCTAAGCAATGTAGTCTCCAGTAGTAGTAGTAGTAATGTCTCCTCACGATGTTTTCCTTCACCGCCGAGTGTGTGGTTAATGAGTACATATAAATGCAACAACAAATTTATTGGTGCCGGCACCGGCGACAGAACATGTGTTAGCGTAGAATGCAACTTGAGGCATGCATCTAGATATAAATAAAAGATTTAATTACCTACACCCTTGTAAATCCCGACTGCCTTGTAATTTTATGATCTCCAAATCAAATCTATAACAGCGTCACGCAACTGTTAAATTGCTTTGGTAAGATAGCTTAATTTTACTTTTTGTGATTTTGTACTTATGATTTAAAATTGTTGTACTCGCCATTTGTACATTACATGCAGTCTTCACCTATAACTTCTATGGCATTAACCTTACAAAATAGAATGTCCCTAGCTTTTTTATGATAAAGCAACTTAACGGGTCGTAGTTCAACCCTGTCGGCACCTTCAAACTAGCGTCAAGAGTATCCGTCCAAGCCGAGGTTTGAGTCCGAGGAAATATCTCTGTTTACTTTACTAAAAGGGTTAAACGAAAGTAACAGCTTGTTTTTTTTATATTTATCAATAATTTAGTGTTTTAGACATGTCCAATAACATAACTGGCGTATATATAGATCGGATTTTAAACAATCACTGCTTGTGAGCCGTGGTAGTTCAGTGTCCGGGCGGTCGCCTCTAGTTGCATAAATCGCTAGCAACACGAGTTCGATCTCCGGCGCCGGCACCAATAAATTTTGTTGTTGAAATTTTATGTGCTGATTTACCACGCGTTCGGCGGTGAAGGAAAACATTGTGAGGAAACATATACGTCTTAGAAAAATTTACTAGGGCCGCGTGGCGGACTATGCCCTTATACTCTCTTTAGAGAAGGCCTGCGCCCAGCAGTGGGACATATATAAAGGCTGTAACTTTAATTTTAACTGCTTATATCCGTAATAATCATCTTAGAAATATAACGATTGAATAGATGAATATACTTTATTGCAAAACAATTGACATATCACAAACAATAAATTTTGCTTATTAATAATATAATACGATATTATTGCATGTACGTGTAAAACAGTGCGCCAGTAACCCTGCTGAATCATGAAATTATTATAATATTTGCGTATCAATTGCATGCTTTCTGGATTAATTTCACTACAAAGGGAGTGACAACAAGAACAAGCTTTGAACAACGATACTTTATGTGTACTCACTCTCCAGTGTATGTAGGATGAACATGTCTAGTAGATGTTAAATAATTTTAAATTGTATTTGCGCGAAATAAACTTTTGAACTCCAATCAATGCTTAGTTGATTTATTATCATTAACGCTGAAGGTGAAATTTACTTTAGCTTGATCAATTTATATCTTTGCTTGTACTCCATTTAACTTAACAGAGCTCGTGACAGTTTTCCTTGGAACAATATTAAATTTATTAACGTGAAACTTTGCTGCGTGAACTCGGAAAGAGCCATATTTTAAACTTGAGAACTTGGAATTGAGATAAGTCTATTATAACACCTTTATTAATAGTAATATTTCCATGTAAGAAAAAAGGAGAGAACAATGTAAGTGTTCGTAATTCACTTTTACTACTAAGTAAATATTTATAATAGGTTGTCAAATATCTCCCTTCCGCCTTTTTGTCTTTTGAATTTCGCGGCTATGTACAAAGCGCTACAGAGCTCGTATCTAGCAATACTATACATAATTTGAAAGGTCTTGACATAACCTACAAAACGACGCAATGCATAATTAGTTTGGATATTGCGTTCAACAGTTATAGACGTGTAAACATGGAGTTCACTAACGCCGAAATTCGCGGCTTGGCCACTGTTTGGGACGATTCACCGGCCTTCGACCACGACCGTTTTCGCTTGATATTGTCGTATGTGATCCATTTTTCGTCGCCAGTCACCATCCGCTTCAAGAATGGGTAATAGTGCATCAACTGTTTAGTTATTTAGGGACATAAAAATTACTACATACTGTTATATCTTGGGTACGGTTCCGGTTTTTGGGTAAATGGCGTTATTAATTAATACGCCATTTGTAATGCACAAAGGAAACTAATACATTTACGTTAACTAACTTTATTTTAAATCGGATTGCCGGTTGTGTAGTATACAAATGCCCTCTTATGACTGCATTTATATGACATTTCTTTTATGCCTATGCTTTTTTGTATTATAATAAGAATCGATCAAACGTATACATATTCAAATTAGATGGGATGTCAAGCAACGGTTTAGGCGCCACGTGCTATTTGAATAGCACGCAATCGGATCTGTTTACTGGCGCCGTCGCGACGCACATAGTTGTCTGTCGTGTTATAACCCACTACTTGCATTTGTCGCACACGCTCTACAATACCTATAAAATGGTCAAAGTTATATATATGCCTTTCTATATATATGTCCCACTGTTGGGCACAGACCTTCTCGGTAAAGAGAAGATAAAGGCCCCTTTTAGTCGTCTTCTACAACAGGCAGGGGATACCGTAGCCTTATTCAATGAGCCCAGAGCTACAGAGCTGAAAATACAAAAAACCTAAACAACCTATCAAAAAGAGGATGCTATCCGGTTGAGTGTAAATAAAGGTGATAAATGTCAAATGTTCTCTTATTTTCAAATAAATCTGTGGCATATAAATGAAATACAAAGGCTAAATCTAGCCTTTTGTCTATCCCAAAATGTTTCAGATCGACCCGGTCACGTATAACACGAGAGTTACAAGAGCAGTAGTATTTCTAAAAGTGAATTGGGCACGTTGAATTTTTTTACCCTATTTATCCCAAAACTTGAAAACGTTACTCGATTTATGAAAGCATAAAATCTCAGAGGCCCGCCATGAATATTTGAAATATGCTACCGACGCTCAAAAACTTTTTAATACTTCGCCTTGAATGTACCAGGTAATGTTTAGCCGTGGAACTGTGTTTTAAACTTTTTTCTTACTTACCTGAACCGACTGTTTTTTGTGGAAACTTCAATATTTCAACCACTTTCATGCTCAGATGATTTATAAATTAATATTTATTTTTTAGAATAAGTACGGATCAATTTCATTTCATAATTGTTTTGTAGTAAGGTGGATTCAAAGTATAGGCTTGTAATTTCTGTAACAACTAATAGTTTATTATTTCAAATTATTTCGTTTAAAAAAATCCATAAATTTGAAATAGAAGGGAATGAACTTAAGTCATGTTTTGCTATGCGACCTTGCCTTCTTTGCCTTGCGACCTGTGAAATCAAGTGTTACTGGCAGTATTTCCGAATCTGCACCATTTACGAACATTTAAGAAATGAGTTTATTCATTTCTAAAAGGCCGGCAACGCATCGGCAGTTCCTCCGATGTAGTGGATGTTCATGGCGTCTGTGTGACTCGCTTAAGATCAGGTGTAAAGAATTTTTCCTATAGAACAAAAGATTTCGGTTTTCCAGTCTACGCGTTCCTAACACACCTCACCTGCTTCTACCACATCCATACATCTTCTCGTCTCATCTGTTCGAATTTTTTTTACTTAAATACAAAAATTATTTTTATTTTAGCGAGAAAAAAATAAAGAATTCAAGTTTCAAGCTAAAATGAAATATAGCAAATCGCTGGCTGAGAAAAGTCTAAAGTTAACTATGAAGAAATATGCATTCATTAGTTTGACGTCAGATGCGCGTTGCGCCGGGGAGAAAAATCTAACAAGAAATCATTCCTGAGAGCGCACGCCAACGGAATGAAATATATTTCTTCTTGACTAATGTCTCTAATCATTGCAGAAATTCCTTTTGTTTAAAAGTAGTTGAAAATTCGATAATATTTTCAGTTTCATTTAATTTAAACTGGAGAAAAGTCAAATTAAAGACAAAGATTCACTAACTATTATGTTCCTTCCATAGTCGTCTATCTTCCGCGATTACACCAATAAAATTTAAATACCATTACAATTAGAAAATCTATTTATGTAAAAATGAAAGTGTGTGGGTATGTTCCATATAGGCTCCGAAACGGCTGGACCAATTTTAAAGATATATTCAGGGGTTCGTCTGATTGAACTGGCGAGTAATCCTGTAGGTTTGCTGACGATCAGAGCACGTTTCTTTTTGAACTGTCAAATACAGCTTTTATTTACTATGACGATATTCTATTGTTTTATAACCCAAATTTTTATTGACACATGCGTTGTGTATATTTATGAACCATTTTGAAGTCCAATGGAGTATTTTGAAGTATAATAAATCTTTAAATGACAAGAATGATATTGTATCTACTGATATGTACATGGGTGTAGGTAATAATCTTCACCCGCTCGAGAAGAGAATGAATACGGAGAGAAATAAATAATTGAATATATTGTGAGAGTTAAATTAAATATTTTATGATATAAGTTTGTTGTTTAAATAAAATAAAGCAAAATCTAGCCAGACGAAGCAGGCTGGGTACGCTACGTGTTAAATAAAGTAAAAATCATAAATGTTTACTGTTTGAATTATAAGCGAAAATTAAAGTGCTTTAATGAACAATTAAAATTCAAACTTTAACAGTGCTACCAAATTGCACAAACAGAAATAAAGTAATTATTACAAAAAAATACTTTAGCTACCTTATATACAACTCCCGTTGTATGTAGTTTTTAATTTTTAGTAAGTAATTCCTGAGCACTCTCTCCTAAATCTATTCTGTAGCACACTGAAAGCTACCTTATATCTGTGTTTAAGAATCTTGGTTTCAAGTAAGAAAATATCTGTGACATAAAAATATTATACTCTATAGTTATTCAAACTAGAGGTATTTTTAAGTAATATGGCCAATAATGTATTTAACATATCGCTGTTTACCGCACCTCTTGATACTTGATACGTGCTTGGCATTGCAACTGTATTCATGAATACAAATCGCATATGCCGGAACAATTGTATCCCTAAAGTCAACTTAACTGATTTCCTTTCGTTGAGTAAATAAAGAAATTTATTATTATTTACTCAATGAAATATTTTTATGTGTAACGGTAGTTATATCGGCATAACAAGGAAGCTGACATACACATCGAATTCCAGAGATAAGGTTATAAGTAACGTGACCGCTCAAGTTATTCATTAGTATATAAGCACCTTTTGTTCAGCATATTTAGTAGTCGTTAATAAAATAGCTACCGACCGAGTCGTGGTTCGGCCCTCTCGGGCGCCCTCGGATCGGACTGCTAACGCGTAATAATGGTAACCGTCCGCCGAGGTTACCCTCACCGGGGACCCTTACCACCTAAATAGAGGTTCAGGCTAAGCGACCTAAGAGCTATGCCACCTCTCAAATCCGGTGAAGCAGTAAAGGCCAGCTTCTCTGTGCCAACTGTGTTAGTTCGTCCAAAAAAAAAGCATTTTAGTGTAATAAATTAAGATATCTAATAGCACACCCATTGTAAACTATTCATCATCATCATCATTTCAGCCGTAAAACATCCACTGCTGGACATAGGCCTCCCCCAACGATTTCCAAAATGACCGGTTGTAAGCGGCCCGCATGCAGCTGCGTCCTGCGACCTTTAGGAGGTCGTCAGACCACCTTGCGGGTGGACTGTAACAAAATATAAACTAACGCTAGTTATATCGGCATAGTAAAGAAGCCGCTATACACATCGAGTTTCATAAATAAAGTTATCAGTAACGTGACCCCTCAGGTTGGGTCTGATAAGCCCCCTTTGTCCAGTATTTCTAGTATAATAAATTAACATATTTAATAACACTCCTACCACAAGCAATTATATGACACCATTGTATTAGGATAGTATATCCATTAGGTGACAGATGGTTTTATGACAGATTATTTCCAAGTGTTATTTTACGTAAGAAACGTAAGCTTAAATAGAAACATTATTGGTAACTATCTATACCAACCAACTATGTTTACTAACAAACCGGCTACGGAGATGTTTAGACACGTTATGGACTACTTACTTAGGCTTGAATTGCCATTTTTTTTCATTGTCTACCGATATCACAATCAACAAAGATTCTACTATACAATTTTATGAGGTATATCTTTGAAATCCATGGTTCTGTCCTATTAAAATTTACATCGGATCTATGACTGTACACATTTTAAAAAAATACATACAAATTGAGAACCTACTCTTTTGAAGTCGGTCGAAAATGAACAAAAAAACATTCACAATTGATAACGCCACATTACAATTGTTATAAAAAAAATGATATAGCATTTATGCGAGAAAAGTAGAATTCCACGGCGTATAATATTTATAACATTGAGTGTAGCCGCCTACTTATCATAATTTTCTATATTATCAGAGACAGGTGCTACGAACACGTAGCCAATAAATTTTCTCCGCCTGTATTTCACTGCTTAATACGTTTCATTTTATCCGTTTCGTATTGAAACTTAAATAATAAATACAGGCATGTAGAATTTCAAAATGTTACGTATCGACTGATCGATTCAGATTAGCCGTGGTCCTTAGGCCTCAACCAACAATTTCCTATAGAACAGATTGTAAGCTGCTTGCATTCAGTATCGTAATACTTAGCGGATGGAGGTCCTACACTGCACTTAAAGGTCTGTGGTCTTTGAGAACTTTTCCATCTGTTCTACATGCTACGTGACCAGTTGCACGGTCACGTAGTACGTTGGTATGTAGGTTACCTTCTTTGGTCTACGGAACTAAATTCAATTAATATAATTAAATTGTTCCTTGTTGTTTTAAAACGTTTATCGTTTAATATACATATACCTTAAACATATTTCTAAAACCGCAACGCTTAGCTTAAATTTATATAACTGTGTATTTTCCGTAAGTGATTTTTCTTATTCTTTTTAAGGAAATAAATTTCTCACAAACCGTAATTTTTTGATAATGATATAAGGAAAATTCTTTAGTATGATTTGATAGTGATTTGATAGTATGTATTGTATATATTCATATAGGCTATCTACTTCAACTAGGTAAATAAACGATGAAATGAAAATCATTGAAGTATTTGTTTTTTTTATCAAATTGAATGTATTGCTGGACAAAATCTGAGTGCAGAGCTGGTTGTGGGTAAAATTTTCGTTGTTTTTAGCTAAAAATAATTTGCCAGGGTAAAGGGAGCAAACCGCCCGGGAATCCCTCGTGAATAATTAGCACATATCTGACACTCTCGGTGTTATGAACACGGGCTTAATGGAACGGAGTATTTTACTGGTTAAAATAAATTTGAATATTTCACTTTTATATATCGTTATAGCGGCATACGTTATGTATAGTGATTACGGCGATGTACAAATACCTACTGGAAGACAGGTACGTTGCCTTTTTATCATTAGTTAAGTTAGCACCCTTTTTGTTGACGGAGGGGATATCAACAAGATACCCCGCCTTCTGGGGTTATGTGGAGGAAAGCGGGATTACGTGGGGTTTTACCCACTAAAAACTTCCCGGTGGTCCTTCCTTAGTTCATGGTGAGGGGTTCCGGGATCTCCAGAGGAACGCACCGGAGCCCCTCTGCACTGTGCTCTTGTGCACAGAGCATGTCCTGGGGGGTGGTTAATCCCTCCCTGTACCCTCGCTGTGCAAGGCGACACGGGCCAGCCGATGTTGCCTTCTTCCCGGGTCCACTTTAGCGAATGATAAAGGCCCCCTTATCGCCTTCTACGACAGGCAGGGGATACCGTAGTCTTATTCTACGAACCCAGAAGTACAGGGCTAAGTTAAGTTAGCACCTCACTTAACGACACGCAGAATCATTGCCTCCTATTATCGCCGGTATTCGGAGGTCGGAGGAAAATAAAACATTTATTTTATTAATCACATCGTATCCCATGCAAGGTGGTTTTAAGGAATGAATTAAAGATGATTAGGGAAAATACCATCTAGTTACTTACCATTCTAAACTAGAAATATTTCATACAAACATTCACGCTCTTCACCCGAACTTCTATTAAGTACAATCATGGCACAGCTTTCGTTTCATTCACATCTAACATCTGCGCAAATGTAATCATCGGTTAGGGGTAGTTCTGTTACTTTCTTAATATGTAGCAGTTATCTGGTCGGTATAAAATTCCATAATCTATTTTTTAAGAAAGCTTTTATTATTTTTTTATTAACAATTCCAACCAAGCTTTGCTACAACGCCCTTCGCGTTCAATATAACAACGCATTCAGAGTGTTGATGGGGCTGCCGCGCTTCTGTAGCGCATCAGGGATGTTTGCTGAAGCGCGCGTCGATTGCTTTTATGTTACGATGCGGAAAAGATGCGCATCCCTGGTGCGAGCCAGCCCCAACAACATTCTGGAAATGATTGCATGTGCACTAGATTGCAAGTATGTTAATCACTGCCTAAGGCTGCACATAGTGTGATATAGTGTCATAGAAATAATTGTAAATATAACAAAGATTTTAGTATGTATTTCATTTGTTACTAACATAGTTATTAAGTGTCCTACTAACAAAAATATGAGCAATGTATTATTATTATTATTTGCTTACGCTTGTGCTAGGGTATGGTTTATGTTTATATATTATATTACGCTAATAGTCGAACGGTGGATTCGATCCTACGACCTTACGAATATGGAAAAATACTTTAAGCATTTCGGAACTACAGCATGTCGTTGTATAACATATATTGTGAGTAGTAAACGTATTACAATGCACCAGGCAAACAGCAGTCTGGCAGTAACATATCGGTACAGTCAGTGAGGGATCATACACAAGCTAACTTCACAATGCCATTGTGTCTCGTCGGATGATTGATGAGAACGCTATAACCAATTAGTGACGTTGCGACAGTCTCCCAGCCAATAGCTATGTTTGCTTTGAACAATGCATCAGGTAAAACACGTTTAAATAGTAAATAAAAAGTTTATAGTGTTATTTCAACCGACATAAAAAAGTAGGTCTGTATTTATTTATAAACAAAAACCGACTTCAAATTGAATCAAACGTTAAACGTTATTACGTGTGGATGCCCTCCTTGTATTTCCGAATTATTGTAAGAATGTTACTAAATATTTAATAAAATTTATCATAACCTAACCAAACTCTCGTCAAACCACCCTTTCCATTACATTTAAGACTTTTATAGTTTTCTCAAGGAAGCCATCGCCAGAATTGGATCAAATTTTAATAGGAAAATCCACACGGAAAGCACCAGCCTTCAAATAGAATTATCAAAATCGGTTTGCTCAATCGTACGTTATGAGGTAACAACATATAAAAAAATATAGGCGAATTGAGAACCTCCTTTTGTTGTCGGTTGAAAATAAAAATAATAATTACCCTTTTCAAAATCATACATTAATGCATAAAAAAATAAAAATAAATTGACTTACATTTTTTTATAAAAAACTAATAATACACAATTAGCGTTAGACGTTGTACTAAAGATGTTGTAATAGACCTATACAATACCTAGCAAATTGTAGGGATGTACTTCCAGTGGAGAAAAATCACTAACTAAATTTTGGACCACTACATGTCTATTGCTTAAATCTATCCTGCTTAACTTTAGACGGAGGCTTTAAGATTATTGAAAAATTAGTTATGTTCTATCCCTAAATCGGCGATGTGCCATTTACATAGCTATTACGTACATAAAATATCTAATGTCGTAATTAAAATAAATCCGCGAGTCTGAACCGCTACCGTGTTAATTAACTGCGAAGTTGAAGCTTAATTAATTTTACCTTTATTCTTGCATTCATTAAATTATACCGACTTTGTCGCGACGTTACTTTGAGTAAAAATCAAGTTATTTAATTAAATGAGAAGAAACGTTAATTATGTAATTTCTATGTAGAGTTATATCATCATTTTTGATACTGGTCATAATTTGGTAACCGATTTTTTGGATGTTAAAAACCTAAAACTACTTTATACTAGAAGTTGGCTACGATTCGAATCTACCGATTTAGCTAAGGGATATTAATTTATATCAGTATTTATATATTCAATGACTAAAGTTTTTGAATATAATTAGTATTTAAAATTTATTTATTTAAAAAAAAATCCTCCCCGGTGGCCCTTCCTCGGTGCATGGTGAGGGGCTCCGGGATCTCCAGTGGAATGCACCGGAGCCCCTCTGCACTGTGCTCAAGGAGAGCACTTCCCGGGGATGTTACTCCCTCCCCCTGTGCCCTCGCAGCGCAAGGCGAAACGGGCCAGCCAATGTCGCCGTCGCCCAGTGAACCCGAGGCCCCTTTTAGTCGCCTACGACAGGCAGGGGATACCGCAGTCTTATTCTTGAGAGCCCAGAACTACAGGGCTGCGGGCAGAATACGCTAAAAGCGTCACTACTTTCAAGTCGCTGTAACATGTTTAAAATAAATATTTTCAAAGTGTAAATTGCATCAACAAATCTATTTGAAGCGTTTGAATCTAACCTTTTTGTTTCATGAAATATTGGAACTGAAACTTTTTTCTTTTTATACTTTCTAAGCAAGTGCGTGATGACGATGCAACCTGATTTTAAGTGGAAATGCAGTCCTGGATAGTAACGCGCATTAGTATATGCCTATTCACTCTACTCTTGAAAACAACCACACTGTAATCTAAGGAAAAGACAGACGTATTCCGGTCCATTGCTGTACTAATAATGAAAGAAAAAGCAAAGCGCTTCGTCTGTGTTTTACGAATATCCATATCAGAAGGATGAAATCCAGCAATGTATATTGAAGTTCAATTTAATTGCCAGATATTCTCGCCACACGGCTTTATCAGTTATAATAATCATAAATTTTGCTCATACGCTACGTACCGCCAATCTTGGCATCAAGTGAAGCTGGCGGCAGTACGTGCCCAGTGTTCCGAATCCGTACGTGAAGCCCAACCTAATAAGATTTGACAATTCACACGGCTCAAATGTCAACTTAACTGATTTTGATGCATCAGTAAAGTTAGAATTTGTACGTTACTCTGCGTGAATAGAAATGAACGCTGGCTGTTTACATGACTAAGCCATATCCCAAAAAACGTGTGTGTTTTAGACCACACGACTGAAGTAAAACTTCTTCAGTTTTTCTATATATCTATTTAAAAATATGTTCATTAATGGTATATTATAATATAGTATATTATGGGCGGTTGGCTCAAGTTGTACGTAGTACATAGCACGCTAGTTAATGAGTTCGATCCCCAGTGCCGTCACCAATAAATTTGTTGTTACAATTTTATGTGCTGATTTACCACGCGCTCGGTGGTGAAGGAAAACATCGTGAGGAAACCTACATGTCATTATGAGCCGTATTGAAGTACAATGGAGTATATTGAATTATAATAAGAGATTAAGGATTTTGAAGGATTCAAGATTAGATATAGCGCCGCGAATGTATCCGTTTACTGATGCTGCTGATATGGGTGTAGGTAATGATCTTCACCCGTTTGAGAAGAGAATGAATACGGAGATAATTTAATATATTGTGAGAGTTAAATTAAATATTTCAGTTATTTTTAACATCGATAACAGGATCAAATGTAATAACATATAATAATGCATAAAAACGTAAACTTTACCTAACTTTACAAAATAAATTAATTCTTCTGACTCCTTTATTAATTATTGACTGCTGTGTAATTTTTAACTGGGCAGGTAATAAGCGTTTATAAGTATTTTACTTGAAGTCTATATTTGTGGTTGTTTCTTCGAAAACCTTTTATGTGCTCCACATTTCCTAATACTCTATTCCATTCAGTCGTAAACATACGTGTTTACGATTGTCCCGAAACGGTCCTAGTTCACGAGTGCAATAAAATCAGCTGATGTGACAGACGAAAGTTCCATCTTACACTGTTGCGTAGCAACGTAATTTATTATTTATTGTATAAAGTAGCTGCTATGTATGTAGAAGCAACAAAATGTGCATTCTTTATTTGCGTCTAAATATACTGCACGCGTTTAACGTCGAACCTTCTATTTTTAACCGATTTCAAAAAGGAGGAGGTTCTCAAAACGACTATTTTTGTCTAAGTGCACCGATTTCGATAATTCATTTTTTTTATTGAAAAAGATGTACTTCAAGTGTAGTTTGATGCGAGTTTGTTTAAGTTCTGTTTAATTCTATTTCGTAATATTGCTACGATCATTTGTAAATACAAAGAGAGCGTCCGCGTGTAATGGCGTTTAACGTCTGATTCGATTTGTAATAACAATGGATTTCTATTTTACGCGAGTGAATACTAACCGCAACTAATCGAGCCGTACGTAGTAGAGACCGTCCTTGTATCATGGAATTTAATCTTGAGGGAAGTTGTTAAATTCAAACGCCCCGGTTACACTTAATAGTCACCGCATCACGTGTCTATGTGAATTACTACAAACATTTAGTTTCTTTTATCTTTTATAATAACTTAAGCTTAGGTTTGTACGCCCATCATCGGAAGTTTAATAATAAATGATTGTTAAATCTGTTGTTAAATCATTGTTAAATCACTAATAGTTATAAACAAAATGCAATATTTTTCAAGCCATTAGAGAAAAAAAAATATTTTTTAACTTTGATTACTGGCCGACAGACAGACAACTGGACAGGTGAATCAAAATAAATGCTTGTAATAAATCTTTATTATTTCATAATTTCATGATATTTACTCTTATCAAATATCAGCAGCGCACGTTAATCATAGTGTCTTAAGTATTACTGCTAAAATAATGATAGTTTGTGAATCTTTAAGTGACGACTTACTTAAGACTCAAATTGTAAAACAAATTTTAGATTAAAAAATACCTAGGTAACCTTTTTTTTCTGGGGGGAAGGCGGCGGTTAAGTGGGGTTCTTACCCACTAAAACCTCCCCGGTGGCCCTTTCCTCGGTGCATGACGAGGGGCTCCGGGATCTCCAGTGGAACGCACCGGAGCCCCTCTGCACTGTGCTCAAGGAGAGCACGTCCCGGGGAGGTTACTCCCTCCCCCCCTGTGCCCTCGCAGCGCAAGGCGACACGGGCCAGCCGATGTCGCCTTCTTCCCGGGTCCACTTTGGTGGACGACTCAGGCCCCTACCCTTGTCGCCCAGTGAACCCGAGGCCCCTTTTAGTCGCCTTGTACGACAGGCAGGGGATACCGTAGTCTTATTCTTGAGAGCCGAGAACTCCGGCCCTCTCCCGATCCCGTTCTGCGGTCTCCTTCTGGGTCATTACTGACTTGCTTCGCTCAAGTTTTTATATTATGAAACTTATTTAATACGTTTAACTATACAAATTCGATTATAAATGAAGTCTTGATCCCAGGGTCGGTTCAATTCTCAACCAACTGTACCTATATACAAACAATGCCTTCTACTCCCTCTGTTTGTTTTTAGTCCCACAATAAAGCTTATAAATAAATGAATATTGTAACCATTGTACCGTTTTATATAGACATTTGTTAGCGTATCAGCACAGACCGCAGAAGTCATTCCCCATCCGCGGTCAAATTGGAACAACTGAATATTCAACGTAAGTTATTACCGCGAACGGTCCGAATAAATGGAAATTTATTCATTTTTTTTTTAATCTGCAGTAACAAAAACAGTACGGAACTGATTTAACTCATGTGAAAACCTATATTTAACATATAAAAAATAACTGCATCGCATAGCGCCCACACCCGGAGCGCAGTGAAATATAAGTAATCGGAGATTACTGTAATTTAATTACATTTAGCACATGTCTGATATCGTAATTTGTTTTTTTTTAAAGAAAGCTGGCAATATTTCTTTTTTTTTAAGAAATATTACTAACAATCTTGTTAACCATTCCAACTAAGCTTAAGCTTGTGCTAGGACATGGTTCCGATGGTGGATTCGAACCCACGACCTTACGATTCGCAGGCCGTACCCTAAACCATCTATTGTATCATAAATTTTCTCATTCATCTTTTAAATATTGTCAAACATGATCGAAGTGTCACTACTATAGAGCCGATAGTCGGTGTCCGGTCGCCTCAAGTTGCATAGTACGCTAGCAACCCGAGTTCGATCTCCGGTGCCGGCACCAATAAATTTGCTGTTGCAAATTTATGTGCCGACTTACGGAAACTGTACTTACTGACGGACGGTGAAAGAAAACATCTTAAGGAAACTTACATGTCCTAGAAAAATTTTCTTACACACAGCCTATATATTTGTATGATTATACTGTATGGGGACAATATTATGCGTGGGGCAACGTTGGGTTTATTGGTGTTGCTGGCGCTTTGTCTATGGCCTCAGCCGACCATGCGTCTGCTTATTTCCTATTCTATAGTCGAGTTCGGAGTGGGATCGTGCATCGACACAGAGATAAAAATGGCGCTTCTGACGGAGAAGAGGGAAAAAACAGGGCGTCGAGCGTAATAGCGTTCAACATTTGGTTTAATTTGAAGTTGATTTTTGTTTTTTGCTCATAAATATAGTTGTCAGAATGTATCTAGACTAGTTTTCCAGCTCGATAGCATGAATTCGCTATCCAGTTTATTAAGTTTATTAATCAGTAAATATATCATACTATTTTTGCAAGCAATTACGGTATACTTTACGACCTAACACACTAATTTTGTAAAAACACATACACTTCCTTAACTAGCGTTAAAATGGATTTCTATTTTACGCGAGTGAATACTAACCGCAACTAATCGAGCCGTACGTAGTAAAGACCGTCCTTGTATCATGGAATTTAATCTTGAGGGAAGTTGTTAAATTACACTTAATTGTCACCGCATCACGTGTCCACGTGAATTACTACAAATATTTAGTTTCTTTTATAATAACTTAAGTTAAGTTTAGGTTGTTTTTCGTAGTACTTCAGTTTACGGGGTAACGTACGCCCATCATGGGAAGTTTAAAAATAAATGATTGTTAAATCAAACTTCATAAACACCAATAGTTATATACAAAATGCAATATTTTTCAAGTATGTAAGGTATCGTTATTACAATTTTAATGACCATTAGAGAAGATTAATTTGTTCTATTTCCAAATTAATTTGTTTACTACTACTGCCTTCAATATTATCCATATAACCATAAGACAAAAGGCAATTTATATTTTACAGAACTGTTGGTTATTCGATGTTTATACTCGTATAATACACTAGCGTACCCAGCCCGCTTCGACGGGCAAGATTTTGCTTTATTTTATTTAAACAATAAACAAACATCATTAAACATTTTATTTAACTCTCACTATATATTAAATATTCATTTTCTTCTTTTCTCTTCTCGAGCGGGTGAAGATCAATACCTACACCCATGTTCATATCAATAAATACAATATAATTCTTATCATTAATACAAAAGCATATTAGATTCTTCTTCTTCCTGCCTAGCGTTTTCCCGGCCTACAGCCATGGTCCGCTTTCCTACTTAGTCTCCTCCACTTTGCCCGGTCTTCGGCATTCTCGTTTGTTAGGTGGTTCACTAACATGTCCGTTTTAACAACGTCCAGCCAGCGTTTCTTGGGCCTGCCACGGGGTCTTGGGCCTTGTACATTGAGGGCTAGGCATCTATTTCCGACATAGTCAGGCGGCCAGCGGTATATGTGGCCATACCATCGGAGACGACTTTCCTGCAGTTTGTCTGCTACGTCGCGGACTCCAAGGCTGCCCCGGATGTGTTCGTTACATATACGATCTAATCGCGTAACGCCGCACATCCAGCGCAGCATCTTCATCTCTGCAACGTGCAGCTGCTGGACATGTCTTTCGAGGGCTGCCCACGTCTCTCTGCCATACAGCAGGACTGGTCGAATGATGAAGCAAAAGCATATTAGATTAAATATAATAATAAGTTAATGTCAGAAATAAAAGGACGACGTACGGCTTGTTTAACAGTTCAAAAAGAGGAGTGCTCCGATTCGGTCCAGCCGTTTCGGAGCTTGTATGGAACATAGCCACACACTTTCTCTTTTATATATATAGACATATGACGTCAATTATCTCATGCAGAAAAAGAAAGCTTAACTTTTAAGAAACGTCTTGTGATATAACAGTATATTCAACGATAACAGTAAATGGCTAAAATCCTTAAACACAAATTCAGTTGCATTATCTTTTAATATAACATAATTTAAGTTACAAAAGAATTGTGCTAATGAGCCCATTCGATACGCTGACCACGTCCCGCCTTCAGCTACAGATGATACGCAGACTTCTTGAGGCTCAGTCATAAATTTTTCAAATGCACAAAAATATAAGACCAAATTTAATACCGCTAAAATTTATATATATTTAAAAGTTAAGATGTTGTCTTGTTTCTAAACACAAGTATATTTACGATTAAAAACAAAAACCGACTTAAAATCGAACCAAACGTTAAACGCTTTTACGCGCGGACGCCCTCTTTGTATTTCCGAATTATCATAGAACCTAACTAAACTCTCATTAAACTACCCTTACACCTACCTAGAGAAATAAATTTCTTTAAACAGATTTGGTGATTACTTTAGCGAAATAGAATTCTAGAAGGGTTCAGGGGTGCATGTTGCCCCCGAATGTAAATATTAAGACAGTTTTTTTTAATTTCTTTACAAATGCTTATTAATGATTCCAGCTGATTTTGTATGGATACGTAATTTTTGATGTTAAGGCACAATAGCCTATGAAAGCCTATTCACTCTTCTCTTGACATTCACATTGATCAGCATTTTAACAAGGAAATGACTTCAACAGACATCCAAATGTTGACCGGAAAGAAAGTCCTACGCGGGCAATTTATTCGTCCAGTAAGAAAATTAAATCGATTCGACTGTATCCGAGAGATGTCCAAAGAAACAGAATGGAAAATCGTCGTGCGTGATTTCGATTGCGAAATTAGATCATGTTAGACTTCATCGCATTGTGATTTTAATAGTACAATGGTAACATGAAGTGTGGTAGCTCAGTGTCAGAGCGGTCGCCTCGAGTTGCATAGTACGTTAGCATCCCATCGATCGATCCCTGGAGCCTTCTTGAAGTAAAATTTGTCAATTCATTATTTTGATAGAAAAAGCGTTTAGACCATCTAGCTAGGGCATTAGAGCTATCCTACTCTTGCACACTATATTTTGCGCTACAATGTATCACGCCAAAGTACAACTTTGTATTGTTTACAAGCAACTTGCTAAAGTTATATTAAATTTGTTACGTCCAGCGGAATATCGCTCGTGGGATTGTATTAACTACGTTATTAGATATGTTCTAACAATTAGCTTAATCCCTTAAGAGGATGCATGTGATTAACAGGCGCTGATTAATATTTTGATATAACATAGATTTCATTATGTCAGGGTTTCAATTATAATTAAAATGACAGCTGGAAACCTTTTTTTAGCTCTTTTTATAGCTCGAAGATTTCTGTAACTTCAGCTCTTTAGAGGTGGTCAGAAAAAAAGGGGGAAGGAGAAAATCCTTCAACCGTCGTACTGACCAGTTTAAACGAAAAAGAATAAACATCTCTTACTATACTCCGCTAATCTGCTGTGTACTGCCCAATTCAGCATGTAATAACATCGGCCCAAAATAAGTCCATGTAAATTTGTGGCCGGTGTAGGGTCTTGGGTTCACCACGCGTCACATATGATACATGACAAGCGTGGTGAGGTAACTAGAACTTCAGCGCTTTTAAGTACAAAAAAATCAATGGCTATAAAAATTGTGCCCCGTCTATGACGCTAAGCTTATAGTCATAAATGGGCCTTTATAAACTTGGTGAAAAACAAATAGTGACTCTTGTCAGTGTCTTCTTCGTAAAGGTTTGAAAGACATGAGAGCTTATTTTTTCATTATGTGCACAGCTAAGGGTTGGAATAACTTACCTGTCTTACCCTCCAATAACTTAATGTGAGTGACAAATGAATAGTCTTTTATAGGCGTGTTTGATCATCTAAGACTGCATTCCACTTCAAATCAATGACGCAAGCGTTTCGCTATCACGTCATCATTTTTCAAACAATCTTTTCCCTTACATTTCGATTTACAATTTATATTCGAAGCCTAGCACATATAGATAAATATGTTTATATGAAGGCAACAAAAATGTTTATTTAATAACACTCGGTGTTCTTGTTTTGTCATATAGAATCAATCTATTGAACTCTAAAAAGCAGTGTCTAGAAGGCCTGAAACTAAATGGTTTAGAACAAAGGCCGTCTTGAATAGAACCGTGGGTAACTAAGGTATTCCTAAAACTTAATGTGCCTTGAAATAACTTTCTCTTCGTTAACCTTCTATAACATATTTTATCTTATTTAAGTTTATTAAATTAATGATATTAATTTTATTAGTTACGAAGTTTCAAATCAAGTTCAAGTATAAAATTGAAATATTAGTTTCACAAAAAAAATGGCCCACCCTTCATAATTAAACTTCTGCCTTTAGCCGATTAAGACCTACAAAAATTAGCTGGACAAAAATTATAAATAACATTAATGGTGATAATATGTCTACACTCCCGGACACATCTATCGGCTCACACATTGTTTTAAGTTTTCACTGTCCTAGCTAAAAATAAATGTTAGGTGGAGCAATAAGTTTTTATGCAGTTTTAAAACTCATTTACTGATCATCTCTTTGGTATGTTTTTTTTATTTCAAATTTAGAATTAAGAAAAAAAGAAAATTCCAGTTCCTTGACTGTTTTCAACGATCCAAGGTAGGAAAAACTTTCTTTAATTCGCGAAAATTGGATTTTTTATGGACGTTTCTGATTATAGGTATTATAGGTATATCTATTAAAAGGATACTCTAAACTTTGAGCCAGTCTTGACCAAAAAATATGGATCGTAAGCTTGAAATTGCCGCCCAAGCTGTAGCACTTCTGCAGGCCGGGCACAGTCATACTACTGTCTGAAGAGTTTAGTTTTATTTATGTAAATCATCTTCAAAACTGCATAAAAATTATTGCACCACCTCACATTTATTTTTAGCTAGAGACCGTCAAAACTTAAAACGCAAGGTGGGCCGATAAAAGTGTCCAGGAGTATATGTACCAGATTCATCTATTTTCAACAACAAGGTAACCTTCAAGTCACATTAAACCGACTGTGCAATATTTCTCTTGTACAACTATTACATTGTTTTCTGAAACAGTCTATATGTATGCAAATTACATAATATTAAAAAGGTATTATAAACAACGGTATTATAGACAATTTGCATTCAGACAATGTAATACTTTGCGGCGGCGCCAATACCGGCACGCGATCTCGTACTCTGTCGTAAACGTCGCCGCTCATGGTTGTCAACACTCATTTGAATAAACATTTGTTCCATTATCATTCTTTAAAAACAAAAGTACAATGGTTACTGACTCTAGGTATCCGATGTTAAGCAAGTGACGGTAATTACTAAACTTTTTAATTTTTTATAACATACCTGCTTATACTTGTACACACGTATACACTTGCATGTGTATAAATTATATTTCTGAAAGGGGCTCACGTATAAGATTTTTACGAACACAGACAGACGGACATAGTGTTAAGGGGAATACATTGGCGTCAGGGAATTATGACCAGCTCTCTGAAGACTGGCTCACTGTGTATAAAGTGACCACCCTCACGTATAAGATTAGACTTATTTTAATAGACTTATGTTTTTTTTTATACTAAATAGGGTCACGTTTGGCTTCTATCTTGCTTGATGGAAGGCGAAGATGAAGCCTAGGATGGAGCACGTGATGGAGGTGTCTGTTCACATTGGACTCAAAGGTGTCCAGATTGTACCCGTGAGGAAAGACTGAACGCGGCAGAGAGTTCCATTCCTTAGCCGTCCACATAAGGAAGGTGGAGGCAAACCGCTTCGCGCGTATTTATGGAATGTCTACGATGTAAGGGTGCAACTGCTCGCCGCGCCTAGTCTTTCGGTGTTGGATTATATTTATATATATATATATATATATATATATATATATATAGATTATATTTAAGAGTCTAGTTAGAAAATCCAAAGAAATAGGTACAATTTTATTTTATTTTATAATCAAATTGTATTGAAAAGTAATGTGTATTTTTGTTTCAATAAATTATTTTTAATTTTTAAAACTAGTGCATCTTTTTAGAGAGGCGTTCATGCATCCAAATCAACTAAATAAACGTATAATTAAAACAACATGACATGACATTCGTTCATTTGTCGCACACATACTTTATGCAAATTTAAGACAGGAAAAGATATGGTTTTCTCATGGATGCCATTTTTAGAATGGATCATCAGCTTTGAAATAAAAAAGAATCATGAAATCGGTTCGTCCAGTCGAAAGTAATCAAGTATAAAAAAAACATACAGACGAATTGCGTACCTCCTACATTTTTGAAGTCGGTTGTAATTTTTTTTTTATTCATAAAATATTATGTTAAATATGTATTATGTAAAAGCCATTCGTCAATAGCTTAATGGTTTAGGGTACGATGCAAATCGCAAGGTCGTAGGTATAGGTCATAGGTATCTCCTAACACAAGCCTATTTAGCCCAGGGCTTCCACCCTCCGCAGGCGGTGAGTCAGGGTGCGCAGAAGGCGATACCAACGCTGCCCCCGTAATCCGAAGCGGGGCCAGGCTGGGTACCTGGCCCCCTAATGCTTCGGCGTCGTCGGAACTTCTCTAATTGCCGGAGAAGTCCCCTTTAGAGGAAGAAGTCTTTAAGAGAGAAGTACCGGCCGGTCGTTGATAGATCTGGGGCACTCTAATCATAACGCAACTAACTGATGGCATTTGCGGAAGGTTTAGCGGGTAGGATCGCCCAAACCGATTCCCACACATCCCTCCGGGCCCACCCAGGGTTCCGGAGGATGGTCCGTAAAAAGGATTCCGCCGAGTAAAAAAAAAGCCTATACTTATTTGGAATGGTTAACAATAAAGGTTATTAATATTTGTGAAAAAAAAATGTTGTAAGCATTTTTAAAATAATGCTCTTTATAAATCTTCACATCTAGCCTTATACGTGGGAATCGATGAACAACAACAGATATATATTGGTGACCTGATAAGCTGTCCATTACCTTAACCTAATTAAGCGTTCCATTAGTGCAATATACGAGTCTATTCACCTCTAATATTTCAAGACGTTACGACATTCAGGTCAGATGGGGCATAAAAGACTTAATTAACCAACCTTTTTTTTTTTTGTTGACGGGGAGGAAATCTTCACAAAGATACCCCGCCTTCTGGGGGGAAGGCGGCGGTAATGGGGGGATCTTACCCACTAAAACCTCCCCGGCGGCCCTTTCCTCGGTGCATGACGAGGGGCTCCGGGATCTCACGTGGAACGCACCGGAGCCCCTCTGCACTGTGCTCAAGGAGAGCACGTCCCGGGGGGAGGTTACTCCCTCCCCCCCCCCTGTGCCCTCGCAGCGAAAGGCGACACGGGCCAGCCGATGTCGCCTTCTTCCCGGGTCCACTTTGGTGGACGACGCAGGCCCCCACCCTTGTCGCCCAGTGAACCCGAGGCCCCTTTTAGTCGCCTTGTACGACAGGCAGGGGATACCGTAGTCTTATTCTTGAGAGCCCAGAACTACAGGGCTGTAATTAACCAACCTACTCGAACATATCTTTGATTAATAATTATAATTAGAAAATTAATGATCTAATTGTACGTATACAATATGATCAAAAGGAGTGAGTGCAAATCCTAGATAACGTTTGGGTATTTTTGTAACCGATAAGATATGTCCCACTGTTGTGCATAGTCTGCCACGGCCCTAGTGGGCTTAGAAATTTTTGTGTACTTACCCAGCGTGGACTTGGACAACATTTATCTTACGAGATAAAAGAAACTATCAAACAAAGTTATTATTTTAAGCTTTTATTATTTTAATTATTCATTGTCTTTTCTATTAAATGTTGAAGTCAGTAATTATAACGAGACAAATTAAATTAACAACTACTAGCGAATTTCGCCTACGTCGTGTCTCTGACGTTAAGTAATTAAAAACTGTATAATTTCACTCGGAGAGTTCGCAATTGCATATAGGTTGAGCCAGTCTGAGGTTGGAATGTCAAAGCTATATTAGCGGTAACTGCTGCATTTTATTTATTAAAGTGTAGGATAATAGTCTTCATGTCTGCATAAATCTAGAACACACTTGTTTTATCATATCTATCAACTAAATAGTTCTTCGTGGTTCGAGTAATACTTCGCGGTGGTACACTTTGTATGGCCGTATTTTATCGTGTATCATACAATAGATAAATTTACTTGTCTATTTGTAATAGATTCTGTGAACAGTCAGCCCTGTAGTTCTGGGCTCTCAAGAATAAGACTACGGTATCCCCTGCCTGTCGTAGAAGGCGACTAATAAGGGCCTCGGGCTCATTGGGCGACAAGGGTAGCGAGGGCACAGGGGGGCTTAACTCTTGAATCCGTTTAGAAATACATTATATATATATATATAGTGTTTGTCAAAGATTTTGAAAATATATTATTGTCTCTCGTGTACTAAGGGAATTTTCAATGATTTTTGAACAAAAACCAAACATTATCCAACATTTGAAAAGGTCGTTTGCAGAGCAAGCAGACCTGACGGAAATTTAGGGAGACCCGCAATGACCCCGACGCGACTGTTAGCATAAATTTCTTCATCTCAACGAGCGAGACTCAATTGTGTCTACAAATACTCAGTCTTATTGATTCAATTCATTGCAAAGAAATATATTTAATTTTTGTACTAGCCAAAGAAATAAATTATATAAAACTTATTACTTGCTGTGCCCGCGACTTTTACCGCGTGGAATTTGACGAATAAGTTAGTTTATTAAATTAATATCGTATAAATACGCTGCATAATACACGGCAGCGAATTCAGTAAAATACCTCTCAAATATAAAATAATAAAAGAAAATCTCTTTTCCTCATACATTTTGTATATTAATACAACCCTTGTGCCGCGTCAGACGCTAAGTGCTCCGTCGCGTCTCCCGTGTGATCTCTGTTCTCCATTTTAACTAATACTTACAACTCTTAAATTTCCGACAGCGCTCCGTTGCCGCAACTTTCCGCTCGCTGTTTACAATTTTAATTTGAATTCATGGGATGAACTAAACTATACACAAGTTAACTATAGATCTAACTAATTAATAACTTACAGTATGTACCTGAAAAATAACCTCCTTTTTTGAAGTCGGTTAAATAAAAATTAGCCTAAGCTACTCTTTGTTAGATCAGCTATCTGCCAGTGAAAGTCTCGTCAACACAGGGCCAGCCGTATATATACTTAGTACAAAAATAGCCTTAGCTTACTTCTCTAAGTTCAGTGCAAGCGTAATGAAAATTACACCCGTCTACCCTATAACGGTAAATTAACGTGAGAGCTTTATTCATTTATAAGATGCGGTCGAACAGTAAAATCCTACCTCCAGTAACCACATTCTCTACAATCGATTGTCTATAAAATAGAGCAGGGAATTTCCGTTTCAAACCGCATGTTGAATCGGAACCTGTCAATGGGTAATGCTTGTAGCGGCGAGCACAATCGGTTTTGTACAAAAGGTACAAAGTATGGCGCAAAACTACGATACAAAGGAATATATCTGCTTAGTTAATGAGTTTTACTATTAAAACAAGTATATTTACGAGTGAAAACATAAAACGACTTCAAATCGAATCAAACGTTATTAGGTGCGGACGCCCTCTTTGTATTTCCAAATTATCGTGGGAATATTATGAAATAGAATTAATCAGAACGTAACAAAACTTTCAATAAATTACTCTTAAAGTACATTTTATCCAATAAAAAATGAATCATCGCAATCCGTTGACGTGATATTCAGATATTTGTCCATCTGTGCTGTACATAAAGTTAAAGTTAAAGTTCTTCTATAAGCTCTACAGCCCTTTGTGAGCCTTGGCTTGGTTAAGCAACATCCTCCACCTCGGTCTATCCATGGCCGCAGTCCTTCAGGTTCCTATGCCAACTTCTTTAGCGTCTCGATTGACACTGTGTATCCAGCGGAGCTTAGGTCTTCCCCGACCTCTTCGACCTTCGGGGTCCCTCGTCATAACTGCCTTGGGTATCCTGGCTTCATCTATTCTCTGCACATGACCGGCCCATCTAAGCCTGTTTAATTTGATGTGCCCAGGTAGAGGTCATAAAGCTCCTGGTTATAACGGCTCCGCCATTGGTTGTTCTCGCACACAGCGCCAATGATACGCCTCAGGATTCGTCTCTCAATCACAAAGAGCGCGTTCTCATCGCCTCTACTAAGAGTCCATGACCCAGAACCATAAGTTAGAATAGGCTTTATAAGGGTTTTGTAGAGTAGCAGTTTCATTTTACGGGTTAGAAGTTTCGATCCCAGATATTTCAGGAGGCCGAAGTAGCATTTATTTGCCGCCAGAATACGTCTTTTGATTTCTGCAGATATGTCGTTACCATTGAACCCAGATAAACAAAGCTGTCTACTGCTGCAAAGGTTAAAGTTAAAGTTACAGCCTTTATATATGTCCCACTGCTGGGCAAAGGCCTTCTCTGTAAGGAAAGTTTAAGAACATAGTCCGCCACGCGGCCCTAGTGCAGATTGGCGGACTTCACATGTCTTAGAAAAATTTTCTAAGATATTTATATATGTATGTGTATTCTTAAACTACCCTACGATCCGTTTTTAGCCATTTAAAATCATTTAATAGTCTTGGAACTAAATTATTAATTCATATGACTCCGTAGCAGTTAGTTCACGATACTGTTACATATTGCCGTTATATATTTGTATATTATATTATAATTCTTAGATAATATCTACGAAAACACTACATCTACGTAAATTTATTAAGATAAGTTATTTTCATATGCGAAACTTTAAAATCTGTATTCGTTCTGTTACGAGCTCCTGGAAGCGACGAATCGATATTGAATGTTGGATGACACTTTATCTTTTTTCACAGCGAACTTCGATGGAATTGATGAAACACGGAACAGTTTTTTACGAGATAAATCATCAGTATCAATTAACGACTTAATCAGTTTAAAAGAAACTTGTAAACAATAATTAAAGTTGTCTGAAATGGTAACTAGATTCTTTTCGTGTTTTCGACTGACTTCAAAATAGACCTCCTCTTTTGATAAGAAAGTATTGTTATTATGATCAGAAATCTTATTTTTACACCTTAATGTAGTCAATTAACATTATACACACGTAGAACATTAATATTGTGAACTGGGTTACGGCTTCCATGTCTCTTTTTCCACGTTTGAACTAATAGGCCCATAGATAAATCAATTTAGTACATACCGCTCTCCGACAACTTTCTCCTTTTATTGCCTCCATTGCGCGTTATCGCAATTTCTATAATTACGCTCCACTTCAGGCGGTTATTGTATAACTTAAAATATAAACTCTCGAATTTATTTTAGACACATAAAATACAATAATTGTGTATAGTTTTGAAACGATTATCACGACTTGTTTTATTGGATTTCGTTTTTATTTATTCTAATAAGTAGCAATTGCCCTTTATTTTGTTAAAGGGTTTATGGAAGTACTCTCTTCTTTTCTCTCTATACTCTTCTTTTAGGGGTTCTTAAGTTCTCGTTAATTCGTATTCGAAAGCAGAAAATAGTAAATTGTTGCCATCGTGTAAATGAAACCTTAAAATTAGTTCAATGTAAAAATTATTTAGTTTTTATTATATTATTTTTTTTATTTACTTATATTATTTGTTATAAATAATATAAGTAAATAAAAAAAATATGATATTCTATCAAGCGGATCGAAAATAACTTGCTTCAAACTTGCACAATAAGTTCATTTAATTGCATAGTTGTTCTTCTACGATTAATAGAATTATGGATCAGCCTCGAATTATCATCATTCCATCCAATATGTAAGAAAACTAGAAAATTATGCATATTTTTATTACTTCTATTCTCTTCTCGAGCGGGTGAAGTTTATTGCGTACACTCATGTATATATCAGTAAATACAATATCATTCTTATCATTTATACAAAAATATATGGGCTCAAGTTAATGACAGAAATAAAAGTACAACGAATACCTTGTTTCACAGTTTAAAAAGTAGAGTGCTCCGATCGTCACCAAACTTTACAGGATTACTCGCCAGGTCAATCTAAAGATTTCCCTAAAAGTGTCATTGAAATCGGTCTAGCCGTTTCTCAGCCTATACGGAACATACCCACAAACTTTCTCTTTTAAATTATATGTAGATTTATTACTTTTACGTTTTATGTGGGTTAATGTTTCCGTTATATTCCGTCCGTATTGTACTAGTTTCGTTATATTTACTGGGGCTACAGGTTATTTACGGAGTAACGGCGCACACCATTAATCATAACAGGAACATGGCGCGTGCAATAATTTACTGTCACCTTTTCGATCAACACCATCTTTTGTAGACAAGCTTAATCTTCTTATTTAAAGTTTCATGTATGTTCTTTCTATCAATTTGCGATGTGGAATTAGAGAAAGAAATTTTTATTTATACATACAAACAAAACATACATAGATAAGAATATATATCGAATTAAAATAAATAAAAATGCAAGGGTTACTCTTACCACTGACTTTAGCCGCCGTGCTAGGTCATAGACTTATGTTACGAACAGCTAAGGACTTCTAAAACACTACACATCAATACTAAAGATAAGTTATTATATACAATTATTTGTAACACTATAGACATGTTCTCGACACAGGTAAGGAGAAAAAAAAAAACAAATAATAGAACAAATACAAAATAATATAAAATTTAATTAACAACAAATACCGTCGAAAAGGGGTGACCTCAGTGCTGTGCTAAGTCTACTTTGATTTTCCGCCAAAAACCTACATCGAGATCGAGAGTCGGACACTATCCGGTTATGTGTATAACTATAAATATGTTGTTATATTGTAGATATACACTTAAAGGTATTACGTACAATTATAGTTTACAGTACCTTAGTTACCTGCTTTTAAGAATTTGCTAGCGCAGCATTATCAATCAATTTCGTCGGTACCATGATACCTGTATGCTTTAGTAAGTTAAGTTATTTATGTGGGTATGTTAAGTGTAGGTTATTGATAGATTTGTTATGTTATTTGAACGCCATCGTCCTGTTTTGTTCATACATTTCCTGTCCATACACAGGTTGCCTGGAAGAGATCGCTCGTAGCAATAAGATGAGCTGGTGTTTTTTTTATTTTTTTTTATGACGAACTACACAGATTGGCCAGAGAAGCTGGCTTTAACTGCTTCACCGGATTGAGAGGTGCCATAGCTCTTAGGTATCTTAGGCTGAACTTCTATCGCTGGTAACTCGACACTAGGGTCCCCCTGGTGAGGGGCAACCTCGGCGTGGACGATTACTATGTTACGGGGAAGCGTTCCGATCCGAGGGCGCCTGAAAGGGCCGAACCACGACTCGATCGGTTGCTATTTCACGGATAATCTAAGGGACATTCAAAAGGTAAACTAAGTTCGAATGCCACTTCGGGAAGCGTTGGCGCTGGGAGAAGAAGTGGCCGAAGAAACTCACACAGCAACACCCCTAACATCTAAGAGGTGGGGCCTACCCATAAAATAACGGCGTTTTACAACGAATTGTAAATGGTACCTTAGTTATGTAACGCCTTTTGTTTGTTTTTGGTGTACAATAAAGTTATATCTATATATCTATAGTAAATAGTTCTAACTGGGATATATAAACAGTAGCAACTACACCAAAGTTGCTTCAAACCTGTTTTTCGACTATCCTATCGCATCCCCTACCTATTTTAAGAAAGTATATAAATTAGCAATTGTACATGCATTCATTTTGGAAAAATTAAAAGAATTTTTAATGAGAAAAATAATCAAAATATTAAAAGTGCTTTGCATGGATGAGCCGGCGCGATCGGAGATTCAAAATGTGAAAGTATTTGTGGACTGCTCTCGTTATTACTCAACAGTAGATAAGCATGTTCTCTTGCTCTTTATTCTATAAAAAAAACAATTGTGTAGACGCTTCTTAATTTTACATTTCTTTTACTACCTCTAAAAACTCTGTGTATATGATCAATAGATTTTATTTTAAAAGTAAAACATTATCTCCACTTTAAAACATAATTTAAAGTGCAACAAAATAAATTTTATTGGGAAATATTTACAATAACACATAGTTCTACATCTATAACAATAATTTTAATATTTAAAAACTATAAATAATAGGTAAAACTACTAAATAAATTGTATATTATAATAGAACATTAAATTGGATTTTTTTTTTAAAGAAAGCTAGCAATATTTCTTTTTTTTTTTTCAGAAATATTACTAACAATCTTGTTAACCATTCCAATTAAGCTTAAGCTTATGCTAGGACATGGTTCGCGGCAATAGTCGAATGGTGGATTCGAACCCACGACCTTACGATTCGCAGGCCGCACCCTAACCCATTAGCCTTTACTGCGCAAAAACATAATTATATTACGCGAATCATGTGTTGTATGCCGTTAGCAAGTCCAATCGACTTCTATTTCATAATTTAAAAAAAACCCATTAGGCTATTGACGCTTTTTAATTATAAGATATCCTTAGGTTTTTAAATTAATTTTTAAACTAAAATAAACCCAAAAGATGCTAACCAAATTCTCATTCTATAGCCAAATTAAAACGACAGTTCTGTCAATCTCCTGACAAAACTCAACCGCTATCGACGCCTACATTTCACAGCCGTGTTTAAAAAATGGCAACATTGTGAAGTGTGCGGAAAAAGCTGGAAATTCAACGTTGCATTTACGTCGGCACGTTTGTCGGTGTCGACTTTCCATTGAGAGCTGGAAATGGAACGTTATTTAAGTGCTACGTGTGACTTTGATTTCAGTACTAATCACGTAGAACAGCTTAGGCGACGAAACGTCTGTCATTTATGCCCAATTTTATGTCACGTTCTTTATTAGGTAGTACATTAATAGTTTCATTTGCATATAAATTAATATTATTGCCTTGTTACAGCGTATATATATGTTTCCCACTATTGGACACAAGCCTTCTGTACCTGACACTGAGCTTTTTTGGACGAACTAACACAATTGGCACAGAGAAGCTGGCCTTTACTGCTTCACCGGATTGAGGTGGCATAGCTCTCAGGTCGCTAAGCCTGAACCTCTATCACTAGTAACTCAACACAAGGGTCCCCCGGTGCCAATTGGAAAGAATGCACTTCACGAGTAGTTTGATGAGAGTTTAGTTAGGTTCTGATTTTATTCTATTTAGTAATATTTATACTATAATTCGGAAATACAAAGAGGGCGTCCGCGCGTAATAGCGTTCAACGTTTGATCTGATTTGAAATCGGTTTTGTTTCTGCTTGTAATTGTTGTCTTGTAATTGTTGTCTTGTAATTGTTGTCTGCTTGTTAATATACTTATGACATATATGGTAATAGAAATATTTATTTGACTAGAGAACTCGACGTTCTCTTACAAAGTGACAATTTTCCAGACACTGTATGGTAATTTAAGTAGACGTAAGCAAAACTTACCGACAGAAAAAGTTGCAAATCCTCTATAATTTATACGTATACATGATTTATAAGACAATAAAATGTTATGTGTTCTTTTTATTGATATTACAGCACTTTTATTGAGAAAGTGACTTCACTTTAGCCACAAACTTTAGCTGAAGTTATGATCATTGAATATTTATTTCGTGGTTAGCAGTTGGAAGGTAACCGTGCTTTTATTAGTATTTATAGTATATATATAGAAAATATAAGTAAGGGCGCATATTTTAACCTTCCTTTTAAATCGAGAGGGGTAGACAGTGAGCTTTCGCCTTCCACTTCTAGCTTGAAGGATCTAGTAAGCTTGGCTTAGTTAGTTAGCTTGTAACAAACATATGTGACATTTGTGCAAATCGCCATACACCGGGCACAATTTTGGCTGTTTTTTTCGTAAAAACACTTGCTCCTCTGTTTATACCGTCAAAATCGCCGTTCCAGACATTAGCCGGAACAAACAAATAGACACACAAACAAAAATTTTAAAAAAATGTTGTTTCAGAAATATATCGTCTATACAGTCAAATGCATGTAGTAAGTAGCGGTTATTATAATATTACAAACAGACACTCCAATTTTATTTATTTGTATAGATCATTGTCTTGTATTATTGTATATATCTATATCTATATATATCTATATCTATATATATATATATATATATATATATATATATATATATATATTATAACACACGCAAGCTCTCTTAGAACAATTGAATAATAAAATAAAAGAAAGATGGAAGCAAATGGTGCGGCAGGAAAAACGTAATAACGAATAACATAGTCAGGGGAATCATCCTTTAGCTGAGCGCGAAACTTTATCGCAACGACTCCATTCGTTCCTTTATTTAGCCAATCTTTAGAATGTGGCAGTTTTACGTATGTCACTTGATCTTATTGTTCATTGCTTTCATAACATTATTTTTACGCGATGCTGTGTGTATTTTGAATTAATTGTTGTAATATAATATATACATTTCGTGGCGGTAGCTTAATGTCCGTTGAATTGTACGCTAGCAACCCGAGTTCGATCTGGTGCCCGCACTAATGTATTTGTTTGTTACAATTTTAAATGCCGATTAACCACCCGCTCAGCGGTGAAGGAAAACATCGTGAGCAATCCTACATGTCATAGAAATCTGCCCCGTGAAGGCTGCCAATTCACACTAGGGCCGCCTGACCGACTATACTTTTATACTCGTTTTACAGAGAAGGCCTATGCCCAATAGTGGGACATATATATACGTAATACTTTGTTACATTGATGATACTCTTAATTGTTGTAGCTTTCCAATTGTATTTTAACCTGAGCCCTGACATAGTTCTTTCCTTTCCTTTTTGGCATTAAACCTGTTTGATGCTCAATTTTCTGTGTTAGTGGCCAGTTCCAGCAGGCAGCCGTAGGTGAGGCATAGAAGTATACAAGTGCTGTAGACGGTTTTCTTTACGGAGATGGGTTAAGATTTATTTTTTATAATTTCCACGAGAGACTAGTATCTTTGCCAGGTATTATTTACTACTTCTTTAATTGATAAGTCTTCCACAGATATGACTTGACCTAAAAAAATATACCACTAGTATCAATCTGTGCTCGTAGAATAAGACTACGGTATCCCCTGCCTATCGTAGAAAGTGACTAAAAGGAGCATCGGGTTCACTGGGCGACAAGGGTGGTGGCCTTTGTCGTCTGCCAAAGTGGGCGGCTGGCTCGTGTCGCCTTACACAAGGTAATCAAAATATTAAAACTGCTTTGCATGGATGAGCCGGCGCGATCGGAGACTCAAAATGTGAAAGTATTTGTGGACTGCTCTCGTTATTACTCAACAGTAGATAAGCATGTTCTCTTGCTCTTGATTCTATAAAAAAATCAATTGTGTAGTCGCTTCTTAATTTTACATTTCTTTTACTACCTCTAAAAACTCTGTGTATATGATCAATAGATTTTATTTTAAAAGTAAAACATTATCTCTACTTTAAATCATAATTTAAGGTGCAACAAAATAAAACTTATTGGGAAATATTTACAATAACAGATAGTTCTACATCTATAACAATAATTTTAATATTTAAAAACTATAAATAATAGGTAAAACTACTAAATAAATTATATATTATAATAGAATATTAAATTGATTTTTTTGTGTTAAGTTTCAGCAATATTTCTTTTTTTTTTCAGAAATATTACTAACAATCTTGTTAACCATTCCAATTAAGCTTAAGCTTATGCTAGGACATGGTTCGCGGCAATAGTCGAATGGTGGATTCGAACCCACGACCTTACGATTCGCAGGCCGCACCCTAACCCATTAGCCTTTACTGCGCAAAAACATAATTATATTACGCGAATCATGTGTTGTATGCCGTTAGCAAGTCCAATCGACTTCTATTTCATAATTTAAAAAAAACCCATTAGGCTATTGACGCTTTTTAATTATAAGATATCCTTAGGTTTTTAAATTAATTTTTAAACTAAAATAAACCCAAAAGATGCTAACCAAATTCTCATTCTATAGCCAAATTAAAACGACAGTTCTGTCAATCTCCTGACAAAACTCAACCGCTATCGACGCCTACATTTCACAGCCGTGTTTAAAAAATGGCAACATTGTGAAGTGTGCGGGTGCTTCGAAATTCAACGTTGCATTTACGTCGGCACGTTTGTCGGTGTCGACTTTCCATTGAGAGCTGGAAATGGAACGTTATTTAACTGCTACGTGTGACTTTGATTTCAGTACTAATCACGTAGAACAGCTTAGGCGACGAAACGTCTGTCATTTATGCCCAATTTTATGTCACGTTCTTTATTAGGTAGTACATTAATAGTTTCATTTGCATATAAATTAATATTATTGCCTTGTTACAGCGTATATATAGGTTGTCAAATATCTCCCTTCCGCATTTTTGTCTTTTGAATTTCGCGGCTATGTACAAAGCGCTACAGAGCTCGTATCTAGCAATACTATACATAATTTGAAAGGTCTTGACATAACCTACAACGCTATGCATAATTAGTTTGGATATTGCGTTCAACAGTTATAGACGTGTAAACATGTATTTCACTAACGCCGAAATTCGCGCTATTTTAAAGTTTTCCTTCGCAAATCCGCTAGAGAAACGTTCCGTGAGATTAATGGTGTTTTGGGGGATGGTACTCTATCACTTCGAACCACGGAGGAATGGTTTCGACGATTCAGAGCCGGTGAAACGACACCATGGATAAGCCAGCCGGCGGAAGACCTGTGACGACAAATACCGATCAATTCATGGACTACATCGAGTTAGACCGGCATGTGGCATCTCGTGACATCGCCCAGAGATGGAGTTAATACCAAACCATTTTAAACCTTCTGCAGAAGGCTGGATACAAAAAGCTTGATGTTTGGGTGCCGCATGATATGACGCAAAACCTTCTGACCGAATCAACGCCAGCGATATGCTGCTGAAACGGAACGAACTCGACCCATTCTTGAAGCGGATGGTGACTGGCGACGAAAAATGGATCACATACGACAATATCAAGCAAAACGGTCGTGGTCGAAGGCCGGTGAATCGTCCCAAACAGTGGCCAAGCCGCGAATTTCGGCGTTAGTGAACTCCATGTTTACACGTCTATAACTGTTGAACGCAATATCCAAACTAATTATGCATAGCGTCGTTTTGTAGGTTATGTCAAGACCTTTCAAATTATGTATATTATTGCTAGATACGAGCTCTGTAGCGCTTTGTACATAGCCGCGAAATTCAAAAGACAAAAAGGCGGAAGGGAGATATTTGACAACCTATATGTCTCCCACTGTTGGACACAAGCCTTCTCTGTACCTTATAAGGGTAACGACTTAAAACTGCAACATAAAAATTATTTGATCATATTTATTGGGGATAAAACTCGAGTTGCCAGCGTATTTTGCATCTTGACGCCGCCCCCCAACACTGAGTTTTTTGGACGAATTAACACAGTTGGTACAGAGAAGCTGGCCTTTACTGCTTCACCAGATTGAGAGGAGCTTTTCGGTCTTGTACTAGGACCTTTATATATATTTAGAAGACAGATGCTTGACCGGACGAGTATAACAAGTACATTTACAAACAAAAACCGATTTCAAATCAAATCAAACGTTAAACGAGCGAACGCCCTCTTTGTATTTCCGAATTATAGTATAAATATTACGAAATAGAATAAAATCAGAACCTAACCAAACTCTCATCAAACTACTCGTGAATTGCATTCTTTCCAATTGGCACCGAGTGGACCCTTGTGTCGAGTTGCTAGTGATAGAGGTTCAGGCTAAGCGATCTAAGAGCTATGCCACCTCTCAATCCGGTGAAGCAGTCAAGGCCAGCTTCTCTGGCCAATCTGTGCAGTTCGTCAAAAAAAAATCTTTCCAATAACAAATTAATCATCGTAATCGTTTAGTGTGATATTGAGTTATCCGTCCATATACTAATGCAAATTTAAGACTTATTTTCTCATGGACTACATTTAAATGGGACCAAAAGGGAAGCACCTGCTTTCGAGTATAAAATAAATTATAAATTGGTTCACCCTATCAAACGTTATGCGGTGACAAACATAAAAAAAAAACATATAGATTAATTAAGAACCTCCTTCTTTTTGAAGTCCGTTAAAAATGGCGGGAATCAGTGATCCTGGAGGGAATTAGTGATCCAATCAGATTGCCAAATTGAAGGGTACTCAATTCTGAATAAGAAATAACTAAAGACATTGTTATAGATGGGAATCAATGAAATATTTTACAATACACATCGATAATAGGATAAGGAAATGCCGTCTAACCAATAAAGCGAATGCAGGGAACAATGCAATCCAAAATGCAACAAAACGATATTGCCAATACCTCTCAAAAGGTATTCAAATGCCCAACATTCTTGTAAAGGAAAGTTCAAATCTAGTTCTTCTAAATTGACTAAGGAGAAATAAAAATTGAAATGCGAATACAAAACATGAAATGATAAATTTGTAAACAAACTATACAAGAATATATTGCTGTTTAGCAATTTTAATAATGTTACCGTTAAATGTTGTCGTAGTAGTTTTCTACTTGCTATTAGACATAGACATAGACACTTTATTTATGGCATAACAATACACAAACACATCACATATATTATTCACATTCCACAAAATATAGCAAAAAAAGAAAGAAAAATAAACACAATACAATTAAAGGAAGGAACAGACAAATAGGATATGATGCCAATTTTGGACACCGTCTCAGCACGTGATGTCGCAAAGATGCGACAGCGCTGATTTTCAGCGGTGCCCAGGACTACCCAAAGTCGTGCGCGCGCGATACTACCTACATGGAATATATACACTCTAATAAAAAATATATAATTACGCACCCTAACATACTTTGCACCCGTAGACTTAAGGTGCTTGAAGGTCAAGACGGCAGCTTATATAGACATAGACATATAGACATAAAATACATTAGACAAAAGAGTCTACACTTATCGTAGAAGGCTGTAAACCTATTTACGATCCCGTCGCCATACAGGAAAATTTTTATCAAGAAAAGCTTAGCTCGACTACTGTCACTCCTTCATATCTGAGCTTTCCTAAAGTATTATTAATATTAAGATGTCATTAGAGTTTTAGCAACCACGAGTTAGAAAATCGCACGTTGAATAACAACTCAAGATGAACTTCTTTCTCGAAAAGAAGTGCGCTAAGTTACGCTACGCTTATAATAGAAGTGGGGCTCCACGCTCTAATTGCCCTCCTTCGTTTGTCCTGATGGTGCAAATCAGGGAGACTGACGACATTGCCTTAACTCAGATAAATAGCTGAGTGATTTTACGCGGTATTCCCTTCACCTTACCTTTATCTAGATAAAAAAAATATAAATGGTACATTGGATCTAAATTCGGACGCCCAGTTAATTTTTTTAAGCAATTTCACCCCATTTTCAACCGACTTCAAAACGAGGAGGTACTCAATTTTTCAATATATTTATTTTTATGTTTTTGTTATTTTACCTAATATCTTTTGAGCGGGGTGAACCGATTTTGATGATTCTTTTTTTTTGTATTTGAAAGCTAGTGTTTTCCATGTGGTGGCATTTAAACTTGGTCCAAACCTGTCAATGGCAACGATGAGAAAACTAATTTATATAATGAATACGTGGAAACGATTGTTTAGAGCGTCTTGTCGTGCAGGGCAAAGTAGAGGGAAGCAGACCACGAGGTAGATCGCCGATGCGATGGTTGGATCAGGTGCGGAGTATGGTGGGTGCTCCCCTCCACGAATGTGCCCGATTGACGACCAGCAGGCGGAGGTGGCGAGACGTCGTGCGGCGGGTGCTGTCTGCTGCCCAACCCACCGGATCATGATGATCACGACCACTCTGACAAGAGTGAAACGACCAAGAAGATAATGAATAACTCAATATCACGTCCACCGATTTATGGAATTTTACGGAAATACAAAGAGGGCGTCCGCGCGTAATAGCGTTCAACGTTAGATTCGATTTGAAATCGGTTTTTGTTTCTGCTTGTAATTGTTGTCTGCTTGTTAATATACTTGTGACATATATCGTAATAGAAAAATTTATTTGACTAGAGAACTCGATGTTCTCTTACAAAGTGACAATTTTCCAGACACTGTATGGTAATTTAAGGAGACGTAAGCAAAACTTACCGACAGAAAAAGTTGCAAATCCCTCTATAATTTATACGTATACATGATTTATAAGACAATAAAATGTTATGTGTTCTTTTTTATTGATATTACAGCACTTTTATTGAGAAAGTGACTTCACTTTTAGCCACAAACTTTAGCTGAAGCTATGATCATTGAATAATTATTTCGTGGTTAGCAGTTGGAAGGTAACCGTGCTTTATTAGTATTTATAGCATATATATAAAAAATATAAGTAAGGGCGCATATTTTAACCTTCCTTTGAAATCGAGAGGGGTAGACAGAGACAGCTTTCGCCTTCCACTTCTAGCTTGAAGGATCTAGTAAGCTTGGTGACAAACATATGTGACATTTGTGCAAATCGCCATACACCGTGCACAAATTTTGAGTGTTTTTTCGTAAAAAAAACACTTGCTCTTGTGTTTATCCCATCAAAATCGGTCCAGCCGTTCCAGAGCCATTAGCCGGAACAAACAAATAGACACACAAACAAAAATTGAAAAATAGTTATTTCAGTAATATATCGTCTATACAGTCAAATGCATGTAGTTAATAGCGGTTATTATAATATTACAAACAGACACTCCAATTTTATTTATTTGTATAGATCATTGTCTTGTATTATTGTATTCATTTATATATATTAAAACACACGCAAGCTCGCTTAGAACAATTGAATAATAAAATAAAAGAAAGATGGAAGCAAATGGTGCGGCAGGAAAAACGTAATAACGAATAACATAGTCAGGGGAATCATCCTTTAGCTGAGCGCGAAACTTTATCGCAACGACTCCATCTGTTCCTTTATTTAGCCAATCTTTAGAATGTGGCAGTTTCACGTCATAGGGTGAATACTTCTTTTGTGCTGGATTAAGTTTCCTAGAAAAGAAAGCTAGAGGCTGCCACCCTTTGTCCTCCCTAAATTGCTGCAACGCAGCACCTAAAGCGGTGTCGGACGCGTCCGTCACGACAGCGAGTTTAGCGTTGCAATCGGGGTGTGCGAGGAGAGCTGCCTGGCATAGGCCTTTCTTGCAATTAATGAAGGCTTCTGACTCCTCGGACGTAAAATGAACGGGATGCGAGCCTTTCACAGAACCTTCTAACAGTGCATTCAGAGGAGCTTGGTCTTTTGCAGCGCCGGGAATGAATCGCCGATAAAAATTAAGCATTCCAAGGAATCGACGGAGCTCGCGTACAGTTTTAGGAACAGGAAAAGTCTGAATGGCATCAACCTTGGCAGGGAGGGGCTTTGTACCTTCGGCTGAAATAAGATAGCCTAGAAAACCACCTCTGAGGCACCAAAACACACTTAGAAGGATTGATTACCATGCCATAATCCTGCAGCCTGGTGAACAGCGTACGGAGGTGTCTTCTGTGTTCTTCTGGATCCCTCGAGAAGACTAAAAGTCGTCCAAGTACGCATAACAGAAATCCAAATCCCTTAGCATCTCATCCACAAAACGCTGAAACGTCTGTCCGGCATTACGTAATCCGAAGCTCATGTACGGAAATTCGTAAAGACCGAACGGCGTAGAAATCGCAGTTTTGTGGATGTCAGCTTCGTTTACAGGAATTTGGTGGTACGCCTTCGTCAGATCGATGGTGGAGAAGACCTTGCATCCTGAAAGGCTGTGGGAAAAATCCTGATGTGGCGAATAGGTACCTATCGGGAACAGTTCTTGCGTTAAGCATTCTATAGTCCCCACAGGGACGCCAGCCATTATCCTTTTAAGGGGCAAGGTGAAGGGGAGAAGCCCAGGAAGACTCGGAGGGTCTGGCTATGCCGCTCTCCAGCATAGAAGCAAACTCCTCCTTTGCGATTTTTAATTTGTCTGGGGCTAACCTACGGGGAGTACAAGAAATAGGTGGGCCGGGTGTAGTTCGAATGTAGTGTACTGTATTGTGTTTAGGTGTGCGATGTGTACCAGGTGGGCGAGTGATGTCGGGGTATTCGCGTAGTATGTCGTGATAATCAGACTCACCAGTTACGCATTTTACCGAAGAAATGATATCCGACGGTCGTGCAAGCGAAGCCACGGTCGACAAGCTAGTGCTATTGTCGATTAGACGTTGGTTCCTGCAATCAACAACTAAGTTAAAAAATGATAAAAAATCCACACCTATTATCGCCTTTGTTACGTCGGCCACAATAAATTGCCAGTGAAAGTCACGGCGCAAGCCTAAGTTTAAAACTAAGTTGACATGCCCGTATGTTGTTATGGGCGTGCCGTTAGCGGCACACAATCAAAGTCCGTACGAGTACGGCGGTCTTTAAAATAAATGCGGGGAAACACACAAAGATCACTACCCGTGTCCACTAAAAATTGTACTTTTGTCCTTTGTCCGTCACAAATAAGCGACCACTATTGGCGCAATCGTCGGCCGCCATTATCGATTGCCCGTTGAGTTTCCCGACCCGAAATCACACGGTTTCACACATCTATCCGCCTTGTCACCGAATTTAGCGTGGTACCAGCACAGGATACTTGCGGTAGTTGGAGTGGGAACGATTTCGATCGAGAACGACTTCGGTTACGCCCGGCTGCCCGACGATGACCACTTCTAGACATTTGAGCGATCTTGTCCGTGAGCGCGGCGACTTGCCTCGTCAACTCGGCGATCTGGTGCTCAACAGCTGGTTCACTGCGCCTACCTGATGGGCTGCTCCTGAGGTTGAAGCAACCTGATGAGTTGGAGGGACGACGTCGTGGACCCGGTCTGCTAACTCAGCTAACTCCTCCAAGTTGGCTTTTGGCTGGGAAGCTATGATGGTCTGGGTACCAGAGGGTAATCGGCTCGACCAGATCGTCCTCAGGAACTCCTCAGGAACACCGGGACCAGCCAAGTTCTGGAGATGTCGTAGGAACTGCGACGGTTTGCGGTTTCCCAACTCCTCGTGGTCCAAGAGCTGCTTAAGCTTCTTCTCCCGCGATGCAGACAAGCGCTTGATAAGCTCCGACTTCAGCTTGTCATATTTGTTGGTCGACGGTGGGGAGGTTATGATATCCTCAACCTCCGCGGCGTACTCTGCTTCCAGCTGTCCAATGGCGTAGAAAAATTTGGTTCCATCCGCGGTGATATTGGCCAGCTGGAATTGGCCTTCAAGCTGCGCGAACCAAAGCGCGGGTTTTTCCGCATAAAATGGAGGCACTTTAACACCGACGCGAAATGTCTCCGACGCCATTTTGCCGTCTTCACTCTCCGAGTTACTCATCTTTATGTTCTAAGCGGGGTCACCAATGAAGCAGCGGAAGGGATGAAGAGAAAGAAATACTGCAGATTGAAGAAGGTGTATTTTGAAAGGAAAGTGATAGATACAATTTAGGCATACACGAAAGCAAAAACGTAATGAGCGGCGAGCGAGTTATGAGCGCGGCGGACATGCGAATGCCAGGGATCGGTTAAGCAGACTGCGGCGGCCGGCTCGATGCGCCGACGCCCGAAGCTCCGCCCATCGGCGACCGGTTCTCTCGCCGTTGCGAGTTGCTACGCGCACGGTATTCACTATATAATGAAAACGTTCGCTTGTCCGCTTCAACACACAAATTTGTATAAACATAAGAAATTAATATTTATATTATAGATATTGTTTTATATTGCCTATTTAATTACAATTTTATATATTTATACATACTAAAACTTTATTTATATTTTCCTATTTTATTTATACAATATTATATATATTAATGTACCTTACTTATTATGTATACAAATAAATACAAGTTATGTTTCTATTATTAACGTTAGGTAATACTAAGATATAACAAATAGAATTACTAACGCTAATTATTATTATAACGTACAAATATAGAATACTAACACTAATATTAATTACAACCAATTGTATGTAAAATTAACAATAAATAAGTAGAGGTACGCCACAAAACAATAGCACCCCGTTGGCCCAAAAGGATAAGCAGAGATTATGGTTTTCCATTAAAGTATTTCCACTTCTAAACAATCGGTATGAACCGATTTTTTAGAAGTGGAATGAAATTTTGTTTTTTTTTTCAAAAGGTTTACTTTTAAATAGTTTTAATGTTGCCAACATGCCTGAATGTGAAAGACGAGAGAGTAATAAGCGCCCGAACTTCGTAACAGAACTATAATACTTCCCAAATATAAGAAAGCTGCGTAATAAAGCTTATTTTTGGGATAGACTTGATTTCAAATACGTTTTTATAATTGTTTAATTATATAGATGTTTTAATGCCATGGGCGGTGACGCCATCATTGTCTTAATGTCTAGGCCGTCGTATGAAACTGTGATACAATTCTGTTATTGAAACGTAAATATCTAGCTTATTTATAAAATGAAATATATTACGCAACTCCTTAGATGTTAGGAGCGTTACTGGAGTTTCTTCGGCCACTTCTTCTCCCAGCGCCAACGCTTCCCGAAGTGGCACTTAAAGTTAGTTTAGCTTTTTAATGTCCCTTAGATTATCCGTGAAATAGCAACTGACTGAGTCGTGGTTCGGCCTTCTCGGGCACCCTCGGATCGGAATGCCTACGCGTAACATAGTAACCGTCCAAGCCGAGGTTACCCCTCACCGGGGGACCCCTGTGTCCAGTTACTAGCAATAGAGGTTCAGGCTAAGCGACCTAAGAGCTGTGCCACCTCTCAATCCGATGAAGCAGTCAAGGCCAGCCTCTCTGGCCAATCTGTGTAGTTCGTCATTAAAAATATATATATATTACATACCGCATTTGCATGTCTCATCAGATCATTTCGTTAGATAAAAGAATAAGAGAAGAAAACTTATCTAAGAATTCCCTACGCAGTATCTCAGTATTGCCCGCAATAACTCGATGCGGCCGCAATTCGCCCAATACGAATTCGTGAGGACACATTCCACGCAGTGAATGCGTACTATTCAGAGCGGTACCGTCGTTACACTACGCACAATGCTGGCAACATTACAGCAAACAAATTTAATGTAAACCCTAAGTATTTATAATATACTACCGGGTATTGTATAACGTGAGCCTTTAAAGTTAGAACTAGTAACTAACGTGTAGCATTGAAATACAAAATTTTAAATAATAAATAATAAGCCAATTTGCGAAAATAGCCTAATGGTTTAGGGTACGGTTTTCGAATCGCAAGGTTAGGTTCGATTTCGCTATTCGTTGACGTGAACCATCTCTTAGAGCAAGCATAAGATTAGTTGGCATGGATAACAAGAATTTTAGTAATATTTGTACAAACAAACAAACGAACATTCTTTTTTTTTAAATAATGCTAACAACAATTTTTTAAGCTGTCACGACTTTTAACATAGAAAAAAGAATAACAACGAATACAGAGAATCTTTCTCTGTTCATTTTTCACCACTCACAATTTGTCAGACAATTTTGTGTCAGTTTTCTGTGGGCTTGTGTATTAAATTCAAATAAAATATAACATACATATAAATAAAACTGGAGTGTCTGTTTGTATAAATAAATATATTATATTACTTATACCAAAATAATATATTTAAAAAAAATTGTCTGCCTGTCTATTTATTCCGGCTATATCTTTGTAACAGCTGGTGCAATTTTAACGGGACTCACTGGCAGATAGCTAGATGTTATAAGGGGAGTAACTTTTATTATGTCCTATATATACATAGCGGGCGAGATTAGCTAGTTTTCAACCAACTTCAAAAAATGAGGAGGTTATCAAGTTTTTTAACATTTAAATTAGCTTTAAAGGTGTCCAGATTGTATTGGTACAGAAAGACGGACTCCTACAGAGACTCCTTAACCTCAACTCTTCTGTATGGCTTTTCCAATACTGACAATAGCATCCATGAGAAAACCCTTATAAGTCTTAAATTTGTGATACGATAATACGAAAATACAAAAAGGGCGTCCGCGCATATTAGCGTTTGATTCGATTTGAAGTCGGTTTTTATACCATAAATATACTTGTTAATAATATATAAGGACATATATACACAGTTCCTTATTTCCAATTAAAGTGAACTCAAGTTCTAGTTCTGCATAACTTGTTCTCCGCATAACAAGTTGGAAACACTTCATCTAAATAGTTGCCAATTGCAGCGTTGAATGTCTCTCACACTGATTGGGCGGAGCCACGGCGTTCGTTCTCGACAAATTGCGATCGCTTTGTTTAGCTGCAGCCAATATTGGAATCGTTACCAATCTGTTACATTGGTAACATTAAATTACCTTTGAACGTTTACGACGTATATTTCTGAAGAAGAGATGAAAATAAATAAACAAATAAATTAACGTTAAAAGCTCAGACATCCTCTTTTATTCGCGAAGTATCACAGAGATCTTAAAGAGATTGTAGGCGCCAATACGGCCAATCTACAATCTCTTACTTCTTTCATATGCAAGCTTGTTGTTGTTACGGAGTACTTAAAGTTAAAGTTACAGCCTTGTTTTTAATGACGAACTACACAGATTGGCCAGAGAAGCTGGCCTTGACTGCTTCACCGGATTTAGAGGTCGCATAGCTCTTTGATCGCTAAGCCTGAATCTCTATTAGTAACTCGACACAAGGTTCCCCCGGTGAGGGGTAACCTCGGCTTGGACGGTTACAAAATTTTAAGTTGCAGCCTTTATTTATGTCCCACTGCTGGACACAGGCCTTCTCTGTAAAGAGAGTATAAGGGCATAGTCTGCGCGACCATAGTGTGGATTGGCAGACATGTCTTAGAAATGTTCTAGGACACATACAAATAGCTTACGCCAATCAAGGTTTCAGATATCTTAAAAAAGTATCTTAAAAATCTCTGAAGCAAGGAGCGGTGAAATTTCCCTTGGAAACAGTGCGTAAATCCGTAGATATGCATGTCTGTATCAAAGCCAAAGATGGCCATTTCGAATGGATTTTTTTTCTGATACTAATAAATTTGTAAGTGTTAATTTTAAAAATATTACTTATACTTATTACAATTAAAAAATGCATTTTCTTTTGTAACAAAACTTATGGCCGGCCAGGTGTACAGAGTGTTTCACAAATCATGGACCCTGTAATCGTCTATGAAACTCTATTAAATAAGTAATAACATCGATTTAGCTCCAGGCAATCAGCAAATTGCCCACTCAAGGATGCATAAAGGAAAACACGACCACTAAGCAATTTCTAAGCTAATAGCTTAAGTTCAGCAAATACAAGCGATAGTACCTAATGGCTTTCCAGAAGTTACAAATAGATTTTGGTTACGATTCGCTCAAAGTCTATCTACATTTTACAATCCCAGCAAAACAACTAGAAAGTAACATTTTTATAACAAGAATCAATCGAATACTTTAAACTACACATGAAATGTCATTTAATGAGGTTACAAACCAAAGAGATAGAGACGAATTGAGAACCTCCTCATTGTTTGAAGTAGGTTGAAAATGTGTGTATCTCCCGATATTTCCTGCAGATTATTCGATCTATACAGCGATTCTTCTGCTCACAAGATATATAAATAAGATTAATTATTCCCAATACAACAACTCACCGAGTTCACTAACATTAATAAAAAATAAACGAAACAAGGTTTTTTAACAAATGTTGAAAGCAACATGAGATAATGAATAAGGAGCATCGAGGGGAATCGTTCTTAACTGAGAGCAAGAATTTCTCCACTTCCCGCGTATCTTTCCGCTCTGATAGGCCCTTTGGTTCCATATATAAGTTTATTCGACGTTTGTTACATAGATACAGAGAAAAGAGAAGAAATTGAACTGTATTGTATTTAAAAAATAAAAAATGAGTACAGTTCAGTCATGGATATTGAGTCTTCTGTAATAGAGAATAAGAAAAGAGAAATAGATGTAAAAAAGAAAATCATAAATAGAAGAGCAATTTAATCTATAGCCGTAAGCAAAAATAAAGGGTCGGTTAAGAAAGTTTGAATATCTCGGAAGACGCTAGCTAACTGAAATAAATGGTACATGATAGACAGTTAAATATTCCGTAATATAAAATATTTTTATTAATTTATTTATTTTTCATTAAAAAACATAAACGAAAAATCTTAGGTAAACTTGGATACTATAGTATTTTATTTAAATTTTAGTACTTAATATTGCCTTCATGTGGCGACACTAAGTACTAAAATTTAAACTTTTTTAACCGAACGTTTAATTTTGCTCACACGTGTATATGTATGTGTATTGTAAACCATATCCTTGCAAATAATGATTTATTTATTTATTGAACCCTATAATTTGCACCCTTTTACCACCAACCCACATTTAATAGCGATTTTTTTTATATGAAACGTGGCAAACGAGCATACGGCTCACATGATCTTAAGTGATCACCGTCGCCTATGGACATCCACAGCTCAGAGGAGCTGCGTTGCCCACCTTTGAGGTAGGAGTAGGCTCGTTTCTTGAAGGTCCCCAAATTGTAAACGTTCGGAAACACCGCTGGTGACAGTTGATTCCACAAATTGGTAGTGCGTGGGAGAAAGTTACGTGAAAAACGTACAGTCGTGGAACGCCAGCCATCAAGATGATGGCGGTGGAATTTGGAATTCTGCCGAGATGTGGGGTAATGGAAATCGATAGCTGGGATGATTCCGAACAATTCCTCAGAACACTCCCCATGGTAAATGCGATACAGAATGCAAAGAGAACCGACATCTCTTCGCAGACTCAGAGGGTCGAGTCGATCGGGAAGACCCTGATCGTTGACCAGCTCTACGTTGTATACGGTCAAACGGAAGAAGTTGGTATTGGGGAGCCCCGGCCCAGAGATGCGAACAGTATTCCATATGAGGCTATATTAGTACTTCAATAATTTTCAATCCTTGATTATCGATAACTGAATTATTACTATTTGATATTGTTACAACAAACATGGTCCATGGCCCATGCGGTAATCTGAATCGTTTATCACCGCCGATGGCAGATGGAAAATGTACAATGAGTTTTAATAATGACCTCTGCAGTACGGCGAAGAGCATCAAGTGTATTTGCAAGTATGTGAATAAACGAAGCAATTTGAAGAAAAACATTAATATTTATTCAAATTGTTAACATTTCCAATAGGTTTATTATTAGCTTTAGTTTAGAAAATAATTTGCTTTCATTTTACTTATAGCACAAAAAGCTACGCTCGGCAACATGAATTATAAGCGAAGGAACCGTTAAAGCGAACGGCCCGGCTGGAGAGAAACCATAACGAGAATTCTAGACCCCTAGGAGCTATTCTTTATACGGCATGAAAATTCATTGCATTCTTTTACAAGTTTTACATAAATTATACAATGGAAACGGACAAATTTAAACAGTAGTAGTAGTTCTGGAAAATTAATGAGCGGGTTATAGGCCGACAATTCATCATCACTGTATTCTATCGTAAAAGTTAATTCATAATGTACATTATCTTATTCTTTTGACTATGAACTCTCCGCTGTCGCGCGCGGTTAGGTTTGTTAATACCATCTCACTGCACATTGATATATTTTGTTGCACAGAGTCTGTGTTTATCGAAGCTGCCTACAAATGCGTGGAAGGTGTTTGACTTTATTATATTTATATATTATTGTCAATACATAAAGCAGCTTTTTTTTGTTTTAATTTTAATAATATATATTTAACTAAGTTTTTATAACATCATATTGGTATTATCTGTAACGGTGTTATAATTTTTGTTGATTTAAATAAATAAAATAAATGAAAAATAAAAAAATGTTTTTCTCTCTCACCCAGGATTGACTGGTAGAGAATGTCGCCTTTCGATTTAGTACAAGGTGTTACGATAATGTATAGCTCAAAAAAACAATAAACACAAGCCAAAACATATAACTTATGTAAGCAACACGGACACTTTAGCGCTAGTAACAACCTATGCGGTTTAAAAAGCGATAAAATTATTTATTTTTTGCAAAGCCACCGGTTCGCTAAAATATGCATCAAAGTAAAAATTAAGCTCATATTTCCAATACTTCTCAATTGGAATTAAACCCATTCGTAAAGTTTTTAGCACGGAAAAGTCTAAAATTCAAATGACATATTCACAAACAGGCAGTGGGAATATAGCTCGAATACGCTACAGTGCGGTGCTACTCGAATACCGAAATAAAATAAATAGTGTATGCCTGGTTTACTTTTCTGTAGCTTTAATATTTTTCGCATTTTTCGAAAACTTAACAGTGCTTCTAGTAAAAAACAAATTTTAATGTAGAAATACAAATTGACAATTCATTGATATAATTTGACGGGACGTATAATTTTTGACGTGACAACGTCTTATAAATTAAAGATAGCGGGTGGCATTCACAAATGTAGCGTTACGATCGTGTCCCGCTGCGCTTGAGCCGAGAGTAACCGATTATTCACGATCGATGTTCTGCGTGTTTGAATGTGTGTAAGCGAGAACATGGCATGAGAGAGGGGGAGCGCCGATATTAAACGAGTGAGAGCGCGGTCAAATATATACGACCAGCTCTTAAGATAATTGTGATTCAATAAATTGTGTATTCATTTTAATTTTGTAATATTGTTAGTGCTCCGAGTACTCATTGTTCTAGGATTCGTTGTCACGAATTTAACGTCCGGGCGCTTTGCGCCCAAATACCTGGGATTTTTTTTATATAGAAAATAGAGCACAGTAGCTTACGGCACACCTAGATCAGGTAAGTGATTACCTTCGCCTATGAACATTCATAACACCATAAGCATCTGTCTTCTGTAGGTGTGTTGCCGGCCTTTGAGAAAGGAGCTCAAATTTCCTTGCCTTGGTCTTGGACATATTGAGCATACATTTATTTTGATTTGTGCATTTAATCTTTTTTTACTTTTCCTTTCTTGTTTTTTTAGTTGTTTTCTCTATTATTAGTTGCATATTTCTCCGCCTGGTTGGCGCTATTATTTAACATAAACTACATTATATATATAAAATACAATTTACATACACCATACACACAACATATAATAATTTTCCTTTATTATATATATTTTTTTATTTGAGTGTTTAAATTGTATGTCCTGTAAATTGTCTTACCGATTAAATGGCTTAGTATTATTATTAATCGCATTGTCGTACTTCAGAAAACTTAATAAACGACCTTTACTTAAGTAAAGGTCTTTTCTTTACCGACAGCACTGGCTCGGGGTAAAGCCTACACTCCGCTTAAATCTATGCAATCTACTATAAAGCGCATTTCTAAACCAATACTGTCTTCTCAGCTACGATATATACTGAATCTAATCACTATGTTCTTTATACTTTTAGGTAGTTTGATATATAGGTATATAATAGAGAAAATATATGGAGTTTTACAATACTATATTTCAATTTACATCAGGGTTGCACCTACTAAATTAACAAATATGTCCCATTGTAGAATCACAGGCCTCAGTTCTGTAGTTCTGGGCTCTCAAGAATAAGACTACGGTATCCCTTGCCTGTGGTAGAAGGCGACTAAAAGGGGCATCGGGTTCACTGGGCGACAAGGGTGGGAGCCTTTGTCGCCCAGTTAACCGCCCGCCAAGGTGGACCCGGGAAGAAGGCGACATCGGCTGGCCCGTGTCGCCTTGTACTGCGAGGGCACAGAGGGGGAGGGAGTAACCTCCCCCCGGGAAGAGCCCTCCTTGAGCACAGTGCAGAGGGGCTCCGGTGCGTTCCACTGGAGATCCCGGAGCCTCTCAACATGCACCGAGGAAGGGCAACCGGGGAGGTTTTAGTGGGTAAAAACCCCACATAACCACCGCCTTCCTTCCCGCCCAGGCGGGGTATCTTTTTCAAGATTTCCACCTCGTTAACAAAAAAAAAGGATCACAGGCCTTGTTAAGATTGAAAAATCATAAACGAAAACATTTTGAGGAAACATGCATGCGTAAAATTTTTGAATTTATGTAATTCATATATCTTAGAAAAAAAACCTATCACGAGATAAATATTAAAATATATAAGTAAAAATATTCTGTGAAATGTTTAATTAATTAAAAATTTACTCCGCTTTTAGAAGACAGACGTGACTTTTGCGGAGCTGTTGAAAGTTTCTAGAAGTATGAAACTTCTATGACGGTACGCTGTTATATGCACACGTAGGTATTTCATAAACTTACTCAAGAACGAAGAAAATAAGCTGCATCTTTTTCAGAAATAAAAAATAGCTGCTGTTCATTTTAAAGAATAGTTGTTAAAACTTTTACTGAGTAGTACATTTATTTTAATACCTTTACTAATATATTTAACATTTTTGTTTGTCTTTTATAGTGGATAAAAAACTCTGAAACTCCTAAACAATTTTTAATCATTCTTTCAACTTTAGAATTACCTTATCCAGAAATAATATTCAACGTCAATTCATTTAATTTTTATTTTAACGATTAAGTAACAATTGTACATCTTACACTTTAAACACAACAAGGAGTTAAGTTATTCAAAATAAAAAACATTATTCTACTATTTCAGTTACATTTTTTTGTTAACGAGGTTTGTCCTTCTGGGGGAAAGGCGGCAGTTATGTGGGGTTTTTACCCACTAAAACCTCCCCGGTGGCCCTTCCTCGGTGCATGGTGAGGGGCTCCGGGATCTCCAGTGGAACGCACCGGAGCCCCTCTGCACTGTGCTCAAGGAGAGCACTTCCGGGGTTACTCCCTCGCCCCCTGTGCCCTCGAAGTGCAAGGCGACACGAGACAGCCGATGTCGCCTTCTTCCCGGGTCCACCTTGGCGGACGACAAAGGCCCCCACCCTTGTCGCCCAGTGAAAAAGGGCCTCCTTTTTAGTTGCCTTCTACGACAGGCAGGGGATACCGTAGTCTTATTCTTGAGAGCCTAGAACTACAGGGCTGCGGGCCGGTCTGCCACCGGCCCTTCAGTTACATAACTTAAAATGAAATCAACACGCACGCTTGTCATCCAGTGGGGGTAGACGGTAATAACACACCTTTTTGCCTTCATTCCCACCCATACTCATAAAGAATAGAAGAAGTAACAGTAATAGGAAGTATTGATCTTCTGGGATGACTGTATTAATTTTTTTGTCATTCTATTATCATTCATTCTTTCTGTATGTCCTATCTCAATTCGGGTGCACGAGAACCTCTTTCAAAAGCATGCTTCTTAATCGCGCAATTATTTAATCTTTAGCCGACGATATGCGCAGATGTTTTTTTTTGACCAACTACACATTTGGCCATTGGGCAGACCTTGACTGCTTCACCGGGTTGAGAGGCGGAATAGCTCTTAGGTCGCTTAGCCTAAACCTCTGTCGCTAGTAACTCGACACTAGGGTCCCACCGGCGTGAATGTATGTATATGAATTTGAGTTACATCTAGCATAGTTCTTTATGGTCGCATTTCGAAGGCATTAATCCTAACCTTCATGTTATTTCTACCATATTCTTATTAATTGATTGTACCAAAAAAAAGATAAACGAACGACGAATACAAATCAAATCAAAATCAAAGCTATAATTCGTTTTTCGAAGACATAAAAAATGAAGCGTTAATAGCCTAACGGTTTAGAGTGCGGTCTACGAATCGTAAGGTCAAAAGTCTAATCCACAATTGGACTATTGACGTGAATCACCCGTAGCTTTAAGCTTAGTTGAAATGGTTTATAAGAATATACTGAGAAAAGATAACATTATTATCATTTTTATAGATAATCTCACCAATTTTAAGCTCACATAATGTTCGTCTTGTAACATAAATGTTGAATACAATATTTTTGCAAAAAATTAACCGCACTAAAGCCGTATTAAATCTGTGTTAAACCTTAAATTTTCAAAGCACACGTATAAATCATGCATGTAAAGTAAAATGGCGCATGTTGGTAAAGCGACCTCGCTCCAGTATTATGATAGGTGGGGTCACACACACAACCTTTAAATTCGCAATGTATATTTCCGATTCACTGAGAGTAGACGGTCGCAAATCCACACGCGACAGTTATTGGTACTTATTTATAGTGTTATTGCTATTGTATATATATTTATCTATCAATGAATTATCTATGGTCAATATCCTTCGCTAATAACTTTTTGATAAAAGTAAAGAAACACTATGGATCAGAAAATAAAGACTATTTACGTGTTTATCATTGATTTCATTGAATTATTGTGAATTTGTACAAAAAGAGATGTTAATGTATGACATTTTTGAATTTAGAATTTCTATTCATACTTGCCTACTTTGCCCATTTTTTACTAATCAAAAAAGGAGATTTTAAAAAAGTTCTTGCACTCGTAACTCTGTCATTTACGAACCGATTTTCATTTTTTGTTTGGTTTCTATTAGATTCTACATTATTATTATTATTATTTTGATATTAAACCTTTTTTTCTAAAGCAGGGGTTCTCAACCTTTTTATACTCATTTACATTCAAAAATATCCATTGAGTGGCGAGCACCACGTATAATCGATCAACTCCTTCCATAACTTCTCATTTTCCCATTATTTATTTTCTTATATTCATAATTTATTAATAAATAATCAAATTATTATTCAAATAGCATACACCAAGAGAAATATATTTACAAAACGTAATAATAATTCGAATTTTTTATTAATATATAAGAAAAAAACTCAATCTTTGTCGAATAGTTAATCGGTAAATATTATATAAATTATTATTATTATTGGTATATTTATAAATAAATGGTTTATGACAAATGTCGGACTATTTTATATTTATTTATTTGTTACAAAATTCACAGCACTTAATTTATAATACATCATATTTTATCGTTCACTGTACTGACCGCCAACAAAGGGATTCACAATTTGTTCATTAGACTCGTCAATGATATCGTGATATGTATTCGTATATGATGTGTATGTGAGTGGTGTGTGTGTACTATGTACTACCAATGGCCTTAACAACACTTTTCTTAAATGTAGGTTTTCTGGTATTGAATATGCCTACTGCTGCAATTTGTTTGTTGCTTGTTTTTTAAATACTCTGATGACAACGGGCACTAATATGGTTTAGGATACGACTTGCGAAACTTAAGAAAACCAGACTGATGTTGATAATTTTAATTTCTTCTTCTATGTCGTAACCTCACGACTAAGGGGCGTGACTTGGTGATTTGACCACTATTTCTTTCCAGACATTTCTGTCTTGCGCCATTTGGATGGATGATTGTAGGGTAGCACCCTTGGCGTCCTGAGTTGTGTGTATCCATCTTGTAGGAGACCGCCTTCTCGCTCTCTTTCCTTCCACACAACTAGTAATCATCAGCCTTTCTAGATGTTTCTGTTTCTGTTTGGATTTCGACTGAGCGTGTATTTGAAGAACTTGAGGACCGCCTACAGATTTTTGAGAGCCGTGTTTTTATATTCAACTGTTTGTGGATTGACTCGTTTGTGCGACTTTCCGTCCAGGATATTCTCAGCATTCTACGCCAGCACCACATTTCGAATGCTTCCATCCTGGATCTCACCTTCGATTTTAATTAAAACATTATGAAATGTCACTTTTATTGGCTTTTTTATTATAAATGTTTGATATTGTGTCTACAACAAGGAATAGAAAATAAAAAAAGGTTTTTTTTTTTTATTTAAAAAAAAGAAAGCTAGCAATATTTCTTTTATTTTTTTTTTTAGAAATATTACTAACAATCTTGTTAACCATTCCAACTAAGCTTAAGCTTGTGCTAGGACATGGTTCACGGCAATAGTCCAATGGTGGATTCGAACCCACGCCCTTACGATTCGCAGGCCGTACCCTAAACCATTAAGCTATTGACATTTATTTAAAAATCTCTCTCTATTTAGAAATATCTTAAAGATCAAGCCGTGGCAATATCAAACGAAGTTGCGTCGCTTTGATACCTTTCCCTCGGTACACAAATACAAAAGCTTAAATAGAAGTTGAAACAACAACCGCGAACACTAACGTCTACTCTTCAGAGAACTTTAGCTCTATTTGTATTTGTGCAGACACAAAAATCTTACTCATTCTCGCCTTTGTTATTACAAGATGTAAAATACTTATAGAAAGCTTTAGTACAACTACGGATAAGAAATTAAAAAATTCAATTATTTTTAAACCGGCTTTCAAAAAGATACAAGTTATTCTTTTCGGTTTTAATGATAAGTTGAGCCGTGGTAGCACAGCATCCTGGCGGTCGGCCTCAAGTTGCGTGGTACGCTAGCAACCCGAGTTCGATCCCCGGTGCCGCATAAATTTGTTATTGCAATTTCATTTGCTGATTTACCACGCCTTGGCGGTGAAGAATAACATTGTGAGGAAACCTACCTATCCTAGAAAACATTTTCTAAGACATGTGAAGTCGTGCAATCCGCACCACGGCCACGTGGCGGACTATGTCCTTATACTCTCTTTCCAGAGAAGGCTGTGCCCAGCAGTGGGACATATATAAAGGCTGTAACTTTAACTTTATAATGAGTCAAGTAAAAAAAAAATCCTTACCCACAACGATCTTAACGACACTTCTATGTGTCTCTCTTGTATATAACGAAGTTTGTTCGTTATATAACTATGATATCTCACGAACAAAAAGACCCTATGTTAAAAAAAAGTTACGGTTACAGTCTATATATATTAATATACTAACTGATCCCACAAACGTAGTTTAGACATATAGATTGTCTCTATCAACTTCATAACAACATTAAAGAACGCGACGACAAACCTCCTAACAATGACACTAATTTGAAAAACCGTTTTGAAGTTGCGAACGAAACAGTAATTTGATTGACAATTATGATACGTATGGTCTGTTGTCATTCGTTAATTTTTTTAACATGGGAGGGAATGCGTTTGTTCATACTCGCACGCCAGGGAGACGGAACGAGTTATGACGGGCTCGGCCTACAAGATAAAACCTTGTAACCTACCGACTAAAACCTCCCATGGTGAGCCATCCTCCGCCATGATGGACGAGATGGGGTCGCGTTAGCATTTTAGCAAATTATGTCAATTTTCCTTTTTTTAAAATGGTCACTTTATCAAGTTATAAAGTAGAAGTCGTACAAAGCTACAAGTATCACACTGTCTTGACACACGTCTCACGCCAACTTGACGACCAGCAACTTTCATGAGTGCTCTTATAAGAACTATGGTCGTTTTTTACTGCACGGCTTTGTGACTTCTTTAGTACCACTAGCAATTAATAAAATACTATACACAAGTGTATTAACGAGTTAAAACAAAAGCCGACTACAAATCAAATCTATGTTAAAAATTAACGTAAATATAAATGTACTTTGTAGTAATGTACATTTTACCGTTTCAACCGACTTCAAAAAAGGAGGAGGTTCTCAATTCTTTTCTATGTTTGTTACGTCATTATTTTCGACTGGATGAAACGATTTAGATGATTCTTATTTTCTTCTCTTGAATAATATAGTACAATATATATAATAATGTATAATAGCACAGCGCACAGCATAACATACCATATAATAACACAGCAGACCAACCAAACAGTTAGTGGGTATTATATCATATGTATTTATTATTCTATGTATTACTATATATCTATATAATAGCGATTGGGAAGTGGCATTCTTTTTCTTGAAGTCTCAAGACGGAATGCACACATAAGACCGGCTATAAGCCGAGAAAAAGGGCAACCTACACACATAAAATAATAGAAATATTCCGATACAAGCAATTTAAAGACATTAATTTACATTTAAAATAATAAGTATAGTTAACTACAAAACAGCTTAAGTCTATTGTTACAAATATTTATGTTAAAACTAACAGTAGTATAATTTAAATTATATTTTAAATAACCCGTCTTAATACGCGTAGCAAGATGGTGAGTTTTATCTTTCAAAGAAACTAGACAGTACTCTCTAGATTCTTGGCTTATTACTACAGCTCCCGTTAGCGTGAGCTCTTAAGTGTTTCATTACCTGCCATGAAATTTTCTGCAAGGTAAATTTAATCCTATAATAATTTTATAATTTATATGAACGTAGAATTGTGTAGTGTCTAAGTTTTAAAATACAAGAATATTTTTAAGTACAAATAAAAACCGACTTCAAATCATATCAGTAAAAAATAATGTTAAATACAGTTTTAATTAAACCCTTATACCAATAAATATTATTCAAGTGTCTATTTATGATTTTTAAATAACCTATTTTTACTGTATATATTTGTGTACTTAAAACACATTCACACACACACATGACACTCAACAATTATATATATATTTATGTGTTGTTTACCGTTTTTTTGCTGACGGGGAGGAAATCTTTACAAAGATATCTCGCCTTCTGGAGGGAAGGCGGCGGTTATGTGGGGTTCTTACCCACTAAAACCTTCCCGGTGGCTCTTTCCTCGGTGCATGACGAGGGGCTCCGGGATCTCACGTGGAGCGGAGCACGTCCCGGGGGGGCGGGCCAGCCGATGTCGCCTTCTTCCCGGGTCCACTTAGGTGGACGACGCAGGCCCCCACCCTTGTCGTCCAGTGAACCCGAGGCCCCTTTTAGTCGCCCTGTACGACAGGCAGGGGATACCGTAGTCTTATTCTTGAGAGCCCAGAACTACAGGGCTGATGTGATGTATACCTTCTCTAAGCTTTGTGCACATCCGTGGGGTTTAGGCCTGGTGATACATCTCACAGGTTTGTTGCTAGTTTGGACAATAGTCCCCCGCTCATAATTGTAATAAATTAGTCGCTATTTATAAAAAAAATCTAAAAATTATCTAAAAAACTTACTACATGTATGTGAACGTAATACGGTACATATACTAAAATTAATTTTTACATTTTTTGTCTGTCTGTTCATTCGGTCTAATCTCTGTTCTAACTTTAACTAAACATTTCGAAACGAACCAAGTCTATTTCTGTCTTTTAAGTCTCCTTTTTGTTAATTAAAATTATTTTGACTCTACCCATTGCGATAGTATTTCGGTTCTTTCAAGTATATAGTTAAATAATTACGTTAACATATTGAAAGTTTAATGACTATAAGAAACTTCATGAAGATCGATCGTAGATATCGATGAACGTTTGGTTAACTAGACTAACAAATTTAAAGAAACAATAAATAATCTATTTTAAAGAAATAATAAAATAAAAATTGAGATACATCCGAAGCAGTGATGGGGTTAATGATAAATGATAACCGGTTCGTATCGGCTTGCGCGCCATTGTGTTGTCTGAGCCGGGCCTTAGCCGATAAAGCATGGCACTCAAAAGGATACAAGGAACGCTTTCATTCCGTCCGCTAACACAAGTGGCCGTTTCCATGGGATGGCGGCCCTCTAATGACGTCGTTATCGTCGCTTACACAAATGATGTGACGTACTTTTTTGTCCCATTCTTGTTATAAAAAATATTTAAACAAGTATATTTACGAGTGAAATCAAATACCTAATTTGAATCGAATCAAATATTAAACGCAATTACGCGCCGCACGTCCTCTTTGTATTACGAAATATCGTGAGAATATTACGAAATAGGATTAATCAGAACCTAAGCAAACTCTTATCAAAATACCTCCAAAGTAAAGTTTAGTTGGAAAGGATGTTTCTAATAAAAACGAATCATCGAAATAGGACATTGAGAACAGTGATATTGAGTTTTTCATTCTTTTGCCGCGCACATACTTGATGCAAATTTAAGACATATGGTTTTCTCATGGATGCCATTGCCAGAACTAGATCAAATTGATGGAATTGAGAATTATGCGGACGGCTAAGGTATGGAACTCTCTGCCGCGTTCAGTCTTTCCTCACCACCTTTAAGTCCAATGTGAACAGACACCTTATAGGCTCACGTGCTCCATCCTAGGCTTAATCTTCGCCTTTCATCGAGCAAGATAGAATCCAAACGTGAGCCTATTTAGTATAAAAAAAAAGAAAAAACCTTCTTATTTTGACTAAGTATAGTAGAAGGAATAGCCAAAAAAATTAAATACACTTTTTAAATCAGCTCATAAAAGGATAGAACTAGCCTTTTGACCAAATTTCCTTATAATTAAAATAAGAAATAAAACTGCAATTTATAGGCTCTAGACTGCAATTTTTTTTTTTTTTTTTTTTTATGCCTTTAAACTAGCGCTTGACCATGATCCCACCTGGTGTTAAGTGGTGATATAGTCGAAAGATAGTACGCGCTAGTTTAGTAAGTGCCTATTCACTCTACTCTTGAAGGCTCCCACGTCGTAATTGGACGGAAAGACTGACGCCGGCAACTTATTCCACTCCTTTGCTGTACGCACGATGAACGATGACTCAAATCGCTTCGTTCGGACGCGCGGAACATCAACTATGAAAGGGTGGAGACCCGCCGTGTGTCTAAACGTCCGAAGGTAGAATGGGGATGGGGAATTAACTCGTGTAATTCCTGTGCACACTCTCCAAAGTGTAATCTGTAAACACCGAAAGGCTGGCCACCTTGCGCCTGTGCTCAAGACTATCTAGGTGTAGATCTTGGTCACCTATCAACTTTTGGCCCGCTTCTCCATGGAATCCAGTGCCGCGAGTTGGTATTTGGCTGCACCTGCCCAGATATGACAACAGTACTCCACACATGGCCGGATCTGTGCTTTATACAAAGTCAAAAGCTGTCCCGGTGTGAAGTACCGCCGTACCTTTGATAGGACTCCAAGCTTCCTAGCAGCTACCTTCGCTTTGATTCAATGAACCGCCCGTAGTTAAGATTCGCAGACAATTCGATTCCTAGTAACTGTAGGCTGTCGGTAGATTCCAGAGATACATTCTGAAAAGTCGGAGCTAATGTGGACTGGCTCCTTTTGGCGGTGAATAAACATGATTGCGTTTTGGTGGCGTTGAACTGCACAAGATTGGCTATGCCCCAGGAGGAAGCTGCCTCGAGAGTGCAATTTGTGAGCTCTACCATGGCCTCGCGTTCGGACTGTACTTGATCCTGACTGGTCCGCCCTACCGGGAGATATCTCTCTACAATAGTGCTGTCGTCTGCATACCCATAGATGCCGGGCGTCAACAGATCGTTTATGTGCAGCAGGAAAAGTGTTGCAGAGAGGATGGAACCTTGAGGAACACCGGCATTGGTCGTCATGGGCTCTGATGTAATATTGATAAAAAATTTACATATATATATATATATACTGATGTAGCTAGAATAAGATACTAAGTACCTATGCAAAGTGTAACAAACATCAGTTGATGCCTGAAAAATATATCAATCAGGCAGCCTTTACTGAAAAGTTGTAATTTTGCTCATTGGCACTTATTCATAGAACCATCGATCTATTGTAAAAATAAAATAGCCCTACTACATTTATCTACAAGTTGCCTATGAACTTGTACCGGTTTTCAAAGAATGTAACAATCTTCTACAGCGTCAGTCGCCATTTTTCCGCACCGCTTTCATGTTACGAAATGTTTTATGAAATGCACTTCGAAGCGGAAGCAATTGAACTTTGCTTTTGAATTTTTCCTAAGCTCGCGAAGCTCTCTATAGATTGAAAAGTGATTGAAAAATGAATATGCGCTTGCTTTCTACCAGAGCTTCGTTTTAGGTAAATATCTTCGTTCTATCTCATATACTCAAAATTTCTCAACTCCTAATCCCGGTATTGTATACAAAAAATAAATGACACATGCTCTTGAGCCGTGGTAGCTCAGTGTCCGAGCGGTTGGCTCAAGTTGCATAGTAAGCTAGCAACCCGAGTTCGATCCCCAGTGCCAGCACCAATAAATTTTGTGCGCTGATTTACTATGCGATCGGCGGTGAAGTAAAGAAAACATCGTGAGGAAACCTACATGTCTTAGATAATAGTTCTAATGCATGTGAAGTCAGCCAATCCGCACTAGGGCCGCCTGGCGGACTATGCCCTTATACTCTCTTTACAGAGAAGGCTTGCGCCCAGCAGTGGGACATGTGTATTAAAAACTAAAAAATATTGCCATAAAACTGTTGAAATACAATGAATAATATTGCTTACTAAACAATATATATTGCTCTTTACTTTTATCATTTCTACACACCCTGACCACAAAAGCACCACACTTTATTATAGTCACAAAATTATATTAAAGCCACACTTTTACCGTATCACACAATTTCTAATCCTATTATTCAGAGTCACGCTTAGCATACCGCCTAATGACCACATCCATACGGCTTTGAGCTTAGTCTCATGCTTTCTCTGCTATTTTGCTATTTTAACCTCAAAAGTACTTGCATAATAGATTGCTTCAAGAAATAATCTTTCACGTTTTTGAAACTTAGATGACAAACTTTCCTTAGTAGTTTGATAATATATAAAAAATATCGTTAGTGATTACAGTACTTACTACGAGTGTAAATGCTTTTTGTTTGATTTAAATTCTAACCAGCTTCTACCAAACTAATTTTTTTGACCGGTGCTAAATCAACTTCAAACAATTACAATTCAAAATAAAATTGAATTTAAAGGATAAAATTGAATTATTTGCTGATTTTCGGTTCCATAAGTACAAAGAAATTACTTGCTAAAATTTGTACCCGGTTTATAGCATCTGCTTTTCATATCGCTCTCCTTTTTCTAACCGACTTCTAATCGAATAAGAATATTGCGATAATAGAATTAACTAGTTCTGAACCTAACCAAACTCTCATAAAACTCTTAAAGTAAATCCTTTCCAATAAAAAATGAATCATCGAAATCGGTTGACGTGATATTGAGTTATTCGTCCATTTGTGGCGTACATACTTAAAGTAAATATAACAGTTATATGGTTTTCTCATGGATGGCATTATCAGAACTGGAGCAAATTGCAAGCATCAGGTTTCAAAGAATCATCATCGGTTCGGTAAAATCTCCTCCTTTTTTGAAGTCGGTTAAAAAGATCGTTAGGTTTTGATTAATTAAAAGGAACGGGAGTCCATTTTTTCATGCAGGATTGACTCAATAACCAGATGGATATTATTACAGTTTATATGAAAGCTGAAAGACTTTTTCAGCTGACTTACTCTTTAATGGAATAGATATAATAAAATGGTTGAATATTGTAATATTTAAAAATCAAAAGGCATAAAGTCCAAGGTAGTGAGATAAAAATAACCCATTATGTTTTTCTGCTCGTGATTCGCCGAGTCCAACATAAAAGAAAACGATCGCTCTGCTATGAAAAAGGAATAAGACATGACAAGTCCCGACAAGAGTTTATTTAACACTGGACAAACAAGCTCCATGAAATAGAATAATTACCATTGACAACCCAATTAGATAAAACGACTCTACGTATTTTATCACGGCTTAATTTTATTTTCAAAAACCTGACGTTTCTTGCACTTTATACAGTCAAGGAATTACAAGTCCTTTGACGACCCTTTTATAAAGAATTGGATTTCACTTATCTGGCGAAACAGTTATAAAATTTACATCTCAATTATGCTTCTGCGATCTTGACGACCCACCAAAAGATGTAGCAACGGATAGATAAATCCTTTATTGCACCAAAATAAATGAACAAAGGCGATTTATCATTTTCTTCCAGATAACATTTGGACGTTAAGAGCAGGCTAAAGGTAGTGCCGCTAAAAAAGTTTAAAAATCCTATATATTTAAATTACCATTAACATATACTAACTCAGATACTTTAACATAATTATAATAATGTATATAATAACGATAAAACGATAATATATATACCAGTTTGTCGTTTTCACTGTTTGCTACTAAAATACAAGTTCAGGCTAAGCGACCTAAGAGCGATGCCACCTTTCAATCCGGAGAAACAGTCAAGGTCAGCTTCCCTAACTAATCTGTGGAGATTCGTTAAACAAAATTCTGTGTTTGAGTATAAAGTATTCAGAAACACGCGATTTAAAGACATTAGTTGACGAAGCCTTCCTAATCTCAATCGACAAGCTATTCCAGAGTTTTTTTTTGTTTAAATCAGATAATATATGCCATCGCTCGAATTGAATTAACCAGCGTATAAAATTTTGCCTTCTTGCTATTTCCAGACTCAGAACTTGAAGAACTTGGCGAGCAACTGCCAAGATACCGGCCCGACTCCATAGCAGCGCTACGCCGGGCTACGCGCTTCACAGAACCAGAACTGAAGAGGCTGTACCGGGGGTTCAAGGCGGAATGCCCCACTGGGGTGGTGCGGGAAGATACCTTCAAGCTTATTTATTCTCAATTCTTCCCCCAAGGAGGTAAGTTTTGCAGCAGATACAGAATTTAAAAAGAGCATTAGAACAATTCTTCAACACTAAGTAACCGATATTGATTTAATAACTTAGTAAGTATCATAAATTTTAAGTTAAATATAGTCAGGTTTTAGTCAAAGTAATATGGTGGCATGATACTCGTTACTTTATGTCTACAAAACCCAAAGGTAGACTGGCAGGGTCTACCCTTTTGTACTTCTTCCGTTAGTTTTTCTACAAACAATTAATAAATAAATACATTTACGGGCAAGTAATAATATAAAGGATATTATTTTTTACTTGGTCTGACAGTTCAAATCCCGGCTGATTATAGATATTTGTTTTTCATTATGACGCGCATAAAAATCAGGCGTTTACCACTACCTTACCCACCCCAGCTGGGGTACAAGGATCGTTTTTAGTAAGAGGCTTACTTAATGCTAACGGATGCAAAGACAAATGTCTTTTTCTTCCAACATTAGAAGAGTTGCCAGGCTTAACGTTTGGTGATAATACATCCATTTCTCGCCGACTTTTGGAGGTCATGAATGGAATAGTAGAATGCACAACAGTGGTTCTACCGTTCTTGAAGCAGTTTCTTGGTAAATATGAATATAGAAAGATTCAGTTCACGAGAAAATAAAAAAAAACTAAGTATTTTTTGTATAAAAAACAGTTTGAAATTGACGAATATTCTAGTGACATAAGAAGTAGGTGTCGTATACCCTTTCTCCTGTAAAAAAGTTGATAGAGTTATATTCAAATCATTTCACAACACAAGAAAATTATGTAAATGACGCACAACAAGATCGTTTTGACCTTTAAAACAATTCTTGGTAAAGAAAAGTGTATCCTGAAATACAAAATGGCGACCAGAGCTACGTACCACGTCGGGTTAAGTTGAAATATTGCGAAGGCGTTGTAATTAAATACTTTATTTCTACGCCTCTATTATAAATCCTCTACATTTAAATTGCTCTGTTGTTTTTTCTTTTTATGATTCCATTTCTATGCTAAGGCATTAAAAATTTTCTTTTTAATTTTTTTTTTATTTATTAATCAAAAGCTGGCTGAAAGAAAGTCAAATTTAATTTAATATTTACTAGTGAACTCAGTAGAGTTTTTCCATATATTTTATCTATGTGTAATAATTTTTTTTCTGACGGCTCATATACATATATCCTTTTTTGAAATATGAAAATATGATCAGAGGTGAATGAACTCTTTGGATGTTCATCCTGAGTCGCTGAGAAAGAACTCGGGCTTGGTCCCAATCCGGATCTGGAATGATTATGATACTTCACATATTTAATATAAAAATATATATTTGCCCTACAGGGCCGAATGGACCGAACAGAGTTTTCAATCGGGTTTTAATATTACCTTACGTATAGGTTTAAAAAATTATTGTTAATTTAATTATTAAATAAATATTCAAATGTGTTTTATTTACCTGTCCGAAACAGAAGAATGAAGCCATTTATCCAGAGAAAAAACAAAAGGTAAGTTTTTTTTTATTTATGTTTAACTGGCTACAGTTTAGCGTAATGTGTTCATAGTTCATATATGGAATATCGCCCGGACTTCTTAACACTAATAAGTAGTTATATGACTTCCAGTGGATGAAGACAAAAAACGGATGATCAGATTCAGCTTCTAAGCTTCGCAGGATCCAGCTCGACTAATCTGATTGGTTGCGGACAATTTTACCAAAATCAGTTGAGTCGTAATTATCCTATAATTCTCTTTGAAACTTCAAATCGTACTCTGTATACATACATTAATAATATTGTCTCCTGTAAGGGTTGAAACTATTTTACCTCAACGTGTATTTAGACGATATTCATGATGTTAGTCTCGAAATATCTCGTACTTGTGTATTTAAATTGCTTTCTGAAATACACATATGTCTACTATAGTTGTTCATTATTATTTCTTGCAACTATTTTTAACAAAAAAAAGAACGTCTAATTATTCAGGGTGCGATTTGAGTAATGTTACGGGAAACTTCATCCTATATCTTAAAGAATCTAAATGTTATCTTTCATTTCAACTATCATATTTGTTTACTAAAAGATCCTTTCTTAATACCCCAAGTAGCATTTAAGTGTCGGTAAAATCAATATACCAGCCAATTTAGAACTTAGAGTGTTTTAAGGGACTTATAAGAGTGTCAGAGAAAACTAACCTGAGCTCAAGCTGTATAAAATCATTATAAAGGAATCTGCGCACGCATGGGGTGTTATATCAGAAAATAAAAAATCTACTATAAAACTTCAAGTGTTGTGTGACACTTCGAGCTAATTCTATCGTTAAAGCTGTATACAGGCTGTATTATAATATCAATTGGCACTTGTTGCTGTAAAAAGTATCTGTGAACTCCGTTATAAAACTTTAAGTGTTTTGTGACGCTACAAGCTTTTTCTATTATTAAAGCTATATAGAGGCTGTAGTGTAGGATCACCTGGCACTTGTTGCTGCACAAAAGTGTTTGTGAAATCCGATTTAAAACTAATTATAATGGCGTAATTTTGCACTATTATAAGTATAATAGTGTTACAAATGCTGTCTGTAAGGTTATTATAAAACTAAATGAATAAATGGCAGTCATATAACAGCTTTAGTCTGTATTACTGACAGTTTCTTGAATCCATTTCGGACAGTGTAAATATGTGGAACAAAAGAAAAAGATCGGGTGCAGTCAAGAGACCAATCAAAAATGAATACTTAAATATAAAAAACTACGATACAACTATAAGTAATAATAGTAAATCGTCATATAATGAGGAAGAAAAACCATCCAGGCAAGCGCCACTTCTATCAACGTCTAATGAGGGTTCCGTAGCAAAAATATTCAACAGCGACAATAATGTACAATGTGTGGATTTATTTGAATCTCCGAGACCTGGCGATGAAGTTTCTTCTTGCAGCAGCAGCGCAAGTAGATCAAATGTTGATTTTGACGAATTAAATGAGTTGTTTCGTCAGCAAATAAAAAAATGGGCTATAGAAAGAAATATATCTCAAGTGGCTGTTAATGATTTGGCTTCAATTATTAATAGAAATGTTGTAAGAAGATTATATGACAAATTTAATAAAACAGTTGCTTTTTTGCATTACTTGTAGGTAAATGAAAAGGCACTTTAGAATAGGTCTGTAATAATAGTGTGTATGTATAGTAGAGTTGAGGCGTATTTATCGTCACAGGTAAAATACTACGCGTGACGCAGTCAGCTAAGAAAAATAATTAATAATACAAAGCATGAGCATTGATATTGATAATTACCAAATATATAATAATGTTATTCATACACTCAAATCTCATATAATAATAAAATTTTATAATTATTATTGAAGTACATAAAAACTAAAAATATTTTATATTAATATATATATATTTGAAGTTGGAATGACAAATAATAACTCCATCTTTTTCTAACCTACTAGTTTATTTGTAATCGCGATAAAGACGGTGATATTATTTTACCAGTCACGGTTAATAGGAGCAGTGACTCTGCTGTTATAGTATTTTTATACCTAGTATTTTGTCACAGGTATTTTTAAATCACAGCCACCGTGACACCCAGTATTATGATTTACCTAGTATTTCCCAACTCTAATGTATAGCTAAACAGTTTCACCGCTAAGAAAAATACAAACAGTGTGGTATTAAGCCCTAAGGTTTTTTGATTAATAATACGGACCTCAAAAGGGGATTAATACTTATGTACGGAAAGCCGAAATACAGTCAAACGTATAAAAAAATTCTATTACAAAGCTGATTTGAATCTAAAAGCTGGAGAAGTGACTCCATTAATTACATAGTACAGCTACTAAGATTATAATGCTCTCCAACTATCTAATAGGCTGTTTAAAAACTGTCGCCATTTTACTATAAATAAAAACTTATCTGAAAATATAATTAAATATATACTTGCAAATATTTAACAATAACTAAAGTCATATTATGATAACCAGCTAAAATAATTTGACTTTATCCTTAGAATTGATATTAAAAAAAAACTTTTACCCAAAAAGAAACACTATAACTAATGTGCCACAGTTTTAGATATTTTTGTTATGTTTATCTCGATTGTTAAGCAAGCGCGTGAATATTTTTCCAGAAAAGATACACATGTTCACAATAAATAATAAACGGCACTTATCAATAGTATTACAACTGCCCTCAAGATCCTATGTCTTAACGACACTATTATTCTCTCAATTATTTGTCATTGTCGCCATTACAAATATAACGAGTAAACAGAAGACATTTAGACTCAAATAATTTTTATTCTTTTATAATTCTTAAAAACCTATTTCAAACTTTTATTTTTAAATCATACTTATAAGAGATAATCTGTAGTGCTAAGGTTTCCTTTTACACCAAATTACAGCTTTTATACAGCTTATCTATTAGCTTGTACAGCTACTGTACAGCTCCTGTACAGCTATAATGACGCGGAAAGCTGTATAATTGGGGCCCTTTTTTAACTTATAAGGGCTGTATAAGCGCTTCTACAGCTAAAGTACAGCCTAAATGTACAGCTTATAGTATTTAAATAAACTGATATACAGCTCTTATACAGCTTGCAATGCTACTTGGGACGCTAGCGTCTTCTAGGACTATAGTCTTCACCACCTATAACAACAAAGTATTTTGTTTTAATTTTTAGGGTACCAGTAGATTTTGACGAAAAAAATATATACTTACAAACTATTGTTGCAATGAACATACTATTCTAATATTATTTACTTGTTTAGTTATTACTAAGGTTACTGATTTTCAATTTAAGGGCCACATAAACCCATTATCCAGCATCAATAAAGTCGTATTTTCCATTAAGATAATTCAACGCTTCCACATCCGTATTATAGTAATTAAATAGGATATAAAAAGCAACCCATCAAGCAACAATAAAATAGCCTACGTAAAAATACTAGATAGACTATCGTAAGGTTGAAATTTTTTTAGCAGTGTTGGATGCTTTTTTCTGGTAAAAAAGGGGTTACGAACCGTTAAATGGTCATCCGTGCCCACTCTTTTATAAAGAGCCCGTCGACACTCTCACTATTTGATTACTGACATGCACGTAAACACACAGGAAAAGAACCGCGACAACCTTCAAGGGAGACGATAAAAAAATTGAGTTATAGCGGTTTCGACTTATAAAAGTTTTTACTTCAACCAGAATTTGTCAGGACATATTCGACTTATAAAGGTTATCATCAGCTCTAACAAGAAGCACATTGTATGCTAATTTTAAAACGTATTTTCAAAACATAACAAATGTTCCATTTTAATTTTTAAAATTAGTTATTAGCTAGTTACAACCTTTATGTATATATGTCCCACTGCTGAGCGCAGGCCTTCTCCGTGAAGAGGGCATAGTCCGCCACGCTGCCCTAATGCGGATTGGCAGACTTCACATGTCTTAGAAAAATATTCAAAGGCATGTAGGTTTCTTCACGATTCCCTTCACCGCCGAGCGCGTGATAAATCAACATAAAATTTCAACAGAAAATTTATTGGTGTCGGCACCGGGGATCGAACTCGGGTTACTAGCGTACTATGGAACTTGAACCAACCGCCCGGAATCTGAGCTCCCATGGCTAATTTAATTTGTAAATTGCTAATTTTTAAAATTACGAAAGAAATTTTGTATTGAAATTTCTTGTGAGACTTACTTCGACATATGGAATTGAGAGATTTTGAGTATTGGAGATTGTAAGACTTGAAGAGAAAGAAAAGAAAGGGGGCTTCGACTTATCGAGATTCGAGTCAAAGAGGTTTTACTGTATATTTTCTTACATTTATGCATATTGTCTTACATTCACTTTCGCAGTATACATTTTCCTCATTATTAACTCTTTCTCTATTCTCGGAATACCGATATTTATAGACTTAACCCATCGCGTTGAAAAATAAAAAATCATTTCATAAATATAAAAATCACTGATCGCATTTACCATCTCTCTACGCCATAATGGCCTCAACATTTGGCGATTTCAGCTGCACTACTAAAGGTAACGAGCGAACCGTAAATAAAATTCCCATTTCGCTATTTCTAATATGCGCTCGAACCTTTAATATTCGATATTAAATTTCGAACGATATAAGAAAACTCTTGTTGAAATTTGAATTCGGCGAATAACAGCAAGCGATCCATAACTACTCACCACCTCCCATGACTCCACCAACCTCGCGGTTATATTGGCCGAAACGTGGGAGGGTACGCGTGGTCCGAGTGGTCCCACACGCACCTTCTCGACTCCCTACAAGTTCTTTATCAAGGCCTTTCTCCATCATTCGGAGTTCGCCCCTTGAGGGGCTCTACGACACGCAACATAACGGCTGGCTCGACGGCGCCAGACGACTTTTCTAGCGGTCCTTCTTCTGTGCCAAGCCTAAACATAAGCGATATTAAAGTTTGTGAAAATATCAATTTCCAGTCGTAAGAACAAACATCGGAACGTAAGAACAAAGAAAAATGTTCCTATAGTCGGTGTTCTTGACACGTGGGTAAATTTTCAAGAGATTCAGACATCTTGAAACTTGGCGAAAATGATTTTAAAGCATTCTGACACGTATACTGATAGGTATATTTATGTGAAACGGCTAATGTATTCTCAATGAAAATTTAAACCATCATCTACATATAGGCTTTTCGTTAACATTTCCGATAATTCCGTATAAATTCAAGAGTGTTTTATGAAATTGAAAGCAAAGTTCGCGTAACGCATGAGCAGCGCTCGTGTTACGCCAAACATCGGCGGAAAATGCATCTCATTAAGTGCTTGGAACGACGACGAGGCGGCAAGTTGGCAAAGCTCTTATAGCGCACAAGTACACGAGCTTTACGCTGGAACATCCTTTGTAAAATAAAATGGAGCATGAATAAAATAAATGTTCAGATTTTATTTATGTTGAAAAGGCGGCCTTCTGCACGGAAGAAACTTTTTTATTTAAATTCTCACATAAGTAGACACACTCAGTGTTGACGTCTAGTTAATCACGATTTGAAACTTCTAATAGCTGGTTTGTATATGAGTAAAGAACATGGCGCAATAAGCCTCTCGACTTATCTTCTATCTGACGATTTAGTTATAATTATATTTGACTATATCAATAGGTTAAGTCATATAGATAAAACTTAACAATAATGCGTCCAAGTACTTTTAAAAGAAATATTAAATGAAATTAAAGATGGATCCCTAAACTTTACTACGCTCTCTTTTGTTTCCGAAGTCTTATTTCTTATATTCTCTTTCCTCTTCCATGTCTATGATCGTTGCAATTAAAGAGAACTCACCATTTTTGTTAGCGGAGGGAAAACTTCGGGGTTCTATGGTGTTCACAAGTGGGTGTCTTGTTGAAGTGAACACCATATGTGGGATTCCCACTAAAACCTCCGGTGGTTTTTCCTCGGTGCATAGAGAGCACGTCCTGGGTGGAGGTATATCCCTCCTTTAGTACCCTCGCAGTGCAAGGCGATACGGGCCGATGTCACCTTCTTCCCAGGCCCACTTTAGCGGACGACAAAGGCCTTGTCGTCCAGTGAACCCGAGGTCCTTTTAGTCGCGTTATACGACAGGCAGGGGATAGTAGCCTTATTCTACGTGTCCAGTACTACAGGGCTGAAAGAGAACTTACCTAGTCTTACATGTCATAAATCTACCAAAACTTCAACTGACAAGCATGCTTCCGTTATGTACGTCATACGTTATACGTATTTTAGGAGTTCCTTGTTATATCTTCTTGGTACAACAAAATTAATATGGCATCTAATGAAAATAAACCCAAACGAAAAAAATTGGATAGACATGATTCAAATGATTATTCTAATCTGGGTGGACGGAATTCAAAACCTGAAAAATCTACGCAGTGCCTTTGCGATGTTTTTGAAGTTTGAACTAACGACTTAGTCTTTCTATAACTTTATCCTAAACCAGTAGGCTATTGGCCTAAAGTACCACGCTTGAGAAAGGCATTTTTTATTTCTTCTCCCAAATGTCGCTTAAATGTGTTTCAGAAATAACGGTATTAAAATTCTTTTTAGATTGTTTAAAACGAGCACTTATTTTTTGTAATAAGCTTTAATTCATTGAATGGCCGTCGTAGAGGCGACGCAACAAGTCGGTCAGATCGTTCAGAGGCTTTAAAAAGTTCGCGTTTTGCACTTAAAAGACCGAGTGTGAAAAACATGGATGAAAGAGTCGCCGGGTGTAATTGCATCTCGACATAAATTATTTAAAAAGCGCTCTTGTTATTTATTTGCTCTCATTTAAGAGAAATTTAACGTGGAATATACCTGTGACAATATATAATAGAATAATACGCTATTACATTCTTTTAGCCGTGGTAGCTCAGTGTCCGGGCGGTCACCTCAAGTTGCTTACTACGCGCTAGCAACCCGAGTCGATCCCCGGTGCCGGCACTAATAAATTTGTTGTTGCAATTTTATGTGCTGCTTTACCACGTGCTTGTAAACATCAAAAACATCGTGAGGAAACCTACATGTTTTAAATTTTTATTCTTTTAATTCTCTTAATAGTCTTTTTCTTTTTAAACAGGCGACGTGCCGGACTGTGCCCTCTCTTTACAGAGTGCCCAGCAGTGGGACATATATAAAAGGCTGTAACTAACTAATGTTCTTTTAACTCTTGTAGGGCTTACAGTGCTGGAAAGAATTAGGAATAGCCAATAGCAATGTTTTATTAAATATGAAATAAATACTTATTGAAATATGAAATATTTATATTTTTACACACATTTACATAATTATTACACACTAACACCATGCGCTCGGCAGTGAAGGAAAACATCGTGAGGAAACCTACATGCCTTAAACCTTTTCTTAGGCATGTAAAGTCTGCCAATCCGCACTAGGGCCGCGTGTCAGACTATGCCTTTATACTCTCTTTACAGAGAAGGCCTGTATATAAAGGCTGTAACTTTAACTTTACTGACACCAATAAATTGAATTGGACATGTTACAATTTTTTTCCACAGATCGCATATGTATTAAGTTTAACCATAGAAGTTACTTAATCGATTACTTTATTTGAATATACTAAAAGCTTCTATCAAAATTTATTCTATCCATCAGTCTATCCATTTGTTTTGGTTCAAAGGGTGGCTTAAAAGCTCGAGTTTTACTAACGCCTTAAAACTTAAAATTACACCCGGTTCCAGTTATTAAAAAAGTTCACGCTCAATGTAAGCGAAAAAACTAAAGATTCAAAATGTCCGTTTCCGTTGAAAACACGTTGAAAATATTTCTTTGTTTTTGTCGTATTTCTATTGATTTAAATTAATAATTTTGCATATAGAATACGAGAATCTGACTCACCTTAGTGAAAAATTTGTGGAGGGATTCGTCACGATTCGAAAGGGAAAAGAAAATCATCGCTTAATAGAGCCGTGAGCAAAAATAAAGGGTCGGTTAAGAAAGTTTGAATATCTCGTAATATTTAAATTTTAGTACTTAGTGTTGCCTCCAATACGCTGTGTGGCGATCCAATTTAAATAAAAATAAAATTTGATGAAAAATACTAGATTACCCAAGTTTACGTAAGTTATCCTTTTTCATTTAAGTTTATATTTTTAATTAAATATAAATTAATTAAAATATTTTAGTTTACATTAATGACATTTGATGACATGAATTGTCTATCATGCACAAATTATTTCAATAAGCGCGTGTCAGAGCCGTGTTAGCTCAGTGTCCGTGCGGTTGGCTCAAGTTGCGTAGTACGCTAGCAACCCGAGTTCGATCCCCGGTTTTATTTACCATGCGCTCGGCGGTGAAGGAATACATCGTGAAGAAACCTACATGCTTAAGAAAATTTTTCTACGGCATGTGAAGTCTGCCAATCTGCAAATTAGGGCCGCGTGGCGGACTATGCCCTTATACTCTCTTTACAGAGAAGACATGCGACAAGACAGTGGGACATATATAAAGGCTGTAACTTTAAGCCAGCGTCTTTATCTTCCGAGATATTCAAACTTTCTTAACCGACCCTTTATTATTGCTCACGGCTATATATTTCTATTCAATACTTTTGTTACGTGGCGGAAACGCGTTAAAAATTATTGGAACATAATTTAGGAGGTACTTAAAATTGAAACGAAATCACCCTCCGAATAAATTCGAAGTGCCATTGCGGCGCTGCGAATAAATTCAGTGAGAGCAGTTAACGAGATCGATAAAATGTAATTCAGATTCCGGCCATCGCAATATGTACGGAGTCCCTTTTAACTTACAAATTAAGCTCAATGATAATACACTCGATTGGATCATTTGAATAACATTTGTAAATAACTATTTATTTTATAATAGGAATGAGACTGCCTAAGTTTTTCAACTAAAATGAGGTGTTAAATTTTAGTTTTTCTTACGGAAATAACACTTAAAATCAAGATTAAAACACTCATAAAGTTTACCCAGAGAAGAAGTTAGTATTAACGGAGTACCAATACATCGGTACCTTTTTTTTTACGCGGGGGAATCCTTTTTACGGACCATCCTTCGGAACACTGGGTGGGCCCGGAGGGATGTGTGGGAATCGGTCTGGCCGACCCCTACCCACTAAGCCTTCCGCGAATGCCATCAGCCGTTATAATTGGAGTGTCCCGGATCTGTCAGCAATAGGGAACCCCAACGACCGGCCGGTCCCGGCAAAGACCGGACTTCTTCCTTTAAAGGGGACTTCTCCGGCAAATACATCCGTACCTTCCCCAATTTTGATTAACACACAATTTTCTCATTACCATCATAATTTCAGTGGTAAAACATTCACTACTGGACACAGGACTCCATCAATGATTTCCGAAAGGACCGGTTGTAAGCGGCTTCCATCCAGCTGCTATATCATCAAAAAATTTACTATTTTTTTATAGTTTTAAACATTATAACATGTTTGGTGGCCGTCTCGAAAAACAGTCGATATACTTAAAGAATTGGGCGGTCGTCGGTAGTCCTATATCGACATAGATTTCGCGATTGCTTCGCAGAAAACGATTCCATATAACCTATACCCTATGACTATGTTTATTGGAGACTAGCGCGAAGACCGCGCTCGCGTACATCATGACGGGACTTACAGCTTTGTAGGGTTTCACCTTATTACAAAGGGCATTTTACTTTTCTTATTACATACTTAACTTATCACATGGGAAGCACCAGCTTTCAAATAAATAAAGAATCATCAAAATCGGTTCACCCAGTTCAAAGTTATGCAGCAACAGCAGCAGCAACTTTTTTTTATGACGTAGTACACAAATTGGCCAGAGAAGCTGAGCTTGACTGATTCACCGGATTGAGAGTTATAGCTCTTATGTCGCTTAGCCTGAACTTCTATCGCTATTAACTTGACACACAGGTCCCCCCGGTGAGGGGTAACCTCGACTTGGACGGTTACTATGTTACGCGTAATTCAATCAGTCGGAAGCGTTGCCGCTGGGAGAAGAAGTGGCCGAAGAAACTCCAGCAACGCTCCTAACATCTAAGGGGTGGGGCCTGCCTATAAAATAGCGGTAACGCGCGAGGATTTTCGGCAAAAAAAATACAGACGAATTAAGAACGTCCTCCTTTTGAAGTCGGTTGAAAAATCCGTTTTAAATCGTACCTATGACCAGGGGAGCAGTCGCCACCTTGATGACACTACGACGACACTACCCGAGTAGGTATTGTCGTCGCAGTGACGTATTGTGGTCAATGTACCCCGATGCCCATACCTGCAAGGTTCATTGAACCTTGTATATGTCCGACTTAAAAACACTTTTTTCTAATTAAAGTCTTTCGAAATGTCGAAACAAGATATTCAATAGTCAAATGTTAGATTCGCATACTTTACCCCAAACTATTAGGCTATAGACGCTTAGTATTGTTTTGTATATGAATTATTATAAAATAAGATTTGCGAGTAACAACTTCAGTATTTCAATATTCCGTTGAAGTCACAACATGCAGCTAAATTTTGGCAAAACACCAGTTAACTTACAGACAGTATCGACGCCCTAATGGTGTTAATAAAATAAGATTTTCTATTGTTAATGGCCTTAGATTTGGCTCACCCTGGCGTTCTACATTAGTACTTACTATGCGTGCCAAATTTTTAATACCATTTCACCTAACATTTTACGGTCTGACAGTACACATTTTAATTTACAATCAATAAAAGATATCTGCATGCTTCCCTAAGCAGCAAGCAGAGGCAAGTCGCCAATATGTCATCAATAACATTTTAGTTAATTAAGATTTGAAGTGTTTGTCTGTACTTGCAAAATACACTTGTTTTGTACAAATGAAATAACATCAATTCTTTACTTAAAGCTAGTGAGAAATTTAAGAGTACTCGTTTGTAGAACCTGTTGCAAGCCGGATGCTACGGCTCACGTAAATAAATGCACTTTATTTAGTTCCGGTTGCCAGTAAATTGCGAGTACGCCGGGAGATTTATTTATGCTATATATCACTGTCTCTACGTAATGGTCTTATTATGAAGAAACTTCTTTTATCGTTTTAACTTTATAGAATTTGCTGGCACTAAAAACTATTCAATAGTAATAAGTGTGGTTAAATTAAATTGTTTAGTTTCTTAAAGTGATAAGATGACCAGGCATGGTAAATGGTTTAAATCATCACAATGAACCACTATCATGGTCATAGAATTGGACTCATCATTCGACTTTAAAAAAAAAGAATTCTAACAATTTTTTTTTCAGAAATATTATTAACATTCTTGTTAACTGATTTCAATAAGCTTAGGTCACGTCTATTCGACTCGCAGACCGTACCCTAAACTATAAGCTATTGACGTTTCAAGTTATACCATCTCTGAGCTGGTATCAGAATTGTTTATAAATTTGATGATATTTTTTTAGTATTTTGATAGAAAGCAGAATCACTCGTTCAGACACGATCTCAAAGAATATGGAGTGAAGTAGAGTTATATTACCCTCGCATGCACCCATAAATTATCAATATTTAGTTCCTAAGATAAACGCGAAGTTAGGTACAACATCTCCCTCATACATACTATGGATTAGTCTAGCAGGACCGATAATCTGAGAAAGAAAAATGTATATGTACAAATTAATATGTAAAAATAATAAATATGTGTGCAAAAAATAACTATTTCATTTCATTTCGTTTTATTTCGTTTCATTTCATTATATTTTGTTTTTATTTCGATTCATTTCGTTTCATTTTGAATAATTTCGTTTCATTTAGTTTTTATTTCGTAATATTTCGTATCATCACGTATTATTTCGTTTCGTTTTTATCTCGTTACATTGCGTTTTATTCCGCTACATTTCGTTATAATTCGTTTAATTTTGGTTCGTTTCGCTTTAATTTGGTAGCATTTCGTTTTCATTTCGTTGCATTTCGTTTTTATTTTGTTTCATTTGGTTTATATTTCGTAATATTTCGATTCATTTCGTTTCATTTAAATACATTTCGTAATATTTCGTTACATTTCTGCTTTCGTACACGTGCTTATTTGCCATAATACGTGAAATTCCTTATTCTGTTACATTTAATAACAATCTTTCATTCTTTATAGACATTATTTATAATGATTTTCTGTTTTTATGAGAAAAGGTAAGCATAAGGCTCGCCTGATTTTAAGAGATCACCGCCGCCCATAACCATAAATAATTGCAGTTAGTGACATTGAGATGAGTTAGTTTTACCTTATATACTAGTCTTTAACATGTAAACAACAAAAGGATTGGAATAAACAGTCAATTTCAGTATTTACCATCTGGGGTGACTTTAATAGAACACTGATTTATATGTATGCCATATATATAAGATAGGATTTAAATTAATAAACAAACACTGCTGAGTTTCTCTTTTATAAAAGAAACGACATTTAATGTTATTTATTCACAATATTTAACCCTATTCTACATAAATTATTTCATAAGTTCAAATGTCTCGTTGACATGATGACATTTGAAAGAATTTTATAAAAAGAAAATTATATTTTTCTTTACATATATATTTGGATAATAATAAAAAAACCTACCTCGACGTCACGCAAGTATTTTACTTGGACCTGGTACCTTCATACCGTTCCTGGGAATTCTTAATTAGTAATGCTAACAATTTTTTACGAATTTTATTAACGTTTGAATCCATGACTTTAAGTTTCGAGGGCTCGCCCTAAACGATTAGTATATTGTCGCCATTCTTTACTTTGAACACACATCCGTAGCCTATTTTTCGAATAAACTATTGCCAGGGTACTTAAACTAGAACTTTCTCTAGTCGTCGCAACCACAATAATCATTTAGATACTTCAATCGGATTGCTAAAAATGACTTAGTTTAAAAAACAACATTTTATTACATTTATTCCTTCATTATATACATTTTCCATTAAGAAGAACTTCAAACACAAATAAAGTTACCGGGTGGTTTTTATTACTGGCCAGTATAGACTTTGTTCACAGAGTAAATGTGATACGATTAATAAATCAAGACTGGCAGCAACCTTAATTGCTGTCGGAATAAAAAGTTAAAGCTATTTCACCTAGGAGGATGGACATCCGAAGCGAAGGCGGGAGAACGTGAATAGGTGTAATAGATTGTGAATTGCCTACAGCTTTTAAAATGGGTGTTCGCGTTTTAATATTACTAGTTATGTTTACGTATACATAGGTAGCTAACTAACATTCGACTTTTAAATAAACGATTTATAGGAGTTCCCTGGTTCATGTTCGAAACCCAATATAAAAGCAACGTAATTCATATGGGACCCAATTGAAAGCGAAATCTCTTAACCAAAAAAAATAAAATCGAGATCGGTTCATATATTACAGAGATTTAATTGAACAAACATTCCAAAAAAACAGACACATTAAGAAACTCCTTTTTTGACGTCAGTTAAGGAATAGTAACATTTTTTTTCTTTAGCAAATATGACTAATATTCTTGTTACCCATTCCAACTAGGCAAGTTTGTGCTAGGAGTTGGTTCACGTCAATAATCGAATTGTGGATTCGAACCTATGAAGTAACGATTTTCTCATGCATGCCATTGTCACCTGTAATAACTGTCCTGAAAGCACCAGGTTTCAAATAAAAAAAGAATCAACGAAATCAGTTCACCCAGTCGGAATTTATGAGGAAACAGACTTAAGTTTAAAAATTGATAATTTGTTGAAGTCGGTTGAAAAGTTAAGATTAAACTGTTGTAGAAGTGTTACTTCCATTATTCTAATTTTTCAAATTGCCGTCTATCAATTTGATGTTCGGCAATTCATCTTCCACTAACGAAGGTTTTATAGAAAGTACGTGCTTACTTCGCGATTCCCTAAATTGAAAAGATCTCTGATATCGCGACGACAATTTACTGGATTGCTTTTATTTTGTACCGAAAGCTTTAAGACGAATATTCCAATAATGGTTTTGTCAACATTTTGCCGATACCCATCTCGTTAATTGCACGTTGCATAGAAACTACTGGTATGTTTGTAGAGCGCTGCCGACGTTGCTAACCGTATACAAACTACTCTACTATGCTGTAACTATTTTTTAATATTACTAGTTATGTTTACGTATACATATGTAGCTAACTAACATTCGACTTTTAAATAAACGATTTATAGGAGTTCCCTGGTTCATGTTCGAAACCCAATATAAAAGCAACGTAATTCATATGGGACCCAATTGAAAGCGAAATCTCTTAACCAATAAAAATAAAATCGAGATCGGTTCATATATTACAGAGATTTAATTGAACAAACGTTCCAAAAAAACAGACACATTTAGAAACTCTTTTTTTGACGTCAGTTAAGGAATACTAACATTTTTTTTCTTTAGCAAATATGACTAATATTCTTGCTACCCATTCCAACTAAGCTTAAGTTTGTGCTAGGAGTTGGTTCACGTCATTAATCGAATTGTGGATTCGAACCTATGAAGTAACGATTTTCTCATGCATGCCATTGTCACCTGTAATAGCTGTCCTGAAAGCACCAGGTTTCAAATAAAAAAAGAATCAACGAAATCAGTTCACCCAGTCGGAATTTATGAGGAAACAGACTTAATTTTAAAAATTGATAATTTGTTGAAGTCGGTTGAAAAGTTAAAATTAAACTGTTGTAGAAGTGTTACTTCCATTATTCTAATTTTTCAAATTGCCGTCTATCAATTTGATGTTCGGCAATTCATCTTCCACTAACGAAGGTTTTATAGAAAGTACGTGCTTACTTCGCGATTCCCTAAATTGAAAAGATCTCTGATATCGCAACGACAATTTACTGGATTGCTTTTATTTTGTACTGAAAGCTTTAAGACGAATATTCCAATAATGGTTTTGTCAACATTTTGCCGATACCCATCTCGTTAATTGCACGTTGCATAGAAACTACTCGTATGTTTGTAGAGCGCTGCCGACGTTGCTAACCGTATACAAACTACTCTACTATGTTGAAGCTATTTTTTTTTATATCTACGGAGCGTAGAACCCAGTGTGCTTTACCGGAATGGCACTGAAATGATGTCCCTCACTGCGGGCCTTATAAATAAGCATGAGATGCCATAACGGGCAATGGAAAGGGTATGCTCATCATATCAGAAATAAGGAAATCTGTAGACGAATGAAAGTAACCGACATAGCCTATGTGTAGCAAATCGAATACACTTAGCGTGTAGGATATATGACCGCTTGATCCGAAAACTTGTCGATTCGAGACCACGGACCGGTAAGAACAGCGTAGGACATTAGATAAAACATTGAAGGCAACTAAAAGTGGCCTCGGGTTCACTGAGTGACAAGGGTGGGGATCTATGTCATCTATGACATCGGGTGGCCCGTGTCGCCTTGCACTGCGAGGATCTGGGGCAGGGACTAACCTACCCTGGGAAGTGCTCTGCTGAGAATAGTGCAGACGGATTCCGGTGCGTTCCACTGGAGATCCGGAGCCTCTCACCATGCACCAAGGAAGGGCCACCGGGGGCGGGGGTGTTGTAGTGAGTAAGAGCCCCACCCTGAGTCGTCCACCAAAGTGGACCCGGGAAGAAGGCGACATCGGCTGGCCCGTGTCGCCTTGCGCTGCGAGGGCACAGGGGGGGAGGGAGTAACCTCCCCCCCGGGACGTGCTCTCCTTCCACAGTGCAGTGGGGCTCCGGTGCGTTCCACGTGAGATCCCGGAGCCCCTCGTCATGCACCGAGGAAAGGACCGCCGGGGAGGTTTTAGTGGGTAAGAACCCCACATAACCGCCGCCTTCCCCCCAGAAGGCGGTGTATATTTGTGAAGATTTCCTCCCCGTCAACAAAAAAAAAAGGTAAGAGCCCCACATAATCTTAGTTATAGTGTCGTAGTAATAGTATCTTGTAGAAGATTTTTCCCCACGCTTGTCCTTTAAGGTTGTTGGCGGAAACCTATGTCCAGCAGAGAAGGATCATGATGAACTACCGAGCAACATTTTCCATCCTCATGCCATCCTTAATAGAAAATATAGATCTTAATTCCCATTTCTCCACTTGTTAATCGTTTTAGAATGTTCTCGAACTTAGGAAGTACGCACTGTGACTCTACGAACGAATGTTAATCATTAATTCGTATCGGATAAAAGCGATAAAAGTAAACTCCCCGAGGTGCTACGATGTAACAGCCATCGATAACTGCCAACGTATAGAGATCGTTCATTCGCGTCGAACACGACATTTTTAAAAAGTTACTGAATCCGACAATTTAAAAAGAGATTAATGAGACAGACCCTTCATTTGTGGATTGTCCGATTTTTTTACATTTATCATTTAATTAACTCTCATTATTGAAGTATAAATTCAGATCTGTATTTTTTTTTTAAATTACATAAATCTGTAGAAGGGAATTGAAACCATCAAATCCCATTCAAATGGTTATACGCTTCATCAATGTATCACAGATATTCGTTTCACTTCGATTTATTTGCCATGTGTAAAAATGGATAATAAAAATTGACCTGGCAATACAATGGAACGAATTTGCAACAGTAAAGTGGAAATCCGGTAAATATTTCTAATACTAATATTTAAAAAAAATTAGGATCCATGTGAGTAATCAACATTATAATATTATATACGACCATCTTGATGGTTGGCGTACCCCGACTGTACATTTCTCGCGTAACTTTATTCCACGTACTGTCAACCTGTGGAACTGCCACCGGCGGTGTTTCCAAACGTTTACGATTTGGGGACCTTCAAGAAACGAGCCTACTCCTATCTCAAAGGCCGGCAACGCACCTGCAGCTCCTCTGGTGCTGTGGATGTTCATGGGCAACGGTCATCACACAAGATCAGGAGCCGTACGCTCGTTTGCATAAAAAACAAATATTTAAAAAAAGTTTTTCACATTAAATATCAATGTAATCAATCTAATAATAAAATTATATCAATTTAATCATTTTTTTTTAAAAAATTAATCCAAAATCCCAATTCTATAAAACTTCAATTCACAAAAGATCATCAAGTCAGTGCTTTATTAATTTATTCGCAAATTCCAGGAGTTTAAGATTTTTTCTTTTAATGACGAACTACACAGATTGGCCAGAGAAGCTGGCCTTCACTGCTTCACCTGATTGAGAGGTGGCATAGCTCTTAGGTCGCTTAGCCTGAACCTCTATCGCTAGTAACTCGACACAAGGGTCCCCCCGGTGGGGGGTAACCTCGGCTTGGACGGTTACTATGTTACGCGTAAGCATTCCGATCCGAGGGTACCCGAGAGGGCCAGGAGTTTTAGATAACATCTATCATATTACAAGTATGTATTTGATTACCGCTTTGTGAAAGCACCTACGGTAAGTTAGAAACTTTACGAGTATCGTGCACTCAATTAAAAATTCTGTTTATTAAACCTCTTTGTTAATTGTAACCGTCTCGCTTGTTAATTTTGTCCTTAGCCCTTTTTTTTGTAGTTTACGCAACAAGTTAAGACGGAGTCTTATGCATCAAACATACCTAAGACTAAAACTTCAATTGAGACGCAAAAAAAATCGAGTTTTTGTTTTAGATTTTGAAACAATATGAACCATTAATTTAGGTAGTTTTTTGATTTACTAACTTTTTTTGTTATTAAAGGGGAAATCCTCAATAACCGCTTTCTGGAGGTGAGACGGTTTTGTGAGATTTCTACTCACTATAACCCTGATAGCCATCGTCCATTGCATCCTTCTGGAGTAAGCAAAATCACCTTCTAGGAGATAAGTTCCTCCATCAGTACCCTCGCTGTGCTTAGGAAACACGGGACAACTCCATGTAGCTTGTTAATACACAATACAGTACCTAAACCGTTAACACATTATTTGTCATGTATAAAACGTTTTGAACTCGTTTTAAGGCATCGGAATAAATAACGAAGTGGGGTGGACATTTGGTAAGATTAATATACCAAAGATTTCGGGTCCGTTTGATATTCCAGTATCTACAATGGCGAAGTTTTAATATCGCAAACTGCCAATGAAATTAAATTACACGGAAAGACTGTTAAAATGGATGCAAAGTGGTTCGTTAACGGGAAAAAGAAAAATGTGCCGATGCTCTTTGTTACAGTTGAAAGCCTCCATTTAAATTTAATCTTTTTTTTGCTTTTGTAAAATCGTTCTTTTTATACCGAAAATTGTTCCACTGACAAATATGTTTACTAGTATCAACTTTTGAACACATTTTATGTAATAGAAGAATTAATCGGATTAAATTAAATAACGTTAACTTTATTTAATCGAGGTTCACACAGTTCTGTTGTATTTTTAGCTTTTTTTGACTTTGTGTCTTTTGTGTCTTTCTTTTGGCGTTTTCAAGAGTATAGTGTATAGGCAATTACTTAGCTAGTGCGCCATCCAGGATTGCATTTCCACTTAACATCAAATGGCTTCGTAGTCAAGCACTTGCTTAGAAAGAAACTTAGTCTTTCCGTCGTCGTCTCGGAAGTTCACAATCTACCTTATTTTTTTTGTTAATGTTTGGGAATCCTTTTTACGGACTATCCTCCGGAACCCTGGATGAGCTCAGGTGTGGGTATCGGTCTGGGCGACCCCTACCCTCTAAACCATCCGCGAATGCCATCAGCCGTTATAAGTGGAGTGCCCCGGATCTGTCAGCAACAGGGCACCCCAACGACCGGCCGGTCCCGGCAAAGACCGGACTTCTTCCTCTAAAGGGGACTTCCCCGGCAATTAGAGAAGTCCCGATTGAAAATCTACCGTCACTTAATGATTGTCAATGCTATTATTGGTGGATACACAAAAACTTTAATAACAATAATAATAATTTTTATTTCAAACCAAAAAATACAAACAGGGACAAACTAGTGCGATAATACCCGCAGTAATAAGAACTGTGTCGCAGCTATTAACGCCCATCTCCAAACAATTTCATACATGATTACAAATTTACTAAAATTAAAAACATATCATATGTAATTCCGTTTAAACGAGTGTGTATGGGTGAGTGTGTTTGTGTGTATAAGGTTACGGGTGTTGAAGTGTGCGTGTGTTAGTGTATGTGTAGGTATGCGTATGAAGTAGGGGGTAAATTACGCTGAACGTCTTTATTGTGTTTTTAAAAGATCTTCTGTATAGCCATAAGAGAGGGTTTGGAGCCATTCAGTAATAAGTGTTTTACATTCTTATAGTGGTAATGGGTATATATGTACAAAAAGGCACTTAGGAAATAGAATTGATGTCTAGCGAAATCAGTTCTGGTGAGGTGTGGACCACTAAGGTGCAAACCCTCTCATGTCTGCGCTGTGTATTATATAGCAGCAAAACTTTAGAAGCGAATGTTTTCGAAGTACTACGTGCAGAACGAAAAGTTGCCGAATAGTTAATACTTTATTCAAGTTTAATAGTTAAAGGGTAAAATAAATAAATTAAATTATAAAAATATAATCTTACTTATCCTTGAATAGACAGTTGCGTAACACAATGTGTTTATTTGGTTAACGCTATGCGTTTTTCACCACGCTTATTTGGTCTTCCCATCCACCAATCACAAACTTAAGCAAGAGATTTTTTTGTAAACTCATTGGTATAAACCTGTGGGAATACGAACCCCCGACTATGAAGTCGAGCGGTTTATCACTATAACCATTAGTTTGTCACTACTTATAAATATTTATACCTAAAGACTAGCTGCACGCCGCGGTGTTACCCGCGATTAAAAACTATTTACTTAACTTTTTCTAACTGAAATAACAACTACTGTTTATTTATTACATCAACTATCTGACAGTGTCCCGTCAAAATCGGTCCATCCGTTTACAGTATAGCTGGAAAAACAAAAAGACAGATGGACAAAAATTGTTATTTCAGCATATGTACCGCATATACATTTAGAAGCATGTAGTAAAAAGCGGTTACTTTAGTATTACAAATAGACACTTCAATTTTATTTATTTTTATATATAATAAACATTATTAAAATAAAATTGTACTTAAGCGTTGGCGTAACAGAAGGTTAAATAGAAAGGAACACGGTACGTCGTTATCCCTTGTTCTGTAAAAGATGGCATAAAGTGAAACATGTTCAAAGGCAGTTATTTACAGCTGCTGCGAATATAACAACGATGTTCGAATAAGTAATAACGTTAATTTACATTTACAAAAAATACTAAATTTATTATTAACACGTTAAACGCCATGGGGTCACCGGTGACCTCACCCTTCCTCTATCATAGCGCCATGGGGTCACCGGTGACCTCAACGTATAGTCATATTCAAACTACTTTTCTCGCCGCCGGCCATACTGACTGTTACTTTATTCGTACTTCGTGACCGGCACGGCGCTGTAGAACTATACTGCGCAGTGGGACAAACATACCTTGTAAGGAATTGAAAAAAAAAAAATGAAAGCGAAAAAGTAACCAAAACAAAAATTCAGGATATATAATTCAAATTAGTCTTTATTATATTATTATATATACTATTCAATAAGAAAATGATGACAGCTAAGATAGTAGGAACGTAATTGATCTAGTAACACACGTTCTATCACCGTAAGCGCGAGCGCACTACTGGTGTAGCGGGTGGCCGGCAGAATTAGCCGGCTCGGCGCCAGGTACCGGAAAATATATTTTTGTATTTGTGCGCCATGGGGTGCACCGGTGACCTCAGCTATGTATTTGACTGTAGCTATGTAACCCATGTACAGAATTGAATAAAACTTATTTTCTATACGTATCGTAACATAATAAACAAATTACGACCAAAAGTATTTTTACGATTTTTATTTTTTCTATCGGCGTTTCGGAAAAATCTTAACACGTTAACGTGTTAAGATTTTTCCACGTATTATTTCGACATATTTAATGCGAAATATAAATGTTATAAAACATTATATCGTATAAATTACTATTATAAAGCTTCGCTATCTAAAAAATAAAACACATGTTAAGTTAAATATGTAAAAGTACACTCTTGACCTAGATTAGAGGTCGATAAAGGTTACGCATTTCTATTTTTCACACACGAACTCACGGACACACTTCTAGATTAGATTAAATTGATAATAAATTTTATTCGTCTGCTGTGATTCAGAATCAGACATATGCCAAATTATTCTTATTTTTTTTTGTTTTTAAAAAATATCTTAAACTTTCCGACCGGTGTACCGCCCCTGTGTAAATGTGACATATTTACGCAGGACATAAAGAAGAAATGTGGAAGGAAAGTTGATATCTAATATTAATGATCACCGTCGCCGATGAATATCCGCAACGCCGGAGGAGGTACAAGTTACTGGCCTTTGAGGAAGCAGTAAGCTTGTTTCTTCCGAATCGATATAGGTTCGCCACTGGTGACATTTGATTTCACAAGTCGTTGAAAAACAAAAGATTGGTAGAATTATAGCTGCTTCCAGCTCTTATACAATGTTAGTTTCTTCGTTTCTTGTAAGAGTTTACTAATTAAAGTCGTACAAATATTTAATTTAAAAGCAGCATATTTACTGTATTAAAATATTGCGAATAAAATTTTTATAGGCGCTAATGTAATTTTTAAATGGATCAATAGAATCAGCCTATAATGTTCTACAACGGAAGTAACTTTGCGACATAGATGTACACGTAGCAACCGCGTGCCTCGTACTCCTTCTCAGTGCTCAAATTCCATCGTGTCATACAGAAAAGAATACCCAAATTAATTAAGTCAGGACAAAGGCATAGCTAAATCCATAGACCAAGTGTTACTACAATTTTTATTAATTATTCTATGCTAGAAAGTTAGCTTTTTATATATTTTCATAAATTTAATTATATTATTATATTGTTTATCTTACCTAGTTTTAATGTTTGTTTATTGTTTTGCGGTGCAAATACCAATTATATACATACAATAGATTAGGTAATTGGTCATTATGTGAAACATAATATTTTAAGCAACTGTGATACAACAGTGGTCTTTCTGATCTGTTTCCGTAGCACTGCCATAGTATTACAGGCGCGTAGCATTACATCAAAGGCTGTCGATTTTTTTTATAAACGTCAAAGCGATTTACGCCGTGTTAGGTTTCAATTTGAACCCCTCCATCGTTCATCCATAAATCGACGAGTCGTGATGACAACATCCGCACCCGACTTTAATACAAACGATTTACGATGCTTTGGTGGGGAATAACATAATACTTTTACGACGGAATTACATTAATGGGGTGGTCACAAACATTAAAACAAAAATCTAATTATAGCCGCTAATAACAGCTAATGTGATCCAAGTTAATAAAAAATAAAACAGGATATCTATTACCTTAATAACACATTCAATAACCCGATTAACATGATATAACATGGTATAATTTTATTATATTACTACTACATACAGAACTTTGATTTCCACAATAATACTATGATTTCCTAGTAGCTAAGCGTTTAACTAACGATGTAATGTGTGTAGGGTCTAATCAGCCAGTTACTATGATTCAAACAAGTTTTTCACTTGGTATCGTTGTCGGTTGGTCATATGCCGTCTAATAAGCTTTACTATAAGGTAAATACCGGTTGCTGTAGTCTATATGAGAGTTAGCAACACAGTCAAATTACTGTACAAGACTTATTATTATTTAATTGGCCGCCACGTCACAGTCAGTCACATTTTATAAGATAACTTTAACATAACACCGTAGAAAAAGGCTCAAAAATTTAATGTGCGTGTTATCTCGAACTTTCCTTCACCTTATATAACTTCATCGGACTGTGAGGCAGACGAGTTTCTGAACAACATAGCATATAACTATAAAATAACCAAACCCTGGCTTAGGCCTTTATTCTACACTAGATAGCATTATGACTCGAGGGTACCCGAGATGGTCTGCATTATAAACAGAACAGTCGTAAATTAACAATACGCACAAATTAGTAATAAATGTATACAGAATTCTGGATACTTTGATGCAAGAGCTTTGGTACAAGTTAAAACGTTACGACGTGTGGTTAAAATACTTTTATTCGTTGGGATTCAGAATTTAAATAAACTAAATGAAAGTTTGCATAATTCCTAACGCTACTTTGGTTTAACTAACTTGCTTGGTGCTAGAAGGATACATGGCAGAAAACACAAAAGCAACTCGCGCGACGGAGTTCGTTTTTCTTTTCGGAACTTATCGTTGACAAGTAGTAAAGTTGCTGTGCTTTGCCAGCGATTCCATTCTACCTATCACTTGTCAGAGTTGTCGCGGCATCTGGTTAGATATATCTTGGCTACCGATAGGCGCGACGTAAATATTTAAATATTCCATTGTGGTACAACGGTCTTTTGCTCTGGTTATACAAATCGGAAAACATAGGTTATAAAAATAGTCAAACGCATTTTACAGAACGGCTATCGCTATCTTAATTAATTTGTCTCGCATATATTTTGATATAATCAATTTTCTTACACACAAAAATTATGTTTAATCTTTTGAAGATTTATAATATTTAAATCATTTATTTAGAAATCACGGCAAAGGACATATCAAGGCTGCCAGCAATATGTGAAAGAGAACATCACTACTAACTTCCGGTTACCCATATCGATATATCCCAACACTATGAAAATCGTTAGGTTGGCAAAAAGTGGAAAAATTACTTATTTTTTATTTTCATCTTTGTTTTCATTATGTTTTCGCTTATTATTTCTGTGTAATACTAATAAAAATTGGAAAAGAATTATCGTTATTGATTCGAGAAACATCCTATACGAGCGAGAAGTATTTTGAAAACTACGCATTAATAGACATTAGCATTAGTGAAAAAAGTGATTATCTTATTATTATATTGTTAAGTGCCATGTTATTTTGTATTATATACTCTGTTCATTTTAAAGACCTAGTGAAACTGTTTTATTACAAACATGGAGAATAAAATCGATCAATACGTAAAAGCGCGCTAGTTGCGCCGTTATCCAGCGCGCATCGGTTGGCAGCACTGTGCTGTATCCTCCAAGCCACTCGACTAGCCGCCATTATCGTTACCACGCCACCGGATCAAGAATCTGTCAGTGTATCGTTTATGTGTAAATTGTAAAACTTTTTACAGTACTTTGTTTTTGTGTCTATAATTCAACGTTATAAGTTTCATTCAATATGTCTGATGAAAAAAAGGTATAGAAACTTTTGTATTATCATTTTATTCTTGCAACGGTAGCTTTACCTACAGACATGGCGCTTTGCCTAAAATGTGCTTAATTTTTTATTCCATGTAGAAGCTATATTTCTTTGTGATAATCACTATACTGTCTTTGTCATTTCATATATTTTCAGGGAGAAAGCGAACACATCAACTTGAAGGTGTTAGGACAGGATAACGCCATTGTCCAATTCAAAATTAAAAAACACACACCGCTCAGAAAACTGATGAACGCTTATTGTGATAGGGCGGTACGTATTTTACACTTTTAAGACGAGCGCCGCTTTTAATCTTTGTCATTTTGTTTTGAGCCTTCAAAATATTATCCATCTATTCCTGCAATTATATTTAAACAATAGTTCAAAACATCATGTTTTATTATCGCGTCATTTTGTGAACAGGATGTTAACTAACTGAAATACCAAAAGACAATTTGAAAATCTTTATATATCTTTATCTTATTATTTCATATCAAACACATTAAAATTGACTAACTTTAAATGAATAACATAGGAATTAACAAAAATTTTTTACACATAAATAATATTGTAATTTTGCCCTAACAAACATGTCTAATGAAGTATGTCTTCATGGTGTAAGATGCTCTAATCCTAGCGCTAAGGCACCAACATGTGTTGCTCTTCCCATTCGATTGCTCGCTAAGAAGAGTGGTTCAATCCATCAACTGACCTGGCATTTTCCTTACAGTATTTGCAGCCATGTAATGCATTCATTACTGCTAAAGAGCTTTCTAACTAAATAATAACAAATTAAAAGTGTTAAAACGATGCAATTCCGCTCCATGGATGCCAATGTCTGTATGAAATACTTAAAATGTACCTCATGGAAGCTATAAGCAGTATTTTCCACAAAATATGGCAAACAAGCATATAGTCAGCAACATTAATCAATGTTAAGTGATCACTGACCATGATTCATCTGATTTTTTGTTGCTAATGTGCTGAAGCCCTTACATCTATTCTGCAATTATATTTAAACAATAGTTCAAAACATCATGTTTTATTATCGCGTCATTTTGTGAACCAGGAGGATGTTAACTAACTGAAATACCAAAAGACAATTTGAAAATCTTTATATATCTTTATCTTATTATTATATTTTTTATGAATTGTTTTTCATATCCACAAGTTTCAATCACCTCATTTTACTATTTCAAACATTTTCTTTCTATTCTGTTTATGCAGCATGTGTTGGAAGACATTCATGACTTAAGTTTATTTGAACTAATGCTTACATATTACTATTTCAAACTTTTATAGAATTGTTTTTCTTTGCTCTTTAAAATTATTATAAAAGTAATAATTTAACAACAAATTTTAAACAACAATAGGGCTATTGTTTTGTACAAATAAAAATTATATTATGTGAATTTATTTTTCAATACATTTAAATTATAAACACATGTGTTCACAACTGTACTCCATGAGAATAAAGTTAATTACAGATGAGTAATAATTACACCACAATACATAACTTTTGTGTGCAGTTATTTATTCCAATATTTCTTTCAATAGTCTGAAATACAAAGAGATCAAGAATATTACAGATAAATAATGTATGTCATCAATGAAACATACTATTATTTGGCTAACAATTTCATCAATTTTTATGCAAACATCACAATTTTAGTAAGCTATTGGTATTGAAATTATAGATATAGCTAGTGAAACATTACGGCTAATGCAACTAGATAACAAATTCGTTCAACTAGTTTGATATAACATGTTGTTTATGTCATACCCAACTTTTAGTGTGGGCACCAACACGGCATTATCAATTGCAACACATGCTTTCTTACTATTTATGAGAGCTCAAAGAACTGATTAGTTTCTATGTCTACTTTTTTGTTCTACATCCATATTGCATGTATCAAAATCCACTACCAAGTACACATTCAATTAAAAAACTCATCCTCTTGATCTGTATGGCCATAAAGATTTTCTATAGCTATTTTAGCCATCCTAACTGTCCCCATGCACAGAATTTGTCTAGCATACTTATCGGGTTCACAAATCACCCTCTGTGACCCAAGAATTGAGAGGAAATATGTCAGTTCAACTGAGGTATTTGTGATACTTCCCATTACTATCTTGTGGTCTAGAGAACCAGTTGGATCTCTATGACTTGGACTCCTTTATTACACTTTACACTACTTCGTATGATGTTCCGACAAGTGTTTTAAGTAATCTTTGAATTAAGACATTTTCATGTTATGTCTGTTTACAGGGTCTTTCAATGCAAGTAGTCAGATTCAGATTTGATGGTCAACCCATCAATGAAAATGATACGCCAACATCACTGGAGATGGAGGAAGGAGACACAATAGAGGTCTACCAACAGCAAACTGGCGGATGTATCTAGTGTAAACATATTCTAAGGAACAGTCTAATGTCTGTGGCAAGATCACTACAGTGTGCCCATCTCAAACATTAAAATTAAGTTAATTTTAATAACAACCTTTTCTGTGTGTCAGGATGTATGAGAAAGTTTAAGGTGGACAATTTGCACTGTTTAAATAGGTTCTTTTCTGTATTGTTGTGCATCTTGCGACTTTCATATTAATTTAGGAGGAAATTTGTGGTAAACCAAATGTTTATAAGTAACTTACAATTATTCCATTGTGATAATTTAATTGACATGTCTAAATAATCAGCCAGTATTTAGAATGCTGAAGCACCAAAACATTACCAGGTGTTACTATTTGGTAAATGTAATTTATTGGACATAAGTCCCTTCCCATTGTCGCCTCTTTATTAATGTACCTATCTAAAATAAAGTAAATGTAATAATTGTAATGGTTTCATTATTTCTCCCTTTTTATAGTTTTCAGGTCTGTTGTAGTTGTTGTCAATTATTAACAAATTCACAACAACTCGAACTTAATGGTGCCATACCACCAATCTAAGGCAAGGATGGCATTCACCAACCTTTTTATCATTACACATTCATAATAGTTTCAAGCTGAACACTAACAGACCTATGCCATCTCTATGTGGTAAAGTTATGACAAACAATGGCATCAAATAATATTCAGGTATTTTTGATGTTATTGGTAATATCATGATTTAATGCATATTTAGCAAGAAGTTCGTCGCCTTTGTGCAAGTAATAAATATTTTGCAAAATTTTTAGGTTAGGTAGTAAATTTCGGAAAAACCTGTCTAGAAACACATTTCCATATTAACATTTGATAAATTCACTTTTTTGTATTATAAAAGCTTGATCGAAATCGAAATTTAAAGTCAAATTAATAGATCTTCAGCTGTTAATGTACGCAGAAATACTTTGGACGAAAGAAAAAAATGGGCAACCATAGACTTGCCCAAAGAGCTTTGCAGAAATTTCTGTGAGGCACGTATCAACAGGATTGTGTGTACAAAGAATAATGTTAAGTTGACAAAGAAAGAATTTTTCCTCCACTTCGACCAGGTGGTACGCAAATAATAAAAGAATTGAAGCAATGTAGAGTTGTATTCATGTAATTACAGGTAGCTAATTTTGATACCTTATTTATATTATATAAATACGTATACATACATTCATATACTGGTTCCTTATTGTTAAATACGTTTTTAATCTGATACAAGAGTTTGTTCTTGACGTTCATATCTAAACTACCAGTTACAACAAAATGAACTTGCATTTAACTATTTATTGAAAATGGATTTCCTTTTTAATAAAGATTATATATAAAATAGCTATATATGCACAAAGCGCTTCTTTCTTGGCTTATTAAAAATTATGCGTTTGAATAGGTTGGACTATCAAGGTCGTTGACAATACATGTTCCGACTCCGTTCAGTTTGTGAATGAACAAGGGTGGATACTGACTATATAATCGTCATGTATATTATATTGCTATGCACACAACTGTACTGATTAGGCTATTTACAAAGGCCGCGCAGATGTTTTGCGGAACGGATCGAAGTGCCGTGATAAACTTTTTTTTTTTAAACTTGTATCTGTAATCTGTATATGACCAGATTAAATTAAGACCGATTAAAGTATTATGTATGTTTTGAATTGTTTTAAATATTTTTTCATATACTATGTTTTTCATTTCAGCCAACACTGCACAATATGCTCACTATGTTTTCAATACACTGGATCAAGACAGAAGCGGACTACTAAGTTTTGAGGTAATTTGATATATTAAATTCTCTACGATTACGTATAATTTTTATGCTAAAGAGTAAAACGTGTCCATGGGTCAACCGATGTTTTCTGCCATGAGGGCGTGGTAATCACCAAACATGACCAGTTATTAGAGGTTTCCTCTACCTATCTGAAACTTCATGTCTCTTAGCAACGCGTGTTATACTAACAATTGCAGAACATGTCAACGTTACAGGGCCCGGGAAACAAAAAGCGGCGTAGTGGGGGAAATTTCACGCATGTACAAATAACAACTAAACGGGAAATGGAGAATGAATACTCGGGAACATAAACGCGTGGCAAGAGACGCGATTGGTTGTTCACTCGGCCCTTCGCTTCATCAACCAATCGTGCGCTCTCAACGATATTACCTCGTTCCCTGCGCCCGCTTTTTCGCATCTAAATATTTGTATCGAATCTAAAAACGACTTCTGCGCATCTACGACTCTTACCAAGTTCCTGCCGTCAGTTACATTGATTAATGGAGTTGAAATTTTTCAGGAATTCGTAACCGGTTTGTCTATTCTGTCTCGAGGGACTTTAGAAGAGAAACTGCGGTGGACTTTTTCCCTATACGACATAAACGGCGACGGCTACATAACTAAAGAGGAAATGACGGAAATAGTCACTGCGATTTATGACCTTATGGGCAAGATTGTAGAGCCCATGATAGACGATGATGCCGTGCGAGAGAAGGTGGAGCGACTATTTCAGGTAAACTGGCAGCAATAAATACATTTCTTCGTTCTGGGAATAGACCTATATAATGAGTATAGAAATAGGATAAGAAAAGCATACCCTTTAAGCTGCAATAAAGATGTGCTGATGTAATTATTTCGTGTAATTCTCTGTCCTTTACGTCAGCTCAACCATTAAGTCTCTCCGTCTTTTAATAACACCGGACAATACCTTCTGTTCTATTTTATTGAGGGCAATAGAAGTGATCTCTTTTATATTTGTATAAACTGGTGATTACTATTAAGCGGCGACTTCATCTAACTACCGTACTCGCTAGCATAGCGAGGTTCTGGCTATTTGTATGTATTCTAAAAAAGACTACATCGATGAACTGATCTTTCCTAAGCACACTATACTATCTTAGAAAGCTCTAAGGTCTACCTCTAGTAACTGCAGACACACAGTGGATCCTAAATACACATTACGAGGTCATAAAGGATAACGATCCATCTGCACCTCGTTTTGAGTAATCACCCCTAGTCCCTCGTGGACTTTGCGCACAGTTACACCCAACAGAAGTTCAGGCCAAGATGAGCCACCACTCAAAACCGGTGTAACTGTGATGGTCAGATTCTCTGGTCAATCAGTGCTGGTGTGTTTCCACCATAAACCTTATTAATAGAATCAACTCACATATTCTGTTGACCCTACCAGTGTAGACATAGACAGGTGCTCTAAACACCGCACATAAGCTGCTGGCATATATTTTCAGAAAATGGATTTAAACCGCGACGGAGTCCTGTCTCTCGACGAATTCCTCGACTGCTGCCTTCGCGACGAGGATATTACCCGCTCCATGGGAGTTTTCGATAGCAACTTCTGACGGGGCCCCGATGGCGGGAGACCCGTTTCTCGCCACGCTCCATAAAGGTCTTTATGACATGTGGGCTTAACAATGACTATGCAAAATTGTACTTAAACATTCTACAACTACAAGCTTGAACAACAAGATTAAATTTGCAAGTACACAAAGTATTATAGTGGCTTACCAGAATAGTCATTTTAAAATTAACCCTATAATGAGAACTATTCAATGTAATTTTCAAACGCCAAACTTTTAATTATGATCTGTAACTTTTACATTCTAAATTACAATAATCGTAAATTAGCGGAACGTTACAGGCTTGAATATTGCTGCTAACGGTAAACTTTTTGAAAGATAAAAATCAATAATTGAAATTAATACTTACGTAAAAACGTATGTAGTTATATATACATGTGTAGTTTATTGATATCTAGCATCTCAGTGTTTTGTCTATTACTAAATGTTTATGTGACGACATTGATGTGTAGATGCAATTCTTTAACTAAACGTTTAGCATAGCTCTGAATGTATTCTCCTTTGACAGTGAAATTTGATAACTCTCTAATGTTGCTACATGTTGCTTAACGATTTTCTCAATCAATATGGATAATGATGTATGGTAAAACTTTAATATTTTATCCATGTATTTTAGTGCTTTAATTTAAAAAAAATACATAGAATTCATATTTGACTATTACAACTAAATATTGGCAAATCAATTCCCATTTCCTTCCAGCAATTTTTATCTGTCATTATTTTTGCGTCTAAAACTTCTTTCACTTCATTTTGAATTATTCCGGCCATTTTAAATAGAATGCCTAGAGTAGCGTACTCATTTAAGATATATGGAACAATAATTTAGATTTCTTTGTACAGCCTTTATTGTATAAACTTTAAACATGTTAAAATTCAGTGGTCCGTTTTGCAGTCAAAAATGAAAAATTTACACTTGCAATGCGAGTATTATAACTTTGCCGCATTGAGACCAACCTAAAGTTTTAATTGTTACTTCCGACAATACTAAGTATATACATAGTACATCATATATGTGACGCATGTTTCATTTCGAATCTATACCTTTTATACATATATCTTTTTTTATTGACAGGGGAAATTTTAAACAAGGCGGGGTATGCCTTCTGGGGGGAAGGGCTATGTGGGGTTCTCACCCACTATAACCCCCCGGTGGCTCTTCTTCAGTGCATGTTGAGAGGCTCCGGGATCTCCTGTGGAACCCACCGGAGCCCCTCTGCACTTTGCTCTCGAAAGGGGGGGAGGTTAATCTCTCCCTGTGCCCTCTCAGTGGAAGGCGATATGGGTCAGCCGATGCCGCCTTCCCAGGTCTACTTCAGCGGACGATAAAGGCTCCCTCCCTTGTCGTCCCGTAAACCCGAGGCCCCTTTTAGTCGCCTTCTACGACAGGCAGGGGATACCGTAGCCTTATTCTACAAGCCCAGCCCAGCTACAGCCTATGCTAGCTAGGACTTTACCTCGTTTGATCTACAGTCCTATGCGATGTTTTTTGCGAAGCGAAGAATTAGATTTCCTCATGGTAGGATCTATCTCGTCCATGATCTTGATTGGTCTGAGATCTTGTAAAGGAAACTGATGCATTAATTACCGTGTTTATTGTTTTCCTTGTTTACTTACATACTCATTCTCAGCGCTACTAAACTGATAAGTGTTATAGTTAATTACTAATAAACTGCGTACGTCACACAAACTTTGAACAAGTTTTAGTACAAACATAATATTTTACTACAAACAGTAATCTCCTTCAAATCGGTTTCTTCTGGGTACCTTTTTTATCCATTCTTTTTAACGTTTGACGAATATTATCCTGTGCGAGAGTGGGACGCAAGAACATGTCGAGTGTAAACGAGTGAAAGAAGCATAACACAGCTGTTTCACGCTTGGGGTTGCCAAAAAAATCCAGTGTGGCTAGTGCAATAACAGATAGGCAAAGTTAAAATACTCGTCACGTCAATTTCACGATTAGAAAGTCAGAGCAAAACACTGCCATTAAACCAATTGTCCGCAGTTTGATTTTACTTACTAAAATGATTTTTAAAAATTCAAACAAAAAAAGTCAAATGTTATCGAGATCTAACTTCTTCTTAAATTTAAATGCATTTAATATATGCATCGTTTAATACATACTATGTCCCAACATTTTATCAACAATAGGTTTTATATACTTAATGATATTACATTTGTAAATAATTGACTCTGTATATATTCCATACATTTTATAGATTTAAATGTATATTTTCATGAAATATTTAGTAAATACTAAATGGAACCAAATAAAGATGACATAAAAGTTTATATCATAAAATATACTAAAGTAGAAACGTGTCTTGAAACCACAAAATAAATAGAAGGAAAGAATATGAATACACTACGATTAAAAAGTTACGAAATAAAAACAAACTTTATTTCGATGTTTATCAAAAATACGGCCGTTACAAACGTATTTAACGTTTTTTTTCCCGAAAATTTTGAACTTTATTGTCGGTCGAGCTTACATAGATAAGAAATTTATGTGTCTTCCCAATAAGTATTCAAACTACACCTGATTGTATTGTAATTGCTTGATAAAGTTAAACCGAGACCAACAGCGGCCGCAGTTAATTCTAAAATGATCATGTGTATCGTTTATATAATTAATATTGATGTCTTATGATAAAATTACCTTAAGTTGTTAGAAAGGAATATAATCAATTGATTCAGATAAGAATTAAATAAAAATTAAGTAATAATAATCGAACAAATCTATATTGACTATGAATAATGTGGATCGATTTTTTTTCGGCTATGCAATTTAGATTCAATAGACAAAATTCTTAGACACTTTCCATCCATTGATATATCCATTATTTTACCTAGATATGAAAATCTTCATGAGATAGAAATGCGAAACGTCAAATTAGTGCCAAAATCTATTTTGTGTTAGAAAAATTTCTAAAGTTTTAAAAACCCATGTAAGTTGTTGTTTTATTTTTTCTTTAATACTGCTTCATTTCTTTTAGATTGAGAAAACATTGAAAAATACTATTATTGTTCAATTATATATTTGTTGAAAATAATTATTTTCAATATAAATTTTAATGACACTAGGACATATTTCGAAGTTATTTTATCCTTCATCCTATATCCACCCTTATATTGATCGATTATGAATTAAAAAAATACTTACTAATGGATGTTTATTTTATTAATGAAATTTAACTGTGTGTGTAGGTAGACGTATGAATAATTATTTAATTGGCACTTTTGATAGGCCTATTAGATTAGCATAATCATTTTTATCTTATGGTCCATAAATATTATAGTCTAAATTACAGGTACGTACTTGGTGTTAGTTTAAATGTATTAAGTATAGTCGGCATTGTCTAAGCATGCTGTCAGTATATAACATAACCTGTGTTTTTAAAGTGTTAACTATTTATCATAACAACTGCACATAAAAATTCATCTAAAGGCGACAGGAGAAAAACGATCTAAATCCGCGTCCTTGTGTTTAACATATATAATACAAAGATAATATACATTTTTTTATAATATTCTTAAGTCAACAAATGAAACTACACATCGGTACTTAGTTTTATAACATAACTCCTTATCGTTTTTACATTCAGGCTGAATACATGACATTTTCTTTGAGCGTTGAAAACTTTGTTTTATTGGATTGATCTTAACGCGTTTCATCACTAATGCTGATTTGTTCTGATCTATAGTTATGTTAGCTGTCTATGCCTCTAATTAATGGTCATAATAAATTAGGCATAGAGAATTATGAATCAGTATCTTGCATTCAGGTAATCCCTCTTACGACGGGAGACTATTATTTAAGGACACGCACACAATAACATTTTAAGAAAACAAATGGATTTCCAAAATTAAAAAAATAGCGACGACTATATTGTACCTATTTTATATGTTTTTAAGTCGTTGCTAACAATTTCATGGAGCCCCCACGATAGCCGAAGTGAGTCAAGAGTGACACTTCTTTGGCAATTATAATCTCGACCCCCGACTCAGCGATATTTCTCATTCATTTTTTAATTCGGATAAGTCATTAAAGCCTTCCAATGAACATTGGCATTAGCTCAACAAAAATTGCACACTATTTTTTTAAAAAAAGAAGGTAGGCTGTTTTATTCTATGCGTCTTACTTTGGCCTTTTTGCGATTGAATCGTTTCGTTCGTTAAAAAGATTAAAGAAAATCCGATCCTAAACTTGAACCTAAAATAATTTAAATTTACTTTTACACGGAATATACGGTGTTATTTTTCTTATGTACTAATTTAATCAATAGACTAAAATAGAATATATGTATATTCTAATTGAATACATCTAATTTAATCGTTTTCACATATTTACTATTACCGTCAATACTTAACATCATAAGACATATACACGCCTCGCCACTCTTTTACATGTGAAATGCGCAATTTTAAAGCCAAACAAATAAGAGTTACATATCAGTCGTGCATCATGTTAGAATGTATTATGACAACATAGAAATTCTTTTCCATTGTGAAATTCGTAAATTTTACCTTAGCTTAATTGCTAAAAATGTATTATATAAAATAAGCCCAGCAGGCGTCACTTAAAACGTTTATTTTTAAGTACTGCATAAATTATACCAATACTTCCACTAAAATCAATTTTATTTTGTCAGTCAAAAATCACACCAATTTTCACATATTTTGTGACGTACTCTGAACGAAAATGATCGATAACGGAATTGATTTGAAATAATTTCATCTCCCTACTTTTTCAGTTTTTGCAACGGCAATAAAAATTACGTTCAGAAAATAGATATTAAGAGAAATAATCCTGAGTCCTTTAATACTTTTTATTTTAAAATTATATATGTTAGGTACAGATAATTTAAAAATAAAAAGTACACATCCATTATTGTTACAGAGCGGGACTTATTTGGAGATCGTCTATCGTGTTTAATAATTTACTTTTGATTTCGAATTAGTTTGTCCGTTAATATTTATATCCTTGTCACGGTAATGATCGATTAAGTATATTAGTGTAACTTGTACTTTTTGTGGTCTGTAATTATTTAGAATTAAGAAATAACTCGGCCAAATCATGATTGTCACTGAATGTTGTTTAGCTAGTAAATAGAATAAATGTACACATCGCTTTGTTACTGCGCATTGTCTATTTTATTTTTCAGTTTAGCCTCATCTCAAGTACCTACCTACCTAACATTATTAGTGTGGATAGGGATGAATATGTAATTAGATAATTAAATATTGAATTTTTATTTACAATTGTATGTGTATTTTATAGAAAAATAAATAAATCTATACAGATTGTGTTTTATTCGTTACGCAAATACAAATAAACTTGATGAATCAAACATCAAAATGCTTCTTCTTGCCAATGCCATCTTTTATTTCTGAAGTAGATTGTCATAAACCTACCAATATCTCAATCAACAAGCACGGTACCATACCATTTTAAGGAGTTGCATGGTAGATCTTCAGAACCCAAGGTCCTATATCTTCGTCTATATAGCGATATAAGTGCACAAACATTATAAAAATACAAACGACATGATAGCCTCTTAATCTTAATACTTTAGAATTAAAAAGGTCTACAGCTTGTACGTAACAATTATTGACCACATGAAAACACTATGTAGTGTGGCTGTGTAGACGAGTTAAGAAGGATGGGCGGTGTCAGTGTAAACCAATTAACGTCCATTGGCATCATGATGGTCGATATTTGGCAGTAAATGGAGTTTTTGTAATTTTAAGAACCCGCTTCTATGTATGTAATATAGGGTACATATACCAAAATAACATTTTTCTGTCCCTCTCTTCCAGCTAATCTCTGAAACGGCGGGACCAATTTTGACGGGACTTTCACTGGCAGATAGCTGATGTAATAAGGAATAATCTAGGCTATGCTTTATTGTCCTATGTCTCAAAGCGGGCGAGATCAGCTAGATAGAAATCTGCCGCCTTCTTGAAGTGTGAATACAGAATTGCGATTTAAAGAGCATCAAAGCGGGATGAACAATTTAGTCTCGTGCTGAATGAATAGCATTCTTTACACAAAGTAGTTAGTAACCGCTCTTAACGTAGTCATTTTATATTAAAAAAATCAAACAGCCCAGAAATCGAGCAAATTCAACGCCTCATGAATGCAAGGGAAAGATATTTATTTATAACCATGGATGTCAAATGAAACCATATTATACTAATGTATAGAAATTTATAAAGCAGCAAATATTTTTTACAATTTTAATATTATAAAACTAATAATATAATAATAAAATTATTGCCATTATTTGTGCAAATATTATGAGATCCAATTTTAGATCTTATCATCCAAACTTATAATAAATTCCATAATCAAATGGTATGTCATGCAAACAAATAGAACAAATCAATGGAACTTATTACATGGATTGGGTTCTCTCACAATTACATTCCAACATATCTATAATTCTTATACCACAATGCAAAAAATACATGTTACTACAATAGTAGATCAAAAAGATAAAATCCGATGAAAGTGTTGCAGTTTCTTTTCTGGCCAATAAGCATAATTTGACATCATTTAAAAAAAAATAACTGATTAATTTTGCTGTGTAAGAACGTTTTTATAATAGAATACTAAGTAAATATTAATTTGATTGGAAAATAAAATTTTAAGAAAAGGTGGACTTAATGATAAAGGCATTCTTTGCCAGTTTACCTTTGGGTAGAAGTATAACCATTTGGTAATCGTCGTTGGACCCTATCAATTTTTTTACGGAAGCAACCGAAGACGACGTTGAATAAATACTTTTTGTTTAATATTCTTATTGTTAAACAAGGGTAAAATCTGCTAAGTATATAAGAACCCTGTTTGAAATATAATTGCTCATTAATTTTACGACCTAATTTAAAGTACTAATATATTTAGTCACACCATATATAAAAAAAAAGAAATGTATAAAAAAGTATTTTTTTTTATTTATGTAGAACCGTAAATATGTAAAAAATATATATAAATCTATTTTAAATATTTGCTCCAATTAATAAATTGCCTAAACTCTAGAACTATATAGATGTTCACATCTTAAATCGCACGAAAACTTACACAAACGGCAAATATTTTTCCAGATATCCTCATTATTACTAAGCTACTACTAGATTTATTTGTATGTAATTGCAACACTGGCAAATTTCTTCTAATTCATAATTGTATAATAATAATTTAGGCTTCTAATTTGAAACGTCAACTCAAAAGAAATAAGAATAATGGATAGAAAATATCCAGTTACAAAAATATTATTAGACCATATATGGCAAGATATAAACCTGAGACGGTCTATTACAAATAAATTTGTCATATTTGTAACCAGTGCGGGTTAACCAGACCCTTACTGGTCTAACCGGAATATGCTAAACTTTAGCATGACTAAAAACACTGTCGTTGGATTATCTTGTTACCTTGTTATCTTGATGTCTAGTACTTTGATTTGATACAAGACGCATTATGAAACTTACCTGACACTATCTTATTTGTATACTAGAATTTCTAGCATTGGTAATTGTGGCAGTAACTGCGAGACCGTTTTTTGTTAATAATCGCGTAAAAAACTGCCTGTATTTCGACGAAAACAATGTTTTTGCCGGTCTGTCAGGACGTTTGTATACATCTAGTACGTATGACATACGTCGTATTTGTACATACAAGTGTTGACCGACGTGCAAATAGGACATTTTTGATATACAAAACGCTTTCGGCGCTTTTTTAAAGCAGAAAAAAGCGCCCACGTAATTTAATGGGGTAGACAGAGACAACTTTCGCTGTCCGCTTTTATTCAAGCTTATCAGGTCCCATTTATGACAGGAAGGTGAGCCCAATGCGGTATAGTGGACACAAAATTAGCAAGTGGTTTTTGTACCTCAAAACCAAAAAAACGACTTAATTTGAAAAGGAATTTGAAGCCTGAGGTCGTAAGTCAAACCGCATAGGCATTACGCAATCAATGCTTAAATCGTATGTAAGTCAAAAAACTAAATAATTAACTCCTAATCCAGAAATGTATTACAAAACCATAATATCTATTCATATTCAACATAAATCTCTGTTATTCAAAGTAAATTTTATACTAAAACATGATCTAATCTAGGCCTATTATTAACAAAATATAATATGACACATTATATATCAAAATCAAATAAGAATATTTATAGATAAATATATAATTGAAGTAAATTGAATATAAAGGTATTGTTTCTATAGTAAGTACATTATATTTAAAATTGTGCACTAAATGGATTCTTTGTTCCATATCTATCAACCTATTATTTATAAATTTATAAGAGTTACACAGTTGTTCAACATGTTAGTGTCAATATGTATATTATGTATTGTCACAATTACATTTATGTAGAAAAAATATTTGATTTATTAAATATATTATATTAAGTAGATAATATCCAACAAGTGTATATGATTAAATAACCATTATTGCCCCTTTACAGTCCACCATTAAAAAAGCCATTAATAGTGGACGCTCCTTAGTGAAGAAGCACAATCTAAGACATAATCACATTTAATAATTTAGCAAAAATTGGCACAGAATTGTTAATTTTTAGTAAGAAGTTTCAGGAAACCAACCCTCAATTAATGGGTTTAAAAATTCACAAAAGAATTTGATACAATACAAATATGTGTACCTTGGTAAGGTATCAAATTCTCAATGCAAATTTATGTTTGTACAGGTTGGTAAGCAATAAACAATTCACTATGAGACTTTCTATATGAATTCTCATAGTAAACAAAAAAGAAGTCAAGTAAAATTGATAGAAATAGAATAACTAAAATATTCATTATTTGATTTTGAATAAAAGAAATTGAAAAGAGAAAGAAAAGCTTAAAGTCATAATTACAAAATCTTAGGTATTATAACCGACGGCACCCTCTTGCAATATCTTTGCCAAGCAGAACCGTAGCGTTGTAGACATCTAACATGGTCGCGTCTTGCACGATGTAACAACAATAATATGGTCAGAATGGCGGGCAACGCTACCAAAGGAGTCTTTGTTAATATCCCCGGTAATGCAAATGCTATATGTATTAGTATATCACCAGTGTAGTTCGGATGACGTACAGTTCCCCAAAGATTGGACATCAGCAGTTTATTGCCCTGGAATGTTGGCATTGACTCAAGATCTGAAAGAAAAATATTATTAATAACAGAAACACTTAAGATAAATCATAGAGCATTAAGTTTTCTTTTATAACTAATAAAAATTATTCTTACTAAATAGAAATTAAATACTCAAGACAATTTTATCTACTGAGAAATCATTAATACCAAACAAATTTTTAATAATAGTGATATATTTTCATAAAGTGTTGTTGCTCTTGACTTGACTTATGGGGTTATCATGTCGACTAAGGTAACTAACACCAATGACTTTGTTTTCTCTTACATTCTTTATTACATATTATCAGTAATGGCAATATCTAAAGCAATATTACAATGACCTATGGCTAAAGTTATTATTCAATCAAATTCAAGGTCATTACTATAATATATTCAATCAGTTACATATGCAGGGTATTCGGTGATTCCTTAAACAGAGACAGATCTTTGATGATGGAATGGAAAAAAAAATCAACCCTGATTTTTAAAAAAATCATATTTTTAAAACGTATTTACGCTCCATTATATTAGTATAGCTAAATTAAATTATCGTTTCATAAAAAATATACTACTTTACTAAAAAAAAGCAATGAAACGCAAAGTTAAAAACTGCTGATGCTTGAGTCAACGAACGCCGGGGCGCAGAGGGGCGGAGGCGCCAAAGAAGCTTATGGAAAGAATTCTTGCCGCTTCTTTGGCGCCGCCGCATGAGGCGTTATTCGTATTAAATATATGACTTTTTTTAAATCAGGATCGATTTTTTCCAACCCATCATCAAAGGTAAATCAATTGTCTGTCTTCGTTTTCGGAATTGGTCTCCTCATACCTTGTAAACACAGATTTTTTTGTTTACAACTCCATGTTTACTGGAATTGATTACATAAGGACTAACATATAACACTTTTAATGTATGCTTATAGATGTAAATAGCATTTGCAGCAGATTTATAAATAAGGAAATATTTGTATTAAGCTATACTTACGTGTAACACTGGGATGGAATGGATTTTTCCGGAACTGATGTTTAATATTGTTACTTATAAGCATTATAAGGAATCCCACCAGGAACAATGTTAAAGCAGCAACTAAGGCGTTAGTAGACAAAACTAAGTTGACATCGAATACATATTTAGCGATGCTGGTGAAATAGTATGGGTAAAAGGCACTTGAAACTGTCTGGAGATACCCTAACCCTTCAGATTGCCAGTAGAATGTTGATGTTATTGTGTGTTCTTTTAGAATATAATTTAGTATGTAAATTATTTGCATCATTGAATAGAGCAATATAGTTGGCTTGAATTGTACTTTGCTAATAAAATCCTTGTAGCTGTCCAGTGAAAGAGTATCTATAGTTGGCAGTTGGAAACCTTGTTTGAAGATAAGAATTGACAGAATAAGCTGAAATAATTAAAGATCATATTAATTGCAGTAGTATTTATACATAAATATTATAACAAATTATATATCAAAAAATATTATTTTAATACTCACAGCATTTATGTTGGATATTCGAGAAATCCATAGTTTAACATTTAACTTTTTTATAAAAGAATGAACTTCTCTTCCAACAAAAAAGTCATTTATGAAGTATCCAGTGCAGCCATAAGGGTTTAATAGAGCCAGATCTAATTTGCGACTCTTAATGTATAAAAATAATGCTAATAACACACCAGCAATATATGATATGGCTGCTAAACTCAAGTACATCCTAAGTATTGCATCGACATTTACTTGTTTTAAATAATCTAAAGTAAAAAGAAGAGTTATGGTGAAAATGCAAGAGAAAAATGAATTAAAACATTGTTTCTTCCCTTTCTCATAATTTTGCTCTTTTCGACCGAAAACTGGCAGAACAACAAATAAAGCCTGAATTAGGTATTGCACTGCTACAAGTAAGAGTGGCTCCCAACTGAACCACACACCAACAAATGTAAATTCAGACAAATCTAGTAGATGTTTATGTGAACAGGTCTTGGAACATGACATTAGTATAGAAAATACTGTCAGAGGCATTAATATTATTAGTAAGATGGGTCCTAAAACTCCACCAAATTCAAATTTTTTAGATTGCGGCAACAATTTTACGACACTCGTCCTTAAAGGAGTTGCTAATCGTCTTGTTACCGACATTGATTTCCTTTTAGGGAATTCATCTTCGGAATTCTCCTCATCAGACACAGCATCTATTGACTTACTAACAGATTTACTTATTTCGCTGATTGACTTGCTGACACTTCTTCTGATGTCTACAGCATTTACTGTTAACTCTTGCAGCCTGCTTGATCTACGTGGCGGCATCTCTTCAAAGGGTTTACGATTACGTACACTATAATCACTAACAATTGTTGCATGAGATTCAAATCCGTTTAGTTTATCATCTTTTTTGAATTCAGTGGTAGACATAGATTTCAGATCTTGAATTGTATATTCAATGGGCTGCGTCAGTTTGTTTCGGTATAAATCTAACGTGGCTGATAGATCTTCCAACTTCAGTTCTAAGCCAGATCTAAGTGCTGGTCTTTTAGATGGATACTTTAGTTTACTATCTTCCGATTCTTTTACAGGTCTCGATGGTGACCTTGGTGTTGTATTCTTTGAAGTGGATTTTCGACTAGGAGATTTCCTTATGGGAGATTTGCGAGACGGAGATTTACGGGTTAATGAGCGTGTATTAGGCGAACTTTTCCTCGTTCTGGCGGGAGTTCGTGGCGGCGAAACACCTTTACGAGTCCGCGGTGGACTAGGATCTATAACACTTTGTCTCACTCGGCCACTTCTTGTAGACATTGTAAAATAAAACACACACAACTGAGTACTCTAGATTTCTTTCCTAATATGTTTCTAGCAAGAATTCTAAAATTAACTATAACCACACGCGTAGCTTGTCACGATAGCAAAAAGTCATATAATAACATACGTGATCCACATCAACCAATGATCTTATAACAAACAAACCGTATTTAAGTTATGTGCATTTACGATTTGATTCAAAACTTCGACAAAACAAAACATCACAATCTATGTAATACCAACGCAAAGCGAAGCGTCAACGACGTAACAGAAAAAATTTAAAAATTTTCCGACTGTGATTGGTCAAAATAGAGCGGGCTAAACTTAGATACAGCCAAGCCGCAAGCCAAGCATCCTCCTTTTTTATATTTTTGTCTTAGAAGAACTTATGTTATTAAAACTTAGAAATCATGACGTAAAAATAACGTACTTTTCTATTATGTCTAAAATAGGAGGTTAATCAAGATTTAATGTCTATTTTGACATAAACACAGGATGAGTCGACAATATGTACTTTTTTTTATTATAATGTATTTGTATTAATTTTATTGACGGACGCCGATGACGAAATCGTAACGATAGGCTACGATCCTACGACCATTATGGTGGGAGATCAAATCCGAAGATTGTAACTTGTAGCTTAAATGGTTAAATTGTAGGACCTGGACGACCGAAGTTTGTTAGGTTTTTAAGTAATAATATTTAGAAACGAATTACATAATGATGAAATATGAATAACATATTTCAATCTTACCGACATAATAATAAAAAATGCTGCCGTAAATATTGTAAACGTAGTTCAAAAAAGTTAAATTACCTCCAGATTTTATCGCTTGTGTAATTCTGCATTTCAAATTGCTCTTCAATCCCGTTAGTGATTTCTGGCCTTAACCGAATGACTGCACTACCTTTTTGTTTAAAACTTTGTGATCTATTAGATTCTGGCGGGAAACTTGAAAAAGCGCGGTTGACTTTAAACTTTAATTTTAAATTTTTTCTATAAATAGTGATTTTTTATAGTTAAAGTGAATTTAAATATTGCTATTAGCTGCTGAATAGCAATGGAGGTAAACGAGGGGGCGGGTCTCACCCATACCTCAATAAAACGGCCATGGCCTACGGATGAAGGAGGAGGCGTAGGCTCTGGACGATCAGACTGCGGCGATGAGCGAGAAGCGTATTTGCCTTATTACAAACCGAACTATAAAAGACTCTATCCGGAAAACTCAACCAACACAGACTTTAAAGTGTATGTGGAATCCTCAAACGGCGATAGATTGGGCAACAAGAGCCCTACTTACTTAAACCATATTTTCGCAATAGACATAAAAGGTGTGACGGGTATTCAGAGGTTGAATGCCAATAAAATAGCAGTTATTTTCAAGCAATATAATACGGCCAATAATTTTATTAATAACACTACTTTCCTCACAAAACATGACATGAAGGCGTTCATACCAGCAGCGCAAATTGAAAAACCGGCATCATCAGATATGTTCCAGTGAATATATCTAACAAAGAACTTTACACAAGACTATCTTCAATATATGAGATAGTAGCAATAAGAAGGTTTTCAAAGAAAGTAGGACAAGAGCGCCTTCAATTGCAGACTGTAAGCATCACTTTCCTATCTAATGTACTGCCTAATAATGTGCAATACGATCTATTCTCGTACAGGGTTTTCGAATACATTCCACCATTACTACAGTGCTATAGGTGTTTTAAATTTAATCATTCAGCAAAGATTTGTAATGGAAAACAAAGATGTAGTATTTGTGGAGGTGAGCATTTGTATAAGGAATGTGATAAACCAACAGAAATTAGTTGTATAAATTGTAGTGGACCTCATCTCGCGATTTCTAAAGCATGTCCTATTAAAACAAAGAAGATAATAGAAAAGAAAAACAACATATCTTATGCAAGTGTCGCCTTGACAAAACAAGTTGCCATCAACGGAACAGATTTCCCTACACTCCCACCACCAAAACCTGTAAATAGTAATGTTATTGTAAATAAGCCTATAAATATCTCTGCAAATAAGTCTGTACGAGATGTAAATAAAGCTAAAATAGTATATTCTAAAGAAAACCTTAAAACTCAAATAATTTCCAACAATGATGTACTTATGGCCCTAGTGCAGACATTGGTGGAATTAGCTAATAAAGACGACAGTACACCCACTAATATTAATACTATTAAAGATGCATTATTAAAAAACTTACCATAATGGATTATGTAGGGCTTAGTCCTACACAATCCAAGCTATGTATCGCTCAGTATAACATTCAAAGTGCAAATAGTAAAAAACCTTTATTAATCCAATTTTTAAAACAAAATATTGATATTTGCCTTCTTAATGAGACATGGTTCAAAGACAATAATTTTAAAATACCAGGATATAATATTTACAACAAAAATTCAAACAACACACATAATGGAGTTGCTATACTGATTAAACCATACCTCAAGTATAATATATTAAATACCAGATTTTATGAAGACATTCAAACAGTTGCTGTGTCTGTATCAACTGGACATAGTAGTTTAACAATTCTATGTGTATACTGTCCACCTTCTAGTGGGCGACTACATATTAATAGACTCCGTTGCATTATTAATGATTTGCCAAAGCCCATATTTATGAGTGGAGATTTTAATGCTCATCATATTGCATTTGGTTGTCAGTCAACCAAAGGTAGAGGTCAGGAGTTATTTAATCTAATTGATGACTTAGATTTATGTATTTTAAATGATGGTAGACCTACAACTATAAATCGTCCTAGACAAATTCCTTCTGCCATTGATGTAAGCTTCATCAGTGGCAGCCTCTCACCGCTGTGTGAATGGTTTGTACATGATGACACAATGGGAAGTTACCATTATCCAACAATAACAAAGATTTCATTACATATAGATAAATATCATCTTAATTCCCCTGTAGATAAGTTCATATATAAAAAAGCTGACTGGGCAACATACACAGCTCTTTCAAAAACAATATTTAATGATTTGGTACTTCAATCACATAATCCTATTTCAACTTATAATCAATTCTGTTCTCATTTAGATACCCTTAAGCAAAATTCAATTCCAAAGCTCACTAAAACAAACACTTTCATAAGCAGACCACCATCTCCTTGGTGGAATAGCATATGTGAGCAAAGTGTTATTGCTTCATATAATGCACTAAAAATATATAGAAAAGAGCCTACTATTGAGAATTATATTAATTACAAAAGAAAAGATGCCCAAAAAAAGAGAACAATTTCAGAACAGAAAAAAAATTGGATGGAATAACTTATGTAACACTTTTAATAGAAATACTCAAATTAGTAAAATATGGAATTTATTAAAAATGTTCAAAGGCATAAGACCTAAGAATAAATCATATACAGATGAATTCATATCTTCACTCTTGGATAAATTATCAGATAATAACAATTTAATTGAAGTAGATCAACTGAACATTCTTTGAAATTAACAATGATAACCCAAATTCTAAATTTTTACTGGATCCATTTTCATGGTCTGAATTTTTAACAAGTTTACAGTCTAGACAAAATACAACTCCTGGTTTAGATGATTATCCTTACATTATAATTAAAAACTTAGATGTATCTGCCCAAAAGTTGTTTCTTCAAATCCTCAATTTGCTTTGGCGTAATAAATTGATTCCACAGTCATGGAAAACACAGTGTGTTGTCCCCATACTTAAGCCCGACAAATCTCCTGAGTTTGCTAGTTCTTATAGACCAATTTCCTTATCATCTTGTCTTGGTAAAATATTTGAAAATATGGTGAAAGTCCGTCTTGATTGGTATGTTGAATCCAAGTGTTTAATTCCACATATACAATATGGCTTCCGTAGAGGGCGTAGTAGTGCAGACAGTTTCACCAGACGACAGTTTGTCAGAAGACAGTTTCTTTAATCTCTGACCTGAAAAATGCGAAACATAGAAAATTAAATACTGTTTGCGTATTCCTAGACGTTCAAAGTGCTTTTGACAGTGTTGATCCTGGCATACTAGTTCAAATCATGTCTAGGTTAGGTGTGCCCGGGCACTTATGTAAATGGATTTATAATTTTTTGAACAACAGGACAATCTATGTAAGGCATAACAATACTTTATATGGACCCAAATGTGCCTCTAGAGGTACAATGCAGGGTGCCACATTGTCTCCATTACTGTACAATATTTACACAAGTGAGATTTGTAAATATGTAAATAATAAGAATATAAATATTTTACAGTTTGCAGATGATATTGTATTATACAGCAGTAATTACAACTTAGAGATTGCAATAGATAATATGAATAAATCCTTATTTCAACTACTGGAATACTATAATGATCACTTACATTTGAAAATTAACCCCTCTAAGAGTAGTGTTATGTTTTTTGGTAGTGAAGCCTCAAATTCAAATATTATTTACAATAATGAAATTATAAATAGAGTCAATTCTAAGAAATTTTTAGGAATAATACTGGATCAAAATCTAACTTTTGAAGAACATATTAAATATGTATCCAAAAATGCTCACACAGGACTAAATGTTATCAGATCACTTTGTGGTGTAACATGGGGTGCAGACCCTAAAATATTGTCAATATTGTATAAAAGTATTGTTAGAAGTCACCTAGATTATAGCTCACTAGTTTATATGAATAGTTCTCACGTACATAAATTAGATATATTGCAGAATAAGGCTTTAAGAATAATATCTGGTGCTATGTGCTCAACTCCCATAAGGGCCATGGAAGTTGAGACAAAAGTGATGCCTTTGATTTTGAGACGGATCTTACTTGCTGAAAGATACTGTCTCAGATTAAAGGCATCAAACAACACTCAAGTAATAAACAAAATTGTACCTTATATAGATAGAACCCCAAGAAGACCATTAACAACAGCACAAGGTCTACTATGTGGTAATTCTCCAACACTGTCCGATATATTTCTTGAAATAGACAATAGTTTATCTAAAATTAGAAAACAGTATCCATGGCCATGTTACTCTTTCTCTTATCAGTGCATTTCACACCCAATTAATGTAGTTCAATTGACAATAAACAATAATTCAGAAATGCTTAAATTTTTGGATGAAAATACAAAATACTATGTTATCTACACTGATGGGAGCAAAGCAAGTGATTGTGTACATGCTGCTCTATATGATCCACAAGCAAAATTTTCTTCAAGCTTTATTCTACACGAACCCTGCTCTATATTTACGGCAGAGGCATATGCAGTGTATCAGGCATTAATGCATATCCGCGAAATCAAAAACATTAAATATTTTTTAATAATTTCTGATTCCTTGAGTTTGATAACAGCTTTAACTACCCTCACAGTTAAAGTCAAATCAAATTATATCCTTTACTTCATTAAACAAATAATTTACCAATATCATATTAAAGATATTCAAATTTACTTTCTATGGGTGCCTTCTCACAAAGGTATCTCTGGCAATGAAATGGCTGATAAAACTGCATATGAAGGAGTTAATGCTATTGACGTTAGAAATACAATGAATGTTCCTATGTCCGATTACTTGCAATGTATTGACGAGAATATTCAAAAGTTGTGGCTAGGAATGTTGAAGAAGGATCAAGATACGAAAGGAAAATGGTATGGAAGCATACAAAAAAGCTTACCTGCAAGACCTTGGTATTATCGTATGCAAGATGCTACTCGAGATTTTATTACCACCATAAATAGACTGCGTTTTGGTCATAATACTGCACCGTCACACCTTGCTCGACTTGGTATTATTGCGAATAACATATGTTCACATTGTCAATCAAGTGATGGAACTGTTGAACACATTATCTTTGACTGTCAAAGATTTTTAATCGACAGACTAGTGTTGGCCAGTGAACTTAGTGATGTTGAAAATAAGTGTGATTTATTGTCCCGCCCGCCGCCATTAAAACAATTGTTACAAGACGAACTGACTTACAAGCTCATCTACAAATACATAAAAAATACAGTTAAAGCAATTTAATAGAATGTGCTCATAGGTGTAATATGTCTATTAAAAATAAGAATTGACCTAAAGGTTGTAAATACCAGGTCATAAAATTCCAAAAAAAAAAAAAAAAAAAAAATTGTGATCTATTTCGTCTGTATGTTCTACCATTGTCTGTTTCAACCCAATAAAACCTATCTCCACGCGCTATATCTGTTGTGATATGATTAGCAACTACTTTATTGATTCATTGCTAAGCAACCATATTACACACATATTTTATAAATAATTTTAATTGAAATTGAGTTTTCTTGATCTAACGTCAAAGTCATTGCCTTAGTCGTTGCTTAGCAACGCCATCTACTGAAGTATACTTTGTATAGCCTAAACATGGATGATACGACATTCAAAAATCAAACGCAGCTTATATCGATTTATCGTCCCTGAAATCCCCTACATGCTAAATTTCATGAGAATCGTTGAAGCCGTTTCCGAGATTTAGATTATATATATACAATTACTCGTTTAAAGATATTAGATCTAAGTAGGATTTCTTAAATATTTTGCTCAACAATTCGACCCTGCTTTTTTTTTTTTGTTAACGGGGAGGAAATCTTCAAAAAGACCTTCTGGCGGGAAGGCGGCGGTTATGTGGGGTTTTTACCCACTAAAACCTCCCAGGTGGCCCTTTCCTCGGTGCATGACGAGGGGCTCCGGGATCTCCAGTGGAACGCACCGGAGCCCCTCTGCACTGTGCTCAAGGAGAGCACGTCCCGGGGGGGGGGGGGAGGTGGGGAGGTTTTTCCCTCCCCCCCTGTGCCCTCATAGTGCAAGGCTACACGGGCCAGCCGATGTCGCCTTCTTCCCGGGTCCACCTTAGCGGACGACAAAGGCCCCCACCCTTGTCGCCCAGTGAACCCGCAGCCCCTTTTAGTCGCCTTATACGACAGGCAGGGGATACCGTAGTCTTATTCTTGAGAGCCCAGAACTACAGGGCTGAATTCGACCCTGCTATCACAACCCTTTGTTTTTCGCTTTTGACTCATTGACATTATTAACTTATGGCATAGTATAAGATTAGATCGTTGAGTGGCATAACTGCTTAAAAGGTGTACGGTGAGTCTTTCACCAAAGTTAGTCACTAAAACTCAACATTTTTCATGAAGTACATGATGAACGTTGCCAATATCAAACCCACCTAGGATTACAATTCCTACAGAAAACCGCGTTTCAGGCGCCTATGTACTTCCTTGTAAGTCCCTACTAAGGATCTAAACCTTAATTCCCACTATCGCTAAGGGTCGGAAATAGGCACCTCTATGGTAACCTTCTACACAATAACCTAGGCAAAAACCTACAACCAGGCAATTAGAATCTCTCGCCACATGATCAGCGTTGTTATTGTGAAGCGTAATCACAAGATTAAGTTACTAATAATTTAACTTTTCGTCTCTGAATTAGAAGACTTTAAACACTGGTCGTAAGAGCAACTCTTAATAACCTGTGGTGAAATACTGAGCACCGTATTTTTATTTATTTTTTATTTTTTTATTAATCTATGAATGTTACTACTGACTGCGAAATCAATGCATCGATCCTAAGCTAGTTACAAATTATGACTCGTTAGCCACATGCCGACAACGAATCTTAGCAAATTCGCGCAATTAAATTCGCAGAGAAAAAATCTGGAGAAACCGATCTTAATAAGGAATACCGAAGGCAAAAGATTTAGCGGCCGTTCATCAACACGGTCAAGGAAAAGGCTCGTTGTCTTCCAAACTGTACACGGTCGTAAGAGACGTGCTAGACAGAAGTCGGTGGAGGCAGCTCATCGGCTCTAGGTGTAACTGATAGCGATCACTATCCTCAGATATAAGGGACCGACTCAGGTAGGGGTTGCTGAAAAATTGAAGTGATTGCTTTATACAATAAATCTGTGATAGCTAGACACCCAGCGATTGTTATGCATAATAACAACTTCCAATGATATCTTAGCGATTTACCTGAACCTTGTTGTATCTTTAATTCATAATTAATCATTTAGTTGATCGTCACATGAACTTGGCATTGTAAAACATAATTTAACTTTATTAGTTCGTAATCTGACTTTTAATTGTTTTTGTATAAAGATTGTGAGGACGCGCAGCTGTGACGGTATTCGTTAAAATAATTCTGTGTACAACGATTACGATGTCTGAATAAAGTGAGTTTATTAGTTATCGAAATATTTTATTCCACAAGACCTACAAATTATAACATCTATAATTATACACTTATAGAGTTAATAGAACGTGAGATTGAAAATAAAAAGCAATCAATCATTCCAAACTATTTAATTTTGTTCAACAACAATAAAAAATGCTTCAGTGGTTTAAGTAATGCTAAATGAGGAAATAGAGATAGAAAATTCATAGTGCAAATCACTACATTTTTAATTGCTCTTTTCTAGGTCATGAGTGTTTTTTTTTAATAATTAATTAAAACTCTATTCTAGCCAAGCACAGTTAAACCTAAACTGTCGGCAGGTAATTGGCAGATGTGCAGAAGTGGTTTTTTAGGTATATCTGGGTGCGCGGGAAACTTGAGAACGCGCTATTGGTGGATGAATCCAAGGGACGAGAGAACGACCAATAGCGTTTCTCGCAAAGCGCGAGTATTCACGATTGGTTGTTTATTTGTACGTGCGCGAACTTATGCCGCTTTTTGTTCAAGAAGGCGCTATACAATACATTAACATACAGACGAACATATACTATTAATAAAAAGCAATATTAAATCATGAAATGCAGTTATTGTCTGATAACAATATATCAAAAACAATTATAGTTATTAATCACATTAATTATAGTAAGGACACCTTCCATAACTGTAACAGAATTCTTTAAGTGTGTGAAATCTGTGTGTATGGTTTCATTTACATACATACCATGAAGAATTCTCCTATTTTGTTAGTCTATTAACAATGTAATCCTTTTGTAGTCCTGTTATGTTGAACATTAATAATTGGTCACAATAATGTCATTATAATATTAATTAAAGAAATTATTATAAAGCAGTACTTACTAAATAAATCTTTTTAATTAATCAAATGGTTTGATATCTTATTAAATATAATCATAAAAATAACTGTTTAACTCTTACTAATGTCTATAATGATTATAGTAAATATTATTTAAATCTTAAATTATTTGTTTTCTACCAATACTTTTCAAGTGACTTCACCAAATCCAATGGGTCAACATTAGGACCATGCCTCTCAACTGGCACTCCATTCTTGTCAACAATAAATTTGGTGAAGTTCCATTTGATAAAGCTGCCGAGGGTTCCACCCTGCTTGAGCTGTCAAAATAAAACAATATTTGATAATGTTTTCTTATAATGTACACAAGTGTCATATCATATAAAACTTGCTTTTAAATTGAGGAAGCTAAAATCTGATTTAAATTAACAATTTTTGTTCTAATCTTTGTTACTAGTACTTAGGTCATTTATATCACATTTATAGATCACTTAGTATCTTAAATTTAGTTTTGTAAATATAGTAGTGTTTAAGTTTATTAATTACTGGTTTACATGTAGTGTGAATGAATAGGAGTGTTAAAAAGTTTTTTTTTTCAAAAGAACGCTAGCAATATTTCTTTTTTTTGTCAGAAATATTACTAACAATCTTGTTAACCATTCCAACTAAGCTTAAGCTTGTGCTAGGACATGGTTCACGGCAATAGTCCAATTTTGGATTCGTACCCACGACCTTACGATTCACAGGCCGTACCCTGAACCATTAGGCTATTGACGCTTCAAAGTACATGACATTTAAATTTATACTGTATATAATATTATAAATATAAACAAGTATATTTATGAGTAAAAACAAAAACCGGTTTCAAATCGAATCAAATGTTCGAACGCTATTTCACCCGGACGCCCTCTTTGTATATCCGAATTATCGTAAGAATGTTACGAAATAAAATTAATTGCTGTGATTAATCAAAATTTATCAAACTTCACTTAAAGTACATAGTTTCCAGTTAAAAATTTATCATCGAAATCGTTGGCGTGATATTCAGTCATTCGTCTATTTGTCGCACATATACTTATTGCAAATTTAAGAATTACATATATGGTTTTCTCATGGATGCCATTGTCTGAATTGGATCAAAATGGGAACACATGGGAAGCACCAGCATTCAAATCAAAAAAGGATCATAAAAATCAGTTTACCCTATTGAAAGTTATGAGGTGACAAACAAAAAAATATGACGCTTTGGATAACAAGTGTCAATTAAATATGGTACCCAATTCTGTAAAGCAATTACTTTTTTGTGAGATAGCAATAATTTTTTCAGAAATATTACTAACAATCTTGTTAACCATTCCAACTAAGCTTAAGCTTGTGCTAGGACATGGTTCACGGCAATAGTCCAATGGTGGATTCGTACTCACGACCTTACGATTCACAGGCCGTACCCTGAACCATTAGGCTATTGACGCTTCAAAGTACATGACATTTAAATTTATACTGTATATAATATTATACATATAAACAAGTATATTTATGAGTAAAAACAAAAACTGGTTTCAAATCTAATCAAATGTTAAACGCTATTTCACCCGGACGCCCTCTTTGTATATCCGAATTATCGTAAGAACGTTACGAAATAAAATTAATTGCTGTGATTAATCAAAATTTATCAAACTTCACTTAAAGTACATAGTTTCCAGTTAAAAATTTATCATCGAAATCGTTGGCGTGATATTCAGTCATTCGTCCATTTGTCGCACATATACTTATTGCAAATTTAAGAATTACATATATGGTTTTCTCATGGATGCCATTGTCTGAATTGGATCAAAATGGGACCACATGGGAAGCACCAGCATTCAAATCAAAAAAGGATCATAAAAATCAGTTTACCCTATTGAAAGTTATGAGGTGACAAACAAAAAAATATGACGCTTTGGATAACAAGTGTCAATTAAATATGGTACCCAATTCTGTAAAGCAATTACTTTTTTTGTGAGATAGCAATAATTTTTTTCAGAAATATTACTAACATTGTTAACCATGCCAACTAAGTTTCAGCTTGCGCTAAGAGATGGTTCACATCAATAGTCAAATGGGGGATTCGAACCTACGACCTTACCAAACCTATGACTATTTCCTTACAATATACCAAAACATTTATAGAAACTTATTGTAGGTGAATAGAAATAGCTGGCAAAGTTTTTTATATAAAAAAATACTTGAGGAAGGTTTAAAAGTACTTGAGGAATACCTTAAGTTATTAATTTCAAAGCTTTCTGCTTATTCTTCATCACCAGAAAAAACACTAATTATAATAATTAAAAATCTTATAGGTCTAGTAACAATTTGTTCTATTGTATGGTCATCTCTCATTTTGGTCAAGTTTTATAAGATCTTGGCCTAACAGCCATAAAAATATCTTCAATAGCTAATTTCGTTATTTAAGCTTTATGACTTATTAGCATTGATCAAAGCTCTATCTCTATATATATAAAACAGTCTACAATTCTTTAGACTATATAATAAAAAAAGGCGATATAAAGATATCTCTTTGGCCTAAAGGTAACAATTTGTAATTACTGGATATTTTGTTTCAATATCAAAGTAATATACATATGATATCAATCTTGAACATTGATTAGATGCCCTACAATTAATTTTATACTACAGGTACTCGTACCAAGGTTATGATAACACAATGAGTACAAGCGTGGAAAAATCAATAGTGTTCTGTGTAACTAGTTCATTATTAATTCATGTTACAGAGTCTATCAGTAGTTTATATTGATTTTTTTTGTAGACAGTTTGAAGTTTTCCTTGTAGTAATATCACTAATATATACCTATTTAAAATACTAACAATATCAAATTCAACTTGGTTTATTTATTTTTTACCTTTGTCAAACAACTTCAAGAAAGGTTCTCAATTCATCTCTACGGTTTTTTATGTTTGTTACTGCATAACTTTGGACTGGTTGAGCAGATGTTGATGTTTCTCTTTTTCTATCACTTATGAGTATTATGAATGTTAATGATGTACAGATTTTTAAATAGCATGTAGATTCATTTTTTAATGTCAAGCATATTCATATGGCCCTGCTCTGTTAAGAAATGCATAGGCCGCAATTTTCCGAGACATGTAGTTTTCCTTCACCGCCAAGCACATGGGAAACTTAAAAGGTACTTAAAAGGATTAATCTGTGGACTTACTTTACATACCTTTAAAAACTTCCACAATGGATCAGCTCCATCTCCATTGACATCAATTTTTTCAAACATATCAAATTTAACTTTACGATCTGACATGAAGCAAGTGATTTGTGCAGAATCCCCCGGCTCCTGACCAGCAAACTGGTTGCATGGGAAAGCCAAAATACGAAGCCCTGTGGACATGAACTAATGATATAGGAGAAATTGTAGTAAAAAGTAGCATTTGCTCCACTTACTGGTGGCTTGCTGTGTGGTGTTTGATCACACCATATGCTTTTCACTATTGAGGTCTACTAAGCTTAGTAAAAGAAGAAAGAGGTTTTAAAGAAGTAATAGATGTTTTAAGTTATATTTTTTTAATATACATATTATGTACTAGTTTACCTTACTATATACTATTTCTTTATAATTCCTTAATATTTACTATTTCTTTTTTAAATAGTGCTAATTATTTATAATTCTTTATTTAAAACTGCCTACTTAAGGGTTCCTATTAAGTAAAGAGTTTTGCGTTTTATTTAAAAAAAAAAGTAAAAAATATATGAAATTTTATTCTCACCTTTACTTTCGGCATATTGATCATAGAGCTCATTTAATTGCTTATAATTGTTTGCCGTCAACCCACACTGAGAAGCGACATTAACAATAAGACAAACATGACCTTTGTATATGTCCAGATTTACTTCTTCACCTTTGATATTTTTTACACTGAATTCATGAATACTAGTAGCAGTTTTATAATCAGTGTTAGCCGTTGCCATTTTACTGTAAAAAGATAAAAATGTTATTAAATATATGCAACTGCTACTGAAAAAAAAACTAGAATAAACCACAAACATTATCTGAGATCAAGTTACAAAACATCACGCAATATTGTCATTGCCTGGTAAAAAATGAATTTACAAATATAAACTAAATTATAGGTAGGTGTATTACATAATATCGTCTAAAGATAATTTAAAAAATATACACATATAATTCTTACATTGTTGTAAGTTGTGCCCGTGATAAACAAATTGCGTTACCAAGTATTGGGACGACCACTTTATAAAAACTCCGAAAGCCGATTGTCATGATTTCAATTTATATTCAAAATCACCTATGACTGACGGCTTACGCAGTCGCAGATCGCAAACGAATTACAGATATCACAAAGATGTCAGTATTTTTTTTTCGTAATTCTATGGTAGGTTTTTTTAAAAACCCATACACTATATACGTCTAATAAATTTCTCTAAATTTTTATAATCTTTAACTAAAAGGTTAAAAGGAGTGTAGCATATTTACCACTTAAAACACAAACCGATTTTAAAACAAATTAGTGACGGATTTATCTTGGGATGAGGCCAAAGTTATAGCCCTCGAAGTTTCACAAAATTGTTTATATTTATATATTCCTAAGAAAAGTTAAATACACAAGTATTGTTTTAAACTTTCAGAAAAATAAAAACGCCAGTGCCGTCACTACGTAGTCATGAATTAAAATAAACGTTATGTATTTGTGTACCAAACACAACACAATTTGCCGATGAGATTTTAATTTATTTATTAACAAGAAAAATAACTGAGTTTATTCTCTTTTTAGGTTCAATGCACCTTTGCTGATATTACTGCTTTCTCTAAGACCGGCAACGCATCTGCAGCTCTTCTGGTGTTGTGGATGTTCATCTGAGACGGTGATGTGTTATCACTTACGATCAGGTGAACCGTAAATAAATATTGGTTTATGGTTTTGTAGTTGTCATTTGTCCGTGTTTTGAAACAACTACATTTAGTCTATGCTGTAGAAAATCAATACTGATTATCAATTGCGCCACAATTGCATCAAAATTGCGTTACTCCCACGGGAATTAAGAAGTCGTAGATAGTATTTCTTATAATTTAAATTCAGTGAAATCTTTGCGGCAGAAAATGGCTTACTTAATTCCTAACTTACGTAGATGCTTTTGCCTGAACAGCTCAAGTAATATCAATGTTATACAGACGGCTGCATATCACGCAAACGTGAGTTTGTGTTTTCTTATGCAATACAATTCAATGTCAAGGCTTATTGATTTCATTTACCTTCGTCATTCTTATCCTTTTGAAACTTCATCTTGATATCTTCGTAATCTTTATTACAATGTACATCATATTTTCAGGTTATTGATCATTACGAGAATCCTCGGAATGTTGGATCTTTGGACAAAAAAGATAAAAATGTAGGGACGGGGCTTGTTGGAGCCCCTGCTTGTGGAGATGTAATGAAACTACAGATTAAAGTTGACGACGATGGCAAAATTATTGATGCGAAATTCAAAACGTTCGGATGCGGTTCTGCTATCGCATCCAGCTCTCTTGCTACAGAATGGGTGAAAGGCAAAACTGTTGATGAGGCTCTTAAATTGAAAAATACTGATATAGCTAAAGAATTGTCTCTGCCGCCTGTGAAGCTGCACTGTTCTAGTAAGCGTCATGATTATTCAATTTGGTATCTGGAAAGTGATATGGTTTTTAAAAAACTTGGATGTTTTGGTGTATCAATTGTTGGAGTCTGAGCCAATCACATATGTAAATTCTACAATAGCAAATGTTGCAGAAAACATTAGAATAGATGTTACACTTGTGTGTCATCTTCAACGATCTAATAAGCTTTATTATTGAACATGTACAATTCCCCCTCACCATGGGGACCCTTGTGTCGAGTTACTAGGGATAGAGGTTCAAGCTAAGCGACCTAAGAGCTATGCCACCTCCCAATCCGGTAAAGCAGTCAAGGCCAGCTTCTCTGCCCAATCTGTGTAGTTTGTCATAAAAAAAAGAAACAAATATTTTTGAATGAAAATTGTTTTATGAGGATGTTGTTAAAGAAGTTAATTATTCTTATTTTGTTGGCATTTAGTTGGTTAATCATATTTTCTATCATAGAAAAATATTGTAATAAGTATTCTTAGTAAATTATGTTGCCAAAGTGGAGTCACAAGTTATGCTGATTCATTTGTGTTACTGCTTGTAAAATGTTTTATATTTTTTCAGTGCTTGCCGAAGATGCTATAAAAGCAGCTTTATCAGACTACAGAATTAAACAACAGGAAACTCAGAAAGAATAAGCAGGATGAATACACGAAGTGGAGCTTTTGGAACAGATCTGTGATTGAAATAAGAATATTATGGATGGAAGTTTTTAGAAGTAGAGCTTTTAGCTACTCTAAGTGGCTATTATATTTGCAAAATGTTCATGAAGTAGAAAATTATGTTATGAGAAATGTTATATTTCCCTCTGCACAAAGGTAGCATGTTTTAAAATTGTTATTCCCACATTATAGATATGTTTAGTAGAAAAACTATATTGGAAATGAAAATAAAAGGAATATAACCAAAGCATCAAATGTTTTTTTTTTATATAGTAACACAAAAATACAAGTTCATTTAGGTAAACATAAAAGAAGTTCAAATCAAATGTTAAACCCATGAATACCCCCATTTTGTTTCTGAAGTATAGTAATAGTACAAATTTCTGACATCTATAATTTTTTTTTCCTCACACATGCTATTTTGGATAACTTCCATAATTTTAGATAGTCATAAACCTACTAAAATCACAAGCATTCTTTAATACTATATTAAGGAGTTTCTCAGAACCCAAGGTCGTATGATGTTATTAAAACTTGTTTCAAATAAAAGAAAACTAATTCGGTTTATATATATGTTGGCGCTATGAGAGCACAAACATTAAATAAAAACACAAATTTTCAATTTGTGTTTTTCTATTTGAAGAATAAAAAAAAAAACAACAAGTTGTGAAAATTATTTATTGTGTAACAATACCAAGATTTTGAAGTGCCAATTGTGCTGCGTCTGCTTTTGCTTGTTTCTTATTTGCACTTGCCACAGCAGGTTGGTATTCTACACCAGCCACTCTCACCTGTAACAAACAAGATAACATAAAAAAATCATGCATTTTTACTTCATAAGGACACAAGTATAACAGTAGGACATAAGTAAACATGCATATATGTATAGGTGATGATGGAGTTTGCAGGGATTTCTTGAAACATTATACTAATAAATTATCAATTCGTTTTTTTTAAACATTTCCTTTCATTGCAAATATACCGTATACCGTAACACATACATTTTGAATAATATAACAATTTGTTTTTGGTTTAAAAAAATAACAATAATTTTGTATTACAAATTTCTTTGAATAACTTTTATTATTGATGAATAAATTTAATACTTAATAAATCAGGCATGTGTCTAAAATAAGCCAAAGTGAAAAGAGGGTGAATCTCTCATATGACTGTGTCCCATGGGTAATATTATCTATAATCTTTTTAAATAAACACCCCTTAAATTCTAGGATTTTGTAAGCAAACTTTCAATGTCTTTAGGATACTATTATTAGTAAAGTTTATCTTATATTAATCAGGAGAAGCGGCAACAGAGCATGCAGCTCACCTGATGTTAAGTAATCACCACCACAAAACAGAGAAATACCAATATAAGATTTGCTGATGTCGACCTTTAAGATTAGTACAGTTAATTGTCGCAGATTGCATATTCAGATTATTTCCAAATAAAACAGTATATTCAATGTGATAGTGCAGTGATTCTCAACCTTTTTTTTGTTGCGGCACATATTTAACGATTCCAAAATTTGGCGGCAGACAAAGAAAAAGATACTACGACAATATTACAATTTTATATATTTGCAAAATTTGGCGGCACACAAAATTGCCGCCGCACAGTGGTTGAGAATCACTGTGATAGTGAATTAAAATAAGGCCATATAGTTGTTTGTCTTATCGATGTTTTTAAACATTAAATGTTCCATGGTAGTGGATTACTTAATATTTGTCAATTACTTGTTTGCCCGCTTATCTGCCTTGCCTGTCTTTTATGGTTTAACAACTTTGCTGTAGAATTGACTTAATTCACACACTGTGAAACTATTTGGACATACATTTATACTAGCAAACAGACAGTATAATAAAATACATTTTATATAACATCGAATAAATAAATCACATTAACCAAAATAAAAAAGCATAGGTGTAATTATCAAATACTATAATTGCATTCCAGCGTCAACAAGCAATAATAAAACATTAAATACAAAATAAATTCGACTTTATTAATAAGGCCTTAATGGTTATTATGGATTTGAATACTAAGATATTTATGGTTTGTATAGTGAAGTGAACACCACTTTTAGTTTGTTTTTAAATGAATAATATGGTCCACATTTTAACATGTAAAAGTGATTTGTAACATGGGTGTTGCCTACTAGAAATATATTATTTAACCATTTCATTATTGAGTTTCGTTTTTTAATTTAATTATGGTGCATGTATCTCCTATTTAATATTTTATGTTTTAGTATCCATGCAGTATGAGTAAATTTGATGGTATTATCGTATATTTAATGAATGGGCGTTCGTTAATGTGTGAAAAGACTAAATATTATTGATTGAAATATTATTGTCTAATAAATCTAAGTATTGCCATAATTGATTTGGTTGTATTAGCGATTAAAAACATGGGAATGAAAGCGCATTTAATCCATTTTTGTCTATATGGCATCTAATTAATTAATATGAAGCGTCAATAGCCTAATGGTTACGGCCTGCGAATCGTAAGGTCTTGGGTTCGAATCGATTATTGCCGTGAACCATGTCCTAGCATAAGCTTAAATTTAGTTGGAATGATTAAAAAGATTGTTAGTAATATTTCTGAAAAAAAAAAGAGAAATATTACGAGCTTTCTTTTTAAAAAAAAGTAAGTTTCTCTGTCTGTGGATGAAATCAGTTTTTAAATTTCATTTGATTTTGGGACTCCCAACAATTATGTTTTAAAGGCGCACATTCCGTTCTCGGATTTTCTAAAAACTATTTCATATTATTTGGTTAAGTTAGGGAGATAATGGTGATCAACATTTGTGATTAATAATTCGTTTCTAGTAATCTAGAAGCTAATCAATACGTGAGATTTGTCAATTTAGATTTCATATTGCTATTTACTAACATTTTGGCATCAACATCTTGACAAAGCTTATTAATATTTTCTGTTTAGTCATTTCTAGTAGTATAAACGTAATGATTGCAATCATTTCGAATATCATTTTGTTTATCACGACAGTCTGTGACATATTATAACCAAATACTTATCTGATAAATTTGGTTGGGATTCCGAGTTTTATGTCAAGTCTGTTTAAGCACGTGATAGTGTAATTAATGTATTTCAATGATGTGATATTAAAGCGACTATTACATTTTTTTTGACGAACTACACAGATTGGCCAGAGAGGCTGGCCTTGATTGCTTCACTGGATTGAGAGGTGGCATAGCTCTTAGGTCGCTTAGCCTGAGCCTCTATTGCTAGTAACTCGGCACAAGGGTCCCCCCGGTGAGGGGTAACCTCGGCTTGGACGGTTACTATGTTACACTATTACTTGTTTTGTATAAGGTGGGAAAAATAAACAACTCGTTCTTTTTTTTTTGAGAAATTAAACAGCTGTTGCCACGCTGCTTGTTCTGCTTGTTTTTTGTTCAAAAACTTTTTATAAGAATAATTGAAAGATGATTTTTATGATTGATGAATTTTCTAAAATTTGGTTTCACAAGAATTGAGACTTAATAAGTTCGGTTGAGTTTAGTTTAATGCTACGAAAGAGATTTAATTATTCATAGTAATTATTCGAATAGCGTCATTCTACGATGACTGTCTCCAGACCGGGGGGGAATTATTGAATGATTTTTATTCCATAATTTTATTGGCCCCAAATATAATAAATATATAAAAAAATAACATTCAGTAATTCAAAGCACAATCTTTGTCTTTAAACTTGTGGTTAAACGGCCACTTACAACCCTAGTACATTCCGTTGCACAGGAGCACATCTTCGAAGAGGCAGACGACGCGATATCCTTCGTACAGGCTAGGATGAAACATCATCATCCCACCCAGGCCGTGGAGAGTGGCAAACCCATTCGCCATTACGCCGGGTTGCAGGTAGTTTCTCCCCTATTAATGATAGAAGCGTTGCAGGAGTTTCTTTCCGGCACTCCTCTGAGCGCTAACACTCCTAAAGCGGCAGTAACGTTAGTGGAATATCTAGTACTCCAACTGAAGCATCGTATCGACTGGCTGTACAATATTATCAGTTCAAAATGCTATCGGCGGTGAAGGAAAACATAGTGAGTAAACTATATGTGTTAGAAAATTTTCTAGGCATGTGAAGTCTTTCAATCTGCAGCTGCGTGATAGACTATGCCCTTATATAGGTTGTCAAATATCTCCCTTCCGCCTTTTGTGTCATGCGGCACCCAAACATCAAGCTTTTTTTTGTATCCAGCCTTTTGCAGATGGTTTAAAATGGTTTGGTGACTAACTCCCATCTCCTGGGCGATGTCACGAGATGCCACATGCCGGTCTAACTCGATGTAGTCCATGATTTGATCGGTATTTGTCGTCACAGGTCTTCCGCCGGCTGGCTTATCCATGGTGTCGTTTTCACCGGCTCTGAATCGTCGAAACCATTCCTCCGTGGTTCGAAGTGATAGAGTACCATCCCCAAAACACCATTAATCTCACGGAACGTTTCTCTAGCGGATTTGCCTTTAACGAAGGAAAACTTTAAAATAGCGCGAATTTCGGCGTTAGTGAACTTCATGTTTACCCGTCTATAACTGTTGAACGCAATATCCAAACTAATTATGCATAGCGTCGTTTTGTAGGTTATGTCAAGACCTTTCAAATTATGTATAGTATTGCTAGATACGAGCTCTGTAGCGCTTTGTACATAGCCGCGAAATTCAAAAGACAAAAAGGCGGAAGGGAGATATTTGACAACCTATTATTATCCGAGAAGGCCTGTACCCAACGGTGGGGCAACAGATATATATGTAGGCTGTATTTTTTTTCTATAAAAGAAAAGCAATGTTCGTAAAAAAACGTTTATTATTTTATTTAAATTTTATAACTTTTACGATACACATTTTAAAGAAAGTTTTTTAATGGGAATTGTCTTCACAAGCAAGAAGTTGAATAACAGTTTTAATTCGCAATATTCATTTTATTATATTTCATTCTCCACGTTACATATATAGTAAATAAACCTAACCGTTATAAAAATGATGATTTTATGGCTGATGGCCCTTTTTTTGGTCAGAGAAGCTGACCTTAACTGCTTCACCGGATTGAGAGATGGCATAGCTCTTAGGTCGCTTAGTCGGAATCTCTATTGCTAGTAACTCGACACAAAGGTCCCCCCGGTGAGCGATTGTGGAAGCTGAGACGGTTTGCCTCCTAACCTTGGCTTTGACGGTTACTATGTTACGCGTAAGCATTCCGATCCGACGGTGCCCGAAAGGGTCAAACTATAAGACTTATTGAACCCATATTTAATAGTTAATAACGGGAGGTGTTCTAGACTCGATTGCATTTTGAATGATAGGTGTTCAAGAGAGACGTTTTACAGCATAATTAGTTGCTTCAGTTTGCATCTTGAACTAATTTTACTGTCACTTCACGAAGTGTTGTCGTTGATAGAGAAGTGACGGAAGAGCGCATGAACCGGACTTGAATAACGTACAAGACTTGTGACAAGTCATGCCTCGTTTCATAACGGCATGCATTGTAGACATGTGATATGTATTTATAATCTGTTAAAAAACCCCAACGATCAGTTTTTGGACAAAGATGACATTGACAGGTGAAGTTTGTCATAGCTGACAACTGTCTTGATTGTGGTGTATAAAGCTTTTATGGCGTGGTAACAAGACTTTTAAGCCAAGTCTTTTTAAAACACATACACTTAGTTCTTACGTAAAAAAATGTATGAGTAGAGGTGATTGGATGGATGATAGCTGTATTGAGCCGACAAATTAATGAATTTAATATTTGTTGAATTTATTTCTAAAGTTTGAGAGCTCTTTGTTTAGGCTATAATTTGTTTGACGACAAATTGCACGTAGCACTGCGTATTATTGGGGTCTTCAAGCTTAAGCTTTTTTCGCAATGAAAACGACATCAAAAACGGTTCAGCATTTATTATGCGTGCGTGCATAGACAGACAAAGAAATCCAAATAATGGGAGATAGGCCTATAACTGTAAATTTTAGAAAGAGATCGTTGAACAGAACTATTATAATAGAGATTGAGATAATTTCTTCCATGAGAATATAACGCCCTGTAATTTCAATATATTTACCTTGAAAAGGAAGTTCTTCTTGTGATCAGGACCGCATTCGAAACACAGATTATATTCAGGTGGACCCAATTTTTGCTTGGAGCAATATTCCCCAAGCAGAGATACTGGATGTTTGCCTCCGGCAACAAGGGGTGCTGCGATCCCACGACGATTTGGTCTTGGTGGTTTTACCTGTAATTGGACAATTGATTATTCTACTTATTCGTCTTTTCTCAGCTGAGGATCGTGACTATTAGCAGCCTGTCTAGAATGCGGTCACAGGCGGTGTAGACCTCACGCCGCATGCTTTCTCCCAGTCTTCGTGTGTGACACCCGTTTGTATGCCTATGTGTCCCTGAGCACATTTGCAGTCCATTTTGTGAATTGATAATTAGAAACTTAACAAGTATATTTAGGTGGTAAAACAAAAACAGACTTCAAATCGAATACGAATATTATGGAATATAATAAATCAGAACCTAACCAAACTATAAAAAACTGGATCATCCAAATAGATTGACGTAATATTGAATTATTCGTCCATTTGTCGCGCACATACTTAATGCAAATTTAAGACTAATACGGTTTAAAAAGTATAATTAAAAAAGAAATACCCCTTTTGGTGGTCTAACTCGGATCTCTTCTTTGGATTGCAGACCTTTTGTATCCAACTTTACTTCAAGAAGCAAAGGCTGGAGTGTCCCGGTGCCTTCTTTACCCAGACCCTGACCAGGAGTCCAACCCATTTTCTGCAGCAAGTGCATGCCCATACCGCCCTCTACAGGCGCGGCACGCACCAATTGGTCCTATACATTAAAACGAAGAATTAAATTTGAACGAAATAAAACAACTGTCATTATACAAATCTATCACAAACACGTTAAAGGTTCAACGACTGCTATAATCTGTTTTATATAATGTTTATATCAATATGCACTTTTATAATTAGCTTTAATAAAAATTATTGTTGGATATATTTGCTTGTCTATTTATAGATCTGTATTATATAGCAATAATGCTATTAACGTTAAAGTTTTAACCCTTATTGTGGCAAGAATGTATTTTGAAGAAAAGTAAAAAAAAATCGTGAATTGAATAGACGTATTTTGGAAAACCAAGATGTACACTATTCTACACGTACAGTGAGTATCGCATTTTTAGGAATGTATATAATGAAGTCCACATAGTCTTTCATGTATATGTATACATGAAATGAAAGACTGCGTTTCTGTAGAATATTGAAACAACATTTAATGTTCTTATTCCATCTCTATCTCTTTTAAATAAATGTCACGACACTGACAATTGTGACATTAAACATTTGAAGTATTAATATAAAATACAATTAAAGAATAAATTTAAGTAAAGAGATTGTATATACTTTACTTTACATGCATATTATGCTATACATTGCTATGTTTAGGGTTAAGATAGAAATTTTGTTAAAATAAAATGTTTATAAGGGCACACGTAAAAAGTATAACGACAAATTTCCTAATGTTAACATAATAAATAAAGTTTAACAGGAAAAGTGAACTTCACAATAGCTCAATGGTCCTTCATTCAATCATTTTGTACTGCAATCATCATTTTCTTGCGCAATTTTTAATACTTACCTTTGGAATGGTAACACATGGATAAATTGCCCTTATCATCGGCGGATCGTGTCGCATCTAAGGTAGTGCCCGCGTCTCCTTATCACATAAAAGCTGCAACAAATATTCAAGCAATCCCCCTATAAGCCGGGCTTTCCTAAGAGGTAATAGAGACAAAATACGTTTCTTTTTAATCGACTTCAAAAATGTAGTCAATTCGTCTGTATGTCGTTTGTTTGCTTTCAATCATGGTCCATGTTTATTTTGTTGTCATTGGACCTTGCGTTTCGAATATATTAGAACTCATAATAATTGTATAGATGAATGGTTGTTGATTGAGACATTAGTAAGTATATCACAATCGAAGATTACATAAGCACAACTTAAACGACAACGATTACGACTAAATACTTCGAAAATTAAAAGTGATCGTTTATAGTATTTTTTTGAGTAGATTTGATTTTGAGGTCGGTTTTTTATCGTCAATCTGCTTTTTAAAAACTCAAAGGATCACACGGCTTTTAGAAAAATGTTGGTTAGACTGACTAATCGTTTTAGATTCTAATAACCAATTTATGATAACAGCGATATATCACTTATCATCTTACTTGTTTTTAATTATTATCTTAGTATTACATTAAATCGGCATTTTCATAATTAATTTACAATTAAGACGTCTGCAATTTAAATACATAAAAGTCACTTTTTCTCGCAATGTTAAAACCATCTCTTTTGGTGTGAATGGTAATGCGTCATTATTAATTCTTCGAAGCGTCAACAGCTTAGTGTACAGTCTGCAAAACGAAAAGTCGTTTTGTATCCATTATTTGTCTATTTCCTCCCCCCTCTGTGCCCTCGCAGTGCAAGGCGACCTGCCGATGTCTTCCCGGGTCCACTTTGACGGACGACAAAGGTTCCACCCTTGTCGCCCAGTGAACCCGAGACCTCTTTTAGTCGCCTTCTACGACAGGCAGGGGATACCGTAGTCTTATTCTTGTAAGCTCAGAACTACAGGGCTGGACGTGAAATAACCTAGCTCAAACTTAGTTGGAATGGCTTACTAGAAAAATGCTGTTAGCATTCTGTTTTTTAAAAAGATTTGTCAGTCGTTCGAAAATTAATAAGGGGGAAAACTGAATATTTGTGTGCTAATTTAGCTTGTGATAACTAACATGCCTTTTGTGTATGGCATGAGAATTACCACGCGGTTAGAGCTTCATAAGTGTGAAGAGCGAACCAAGCAGTTCTTTCTTCACACGAAACGTGAAAACGTACGTATATCAACAAATTGATAGTTGTAGCAACATTGTGACTTGTCATTTTGTGAAAAACCGTGTCACCGAAAAAATGATGTCACGAATGAATGAATCCAAATATTGTTAACATAATTCAGAGTTGCCAATTGATGTCTGTGTAGTGATTTTATAATTTATAGCGATATTAAACATAGTGTATGTATTTAAGAAAAGGTATATGGTATTTCCTCAGCTCCTCTTTCGAATAAAACAACAAGTACAGTTTATATTGCAATGGTCCACAGCCCGGTTGGGACATTTTCCGTCTTATTTTTTCGCATATCGTATGCGGAAATATTTTCTGTAATATAGAAACCGACGGAGTCGTGTTTCGACCCACTCGGATGGGGATGCTTACGTGTAACATAGTAACCGTCCAAACTGAGGAGACCCTTGTGTCGAGTTACTAGCAATAGAGGTTCAGGCTAAGCGACCTAAGAGCTATGCCACCTCTCAGTTCTGTCAAGCAGTCAAGGTCAGCTTCTTTGGCACATCTGTGTAGTTCGTTAAAAAAAACGGATGCGGAAAGCTGACTCACTGAATTATGTCTGTGACTCTATGATTTGTGAAGTGATGGTTGAGATACATGAATCGGTATGAAAGTCATTGATAGCCTTAAACTGGTACAGTATGGGGAAGCATTATTAAACTCCGATTCGAACTCGGAGCGAGCGAGGAAGCTGGCAATTGCCATGAAACATTGGTGACTTTCCTTCTCGCTCCTTGTGAACCTATTTGTATTTGTGTATGGGAGAGCCGCCTGGGCGGTTGGATCAAGTTGCATGGTACTCTTAGCAACCCGAGTTCGTTCCCCGGTGGCGGCACCAATAAATTCGATGTTTCAATTTTAGGTGCTGATTTACCATGCGTTGAAAATAGAAAGTCATGTGAAGTCTACCAATCCAGCCTCGGTGTGCGTGGCGGACTATGTCCTAATACTCTCTTTACAGAGAAGGCCTGCGCCTAACAGTGGGACATATATATTATATATATACTAGCTGTAACTATTAAATGTTTGTAATAAGGTATAATGGAGCTGATCATGGCTGAAACGGGCAAAAGTCGTCAATAAATAAAGAAAAAAATTGTGTAATTTAAATGCCTTTTACCTCTTATATCGCTTGCTTCCGTGTATCAATTCTCCCAATTAGTTACATTACAAACTAGACCTCAAATCAGTAACTCTGCAAGAGCTCGGCTTGGCCGTTTACACCAGTCGCCTTAGTACCAAGACGTTATGAAGTTTTTATCGAAAGAGTCAATGTTGTTATAACTATCAATGTGTGTGTATAAAAAAAGGTCAGAAAGTGTAATACAGTCGTATTATAAGTTCTGACCGGCCGCCCTCGCTGGATCATCGACTGATGAAGGTAATGCCGACCACAGACGCTCTCAGCTGAAAGAAAATCCAATTACACGCCTTAAAGTATTGAATGAAACCGATGGCTGTTGAGTAATATCGTAATTGTATATAAATGTACTTTCTATATAGATACTAGCTGACCCGACAATCGATGTTTTGCCATATACATTTTAGCTAATATATTTCGGTGGTAGATGAAAGAAAATTTTGAATATTTAGTATTAACCTTCCTGTATGGGAGTACCATACATACCTCATAGAAGAAAGTTGTTGCAATGCGACATGTACTTAATAATGACATGGGTTGTCCATGTCATTATTTGATTGTGTCGTATTTTAGCTAGAATTTAAGAAACTACTAACATCGCTATTAAAAAAAAATGAGAGTTGATGGTAGAAGCAAGATAATTTTGAGTTCATCCACATGAGTATCAAAAAAAAAATTGAGTTTGACCACTCTCATCGTAGCATTGTTTCTTCGTTTATACAAAGCGTCATGTCAAAGTCAAGAGGAGTATAATATAGTAGAACCTCTAAAGTTCCTTAAATCTAGAAATCTTTCTTTCTAGAAATCTAAACCCTCTAGAAAAATAAACCTGCATGTTTGTCTGGCACCGTCATGATACGATTTATTGTGTCAGTCTCCGAATATATGTGATACGAAGTGCAACCTATCTATTATTCTCCCGTGTATTTACCAATAACCTCGTATATTCTTGAGGATTCCCCCTCCCCCCTCCAAAAAAGGGATACGAATGTTTAGCAAGTGATTTTTTTTATTTTTAAGAAACCGAAAAAAAGAGAAATCCATTGGTTGTACCAATTACATTGTTTATATGGTAGTACATTGATTGCTAAGCGGGATTCTAACTCAAATAAGACTGTATGCGTATACGTTAAATATAATCATACAATAACTGAAGCGTCAATAGCCTAATGGTTTAGGGTATGGTCTGCGAATCGTAAGGTTGTAGGTTCGAATTCACCATTCGACTATTGACTCGAACCATCACCTAGCACAAACATAATTGGAATGGTTAACAAGAATTTTAGTAATATTTCTTAAAAAAAAACCTAGATTTAAAAAAAAAATACATTTTGCGTTCAACTTAGAGATTCTAGTATATCTACATTTTCTTAGTAACACAATCTGATCAATCAATCAATCTTTTTTTGGTCAGTCAAAATTTATTAACAATCATCATTAACTAACAAGAATGACGTCATTGACGATAGAACTCACGCCAGGTTTCATTTGATACTTTACACAATGACAATAGAGTTTTGTTATCAGCCTTAGTCAATACAAACACTAGCATCATCGATTGCATGACAAGGCTAAAACTCACATAATATTCTATTAATACATTCGGCAAATGTGTAAGCGAATTTAAGCTCTAACCCCATTGTAATAGAAACGAATACCTTTTTAGCCCACGCTTGTGTACCGCTCGCCAATTCCTTCGGTGTGAGTATTTGAGCTCCAGTCGTTCCCGTGAACTGCCCTAACCCGTCCTTGGCGGACCAACCAAACTGTGAACAAATTTTAATTTCATAAAGCTGCACACATCAAAAAGTCATGATAACTTTTAACCCCCCAAGTCATGTTAGTAATGTTGGCATTGTGCCGAACTATTGACTCGGAAATAATTCCTTATAGACTGTTATAAAAACATTGCCGCCAAGACGAATGTCTCAATCGTATTATTTATTTAATTACAATAATGTTTAAAAGAAAGAAGTACAGGTTGTTTCAACGGATAGTTGAAATTTCATCATCATCAGCCTGTATCAGCCCACTGCTGGACATAGGCCTCTCAAAAGCATGCCACCGACCACGATCCTCTGCCACTCTCATCTAGCTTCTGCATCGTCGCTCCACCGAGTCTTCCCACTCCCCGTTTCGCCCAACGGTCATCTATTCTACGGCTATTATGACGGCCCGTTGCCACTTCAATTTGCTAATTCGGTGGGCTATGTCGATCACCTTAATTCTCTGTCGGATCACCTCATTCCAGATCCGATCCTTCAGAGTTTACATTTGTTATGAAGTCGTCACCAAACTTTACAGGATTACTCGCCAGGTCAATGTGAAGATTCCCTGAAAGTTTCATTGAAATCGGTCCAGCCGTTTCGGAGCCTATATGGAACAAACCCACACACTTTCTCTTTTATGTATATAGATTTAATGCTGTGTTTCTACTAATTAGAATTAGTAATGTACTCACTCCACGTGTACTACACAGTTCACTTTCCTCTTGCTCTTTACGAATCATCGATAATTTCTTCGACACGATCGACGCCATGTCCTGATAAACAATAGCAATTGAATTAACAAAACGTCGGCTTCTAGAAAATTCTAGTTCGTCTACGCTTTATGTTGAAATAGAGAGTAGTATCGTCAATACAACCCTATTTATCCGACTGAATAACGTACTAAAGAATGGGCAATAATAATTTGACTATATTTTTCTAATAATATAAGCTCTCGTGTACTTTTAAACATAGCGGTGTAGGCAGAGACAATTTTCGCTGAAGATTTCCTGAGAGAAAAGAAAAAGGTCATTACTACATTATAAGTTAAAGCTTTGATTTATATACATATACATATCATATACATATATATATATATATATATATATATATATATATATATATACCACCACATAAAATTGAAACAACAATTTCATTGGTGCCGGCACATGTGTTCGAACTCGGGTTGCTAGCCAACCGCCCGACATTGAACTACCACGGCTCTTTATAGCTTACTATAACTTACAATTTTGGGTGGATCAACGCCCGGCGGGTACGCTTGCGGGCCGGGGACCGGTGCTACGGGCACTGACGACAGTTCTACAAATAAATTGTTAACCAATAATATGAGTACATACAAGTATATTTACGAGTAAAAAACAAAAATACCGATTTAAAATCAAATCAAACGTTATAACGCACGAACGCTCTGTTTGTATTTCCAAACTATCGTAAGAAAATACGAATAAGAATGAATTGGAACTTAACCAAATTCTCATCAAACTACCCTTGATGTAAATGCTTTCCAAGAAAAAGTTAATCATCGAAATCGGTTGGTGTTATATTAAAAATGTTATAACCATTAAAAGTATGGACAAAAAGTGCATTCAGCACCTTTCCAAACGACGCTGTCTTATTCCATTGTCAAGCACTTTGCTCGCTTGTACAGTTAGAGGTTCAGGCCACCTCTCAATCCAGTGAAGCAGTAACGGCCAGCCTCTCTGGCCAACTGTGTAGTTCGTCCAAAAAAAAAGACAAATAACTTGTACAGTTTTTACATTACATACCTAGCAGTATAATTCAGAACCTCGCGGAGCTTAGCTCTCTCTAAGAATCAGGGATTCGGTAGTCAGAGTTTTATAATTACAAAAAAAAGTGTTCAATCCAAATATTTTTTTTTAAAAGACATACTTGGTGTAAATTTAACACTTATATGGTTTTATCACAGATACCATTGTCAGAATTGGACTATTACCAGCAATAGCTTTCGAATATAACAGTCATCAAAAACGGTTCACCCAAAAGTCGTGAGGTAACAAACATAAAAAGAAAATACAGTCTACCCCATAATGGTTAGTACTTTTATCTGTAAATGTTCAGCTGTTCTATTTAATGTATACAAAAAAACCGTCCACGAATAAAACTTTGAAGTATTTTAAAACCAATAAAGAATTCATTTTTCCATCTTTAATTAAGCTTATTGGATTATTATCATCACTATTAAAAGATGATCTGTTTGTAAATGTTAACGGAAATGTATGTAATCTGGAATTGTATACAATTCCTAGGAAATGTATGTAATTCCTAAAATTTGGCTTTGACTTTTTTAAAATTTGACTTTGGCGTCATTAAGAATATTAACAAACGCTAAAAACACTGCTTTTATTGAAGATGAACGTTAGAAAGAGGTAATTGAAGAAGTTTCTACGGCAAAACAACTGCTAGAAAGACTTCTCGTGATTATTGGTTATTGCGGCGATACGACGTGCTTTTATTATATACAGGGTGGCCCATAAGTCCTTTGAAAAGCAAAATTTGAATAAAACGAACAGGGCGCGCGTGAGCGGTGCGGGGAAGCGGGGAGTATCTTCGGTTTCTGGGAATTTAGTCGCGATGGAGCGTTTTACCGGAGCGGACCGTGCGTTTTGTGTGCGCGAATTTCATAAAGCTGCACACATGTCATTAATTGATTTTGATTCACTACACAAAAGTCATGATAACGTTTTAACCCCCCAAGTCATGTTAGTAATGTTGGCATTGTGCCAAACTATTGACTCGGAAATAATTCCTTATAGACTGTTATAAAAACATTGCCGCCAAGACGAATGTCTCTATCGTATTATTGATTTAATTACAATAATGGTTAAAAGAAAGAAGTACAGGTTGTTTCAACGGAAAGTTCATCATCATCAGCCTGTATCAGCCCACTGCTGGACATAGGCCTCTCAAAAGCATGCCACCGACCACGATCCTTAGCCACTCTCATCTAGCTTCTGCATCGTCGCTCCACCGAGTCTTCCCACTCCCCGTTTCGCCCAACGGTCATCTATTCTACGGCTATTATAAGGGCCCGTTGCCACTTCAATTTGCTAATTCGGTGGGCTATGTCGATCACCTTAATTCTCTGTCGGATCACCTCATTCCAGATCCGATCCTTCAAAGTTTACATTTGTTATGAAGTCGTCACCAAACTTTACAGGATTACTCGCCAGGTCAATGTGAAGATTCCTGAAAGTTTCATTGAAATCGGTCCAGCCGTTTCGTAGCCTATATGGAACAAACCCACACACTTTCTCTTTATATATATAGAATTAATGGTGTGCTTCTACTAATTAGAATTAGTAATGTACTCACTCCACGTGTACTACACAGTTCACTTTCCTCTTGCTCTTTACGAATCATCGATAATTTCTTCGACACGATCGACGCCATGTCCTGATAAACAATAGCAATTGAATTAACAAAACGTCGGCTTCTAGAAAATTCTAGTTAGTCTACGCTTTATGTTAAAATAGAGAGTAGCATCGTCAATACAACCCATTTATCCGACTGAATAACGTACTAAAGAATGGGCAATAATAATTTGACTATATTTTTCTAATAATATAAGCTCTCCTGTACTTTTAAACCTAGCGGTGTAGGCAGAGGCAATTTTCGCTGAAGATTTCCTGAGAGAAAAGAAAAAGGTCAATACTACATTATAAGTTAAAGCTTTGATTTATATATATATATATCAAAGCTTTATATATATTATATATATTCCACTGCTGGGCACAGTCCGCCATGCGGCGCTAGTGCGGATTGGCAGACATCACATGTCTTAGAATATTTTTCTAGGACATGTAGGTTTCCTCACGATGTTTTTCCTTCTCCGTCGAGCGCGTGTTAAATCACCACATAAAATTGAAACAACAATTTCATTGGTGCCGGCACATGTGTTCGAACTCGGGTTGCTAGCCTACTATGCAACTTGAGCCAACCGCCCGGACATTGAACTACCACGGCTCTTTATAGCTTACTATAACTTACAATTTTGGGTGGATCAACGCCCGGCGGGTACGCTTGCGGGCCGGGGACAGGTGCTACGGGCACTGACGACAGTTCTACGAATAAATTGTTAACCAATAATATGAGTACATACAAGTATATTTACGAGTAAAAACAAAAATAGCGATTTAAAATCGAATCAAACGTTATAAAGCACGAACGCTCTGTTTGTATTTCCAAACTATCGTAAGAAGATACGAATAAGAATGAATTGGAACTTAACCAAATTCTCATCAAACTACCCTTGATGTAAATGCTTTCCAAGAAAAAATTAATCATCGAAATCGGTTGGTGTTAAATTCGTCCTGTTATAACCCTTAAAAGTATGGACAAAAAGTGCATTCAGCACCTTGCGTGCATTTGATTTTGGCGTCATTAAGAATATTAACAAACGCTAAAAACACTGCTTTTATTGAAGATGAACGTTACAAAGAGTTAATTGAAGAAGTTTCTACGGCAAAAACAACTGCTAGAAAGACTTCTCGTGATTATTGGTTATTGCGGCGATACGACGTGCTATTATTTTATTTAATAATAATGCATATTATAATTAAAAATAATGCATATTATTATTATTTTACGGTACGACTGTTACCCGATTGTCTCAATGTGTTATAATAAAAAAAATATTACTACACATTTCCTAGGATTTGTATACAATTCCTTGATTTCATACATTTCCGGTAACACAAATATAAATAGAAATACGTACGACATCCAGACGTGAAGCCCTTTAAGTAAGCTGGAATTGTTGCAGGAAGCGGTGCGGGCAGTGCCAGCGTTTCAGTCCTGTTTAAAGATAAATTACATCCTTAATATATGTCCCACTGTTGGGCACAGGCCTTCTCTGTAAAGAGAGTGTAAAGGCACAGTCTGCCACGCGGCCCTAACGCGGATCGGCAGACTTCACATGTCTTAGAAAATGTTTCTAAGCCATGTTTCCTCACGACGTTTTCCTTCACCGCCGAGCTCGTGGTAAATCAGCACATAAAATTGCAACAGCAAATTAATTGGTGCCTGCACCGGGGATCGAACTCGGTGCTAGCGTACTATGCAACTTGGACACTCAGCTACCAAGGCTCTCTTCTTGTTTCCAATTCTGTATGTGGGGCGGAGAATAAACGATTATATTATTATTATTTATTGACCACCCACATAGAGAATTGTTTAGCAACAATAATTGCACAAACAAAAACACAAGGTAGAAATTGGAACGAAATAATATGGGGGTGAAGAGTCTGACTCTCTGCCAACCCATCTAGGTGACTAGCCGCAGGTTAATAGTAGTACAAATAGACACCACCTAGGAACTACTGTAAATTGTTAAGAATTATCAAACTTCATACTTGGCAGGTTCTATTGCAGCTGCAGCTGGAAGTGAAGCTAGACCTGGAGCTGGCGGTAGAGCTAGAGTTGGCGCTGGAACTAGAGTTGGAGCTGCAGCTGCAGTTGGTTTTGCTGGTGCTGGTTTTGAGTTAAGTCTTGCAACTTGCTGTAATATGTTCATTAACTAAGAGTATATACAAATTTTAAATAAAGAAATTTAATTAACAGTTTATCATCAAATTTCAATAAATTTGATCATAAAAGTATTAGGTAAAACTATTGATCCAATTCTTTTACCAATAAAAGCTAAGCCTAATTATGATTTGAATAATTATTGAAGCATGAATAGCCTAATGGTTTAGGATACAGTCTGCAAATCGTAAGGTCATTGGTTCGAATCTACCATTCCACTATTGACGTGAACCATCTCCTAGCTTAAGCTTAGTTAGTACGGTTAACAAGAATGTTAGTAATATTTGTGATAAAAAAATCACTGTAATGCCATATTTAACCTACGATACTCTATATCCTGGGATTAACAAAACTGGAATGTGCTACACTTTGAACTGAATTAATTCTTAATATTCCAAAGCTTTGGAACTATATATGTATAATGCTAAACTTCAATGTGTAACAATACCAGTATAGATAAGAAGGCAATTATAGAAATATACTGTACTAGTGTACCCAGCCCATGTATATAATTGTGTAGCCGGGCTAGATTTTGTTTTATTTTATTTAAACAATAAACTTACATCATTATTATTCAATTTAACTCTCACAACATATAAGATTATTCATTTCTCTCCATATTCATTTACTTCTATTCTCTTATCGAGCGGGTGTAGGTTATTGCCTACACCAGAGCGGGTGTAAATTATTACCTACACCCATCTACATATTAGAAAATACAATATCATTCTTATCATTTATACAAAAACATTCGGGCTCGAGTTAATATCAGAATTAAAAGTACGACATATGGCTTTTTTGACAGTTCAAAAAGAGGAGTTCTCCGATCGTCACCAAACTTTACAGGATTACTTGCCAGGTCAATCTGAAGATTCCCGGAAAGTTTAATTGAAATCAGTCCAGCCGTTTCGGAGCCTATATGGAACATACCCACACACTTTCTCTTTTATATAGATTTAAATATATACCATATCTTTCTTTGGAGAAACGGGCACCCATTCAGAGGCTTTTTCTCTGTGCTGCGAACCGGAAGATACAGGGAATTGTAGCCTCAACTCTTCTTTGTTTGCAATTGGTAGAAGAGCAGAGTGTAAAGGCACAGTCTGCCACGCGGCCCTAACGCGGATCGGCAGACTTCACATGTCTTAGAAAATTTTTCTAAGCCATGTTTCCTCACGACGTTTTCCTTCACCGCCGAGCGCGTGGTAAATCAGCAAATAAAATTGCAACAGCAAATTAATTGGTGCCTGCACCGGGGATCGAACTCGGTGCTAGCGTACTATGCAACTTGGACACTCAGCTACCAAGGCTCTCTTCTTGTTTCCAATTCTGATGTGGGGCGGAGAATAAACGATTATATTATTATTATTTATTGACCGCCCACATAGAGAATTGTTTAGCAACAATAAATAGAAAAATTGCACAAACAAAAACACAAGGTAGAAATTGGAACGAAATAATAGTGGTGGTGAAGAGTCTGACTCTCTGCCTACCCATCTAGGTGACGAGCCGCAGGTTAATAGTAGTACAAATAGCCACCACCTAGGAACTACTGTAAATTGTTAAGAATTATCAAACGTCATACTTGGCAGGTTCTATTGCAGCTGCAGCTGGGAGTGAAGCTAGACCTGGAACTGGCGGTAGAGCTAGAGTTGGCGCTGGAACTAGAGTTGGAGCTGCAGCTGCAGTTGGTTTTGCTGGTGCTGGTTTTGAGTTAAGTCTTGCAACCTGCTGTAATATGTTCATTAACTAAGAATATATACAAATGTTAAATAAAGCAATTTAATTAACAGTTTATCATCAAATTTGAATAAATTTGATGATAAAAGTATTAGGTGAAACTATTGAACCAATTCTTTTAACAATAAAGTCTAAGCCTAACTATGATATGAATAATTATTGAAGCATGAATAGCCTAATGGTTAAGGATACAGTCTGCAAATTGTAAGGTCGTTGGTTCGAATCTACCATTCCACTATTGACGTGAACCATCTCCTAGCACAAGCTTAAGCTGAGTATGGTTAACAAGAATGTTAGTAATATTTGTGATTAAAAAAATCACTGTAATGCCATATTTAATCTATGATGCCCTACATCCTGGGATTAAAAAAACTGGGATGGGCTACACTTTGAACTGAATTAATTCTTAATATTCCAAAGCTTTAGAACTATATATGTAATAATGCCAAACTTCAATGTGTAACAGTACCAGTATAGATAAGAAGGTAATTATAGAAATATACTGTACTACTGGCATACCCAGCGCATATATATAATTGAGTAGCCGGGCTAGATTTTGTTTTATTTTATTTAAACAATAAACTTAATAAATTATTCATTTCTCTCCATATTCATTTACTCCTATTCTCTTATCGAGCGGGTGTAGATTATTACCTACACCAGAGCAGGTGTAAATTATTACCTACACCCATGTACATATTAGAAAATACAATATCATTCTTATCATTTATACAAAAACATTCGGGCGCAAGTTTATGTCAGAAGTAAAAGTACGACATGGCTTTCTTGACAGTTCAAAATGAGGAGTGTTCCAATTGTCACCAAACTTTACAGGATTACTTGCCAGGTCAATCTGAAGATTCCCGGAAAGTTTAATTGAAATCCAGCTGGTTCGGAGTCTATATGAAACAATACCCACACACTTTCTCTTTTATATATATATATATAGATTTAAATAGATACCATATCTTTCTTTGGAGAAACGGGCACCCATTCGGAGGCTTTTTCTCTGTGCTGCGAACCGGAAGATACAGGGAATTGTAGCCGCAACTCTTCTTTGTTTGCAATCGGTAGAAGAGCAGATTTTACAGGCAATGGCGCCCCACCCTGGAATTAAAAATTTACGAATACATATAAGAACATAGCTGAAGTAATATTTTTTGGCTAAGATTTGAATCCCATCCAACATATTTCCTATGGATAATTTTTATATGCATTTTGAAAAATAAAAAAGTGACTTACTCTAATGTTCATGACAATGGGCGCCTTCTCCTTGACTAGGAATGGATGGTGGAAGGCTAGAGTGTCTTCATTTTCACTCATGTCCTCATCATTGGACGAAACTGACGACAGCTCTCCGAGTGCCTCCTTCTTTGATAAGTGTTTACAGAAGTCTGTCAGTTCATCCACTGATTTACCTGCATTAATACATTTTTAATTAAATCCTATGGGAGATTGTTTTTCAACCGACCTTAAAAGGAATATTTACGATATAATAAGTATTTTACAAAATATTTACAAAAAATATAACTGTGCCAAAACGTCGTCACTTGCAGCATTGCCACGTTGTATGGCAATGCTTAACCTCTGTGCAAGGTACAAGCCAGGTCACCAGATGTGTCAACAGACTTCTAAGCTATCACATTAAAAAGGTGGTGTGCACTAGGACCCCAAAGACCCAAAGTTTCTACCTCAAATCTATCAAGGTTACTATATTTGTGCCCCTCAAGGATTTTAGCAGTTGCAGGAAACGCTCCAGCCTCAACAGAAGATTCTGGAAGATGTGACGGTGCCAAAGTATCGACGCATGTGGCATCCCATACCGTGGCCGTCCCGTCTTCCAGGGTATAAGTCATACCGTCTGGTCTCTTACCATAGTGATGGTAAGAGACCAGACGGTATACGCAATAGTCCATTTGGCTCCAAAGTTGATGGAACATTAAATCTAGTTTTAATTACTATATATATACATTCTATAAAAAATCTGTGGTAAAGCTTCAGCTGTATAGTAGAAGATCAACAAAAACCCATAAACTTAAGCCATCATAAATCAAATCATTAAGATTAGTCCATCTTATTTTCTGTTCACTAGTTTTGGATGTAGGCAGTAAAATAAAAGAGCTTTACCTCCTGACTGTATAGCTGCCATGACTTGATTCCTTGTGTGTGGAGGCAATGCAGCAGCGCCCGCTGGTACTGCCCCATTTTTAAGCATATTGATTGCGTTTCTCCGGGCTACTTCTAGAAGACGTTTCTTTTCACTGTCTGCTAATTTCACACCACTAGGGGATCTGTAAAAGAATTAAGAAGTGAACCAACTTCTTATAGATTTCTTATGGTTAATTGTTTAAGCATAAAAAAATTGTTAAAACCAGGTTTATTTGATAGTTAGATGTATGTCTTGCTCATACAAAGACCATCCATTCTGGGTTTTTGAAAATGAAAATCCTACCTGCTCATTCACCTTCAAACATGAGATGGTACCTATAACTAATTCTATTTCAGCTCCTATAAATACCTTAATTTAATTATTAATGATACCAATATTATTTTTATTTACGGAATAAGTAGTGTGTACACAGTAATTTTTATTATATTATTATTAATATACCTTTTATCAAATATTAAAAATGTATCACACTAAACAGCTTGTCTGCCTAAGAATGTCTCACTCCTATTCTTCATTAAAAAGAAATTGCACTGGCTAAAAACCTGGAAGTAACCTTGATGTAATTTGACAGAGTCTAAATAAGGAAATGATCTAAAATTACCTATGATGACGCATTCAGGACTAGTCAACACTAGATAGAGTAGGGATATTTGTAAGCTGAGATGGAGGCCTACGAAACGGGATTTTAACAACAAATTATTTTCTCTTACCTTGACCGCCATCCCCTGTGTCTCGGAGAGTGATGTCTAGAGTGGTGTTGACTTCTAGAACTAGATCTCCGCCTGGAGTGAGATGGGCTGCGATGTCGAGAGCGACTTCTACGACGAGACCTGGACCGTGTACGATGTTTGTGACGTTTCGATGTAGAGCGCGATCTCGATCGACGGGATTTGCTACTTGACCTGCATGTTGTAATGACACAGGTCAAATAATCACATTGGAAGACAACAAGCATATGGCTCACTTAATGTAACTATTCATTGCTATTTTGGCCTTTTGTTTCACAAATGCAAAGTGGGATAAAGGCAAAATTAACAATTATTTTACTTTGTGAACTGAACTTATGGCTATGTCCAAGATATAACTGCTTATAATTCCATATTTAGATATGTCAGGCTTTTGTGTTTTCATGTCCTATGAATTATCTGCAAGCATTATTAGATGTTATTGTTGAAATTATAGTCTATATATATATATATATATATATAGTGTATGACGGGTTCTATGCGTATACACCATGCGGTAACTGCACATCTTACTTTTCTAATACAGTCTAAGCACATCTTTACTTTCTCAGCTCCAGACTACAAATTACTAAGTATTTACTTCCACTATTACAGAATAGAAGTCATACTGACATATTTTGATACCTTTGGTCTTGGGCCATTTGTAAAATGGGCCCTGAGCATTGAAGCCGAGATCTTATTATGAATCATTCATTATTTTTGAAATCAGCCTCATGTTGAACTCCTATTGTGGTTATGGTGGTGATATAATGTGGTTTACAGCACTAGCATGAAACTTGCTAAAAGTTTCAGTATCATGATCATACTTAGATTCCACAGATTTTTCTATCTTATACTTAGAGAGCATAAATACATACAAAAAAAGTACCTTTTTTTTGATTTACCCCTTTCAGGCCTTGTGGACTTATGTGTGGTTTCAGTTTTACTTTTCTTTGAAGCATTTTTTTCTTCTTCAATCCTGCAATATATCAAATTATTGTTACAATGTTAACATATGTCAATCTCTTTTCACTTCTGACACTATTTTTTTTTATTGCCTAATTTAATGAAATGATAGTGTATGTAATGGATAGGCAATTGGATTTGCAATCTCATTTAGATTTGAATCAATTGGGTTGCATTTATTGTTAGAGATTACTGACTCTATCGGAATATATTTTCTTTCATGTTTTTACTAAAACATAAAATGACGAATAGATACAATTTTTTCTCAAAAGATTGATATGCTTTAGGATAAAAATTACTGAAAATGCAATAAAAATGTGTTATTTCATTTAAAAATTATATAATTTTTAAATAAAATATTTAATTAATTATAATAAAACATTATCCTTTATAGATTCATACTAATTGTTATCTTAGGTATAGGAACCAGCTATGAGAGCCCGAAAATGTGTATGAGAAAATTTGTTTCCTAGTTTATATAACCATGAAATTGTTATATTGGCACTTACTGTGCTGCTATAACATTAAGTTTAGGAGTAATTTAGCAATGTGGCTATCTAAGTTGTACATAATATTTAAATCAAATAAGAGCATAAGCTCTTTAAAAATTAGCTTACTGTTTTATTTCCTCCGCTGCTTGCTTTTTCAAGATGCCTCCAGGGTCAGATGATTTTGGAAATTGTGAATTAATATCCAGTTCTTTTACAGAACTATTAGAGGAGTCTGTGCACTCTCCTTCTTCAACTTTCTCTGCTTTTTTACGAGCTTCTTCCTCGGCTTTTTTGACTGTCTCTTCAAAAACAGCACTGAATTTTAAGTTTTTAATTTGAATTTTACCTTTTGATTTATCATAGTCAGATAGTTCTGATTTTTGGTTTGATTTTTTATTGTCTTTAGGAGATTCAGGCATGGGAATAAGGCTCGCATCAAATGAGGAGACACCAGATTCATCTTCCTCTTTTTTGATACATTTTTTAGATTTTGAAAATTCACATTTAATCTTACTTTCTTCCTTATGTTTGGGGGTTTCAACTTTAATACTTTTTATTAATTCTGGTTCCTCTTTAACAAGAATTGGGGTTCTAGATCGTTCACAAGAAGGTGACCGACGGCTACTACGGTCTTTACGTTTACTCTTGCCTTTTTTTCTCTTTTTCTTTTTATGAGAACATTCGCCATCGTCGGAATTTGTGGTACTTGTACTACGACTACGTTTCTTTTTTTCTTTTTTGTGCTTCTTTTTACTTCTCTTCGATTTTTTTATTGGAATATCTTCAATCTTCGGTGGGTCAGCATTAAAGACGCTGAAAAGCTCCGAGAGAATCTCATTAGACGATTTTGTGGAATCGTCATTCTTTCGTTCGGGTGTAGTTTTTTCCTTTTTAATTAACTTGTCAATCTTAGCTATGAGAGTCGTCATTTATACACAAATTATTAAATATAAATCGGCTACAAATAACCAAACAACTATTCGCCATAAGCAATGCAAAATTTTGACAAGTAAAAACAGTGTTGTAATTGAAAACAAACAAGTGCCATAGACAAATTAATTTAAGATTTAATTTTAGAATACGATTGAATGTTTTTGAAAAGTTCTAAAAAATATTAATAATAATGGAAGCCGTACTACTTGTTAACTATATAATAACTATATAATATTACTACGTTAAGCGCCGGCGAACGCATAAGTACCTAGTCAAGTAAGGCCTTTGGGGCACTCCAAAGGCTGACGCAAAAAGTTGAGTAACGGCTCATGCCAAGTTTCTATTTTCATTTCTTTGCTGTTGATAAAAACTCTGCAACGTATTTCGGGGAAGGTTTTAGTATATAGTCAATATATTGCTCCTCTGTTTCACTTCAATTAATCATAAAATATATATATATAAATTCGTAGCATTTCACTGATATGCAATTAAAGCTTGTTAACTAATTATTAGAAAAAAGGTCGAAATAAGATGAGGGCGGATCACTAATATACAATATAAGTCAGTATCGTCCGTATAGGTAAATATACACGCAACGCACGTTAATCATCGTATTCACTAACACGTATTAAAATACTATTATTTTCATATTATTAATTTACGTAGAAAACCATAATAAGTAGTAAAAACCTAATAGCTAAGCAGTTCGACTTACAATCTGATGCTCGCATGCTCGAATGCCAGTCGGCTTGTACCAATAAATTGCTGTTTTTCGATTTCTTAATTGCCGTTTTACCGGAATTTTAATTGTAAGAAAATCACGTGCTAAAAATTTGCTGCTCGTTAATGGCGATGGCCTTACCACATGTCACATATTGGAAAGCTGTCTCTGTTTACACCACCTAGCCAAGTATTGTATCATTTAAAAATTAAATATTTGTTAAATTGAGTTATTTATTCTGCAAATAAAATACAAATTATCTAAATTTCAATTGATTAAGCATCGGTAATTTACAATGGTTTCCCCAAAATGAAGACTGATTCTTAGTTCGTAGTCCTTGTATACCTCACCCGCTTTTTCATCCAATGCATGTCATAATGAAATAGTGTAAACCATACACTTGGTATTTAGTAATCAACGCAGCTTGATTTAATCATCTTAAAGATACAACGTTGGTGTTGGAGTAATTGTAGCAAGCCTTCAATAGTGGAATAGGTTATTTTATTGAAGGTTTCTGAGTAATATAGGTTCAGAAACTCTGTTGATGATAGTTGCTTCCAGTGGTTAAGAAAATCCATGTGAAGAAACACTTATTATAATAGAGCTTCGAATACGTGTACCACAAGGAACCGCTGATGAGTTCCAACTCCTACCTTGTTATGCTTTGTTACGGGTCGTTGCCGTCTAGGCCACAGGAGGTTGAGAAAGCATTTCAGAAGCACAATCGGGTTCAGTAGTCCCTGCCGTAAAAATAATAAAATATACAATATGATACAAATACCGTCACCGTAATAAATAAAACGATATTATCAAGTTTATTGTTTTTATTGTTCTCCAAATACCTTTGCAAGGTAATTACGTGATAAACAATACAGTATGGACACTACATTCTTTGTGTATGTAGCTGCAGAAATTCATCTTAATAAATTGTTGCTATACACTGCGTCAACTGCAATATCGAGGACGGAAATTTGTCCTTTTTAACATTTGATAGGCAAGGGAGAAGTGTTCAGAAAAATTCTTCTTATAATTATTAATTTCAAGAAATCGTTGAACTACTTACTTGAAAGTACCTACTGATAAAGTAGGGAAGTGGAAAAGCTTTTAGCATGATTGTATGTGATGATGACATTTTATTATTCAAATAATACATAGCTGTAATCGTTTATAAATATACAAATAACAGGTTATAGACAATGTGCCGTATAGCGTAGATAGATCTGCATTACATTATACACTTATTTTTGACAGTGCTTTCTTTGTCTATAGTACGGCTTCGGTTGGCCGTTACAATGCCGTAACTTATTTGAAATGGCGTTTGAATGTGACTCTAATGAATCATAAAATTTCACTACTTTAGTAGTCTTTTAATTTTGTTCTAAAACAACCACAAACACAAATAACATAAGATGGTAATTTAATAAATTAATTTGGCATAATCCTTAATAATAAGGGACGTTACAAAACAAACCTCTTGGAAGCTCTTTGTATTGAGCAATTTTTGATTGTTGGTTGACATTATAAAAGTTAACACGAAAGTATTCTCTCCATGAGTCGTGCTTTAAATCACCATTTTAATATATTAGCTATTTTATTTGTTAGGATCCTAAACAGAATATAAACTAAATAAATGTTTTATTACATAAAAGTTGTTAATATGTTACGTTCCATAGAAATCTCGGGTAAGACAATAGAATGTTAACTTGCATAGTATGTTGAATGTTGCTACAAAATATAAAATGTATAACGAATTGCGTTTTTTATAGCTTTAAATAAATTTACATTCTATATTATGTGGATTACTCTTGGCCGTTTCGTTCAAAACTTTAAATTAGTATTTGAGGTTATAATCATGTATATGTGTTCATCTTTCCTAGTTAGCAGTAACTTTAGCTTCTATTTTATACCACTAATATTGGCAAATCGCACACTTAGTTGTTATGCTTAAAAATATTTAGCTAGCATTTGATTTATGATAAATTAGATATATATTAAACAATTCTTAAGAAATAATTGATATTTATATAACACTAATAGTAAAAGTACAAAACGAATAAATTAATAACATAAGCCATCATCCTTTCATATAATACGATTAGCAAACATTCCAATAATATCTACGTACATTGATATATAATTGTAAAATAGATTACCATATTAAAATACCTACCTATCTACTTTTCGTATCAAATTTTATATGGCTCACAATATCCAACAATGTTTATATAAAACCGAGTATACGAAAAAGTTATATAAACTGAAAACTACTTATGTTTTTTTAATGACTAGCGGGTATTCTTATCTGAGGCATTGCTAAACCAATTGTGTACAAAATGAACGTATAACGGCATAATAGAGGTCGATATTTGCTAGTTTTAGTAGACCTTTAGTTCATTGGTGCCATAATGGTTTACCTAGATTTGCCTAGATAGTAAGTCAAATATATACAGTTTGGAACTTAATGCAAAGAACCTGGATGGACCTTATTGTTTTTACTTCCATTTTATTTATTTGCTATGGATAATATTGATCGCTTCATAATTATCTATAATTTCAGTTCCAAATTATACATACCATAATAGTTTTCAGTTCGTATACATCTTTTCTTTCCTAAAGAGCAAATCACATTATTTACTACACCAATAAAATCAACGGTGTTTCTACACGTCTCATACAATTTTCACTTGCTGTAATAAAGTAAAAATACGAGTACATACAAATGAATAACACTACATTTCCTTTCGCTGTTTCACACCCAAAATCATATAGTCACAAGAAACTACAAAAATACAAACATAAACATTTATGCTTATTTTAAAAAATTGCTATATGTGGCGTTACATAAAAGTGGTACTTTTGAGAAATGTACTTTGTTCTGTTTAATTGTGCAATTCGAATGCATTGAGGGTAACCTTTTTTCATGTATTACTCTATATCCATTTAAACTACACCATCTTTATCACACGAGATCATAACGGGTCCCAGTAATTTCACAAACCATTAGACAGACCGGTTTGCGCTCTGTCAACAAATGTTGACTAAGCGCTTATCATGGCAAGAATTTTACAACCAAATTAAGTCATCGATCAACAGCTGAGCTTTAATTTTTTTGTTTGGTTTTCGATTCTTGTCAAGTTTGTCCCACTGATATCAGTATCTAGGCTAGCGCTAGGTCGCATTGAACGGCCATGGCTCTCGCTCTCGAATCCGCAGAAGATTTTAGAGAATAAATACTGCAAAAAGTTTGTAATGTACAATATAGTAGTAGTAACATTACTGGCTTGCTCAAAGATTGAATTTAAAATAAATGGTAACTATTTGAATTAGATAGAAATTCAGTGTTTAAGAAATCTAAAGATACTCTTGAATAAGTAAGAAGTGATGCAGGTTTGTGATAGCGAAGACCGAGAACACTAGCCGCTCCAATCTTAAAGCTACTACTAAGACTCTAAACGATCAAAGATCGCAAGCTAAATTGATTTTTTTTTCAAAAGTTTTAAAAAAATAAAATCTGCTAGAGATCAACGTTGAATTAGCGGGGGCGCAAAACGGCACGCACTGTCCGGAAGCGTCTTTCGAACCCCAGCTTAGAGTAGAGGGAGCGGGACGCGTCATTTTCCGGACGAATCACGACGAAGGGTTTATAGCCGCGCGCGGCCACCTCCTTGGTGAGACGTCGAGCGAGATATATGCCGTAACCTTTTCGCCGGAACTCCGGTCTCGTTTGCATCGAGAACATAGCACCGTAGTAGGACTGCACCATCCAAGCGGCGAGCTGTCCTTCCACGAAGATGCCGTAAGCAGGCAGCTCGGCGACCAGCTTCTCGAATACTTCACGACACTCGATATCGCTTGCTGGATACAGATCGTGCACCGCTTTCATGTGCTCAGGCTGCAAACGCACTAGCTCCACGTCCGATGGCAGTCTGTAAATTATAATGTAAAAAAATTATGTTTCTTTATCTACAGTAATCTACTAGGCATTCCCGAAATAAAGTTTTAACTTTGTTATAGGACAAGAGGGGGGCAAAGCTTGCGGTTTTCCTGATCTGCAATGAATATTAAAAGGTTTGCAGTGCATTCCTACCTATCATGAATAGGCTGCCGACACGTCACTCGCCGGTCGAAACGTAGAAGTATAACATATCTACATTTTCAAGATTTTATCTACATTTATCGAATTTTCAAAATCCTTGTATGTGATGTACTTAAACTACCAACAATAATGTGTGTGTAGTGCAATAGACATATTTTGGACATTAGTAACGGTGTAGTTTACATATTTATTACTCTAAAAATTACATAAAGAAAATTTATGTTTTTTTTACCTTAAGTTCTCAATATGTATTAGTTTGTTATTCCAAATAAAAAAAATGTGGTAATAATGGGTAATTAACCATAATACCAGAACACAATAAAGTTTACCCAAAAGAATTTCAAAATACATCAAGCGGGATGCTCTAAAACTGGCTCTCATGAAAAATATGCACTGTTGAAGTTTGTTTCAACTGTTATCTTCATTTATTGAACTAATTGGATGACTTCTTGCATTTTCAAATCAAATAAGCAACGACAAGTTCACCCGTCTTTTATACCCGCGGCCTTCCGATCTCTAAATCCAGCTATTCTGCTTCTACATACAACAGCCTTTAGCCTTTCTTTTATCATGTGCCATATAAAGCTTGATTGCACCGTCTTTTCAATCCGATCGGGCAATTCACACGACAAAAATGTCTTAAAGATCTCAGGGAAACACCATAAATTTTCCTTATGACCCTACATTTAAAGTTTTATTTCCGCTTTTTAAAAATGAACAAATTAAGTCACGACAGTTCTTTGACACTAATACTGACATCTGTCATACGGTCGGGGTTAGTCATGGTTCGGCCAATATTATCTTTTAAACATTTTTTCCTGTGGCCCCAAAGATAATTGTTACCGTAGATATTATTTTGGATAGTGTTATGTCGAACTCACTCATCAGCGCTGGTGTCTTCCGGCGGGATGTCGCACACATACACATCGCCAGTGATTTTATCGTGAGCCTCATAGTGCTTCTCAAAACGATTCACGATCGCCTCATGTGTGAAGTTCAGGTACAACGGCTGGCTGAGGTCCAGTAGGATGTCTTCAGTGGTCAGCAGATCAACCAGTTCCACACGCTCCGATGGGCAGAACACAGTCACGCTCTCATACGTGAGGCTGTTGGGCTGTGGCATAAAGAATAATCATCAAGATCTATCGATAGGATACATATATATTTATTAACTACATTGAAATTTAAAAGACCAAAATTTTGTGCAAAATGCAAATTCTACAATGCAACTCGGGCTCCCAAGATACAATAATAATAACATTCATCAAATCAACTTATTGGTTCATGGTCACACTGAACAAAGAAAAACAAAAGATTATAATATCGATAGATAAGTATTGGATGAAGAGTGGAACTTTCTGGTCGTTTGCCAAAGTTGTTAAGATGTGGTTCTTAGACACGTTGACCGATCTATACAAGCTCTTAGCTACGCCCTTGTGATTTGTTCTGCAGAAAAAGTAATGAGTGGCCTTGTAAAGAAATGGACATAGTGGAAGAACTTACATAACGTTTCGTTGCTTAAGCGATATACTGAAAGTTTTCACAATAACGAATGATACAAAATAATAATTGTTGGCCACTATTGTCATGAAGCACTCTCACGGTTTTTGAATCCAATTGGGGTAGACAGGAAGTAAAGAGATATTGTACAGTGCAAAACTTTCAGACGACTAACAAATTGCTCGCGTACTCAATAACAACGTCTTCGCAATAACAATAAACCATTATCCAACCATCCTTTTTATCATTTAACTATCGTACCGATTTTCGCCGAGCCTATACCATATATGTAATAAGGATAGGGATATTTTCAAGAACTAATTTATATTCGTAATTAAAAACCGAAGAACGGAATTCTCATTGGTACAAGATTGCTAGAATTAGCGCCTACCATCAGATCATAGACTTATCTGAGCTAAGTTAATAATAAGATATGCTAGTTCAGATGTCATGTATTAAGAAGTTATTTAATAAAATTAATAATAATAATTTTTTTTTTCGAGAACTTAACTATTATTTTTTTCCTCTTACGTTAAATTAATTTTGTAGGTCACGTTATTCATATAGGCTATCATATTTGCTAGGATCTTTTCATTTGCAAGTTTTAATTTATTATGGTAGTATATTCTGAGAATAAAAGTCGACGGACTACTTGCCACTTGAATATTTAAAGCGTGTTTAAGAAACCTGCCCGCGGCATTTCCTTTGTCAGAACTTCTTCATGTCTAGTAGAATTTTTATGTATTATTAACAAGAAAATGTTTCTTTAATCAACGATGTTCTTTTATATTAACATCAATGCTCTATTTCGTAATATTCCTACGACAGGTCGAAGACACAAAGAGGGCGTCCGCGCGTAATAAAGTGTTTGATTTGATTTGAAGTCGGTTTTTGTTTTTACTCGTAATAGTTACTCGTTAAATCAAAAAAGTCATTACATTATATTAAACACAATGTAGTATTGAAGACTATTAAATATTGAAAACATGATAAAACATAATTCCGTTGCAGAAAATCTACTTCAACTCTCGAGCAAATGTAACACTCACGTTAAGAAGGTCTCGTCATAGCTACGTCATAAGGAACGTGTCTATAACGTGGGGGAATTCAAGTGCCACTGCAAAACTTCAAGATTTGAGAGGGGCTTTTTATAAAACGCATTTAGTTTTAAGGTAAGTAAAAGGTTTTTTAGAATCGCGGGCAATAGGACTATTTTTTATTTTAATGACGAACTTCACAGATAGGCCAGAGAAGCTGGCCTTGACTGCTTCACAGTATTGAAAGATGGCATAGCTATTAACTCGCTTAGCCAGAACCTCTATCGCTAGTAACTCGACACAAGGCTCGGCTTGGACGGTTACTATGTTACGCGTAGCATTCCGATACGAGGGCACTCGAGAGCGCGGAACCACGACTCGGTCGGTTGCTATTTCACGGATCACGATAATCTAAAGCACATTCAAAAGCTAAACTAACTTTGAGTGCCACTTCGGGAATTGAGGGACTATCCTTTTGTTATTGTCAACCGTATTCTTTTGGTAGGTAAATAATATTATTTGTGTGACAACATTAGGTTTTTAATAGGCAATACTGGCGCTTTGTCTATAGCCTTAGCCACGTGCGTCTGCCTGTGGCCTGATGGTCGAGTTCGGAGTGGAACCGTGCATCTATACTAAGATAACAATTTCGCTCTGATTTGTCTGTCTCGTTAGTTGTCTTCAAGCAGTTACACCCTCGTTCTTCTGAAGTATCTAGTGCTACCGTGACGCTGAAGCGGAGGAGAAGTGCAATGAGTCCTTTTTATCTTTTTCTACATCTATGATTGTATTATTATTTGTGTTCTAAATATTTGCCATTTGCATTGTAATGTGCCACAAGTAGAATAACATGGAAGATATAACCTTTTCTTACAGTTTATTTGTCGGTAAATGGAAATACCATAATAATGAGATTTGAAGATATATTTTACTAGTTGACCCGGCGAACTACGTAACGGCTAATTTTTATATCCGTGAATATTTTCTAATATTTTTGAAAGAATTTCTCTCTGTTTATCATATGACGTATAATCTGTTTGAAGTTGTCATTCGTTGGCTGAAGAACTGATGTCACTCTGTCTCATTCACTCACTTTTCTTTAACGAGGTTTTATAAAATTTGATTTTAACGAAAAAAAATTTTTTTTTATATTTTTATATATATAGGTATACATTGTCCTAAAAATGCACAAAAAAGAATCGCTCAATTTGGAGCATTAGTTCAGAAGTTATGCAGGTACATACATTCTGTCGATTCATAAATATGTTTCACAAAGAGTATTATACTATTAATATTCAAACAAGTCAAGGAAAAAGGAAAAACATTGACATCTGTGCCATAGCTGCTGTGCTGTATCACATGTTGTCGTCTAAACGGCGAATGCAATTATCATTCATTTACCTTAATCAGACGTCACGTTCACGAATCGTCAGACACGTTTGTCACCCAAATAGGCAGACATACAGACCTCTACATTAATATTCACTTGTTTCGCTTTACGTTCAAGCATACATATGTAGTGGCATTGTCCACCTAATAGTTATCTGTTCGACTTTACGTTCTTATAGTCGGAGGTTACAATCCCAGCGGGCTTTTTGAGCATCCGTTTTCTAGTTTATTACGCACAAAAAAAACATTTATTAACTGGTATCTGAGGTTAACTATTTTGGGCGCATGTCAATTCATAACCCCTCAATAAAACAATTATAACATGTTTATCTAATTGTCTTATTTTTAACAAGATATAATAATTGGCGACGAGGATGGGATCCGAATGCATTGACATGTGCCCGAAACCGTAAACCACAGATAACACACTAACAATCGTACAATAAATGCTGTCTCTGTGTACCCTGCTAAAAATAATATATGTAATTATCATAACGATTCACGCTCGCTTTACTTATATTACCTTATACATAATTTACTCGTTGTCAAATTGTAAGTAGAGGGAATAGGCATTTACTAAGGTAATGGTCTTTTTTTTTTGTTAACGCGGGGGAATCGAGTTATTAACCATCCTCCGGTACCCTGGGTGGGCCCGGAGGGATGTGTGGGACTCGGCCTGGGCAGCCCATACCCACTAAATCTACCGCGAATGCCATCAGCCGTTATGAGCGGGGTGTCCCGGATCTGTCAGCGACAGGACACCCCAAGGTAATGGTCTTACCATATAGGACAGTAAACACTTAACATCAAGTGGTATCGTGGTCAAGCAATTACTTTGAAAATTTAAAGATTTTTAAACCTTTAAAGATCACTAATCAACCATAAATTATGTTTAAACCTTCTCGGAAACACTCTGCATGTAATTCTTCTGCCCATTTATTTAATAGTTTAGTATAGATGAAAAACGTTTCTCACCGTACTTGTACACCCAGGGAAATGCAAACAGATGGGGTCCTCGGGCCAGTTCTTCGCTACATAAAAATGGAAGTCCCAAACCTTGTTGTTTCGATATGTTTGAATCGTCTGATGAAACTAGAATAAGAAGAACAATTTCAGTCTACTGGCAACATTGTCGTTATTCAAGCCGTTACAATTTGGTTAGTATTATTACATGATAAATATTTATTCACTATGAACTCAGCAATATGATGATAGAATCATACCAAACTCTCATAGTTATATTACGAAGTTCTGACGGTTTATGATATCCTTTTCCTTTTTCTTCGACATTCCGTGTCCGTTGTCGTTAAAGTTGACATAAAGCTTTCAATATCTTTTTCAACGAGCATTGTTCCATGCGATTTCTAGGCGTTTCCGGTTATATCTTAACAACCCAAGGCGTTATTCCAAAAAAATACATAGGAATTAATTGAAACCCTCCCCCTTTCGAACAATGAAAAAAATTCAAAATCGGTTTATAATTGACAGGGCTATGAGTACCTATACGTTAAAAAGGTGTAATTGAATTCAAAACCTTTTTGAAGTTAGTTGAAAAGTGTGTAAAAATAGCTTTGCTGTAATGACGCAGATGCCTCTAACTAATAATATTAATAAATAAATAAAGTTTATTTCGCACAAATATAAAAATATACACATAGAAGTGTGAATCCCTGACTCCATAGCTAGGTACTAATAGACCCGTGATTCAAAAGTCAGTGTCTTCTCCCATTTACTACTAACAAATGTTTCAAAAAGAATCTATTGTAAAATACATATTAATTAGCCTTGTGTAATGTGTGTGTTGCGTGTAGTGTGAGTGAGTGTCTGCGCATGAGTCTTTGTTTTTACTCTCACTTATATTGCCATTTAATTTTAGATATATACAGGCAGATATTAAGTATTTTTTTTGGACGAACTAACACAGTTGGCCAGAGAAGCTGGCCTTCACAACTTCAGCGTGAGAGGTGGCATAGATCTATATATCTTAGGTCGCTTAGCCTGAACGTCTACGTCAACTTGACACGAGGGTCCCCGATTTTTTCCTGTTATATACAGAGATTGCTCTGGAGCTGTTATTGGCGGGTAGCGGCTGATCTAATGTTCATAATAACATATAATATAAATAACTATTAATATATTAATTAGTGACATTAATATTATTACTTATAATTAATATTAATTACCTTAAGTGATTCAGGCATAAACTGCACTAAAAAATCGGCCAACGCTGGGAGTTCGTCTTCTCTTACCAATCGGAAGTTTTTTCCCTCGGGCACGATTTCCATCTCTGTGACAAAAGATATAAATAAAATTGTTTTATATTTATTTGTTGAAGACAAACGGAAACAAAAGATGATTGACACATTCTAACATTCAAGGCACACAAAAATTACTGAGAACAAATGTATTTTTAGCAAAACAATTCTTTCTGTACATGTTAGCATGGCCAGGATAACATAAATAAACAAAACAAAGCCCTGTAGCCCTGGGCTCGTTGAATAAGACTACGGTATCCCCTGCCTGTCGTAGAATTCTACTAAAATGGGCCTCAGGTTCACGGGACGACGAGGGTAGGATCTTTGTAGTCCGCTACAGTGCGCCAGGAAATCTTAAACAAGATCTATCTCCGGTGCGTTCCACTGGAGATCCCGGAACCCCTCACCATGCATCGCGGAAGGGGCGACGGTGGGCTTTTAGTGAGTAAGAACCTCACATAATCTTGTTGAAGATCTTGAATAGATTCGAATTTTAGATCTTGCTTAAGATTTCCCTCGGTCAACAAAAAAATAAATAAAACAATGAGAAATAAACAAATAAAAAATAATCAAAATGCAATATAAAGATAATTAAATAAAGGACATATATTTGCTACGAAGCAGTGATTTATGTGGTTATCTTTTATAAATGTTTTCTTTCATCGCATTTACTATTAGTAAAAGAAGGGGCATTGTTTGGAATCATTCCAGCTTGTTTAGAGAACTCAAGAACATCTTGATAGTTGTTTTAGGAATTTGAAAAAAAATTACAAAATTCTTAGTTACTTTTTATGTTACAAGCAAGTATATGGTCCAATTCTAACAATGGGATCCATGAGAAAACCGTATGTCTTAAATTTGCATCAAGTATATGCACTACAAAAGGACGAATAGCTCAATATCACGCCAACCGTTCTCGATGATTCAGTTTTTATTGGAAAAAATGTACTTTAAGGATTGTTTGGTGAGAGTTTGGTTAGGTTCTGATCAATTCTATTTAGTAATATAACTACGATAATTCGGAAATACAAACAGGGTATCTCCTCTTAATAGAATTTAACCTTTGATTCTATGGGAAGTCAGTTTTTGTTTTTGCTCGTAAATACACTTGTAGCCTAAGTATCATAGTTGAATCACAAAGTTCTGGTGCCTATATCCTCTTTATTCTCTCGCATCCATGCTTTTTCGTTACGGAGTAGTTATCTAGTCTTTGATTATCAAGCATTCTTCCATACAATTTTTAGGAGTTCCCGAAAAGTGAAAATTTATATGAAACCAAATCTATTCGAAAAAAAAGGGAAAACATTCGCTGCTAAATGCCATCTCGCAGCTTTGGACTCGGTGGAAAGGCAGTCTAAGAGTCTATTTAGTGACGACCAATCTGCCCAGTCTTGAGCACAGGCGTAAGGTAGCTAGTCTTTCGATTTTCTACATATTGCATTTTGGAGAGTGTGCTCAGGAACTACATGATCTAATTCCCCCCATCCTTTTGTTGTTAATATCCCTCAAACCCGAACGAAGGGCTTTGCTTCGTCTTTCATTATTCGTACGACAAAGGACGGGAATAATTTGCCCGCGTCTGTCTTTCCCTCCGATTACAATGTTTTCAAGAGTGTATAGGCTTTTACTGAGCTAGGGCGCCTTACCATCCAGGACTGCCTTTCCACTTAACGTCAGGAAAGATCGTAGTCAAGCACTTGCTAGGGAAGTAAAAAAAAAAACAAAAAATTGAGAATCCTCTCCCTTTTTGAAGTGAGTTAAAAATAGAAGCAACTTTGTTCAAAAGTTTTCTAATCGCGTATATTTCTAGATTAAATAATATGCTTACGTAGGTCTTTACGGAAACTCCGGAAAACAGCGCGACCAGACGTGGTAAGTAATTATTTCAATATTGCAACATCTTCTCTCGTGAGGTGATATTTATAATGTTGATAATAAATTAATATTCACAACGAAGTTTAACCGCGTGTAATCTACGTGATTGTATTTGAATAATAAACTGTTATTATATACTTATGATTAAGACCAATGGGATCGTGCAATCTAAAGTGCGTACTATTTTTTTTTATTTTTTTTTATTGACGAACTACACAGATTGGCCAGAGAAGCTGGCCTTGACTCTCACCGGATTGAGAGGTGGCATAGCTCTTAGGTCGCTTAGCCTGAACCTCTATTGCTAGTAACTCGACACAAGGGTCCCCGGTGAGGGGTAACCTCGGCTTGGACGGTTACTATGTTACGCGTAAGCATGCCGATCCGAGGGCGCCTGAGAGGGCCGAACCACGACTCGGTCGGTTGCTATTTCACGGATAAGAGTGCGTACTAGCAGTTCTATAAATGTACACGGTTGTCAAACAATAAGAAAGAAAATTTTCTTTCTTCATGTATAACATAATATACAACATGAAGCTGCTAAAATATTATAATTTCACTAATATTAACTACTATACATATGGAAAAATTGATAATTAATATACATTTAATTAATAAAATAAAAAATTATTAATAAAATAATTAATTATTGTTATAAATAATATGTCATAAGTTACATATACAATTCTTTCTTTCCTCACAGTTCTTCATTACGAGCGGTGTAATAAAAAAAATATTTTTCAACCAAATTCAAAAAAGGAAGAGGTTCTTAATCGTCTGTATTTTTTCTTTTAATATTTGTTACCTGATAACTTTGGACTGGGTGGACCGATTTTGATGATTCTTTTTTTATTTGAAATCTAGTGCTTCCCATGTGGTCGAATTAATTTTGTCTAAATTGGTCCAATTCTGACAATGGCATCCATGAGAAAATCAAATAAGGCTTAAATTTGCATTACCCATGTGTGCGTCGAAAGGACGAAAGGACTATTTAATATCACGTCAACGTGATTGATCGTTCAGTGATTCTTTTTTATTGAAAAGGATACATTTGATGAGTGTTTTAATAGGTTCTGATTAATTCAATTGCTCTATGGACCACGTCTGACATGAGAAATAGCAGACAAACTTTCCAGCAAGGAAATTGGACTGCGATTGACACTGAATATCCTATAAAAAGCGTTAAAAAGACCGCGAGAACTTCGAGCGTAAAATCGATCATAAATTTTTCTTACTCAAGGAACCGAAAAACGAAAACGATACAAGCCGAATGAAATACAAACCCCTGAGTGATTCATATATATACATATATGAATCACTCAGGGTACATATATATATATATATATATATATATATATATATATATAAATATATATATATATATATATATAGATATACCTGAATTGTAGACCAAATCAAATAAAAACAAAATGTATATTTCACAATATACAGTACAATGGGCAACGTTATCGCTAAGACCGGTCTACTATCTTACTCGTAGTCTTCCTATATCGTACATAGAAAAAAAAGGCGGTCTTTTTTATAGGAAAAGTGTGAAAAGTTGCAGTCTATACGAGTTGAGTTTTTACTTCAAAAATATATGTATCATTATAATGAAAATGACGACGTATTGAATATATATGCATCATTATAATGAAAATGACGACGTATTGAATATATATGCATCATTATAATGAAAATGACGACGTATTGAATATATATGCATCATTATAATGAAAATGACGACGTATTGAATATATATGCATCATTATAATGAAAATGACGACGTATTGAATATATATGCATCATTATAATGAAAATGACGACGTATTGAATATATATGCATCATTATAATGAAAATGACGACGTATTGAATATATATGCATCATTATAATGAAAATGACGACGTATTGAATATATATGCATCATTATAATGAAAATGACGACGTATTGAATATATATGCATCATTATAATGAAAATGACGACGTATTGAATATATATGCATCATTATAATGAAAATGACGACGTATTGAATATATATGCATCATTATAATGAAAATGACGACGTATTGAATATATATGCATCATTATAATGAAAATGACGACGTATTGAATATATATGCATCATTATAATGAAAATGACGACGTATTGAATATATATGCATCATTATAATGAAAATGACGACGTATTGAATATATATGCATCATTATAATGAAAATGACGACGTATTGAATATATATGCATCATTATAATGAAAATGACGACGTATTGAATATATATGCATCATTATAATGAAAATGACGACGTATTGAATATATATGCATCATTATAATGAAAATGACGACGTATTGAATATATATGCATCATTATAATGAAAATGACGACGTATTGAATATATATGCATCATTATAATGAAAATGACGACGTATTGAATATATATGCATCATTATAATGAAAATGACGACGTATTGAATATATATGCATCATTATAATGAAAATGACGACGTATTGAATATATATGCATCATTATAATGAAAATGACGACGTATTGAATATATATGCATCATTATAATGAAAATGACGACGTATTGAATATATATGCATCATTATAATGAAAATGACGACGTATTGAATATATATGCATCATTATAATGAAAATGACGACGTATTGAATATATATGCATCATTATAATGAAAATGACGACGTATTGAATATATATGCATCATTATAATGAAAATGACGACGTATTGAATATATATGCATCATTATAATGAAAATGACGACGTATTGAATATATATGCATCATTATAATGAAAATGACGACGTATTGAATATATATGCATCATTATAATGAAAATGACGACGTATTGAATATATATATATATATATATAGCACCGATATCTATTGCAAATTACTCACATGAACCCAGAGATAGTGATTGTTATCGACACAATATTCTTCTATTAAGTAATGTTTCAAGTTATTATGAACAAAAATTGAGACCCCACCTTTAGAAGTTTGTCTAAAATTATAATAATGACTATATAGTACGGTAAATTTAGTCTTTGGTTTGATCTTCTGTCTTGATCCAAGTCTCACATAGGATCATTATATGTGTAGTATTTTTCAAAGACTCAATTATAGTCTCAGTTCATCTCACTCAGTTCATCTAGTTTGCCTGGTTTGACAATACCCGAGCATTTGCATACAAGCAATTTAAGGATTTTGGAGGTTTCTATTTCACTGTAGCTGTTCGTTATTTGGTAAGAAATTTTATTTTGAGGTGGTATTAAGGTTATTTTGTTTATATCGGTGGTTTGTTCAAGGGGTTGGGAGCAGAGTTTTTACTGATGGGATGATTTTAGGTGTTCCTTTAATATATTTTATAATTAAGTTATTTTCACCTGATTTAGTTCTATTATTAAGTTCTTCCTTTAAGTCTTTATGTAACTTCTTTGATGTTTAGTTTGATCACAGTATATTTTAAATTTGTCCGAGTTAATTTTGTTTCTATTACGTAAGATTATTTTTGCTATTTCTCCGTTGCAAAGCATAGTTTAATGGGTCGATTTCGGTTTGGATCATATTTACCAAGACGAAGAATTTTTATCGGGTCTGGGCAGTCATTATAAATTTCTTTTAATGAAACTAAGAGACATTTCTTTGTCGTGTTTGTTCCTTTCCGTTGCAATGTTAGTTTTATTTCAACAATGCCTTCTATAATGATATTTTTCACCTTGTTGAACGTTCTTGTATTTCAGTTAATATATCTTCAGTATAAAACCTGCGGAATTTTGTTTTGAAGGAAACTAACATCTGCTTCTAATTTCTTCACTTTATCCTCCGTTTTGTAGGCCGTTGATTCTATGTTCTCTAACTTTTCCTTTAAGTTCTTCTGTTCCGTTATAACTTTGTCCAGTGTACTTCCAATGTTTCTAAGTCGACTTTTATTTCAGATACGTCTTTACAGAGTTTATTTATATTTTCCGATCGTTCATTGCTTGTGGTCACCAAAACCGTCATCATTTCAAACATTTGTTGTTTTAGATCAGATAGCTCATTTCGCATCCATTCACTATCGTCGACTTGTTTTCTTTTATTTCGGAACGTTTTGCGTTGTATCTCAGGCTCTGTCGCCAAATTCGGTTGAGATCCACTCATTGCAGTGACCATGTCACTTCCAGTGGGCGATCTCAACAAACTCATTTTCACTCTGTGTTAATATTTCTACTCACCAACGTTAGATTGTGTTGTGTCGTTGGACGGAGACAAAAATTAGGAGGTTGTCTCGTTTACCCGAGGAGGTGAGGAGAGCGTCACTGTCCGCACTATAGCGTTGCGAATGTGTGCAGAGCCAAAAATGGCGTATGAAACTTCACCTTTGATTGCTTCAAAAGCTGTATATACAAATATACACATCTATGACTCAAAATCGAATGTTAAAACCGATATTATTTCTTTACTTTAATAATTATTGACACGGCTAACACGTCTACTCTGAACGCTTGCCCGCTTACGAATCAGTTTGTTTATTTCAAATTGAAGTTGACGGATTGCATTACTCAGTTCTAGGAAACGAGAGACTTACATCTGTGACAACAATCGGTCGATGTGTATTTGTATGTGTATCTTCTCATATATCCTGTATGGACTGCAGTCGTGACTAGTCTATGGGCTAAGTATATTCATAGACCGTACAATGCACATATATTTTAACATAGTAACCGTCCAAGCCGAGGTTACCCCTCACCGGGGGGACCCTTATGTCGAGTTACAAGCAATAGAGGTTTAGGCTAAGCGACCTAAGAGCTGTGCCACCTCTCAATCCGGTGAAGCAGTCAAGGCCAGCCTCTCTGACCAATCTGTGTAGTTCGTCATAAAAAAAATCATTATATTATGATGTTCTGAAATCTATTTACACCATCACAATGTTTCTAAAACCCTCGATAAGCCACATTGCTATGCAACGGATAAAGAAAACTGTAACGATTGCTCGTTTTCAACACGATAAGATCGAAAAGGTTATCTTCGGGTAGACTCTAGAGCAAAAAAAAGAATAACGCACACACGCTCATACACACACATGATATACGTAAATACATCACACACATACCTGTGTATAAAACTTCACAATCATGTATGTCATAATAACAGGATAAAGAACAGTCGCTTAAACTTATAAGTTATTTTTAAAACGACTGGACCGACTCTGAAGATATTTTAGGCAAATTTCAGAGTAGTCCTGACTACGACTCTGTTAAGTTTATAGTACATGTAAACCCGTGGGTCAAAATCGGCTATTATGAAATTCTAAAGCACTGTCTTTAAATCAGAATAGACATAGAGTGTAGTGCTTAAAACGCTTAAATAATGTTTTAAATGTACATGTATATAATAAACGCATATGTTTTCTTAAAAGCTAGCAAAGTAACTGCAGATTTATAAAATGTTTATGTGAATCATACTGCGGCAAGCGATTTTAAATAATGTATTTCTTGGACTGAGTTTCCGCTAGCTAACTGATAACCGCGAGACATTTTATGGAATTAACAATATATTTTACTAGCAGAAGGAATGCACAAAAGAACTGGTTACAAAGTTATTTTGCTATATAGTTTGACAATTTTTATCTGTAAGTAAAATAAAATATCTGCTGCAGCGCACCTATTCTCAAAATCTTTGGTCATTAACACAAACACCGTCTTTAATATTTATTTACAAAATGTAGTTTGCCTTAATTACTTTGCAATTTCCAATAACCCACAATTCAAGACAATATTTTGCTATTGTTTCTGGATGTTTTAAAACTTTTATTATTTTATAAACATTTTCCTAAAACTCTAACGCTTATATTAGAATTGTATAATTGTGTATTTACCTTAAGCAAGTGAATTTTTTGTTATTCTTATAAAGGAAATAATTTTCTCTCAAACCGTAAATAACATTACAAAACAGCTTTCATGAAAAAAAGATTTTTTTTTTGACGAACTACACAGATTGGCCAGAGAAGCTTAAGAAGACTACTTCACCGGATTGAGAGGTGGCAAAGCTCTAAGGTCGCTTAGCCTGAACCTCTATCGCTAGTAACTCGACACAAGGATCCCCCCGGTGAGGGGTGACCTCGGTTTTGACGATTACTATGTTACGCGTAAGCATTCCGATCCGAGGGCGCAAGACAGGACCGAACCACGACTTGTTTGGTTGCTATTTCACGGATAGAAAAAAAAAAGATACCAAAGCGGGGTATACAGTGAAAATCAAACAACGTTTTTCTAGGGTTTTTCTAATGATCTACCAATGAAGTGATGGTAATAATCCCCTTACCTTCACAGCGAAGAGAAATAATTAATAAAAAAAATAATTAAAAAAATCAGAAAAATTGTAGTTGAAAACTTATTGAAGTCGTCTATATTTAAAGACGAAGATGAAGGCTAACTTTGTAGTTGAAATTCTCATGTCTTCTGCATTTAAGAAATGGATTCTTAAACTTGAATAAACATGTTAACAAAGCTCAGGGTTTTGAATAATTTTTCCTAAAATGAAAGCTCTGAAAATTATTACAAGTTCAATTATTAGAGGTTATGAAGTCCTCAAAAGAAGTTTGCGTGTTCCACTAGCGTGAGTTAGCGTTGGTGTAAGAATATCGACGCCATTTTGAATCTGAATTTCGTGTCTTAATACCAACCTATTTATTGCAGAGGTCGAAGACTTTAATGAAATCCATTATTGTTGTATCATAAAGCATAGAAAATGTTTTTTTACTTTATTTGTAGAATGCCTTAAGAATAGTTGTTATCTCGTAAATATTTTTGAATCATTTAGTTTTGTTTTTGCAGTTTGGAATTTTCTGTCTGCAAATGGTAAAACTCGGGTCACAATATGACATACATAAAATAACCCAAATCAACAATTTCTAAGTAATACTATTCAATATGCAGTTTCCCACATAAAATTTCACTTAAAAATTTTCATTGTTGCCGGCACCGGGATGCAACTCTGGTAGTGTATTATGAAACTCGAGACGACAATTCGAGCACTGTGTTACCATGGCATTTTTAATAGTCATTTTGTATTTTGGTTCTTGTTTTTAGAATTGCTATAATCTTAAATAATAATTTATAGCGCTCCATTCAAATACAACCCAGTTCAAATGGCAAAGAATATTTATATTTTATTTCTGCATCAGCCAAAAAAAAGGATTACAAAATTTTATTACAAATGTTATGAACATTCTCGTAAACCATTGTAAATAATAAAATTAAAATTGTTCTAACTCTAACACATAATCGTGTTAGGTTTTTTTTTTCAATTTTTTCTTTGTTAATTGATTTATTATACTTTACATTATAAAAGCTCATGAACAAGGGTCCATGACGTGACAACATAGCGTGGTATGCTTGTAAACGAAACTTGGAATGCTTTTCGGTAACTAATCATTTATTATTCGTAACGCTAGAAACACCAGCAAAGTGAAACGCTAAGAAAATGAGGATAATGGACCTTCATAGTAGAAGTATCGTTCCTTTAAAAAAAAGCACTATAGTCACCTAAAGTAATATATATACATATATATACTTGCGTACCAAGCCTGTTTCGCCGAGCATAACTAGATATTTAATTTACATCATTAAATATTTCATTTAACTCTCACAATATATTAAATTATTCATTTCTCTCCGTATTCATTCTCTCCGTATTCATTCTCTTCTCGAACGGGTGAAGATCATTATCTACACCCATGTATATCAGTTAATACAATATCATACCCGTAGTAGTAGTAGTATTTGACAGTTCAAAAGAGGAGTGCTACCATCGTTACCAAACTTTACAGGATTACTAGCCAGGTAAATCTGAAGATTCCTGAAAGTTTCATTGAAATCGGTTCAGCTGTTTTGGAGCCTGTACGGAACAAACCTACCTATATATATATATATATATATATATATATATATATATATATATATATATATATATATATATACTTGCGTACCAAGCCTGCATCATCAAATATTTCATTTAACTCTCACAATATATTAAATTATTCATTTCTCTCCGTATTCATTCTCTTCTCGAACGGGTGAAGATCATTATCTACACCCATGTATATCAGTAAATACAATATCATACCCGTAGTAGTAGTAGTATTTGACAGTTCAAAAAGAGGAGTGCTACCATCGTTACCAAACTTTACAGGATTACTAGCCAGGTCAATCTGAAGATTCCCTGAAAGTTTCATTGAAATCGGTTCAGCTGTTTTGGAGCCTGTACGGAACAAACCTACACACTTTTTATTTTATATATACATAGATATACACTTCGAACATCCTTGAATTTTAGTCCTTGGATATTTCTTGTGAAGGTGTGTATCTAAAAACTTTTCATAACGTAACAAAGTTGTGTATAGATCCATCCATTTTTTTATACAGGAAAATTAAAAGAAAAAAACCGGAGTTGACTATCTTGCTTCTCGTTATCAAAATATTTAAATAAAATATTATTCATTTGTTTTCAAAGTCTTAGTTTATGGTGTTACAATAATTGTTAATAGTATTCTAAAGACAGAAGCATTGTTGACAAAACTTTGTAGCAATAAATACTTGCGAGTTATTTGCAAATTATCATTCAATAGTTAAAGATCATAATTCACTTAGTAAATTGCTCTCTGTTTAATTAACGTGAAATAAAATGGCTGTCAATAAAACGTGTCAACGGAAACTCAACGAGGCTTAACTTCGCTGAATTTTTCAGACACGTGACAGAAACAGCTTACCAACTTCTGCGTAGTTGTGCGATGTTAGTTAACGATTCGATTATATTTATGAATGGAAAGCCGCACCAATTCGCACGTTTACATTTTAATTTGAAATTATTATAACCATTATAAACGATCAGAAAAGGATATAACGAATAATTTCATGCCAGAAATCCGCCCTCCTTTCTTTTGTGCGTATATTACTTTATAATTGACTAGCGTACCCAGCCCGCTTCGCCGGGATAGATTTTGCTATATTTTATTTAAACAATAAACACATTATTAAATATTTTATTTAACTCTCACAATATATTATATTATTAATTAATTTTTAATTAATCTCATCCAGATAGTCAGAGGTTATGTAAATTAGGACCGAGGGTAGAATTCAATTTAAATATGTTTAATTTATGAGAAATTTTAGACGACGAAATCAATTTGTTATTTGACTACAATTTATTGGCTGTGCTGATCTTGAGAATGGAATTTAAAAAAAAATAATGACAGAAGGTCGATTTTATGTTTTTAGTAAAAACAAAAAACCGACTTCAAATCATTAAACGTTAATACGCGCGGACTCTCTTCCGAATTATCATAGGAATATTATGAAATAGAATTAAACAGAAACTAACCAAATTTTCATCAAACTACTAAAAATGAATTATAGAAATCGGTTCGCGTGATATTGAGTTATTCGTCCAATTACCAACCAACCATTACGTTTTGTCATGGATGCCATAGTCTGAATTGGACGAAATTTACCAGTTTCAAAATAAAACTAGAATCTTCAAAATCGGTTTACCCAAGTCAAATAAATTTGTGACGTAACAACCATAAACAAAACATACAGTACTAATTCATAACCTCTTTCTTTTTGAAGTCGGTTGAATGAGGAAATCCGGAGCAGAATAGAGGCCAAGAGTACTGACGGAGTTAGGTGGTTTATATCGTAGCACAGCCTCTATCGTAGAGGCCTGTGACTATTGTGGGCTGTAATTGTGATAGCAGCTTCCTATCATATTATTCATAGACGAAAATAAATAAAATTTCGAAGTGAAATATATATATTAATATATTTAAAACAATGCTACCATTCCAAATATTCTTGTCAACCATTCCAAATAAGTTTAAGCTTGTGGTAGGAGATAGATCACGTCCATAGTTGAATGATAGATTCTAATCTACCTTCAGTTTTGTAGACCGTACCCTCACACCTACCGGTTAGGCTATCGACGCTTTTAGATTAACTTAATACTCATCGAATTACAGCATGTCGCTTAAACTGGGTTAAAGAATGATAGTCAAATGTTCATATTACGCGCTCGCGTTCCTCTTAGAACATCAGATATAGACGTTATATCTAATGCCTTGCTTTAAGCGGGCAATTTTGTATTGTCTTCTTGTATAATTATAATCTCGGAAACTGATCCATTTTTATTAGAAAATGTTGTTTTATCCGTGTATACACTAAAGCTACTTCAGTGTTTGGTTTGACGTGAGACCAAGAAGTAATAAAATGTTAAACTATTTGCTCTCGTGGTTATTTATTTAAAACAGTTTATATTTTTTATTGTTAAAAGTAAAGTTAAAGTAACAAACTTTTATATGTCCCACTATTGGGCTCAGGTCTTATCTCTAAAGAGAGTATTAGGGCATAGTTTGACACGCGGCTCTACTGCGGATTGGCAGACTTCACGTCTTGGTAAAATTTTCCAGGACATGTAGGTTTGTCACGATGTTTTCTTTCAACGCCGAGCGCGTGGTAAATCAGCACATAAATTTATTGGTGCTGGCACCGAGGATCGAACTCCGGCTAGCGTACTATGAAACTTGAGGCGACCGCACGGACACTGGGCTCATTTACCTTTATTTATTTCTATTACCTAATTGGTATCCAAATATAATATCTAAAACACACGACTTGCAATTTAAAATAACGGCCATCCAGTTACTTAGAATTAAATTTGTAAGGTAAACTCGAAAATTTAAAATCTCATCAGTTTTAATTTTATTTCAGTGAACCAGGCCTTATTTAGTTGATGTATTTTATCACGTTCGTAAGGTTCAAAATGTTTCATATATAATGTCAATGTTAAGGCGAGTGTATCTAATTGGTGTACGATGAAATTAACGAATACCGTTTAACATTCTGCATAGCTTCTACTTACGATACGGTCACGAGTTCACATTATTTATGAGAGCTTTAACGTGAAAAGTAAAGATTAACGCTAATTATTTGTAACGGTGTTTTAGTAAGGAGGTCCGCTATTTGTCAGCAAAGTTTATGACATGTAATTTCAATTGAATTTTCGTGATTATTTTATGATAATTTGATATTGATTAATTAATTGAAATATAACATATTGTGGGAGATTAACTATGTGCGAGATTACATAGTAATTTTTCCACTATAGTGTACACACTACACAAATACTAACTAATTTAACTAAAAAGTGTAAAAATATCAGTGGTAAACCATTAAATGACCTAAATGGCACAATCTGCTAGAGATTTTTTTTTATGACGAACTACACAGATTGGCCAGAGAAAATGGATTGAGAGGTGGCATAGCTCTTAGGTTGCTTAGCCTGAACCTCTATTGCTAGTAACTCGACACAAGGGTCCCCCCGGTAAGGGGTAACCTCGGCTTGGACGGGTACTATGTTGCGCGTAAGCATTCGACAACCACGACTCGGTCGGTTGCTATTTCACGGATAATCTAAGGGACATTCAAACGCTAAACTAACTTTGAGTGCCACTTCGGGAAGCGTTGACACTGGAAGAAGTGGCTGAAGAAACTTCAGAAACGCTCCTAACATCTAAGGGCCCACCCCATAAAATAGCGGTAACGCTCAAGGATTATCTGCTAGAGATTTACACAAGTATATTTAATAGCAAAAACAAGAAACCAATTTCAAATAGAATGAAACGTTGAAACGTTGAACGCTATTAAAAAAAAAAAACAAAAAATTGTGGATAATGTTGTTACATATTTTATTTGTATCAAGTCTTTTATAATTTCAATTGTACTGTTGTTTATAGTCCCAAATAAAGAGAGAAATTTTACGTTATTACGCAGTGAGCGTAATAACGTAAAATTTGTATTATCGTAGGAATATTACGAAATAATCAAAATCCAACCAAAACGCTCATCCAACTACTATTGAACTTTAATTGGAAAGGCCAATAAAAATGAGTTATCGATATCGGTTGGCGTGATATTGAGTTATTCGTCCATTTGTGGCGCACATACGAGTACTTGATGCAAAGACTTATATGGTTTTCTCATCTACCCCATCGTCAGAATTGTACTAATTGAACGAACCACACGCGAAGCATAGTCTTAAAAATGAAAAAAAGAATCTCCCCAAACAGTTCAACCAGTCGAAAGTTATGAGGTGACAATCACATCCTTCTTTTTTGACGTCAAAATTTTTAGATAATTGTTCACATATACAATTTGTATGTATAAGAACCTACATATTCTAAGAGTTACCTACCTATTCTAAGAGTTACATACACTGTGCATTTGGATTAACTTATATAGGGCACAGCTGGCGGTTTCATTCGTGTTGCTTGGACACATCAAGGTTAGATCAATACACATGCATATATGCAAATAAACAAACAACATTGTTCACTAACATACTAGCGTACCCAGCCCTTCTAGATTTTGCTTTATTTTATTTAAACAATAAACTTACATCATTAAATATTTAATTTAACTCTCACGATATATTACATTATTCATTTCTCTCCGTATTCCTACACCCATGTACATATTAGTAAATACAATATCATTCTTATCATTTATACAAAAACATATCGGGCTCAAGTTAATGTCAGAAATAAAAGTACGACGTATGGCTTATTTGACAGTTCAAAAGAGGAGTGCTCCGATCGTCACCAAACCGTACAGGATTACTCGCCAAGTTAATTTGAAGATTTCCTGACAGTTTCATTGTAATCGTTCCAGCCGTTTCGGAGCCCATAGCGAACAAACCCAAACACTTCGTCTTTTCTTATATATAGATTAATACGCGATAAAATCCGTAAATGTAATGTTATACAATACTTCTTATATAAATTGTATAATGTTTTTATATTTATGCTTACAACACACATTGAAAAAAATACCGGTTTAACGGATTTTGTGGACTTTAAATACCCCAGAGTTCCGAGCACGTACACTGGTCATGGTCATAAAGGGACGATTGACGATTTGACGTCCCAATGTTACATTTTACAAGTCAGAAGAATATACGAAACTAATAATAAAAGGTGGGAACAAATTTCGGTCTGTAAGAAAACGGTAAAAACAAAAACCGCTAAAATCCAATAAAACGCTACTTTTAATTCCGAGTTATCATAGTAATATTACTGTAACTGTATTACCTAGATCTAGATTTGGATTGTCGTAACCTTACCAATAACTCAATCAACAGTCGGTTAACAATACGGTTTTATAAGTCGCCTGGTTTATATTCAAAACCTGAAGTTCTATGCCAACAAAATTGATATGGGGCGTAATTGAAACCAATCTCTTTCTAACAAAGCAATAATCCAAATAAGTATATAAATGACAGCACTGTAAAACCATTCTCTTTTTAAAAGCGGTTAAAAATCACATTGGTAAAAACGGGCTGAGATTAAGAACTACCGATATATCTTGGTTCAAATCCAAGACAATCTAAGCTTGACAAACTACCGAACGAGACATTGAATAGAAACTACGAAAGGTGTTATAATCGACCAACCAAGAGTACGAAAATAAGGCGAGCTTATAGCGTGAGGTGGTTTTTTAATTGGACAAAGAAATCGATAGACGCATTCAGCTGGGTTGGGCGGCATTCGGAAAACTCCGCTATGGAGCGGCTTCACAAATTCTCGCCACAATTCCCGAAGACGAAAGTCTTCAGTACGTCTTCTGTGCTTCTCTTCTTCTTCGTATTCTTCATTTCCGAAGGTCGTGCTTATCTTGAAGCATCTTATCTTTTCCTAAACGTCGACGAGGTTCCATACCGCTCTGTCCTCGGCTTTTCTCATGTGGGTCGGAATGTCGATTTCCCTACAACAACCATTTTCTACAGATTATCTGGTTTCCTTCGGGTAATGTGGCCAAAGTAGCTAAGGACCCTCCGGTAGCAAGTAGTGGACAGCCTGGCGTTCTCTATCTATGGTGAACCTACCGTGAATAGGCCTAAGTATATTGGGCTGACCCCCAAGCTAAAAAATTTAGAATGAGCAATGGCTACCCTTACTTTTTAAAACGAAACAAAGTGAATAGAATTAAATGACATGACTGTCAAGTTACCAAGTTGCGTTGAAAGTGTGTTGGTGATATCCGTCGAGTCGGTGACAATAGATGGGGGAGGAAAGTGATGGAGCTTGCTTACGGATCTGAGAAATGTGAGATCTTACTCCAGGTGAATTTACGATCTGAAATGTAGCTGTAAGTTTCTAGATACGCAAAGACTATGTGGTGACTATAAGGTGGAAGTAATTGGGGAAAGATTATATTAAAGATGATGTGTGTAACTAATTAAATAATTGAATATATATATATATATACATATAAATAAACATATAAAAATATATTATATATATATATATATACATATATATATATATATATATATATATATTTAATAATTTGTAGCGAAGATGGAATTTGTTGGAGAGCAAAATGTCTGGGATAACAAATATAATAAATATATTTTCACATTCTTTCCCCAGCAATGGTTGTCCGCTTTTCATGAAATAATCAGGTTCCATGGCTGTCCCATCGTCATGAACCGGGCTCAATTTAGTAAGTAATCTGAATTCCGACTATAATTCGTAACTCGAACGCTTATTCACTAGATGTTACTGTTGTTATAATTGTAACATATTTTACAATTGATAGGAAACTAATTTTGAATAGAAAAACCGATCGTTTCCCATTGAAATGTATTGTAGATCTTATGAAGATAAATGTCTAACATCAGACACGGCCATTGCTACCTTTTTTTTATTGCATTAGGGTTGAACCCCAGATCACGTAATGGTATAAATGTAGTAAGGATATAATCCCAAATATTTGGAGGAGATATACCTGAGGATATCTACGCCGCTATACAGACTGTATAGAAATTACCGACTTTCATGCTCTCATTGTCACAGACATTTACTCGAGTATATAACTCAATGAATTGAATTAAAAAGAGCGGTTTTGACATAATTACTGCTTTGAAGTTGTCGAAATATCGGGAATAAAAGATTCAAATGTGATAAAATCTTTAAAATTATTATATACAGTTTCACATTTATTTAAGGCCCGCAATTAAAACGGTTCAGCGTTATAAAATTCAAATATTTTAAGCCATTGTTAAAGAAGTGGTCTTCAAGTTGAGATCGATATCCGTTGAATAGAAGTCGTATCTTAAAGCATAACCTTTATGAAACACACAAAAGACCAATGCCATTATTGAATTCTATCTTTTCAACGCGGCTTAAAGTTAAATAACACTTTTATTGTAGTTCAAGTTACGTAGGATAGCGCATTGTGGGATCACGTGAAATGGAAAGGGAATCCGAACCCCAAAAATCCCACGTCATGTTTTACTTAAGCTTTGGCACGTCGCATGGTGACCTAAACAGTTACTGCATTGATAAATTTTTGCGCATCACATCCTCGCCTTTTATAGGGATCGTAATATCTGATTTGCACATTTAGTTTTTACGCATATTGTAACTACAGCGATATGCGCAACATAGATTGCGAATTTCGATCATAAATCTAACTTTTCGGTTGTCTGATAATTATATTTTTTTGTTACGAACCTATGCTTTAATCAGTGAAACTGGCCAGTACAATTTCACCGGGATTTTTATGGCTATGCTGGTCGCTGAGCCTGAACCTCTATTATGTTACTATTACTATTGATTTACTTAAGTTGACAAATTGTATATTAAATAGTTTTAAATTGACTATAACTATCAGACATATCATTGTTTGAATATTGTTCTATTCTTTGTTTAAAGTTATTTATAATTTTTTAATAAGAATTTAACTTATAAAAACTGTAATTAGATTCGTTTTTAAATCACCGTCTTGACATTAACAAACTTGTCTGTTGATGATTAAATACATAAAGAAAACAATTCGACATAACTTCAACCAGCCAGTAATCATAGTAATTTAAGCTTTATGAAATAAATTTCTCATAATTTTTTTTGTTCGATTAAAAAGGTCGTATATGAATAATTAAAAAGTTCTGTTAGCTACATTCAGTCATAACGACTTGAATAGTCAATGCAGAGAGAGACGAAAGCTCCGACAGCTAACCGGCGCACACCGGCGCAATACGCAACCCCAGCAACACATGTCATTAGGGGAGAAAATTATTTAGGGCGGATTTGTTTGAAGCGACTTACCTTTGGTACGGCGAGCCTGTTCCTCGAACGCAGGCGTCTTAACGCGGAGGTGGTGTGGTCTCGAGGCTGAAGCGCCTAGCAGGGCTCCTGGCCTCAAAGGCCGGGTTGCTTGGCTAAGCGAGGCTCGGCCGCGCGAGTGCCCTCGAGTCGGTTTGCCGTCGGAGTGGCCCTGACAGCCGGCAGGCGAGGGTTGCGCGCGCCTGCGACATCGCGCATGCGCCCCTAACTGCCGCAAGCGATTAAACTTACGCACACCGATGTGCTGCGATACATATTCACACACAAACATGTGCGCGGAGCCATGATTTTTACGAATCCGGCTAATGCCACAATGTGCGTTTGTAACGCTAATCTTTTCGGTTACGTCTGCGGTATTATGCGTATTGCTTTACTAGTCTCGTGAAAAAAGTGTCAAGCTTTTTGCTGATATAGTTCCTGTGATATTTTTCTTACATACCCTGTGAAATATTGACGTTTTCTATTATTTTCCAAGTTTCACAGTTACATTACAAAGTTCCGTCGTATATATCGTATCGTATTTCGTTATCCCTTTAGATTATAAACATCAAAACAACAACATCATAAATCAATATTTCAATCAACAAACATTTTTTTGTAAGATTTTAGAAGATTTTTGAATAATTGAAGTTTACTTTAAAAAATAAAACCGTATTATAAATGACGGTGCTATAAACAAAAAAAATCCAGACGAATGAATACTTATTTTTTTGAAGACGGTTAAAAATACTGCCGTCTACCATAAGGTAAAATTGGTAAATTGCGATTGATTCAACGGAATTGATAAATGATTGATGAATGAAAAGTATACAAATTTGTATTGCATTCTGTTCATTGGGCGACAACAGTGGGGGCCTTTGTCGTCCGCTATGGCGGACCCGGGAAGGTGGGGTATCTTTCTTATGATTTCCTCCCAGTTAACAAAAAAAAAGCTATTAAGTGTTATCGATCATCTATAACTTTTTACTCATTTTGTTAATTGTCATGTTTGTATTGGCCATGTTCCAGAGTTCTGGTCTGTTACCAAGTCAATTTCAAGTGGCTCTATCTATTCTGGCGATTCGAGAGTGATATCACTCCGAGTTTTAATTTAAAAAAAAACGGCTTTCACGATTCTATTACTACTAAATCGTGCTCAGAGATAGAGACAATTTAATCCTACTCTTAACAATAATATAAATATTAGTTGATACTCGTACGTCTTTTTAACTCTAGTGGGATAAAAAACGGAAATTCCTTCACTTGAATCGGCTTCAAACCAGTCAGTGTTAAGTCGGAAGCTTAGCTCTGTTCCCAAAGTTCAAATATGAAATAAATGCATATAATAGCAGTATTTTTTAGTCCATTTTTCGATATCAAGAAGTAATATCTCAAATGTTTTCTGTGTCACGAATTCTATTGTCGTGAGCTGTGAATTTTTTATTTGTTGCCCCAGTCGAGCCTTTCAAAAGAATATAAAACTCTTCTATTCTCTCTGCTCACTTCGTAGCTACGTATTGTATTATATTAATCTATGTACGATGCAAATATAGTTACAATATTGCAATTGACTAAATTTGTATTATCTTCATAATATATATGAAATAATATCGTCTTATTAAAAAGAGTTATAGCAAAATTAAAATAATGCGCAATTAAAATATTTTCGTATCTCCCTGATTGAAGACGGCCGTGCGGGCGCCTATATAAAAGAGAAAGTGTGTGGGTATGTTCAATATAGGCTCCGAAACGGCTGGACCAATTTCAATGAACCTTTCAGAGAATCTTCAGCTTGACATGGCGAGTGATCCTGTAAAGTTTGGTGACGATCGGGGCACTCCTCTTTTTGTATTGACCCATGCGTTGTGTATATTTATGTCATTACGAACCATATTGAAGTACAATGGCGTATATTGAAGTATAATAAGTTATACTGAAGTATATTAAAGATAATAATTAAGGATTTTGAAGTATTCAACGTAAGTTATAGCGCCGCGAATGTATCAATTTACTGATGCTGCTGATATGTAATAAATAATAATATATAAAGAGAAATTAATAATTTAATATATTGTAAGAGTTAAATTAAATATTTAATGATGTAAGTTTGTTGTTTAAATAAAATAAAGCAAAATCTAGCCCGGCGAAGCGGTCTAGGTACGCTAGTCCTAAATAAACTGAATAACTTTATGTTACCACGCGGACGAAGTCGCGGGCACAGAGTAAAATTTCGTGCTAAAACAATTCATGGAAGAGCCGCAGCCGAGGGCACAACACAAAACGTTAAAACAAAATCTTGCACCCAGTTAAAGCCCTAAAGAGATTCAGCCTAAGCGACCTAAAAGCCATTTTCACACTCTTCCAAAATGGTTTCAGTGGCCATTACTTTTAAATTTCACCACTAAGCTGGTTCCTCAGCCGGTAAAATAACGCTGTTGATCAGACCTGAGAGAGAGGGGTAAATTAGGTGTATAACTTCCGAAGGGGGCCATGGCAACTAGGACATTACGTATTGGTGCGCTATTGATAAAACAGTAGATTTGCGTCTAGATAACCCTGTTATTTATTTTCAACCGACTTCAAAAAGGAACACCTGTGTTCAATTCGTCAGTATGTTTTTTATGTTTGTTACTTCATAGCTTTCGATAATTTTCCATTGGGTGCAACGATTTTAATAATTCTTTTTATAAATCCAGTTCTGACAAGCATCCATGAGAAACCATTAAAGTCGTAATTTTCATTAAGTTATTTCGGTGGCTTGTTGTTTCCAATATTTTAATATTTCAATATATAATTATAAACTTTGTAAGTTTAATTAATTTATTATTTTAACTTAATAATATAATTATTTATGAATTTGAAATGAATAAATTATAAAAATTCATAAAAATGAATTTTATGAAAATTTATTCATCTATTATTTTATTGTATATATATTATCTCATAACTATTTATACACATGTATAAATAGTTATGAGATTATTATGTATTATTATATTTAATGTACCTTATTATCTGTTGTCTGTATAAATTCCATGTAAATTGTAGTACAAAGCGCACTCGTAATCCTGGGCACCGCTGAAAATCAGCGCTGTCGCATCTTGCGAGGGCATATGCTGAGACGGTGTGCAATATTGACATCATATCTTATGTCCTATTTGTCCGTTTTTTCTGTATTTTGATGTGTCATATTTTGTGCCAATAAAGAATATTTCTATGTCTAAGTATGAGCGCAACAAAAGGACGAATAACTAAATATCATGGTATTATTTTTTATTGGATAGGATTTATTTCATACTTTGATATTACTTTGGCTACATTCGATCAATTCTATTTCGTATGTTTTTACTCGTAAATATACTTGTGTTATACTAAGTTGCATTACTATTAGGGTTAAAATAGCTATTAAGCCTTCAGCCCTATAGTTCTGGGCTCTCAAGAATAAGACTACGGTATCTCCTGCCTGTCGTAGAAGGCGACTAAAGGCCTCGGGTTCATTGGGAGACAACGGTGGCGGCCTTTGTCGTCCGCTATGGCGACCCTGGAAGAAAGCGACATCGGCTGGCCCGTGTCCTCCTCCTCCCCTCCCCGCCCGGGACGTGATCTCCTTAAACACAGTGCTGAGGGGCTCCGGTGCGTTTCACTGGAGATCCTGAAAACCCCTCGTCATGCACCGAGGAAAGTGCCACCGGGGAGGTTTTAGTGGGTAAAACCCCACATAACTGCTGCCTTCCCAGAAGGTGGGGTATCTTTCTTATGATTTCCTCCCAGTTAACAAAAAGCTATTAAGTGTTATCGATCATCTATAACTTTTACTCATTTTGTTAATTGTCATGTTTGTATTGGCCATGTTCCAGAGTTCTGGTCTGTTACCAAGTCAATTTCAAGTGGCTCTATCTATTCTGGCGATGCGAGAGTGATATCACTCAGAGTTTTAATTTAAAAAACGGCTTTCACGATTCTATTACTACTAATTCGTGCTCAGAGATAGCTGCTCGAATAGTCGACGATCAGGGTCTTTCGGTTCGACTCGACCTCTGAGTCTGCGAAGAGATGTCGGTTCTCTTTGGATCCTGTATCGCATTTACCATGGGGAGGTTCTGAGAAATTGTTCGGAATCATCCCAGCTACCGATTTCCATTACCGCACATCTCGGCAGAATTCCAATTCCACCGCCACCATCTTGATGGTTGGCGTTCAACGACTGTACGTTTTTCGCGTAACTTTCTCCCACGCACTGTCAACTTGTGGAATCAACTGTCGCCAGCGGTGTTTCCGAACGTTTACGACTCAGGACCTTCAAGAAACGAGCCTATTCCTATCTCAAAGGTCGGCACGCACCTACAGCCCTCTGGTGCTGTGGATGTTCATGGGCGACGGTGGTCACTTAAGATCAGGTGAGCCGTATGCTCGTTTGCCACTTTTCATATAAAAAAGAGACAATTTAATCCTACTCTTAACAATAATATAAATACAAGTTCATACGTCTTTTTAACTCTAGTGGGATAAAAAACGGAAATTCCTTCACTTGAATCGGCTTCAAACCAGTCAGTGTTAAGTCGGAAGCTTAGCTCTGTTCCCAAAAGTTTAAATATGAAATAAATGCATATAATAGCAGTATTTTTTATTCCATTTTTCGATATCAAGAAGTAATATCTCAAATGTTTTCTGTGTCACGAATTCAATAGAATATAATAATAATAATACGACAATAGTCGTGAGCTGTGAATTTTTATCTGTTGCCCCAGTCGAGCCTTTCAAAAGAATATAAATCTCTTCTATTCTCTCTGTTCACTTCGTAGCTACGTATTGTATTATATTAATCTATGCACGATGCAAATATAGTTACAATATTGCAATTGACTAAATTTGTATTATCTTATTCATAATATATATATATATATATATATATATATATATATATATATATATATATATATATATATATATATATATATATATATATATATATATATATATATATATATATATATATATATATATATATATATATATATATATATATATATATATATATATATATATATATATATATATATATATATATATATATATATATATATATATATATATATATATATATATATATATATATATATATATATAAAGAAAAAAAGAGAAAGTGTATGTCATTACGAACCATATTGAAGTACAATGGCGTATATTGAAGTATAATAAGTTATACTGAAGTATATTAAAGATAATAATTAAGGATTTTGAAGTATTCAATGTAAGTTATAGCGCCGCGAATGTATCCGTTTACTGATGCTGCTGATATGTAATAAATAATAATATAAAAAGAAATGAATAATTTAATATATTGTGAGAGTTAAATTAAAATATTTAACGATGTAAGTTTATTGTTTAAATAAATAAATCTAGCCCGGCGAAGCGGTCTGGGTACGCCATTCCTAAATAAACTGAATAACTTTTATGTTACCACGCGGACAAAGTCACGGCACAGCTAGTAATGAAATATCTACCGACCGTGTCATGGTTCGGCCCTTTTGGACGCCCTCGGATCGGAATGCTTACGCGTAACATAGTAACCGTTCAAGCAGAGGTTATCCCTCACCGGGGGGACCCTTCTGTCTGTCGTTACTAGCGATAGACATTCAGGCTAAGAGACCAGCTTCTCTGGCCTTCTCTTTCTCTTTGTTTGTGTAGATCGTCATAAAAAACAATTTAATAACATGAGACAAAGACTAGTTCTTTGAATAAGCAGTAGTCATCAAACAAGACGATTAAGTCATTAAGAAGTCAAGAAAATCCTTCTTAAAAGGTAGTTATTGTATTGGGTTATAGCGGTTAACAATTAAACGTTTTGAAACAACAGTGTTCCTAATTAATATATACAGGCCACGAAACAGTTTTGACATAATTTTATTAATTTAATGCAGTCAACTTCCTCGTAAGGCACTCAAAACTTCTGTGTAGTTTTATTCAATATATTTCCATGAATAAATGTAAAAGACATCGTTATGTTAACTACTCGTAGTTCAACAGAAGTAGGTATACGTTTGTACTTGGCAACGTTGAGCTTGTTTCCGGTTATTTTTATGTATTACATAAGGGTATAGAACGGTGAAAGCAAGCAGACATGCTTCAAAGCTTTATGCTTTCTAGCATTGAAATCAGATATTTAACATTGATAAAAATATTATTGTACAAACAACGCATCAAAGCCGAGAGCCGTTGTATCGAGTGGTATGATTCGGCTAAGCCTAATTAAAATCAAAATACGCTTTTCATTTTCAGCCTTATAGAAATTTTGGAGTTAGTTAAATCTAATTAAGGCTCTAAAGTTTTTAGCGCACCGTGCGGGCAGTAACTTGGCTTTATTACTTGAAATTCAGCTTACAACAAGAATTAACTACTCGCCTTGGAATCGGAGATAGTCAAGACTGAATAGTTCAAGGGTGTAAATGGTGAGCTACGTCAGACTGCGCGATCGCTGCAGTGCGTCGCATTGGGTCAAGGACAACAGAAGCTGCAGTCCTGTTCCACTCCGCTTACAGTAAATTAATATGCAGACAACGATTCTGGATTAGTTATGTAAATGATGTTATATTCGGATAATGCTCAATATATTCTAGACATGATAATGTTACATCAAAGCTGCGAAAGCTGTAGCGTAAAATATAAACGTATGTGCTACAATTTTCGAAGTTTGATTTTCGGGTCCTCAAGTAAGTAAGCGGAGATAGGCCAAACATAAAAAATACCAGCAAACCGGAAAGGATGTATTTCAAGGAAAATTTGGTAAGAGTTTGGGTAGGTTCTGATTAATTCTATTTCGGGGCGCCGCTCGTAATAGCTTTAATGCTTGATTCCATTTCAAGTAGTTTTTGTTTTTACTCGTAAATATACTATTATAAAGTCTTTTAGCTAAGGCGTATTATACTTTAAAATATTAATAAGTTAAAAGAATTATTTAGTTCGTCCCACCCCATCCATCCATACCATCACTTAGTGCGTATCATGTCATCGTTTCTGCATCGGCAGTGATAGCAGTTCGCCGTCATTTCACGACCAACCCTCCACGGGTCATAGCATGCTAAGTTTCAAGCACGTTTTATCATTCCTGTCGTTTCGTCCTCATGGTCTGCATTGGCACTAGTTACTGTACATCCCCGCTACTCGACAAGAAAAAGTGTCACGATTGTCGTCGTATCACACGATATTGTGTCTCGATTCGAGCCCTTAGAGAAGCATGAGAGATCTTTCGGGAAGAGTGAAGCAATCACTCTACCTAGAAAGATTGGATCTATTGTTTTCGTTTTTGAGTTATCAGTTGCCTGGATTTTCCTAACACTACAAGGATGCTCTCACAAATGCACAGATATTGCGTCACAGACTGCGACCTTCAAAGTTGAAAAAAGCATTTGTTTTCAAGACAAGGACATATGTATATCATATTTTTTGTATTATAAAATGTATCTCATCGTACTCATAGACTTAATAATGCGAAAATCGGGGCAAAAGATAAAAAAATGTTGGATAATTCAATGTATCTGAATAAGATTCATTATTATACACAATAATTTTATAGTCTTTCAATGTCTTTGACATTGAGTACACCCATTTAAAGTAAAAGTAAATGCTAAAATTAAAGTAACTAAAGCCTAATTTTCACAATTCTATGACGTATCTTTGACATTTACTATAGACTCGTGACAGAAACGTAACGATAAAAAGTAGAAACTTGCGCTAAATTTGATTTCTATTTGTTACAAATATTTTATAACATGTAATTAATTCATTTCGAATATTTATAATTTTTTCAAACATAAAAAATATATCATTTAAAGTGTTAAAACATCTGCACTTCACATTCGAACTGTTCAATTCAATTGGTAAAATTTTATTGTTTTTAGTTCACCCTGGCTTGAAAACATGTCGAGGTTTCGGTTTCGAAGACAAGACGGCTACATATCAGTTCCTAATGATGACAGTGGCTTTTCAGACTCCCAGTTTGAAGTTCCGCCTCCTAGAATACCTTGGAAAGCTATAAGTCTAGCTGCATTTTTATTTATTGTGGGCACAGTTTTACTCACCGTGGGCAGTCTAATAGTAACCGGTCATATAGACACGAAATACTCAGATCGTTTATGGCCGATGATAGTTTTAGGTGGTATTATGTTTTTGCCAGGTGCATACCATATAAGAATAGCATTCTATGCCTACAAAGAATATCCAGGATATAGCTTTGCTGACATACCTGAGTTTGAATAGTTTGTATTCATAGTTGTTTGACATGTTTATTTATATTTAAAATGCAATTAATATTATACCAAATGATATATTAATATTAAAAATATTGAAGTGTGTGCATTATTTATTTATAAAGAACCAAATTAATTTACAGTTGGTAATTATAGCCACATAGTTTTGTAGTCCAAATTAGGAATGCTGCTGGAAATGGTTGAACTTAACACTGCAGTTAGGATGGTAATAATACTAACCTATAGGTTAACAATCTTAGGAATACTCAGAGCAAAAACACATCTTTTTTATAAAAGTGAGAGGGGAAAAAGTAGTGGGCTTGTGGCTATATCTGATTAACTGTATAAGTCATCACTGTCTTGCTTGAAATCTACAATACCAAAAGAGTTTGATACATGATGTCGATTTTTGACTGACACAAGGAACTTAAGGGAACAAAAGAATTTTATGGCCCTGCCTTGGATTTCGTTGACCCGAGCATCAGCTATTTTGATTTTGTGTTTCATTGCTGTTTTTTTAATTAAGTTTGATTTTTTTCTGTACCATCATTACAGGTCCCATTAGTACTATCGTCTGTCTTCGTTTTCGGTAGCGGTCTCTTAATACCCTTTATGTAACAATATACATAAATATATATATATCGCGTCCGAATGAAGCGATATATATATATTATATCGCTATATCACCACTTAATATTAGGTGGGATCTTGGTCAAGCATATGCATATGTAATACAATTACATGTTTAGGTATAAATTCCAAAGCCACTTGAATGTAGTCTTAGTTCTTAGTACGAACATTTGGTGGCGGCGCATTCCAGAGCCATATGTATAGATCGGAAAAATTCGTATTCATCGTGCTCTCTCAGAGTTCCATATTACTGGATATGAACATGTCACTCATTTAATACAATCATTCATTGACAGTTCGGGGGTCATTGTGTTCCGATAAAGCTCTGAGGTTTCCCGAAGGATAATAATTTCTCACTACATCTGTATATCAAAGAAGGTAGTAATATTTTTAAGAAATAAAACAATGTACTTTTTTAGGCATACTTTATTGAGTGTTCATAATTTTAATAAATAAATTGATAAAGTCACTTTACAGTTCGTAGAGATTTGAAGAAAATCAAAGATTTTCAATGAATATAATTAATACTTTTTAACCTATCTAATTTGATTGCACATTTATCTATTGGCTCGCTTACCTTTTTTAGTTTGTGTGAAGCTGCTCTGTGGGAGGGGTACCGAGTGTCCTGTCTTTTTTAAATGCTCAAATAACTTATTTTTAGAAGGGAAATCTGTTTGACAGATGGCGCATCTGAGATTTAAAGCTGTGCTTGAATCTTCCGTTTCACTGGTTTTTGTTCTCACAGGTTTCCTTTCAACTAGCTTCTTTGGTTTTATATTCCTTTGCATTTTAGGTAAAGCAGGTCTATCCCTTGGTAACGCTGCTTCGCCCAAAGCATCATCGGTTGGCGTTGTGCTAGAGACTTCATACAAGTTTTCTGTTGAAGTTTGTGATTGGGAGCCTTTCTTAAGATTAGCTTCTTTCTTTGCTTGTATTTGACTTTTAAGCATATTGAACTTCTTTGCCTTCCTGCTGCGTGATGGGCCTTCTATTTCGTTGAAACTCATCTCATCATGACTATCATTCCCTTCACTCTCTGGCATTGGAATGAATGACTTCTTTTTGTTTTTCTTTTTCTTCTGGCTTTTAGGTAGAGCCTGGAATAAAATATTTATTACTACAAATTATAGTTATTACAGATTAAAATATCCACCCCATCTCATTATTCTATTTCCTCAAGTCTATTCAGACATTATGTTTAATAATGTCGATACGCGAATAGTGCTGGTTCCTACGCATATATGGGTCAATGCAATCAGGGTAAATGGTTATTCAAGATTTGTATGTGATGAGTTTTGTTACTTCAAAGGCCAATCAGTCAATTAAGCATTTACCAAATATCATTCTAAGTTTAGTAGAAGTCAGATTTTAATTAATTTATCATGGATTATTTAAAAAAAAAATCTTTTTAATTAGCTTATGACACTGGTCTTGTTACTAGTTCTTTTCATTATAAGAACAAAAATCATGTATATAGTAATATCTCCATTAATTAAAACTTATGTACATATAACTAAACTGATGTAGTTCTAAAGAATAAAAAACATACTGTCACAGTACTTATGCAAAGTTTCACAAACATCAGTTGAAGCATAGTTAATAGTTACAGCCTTTATTTGTCTCACTACTGGCCACAGGCTCTGTAAAGAGAGCACAAGGGCCTTGTCCGCCCCTAACGCGGATTGGCAGACTTCACATGTCTTCGGAATTTTTTCTAGGACATGTAGGTTTCCTCACGGTGTTTTCCTTCAGCGACGAGCAAATTTATTGCTGTCGGCACCGGGAATCGAACACGGGTTGCTAAAGTACTACACAACTTGAGGCGACCATGACTGAGCTGCCACGGCTCTAGTTGAAGCATGTCAAAAGTATATTGAAACTTTGGGAGCCTTTGGGAAAATAGTCATTTTACTAATTAGATCTTATACATGGGACCTATATGTATGTATGTTTACTTACTTGAACTTTGTCAGAGTCGTCACTTAGTGTTTCTCTGATATCATTGTCTTCGATATCTGATGTGGAATTGTCCACATCTCTCTCTTCCTCTGTCTGTCCATTAATTTTTCCACTATCTTGTTGATCATTGCTAGATACGTTGTCCCCGTCATCATTTTCTGCGTCGTCTGATATATCTATGTCATTTTCCAGCATCATGTTCGCTACATTTTCTTTGTGTTTCTTGCTATTTTCGTGGTTCTCAAATGAATTGACATTTTTGAATAATTTGCTGCACGCTGAACAATATAGATTTTTCATCGCTGCCTTTGTTTTAGCTGATTTCCCTGTCATTTTTGAACGTTCACTTACCTGTAAATATACAGATACAACTATATTTACGAGTAAAAACAAAAACCGTATTAAAATCGAATCAAACGTTTAACGCTATTACAGGTGCCCTCTTTGTATTTCCGAATTATCGGAGGATTATTACGAAGTAGAATCAGAACCAAGTAACCAACCTCTCATCAAACTACCCTTGAAAAATGAATTATGGAAATTTTTTTTAAATTACGAACTACACAGATTGGACAGAGAAGCTGGCCTTGACTGCTTCACCGGATTTGTGGCATAGCTCTTAGGTTGCTTAGCCTGAACCTCTATCGCTAGTAACTCGATACAAAGGTCCCCCCGCGGTGAGGAGTAACCTAGGCTTGGACGGTTACTATGTTACGCGTAAGCATTTCGATCCGAGGGCGAATCACGACTCGGTCGGTTGCTATTCCACGGATAAATCAGTTGGCGTGATATTGAGTTATTCGTCCATTTGTGGCGCAAATACTTAATGGAAATTTAAGACTCATATGGTTTTCTCATGGATGCCATTATCAGAATTGATCCAGAACTAGGATAAATGGGAATACACGGGAAGCACCACATTACAAATTGAAAAAAGGATCCTCGAAACCGCTTCACCCAATCCAGAGTTATGAGATAACAAACATAAAGACGCGATGAGAACCTCCTCGTTTTATGAAGTCGGTTGAAAATATTTTTGCCATATTACTCAATATTATATGTAGTAATATGTAGGTGAGAAAAATGAATTTAAAGTTACACCCTTTATTTATAATATATAATATACATTATGGTTGGCCCACCCTTGGGCGCAAGCCTTCTCTGTAAAGAGAGTATAAGGGCATAGTCCACCACGCGGCCCTAGTGCCGATTGGCAGACTTCTAACACATGTAGGTTTTCTCACGATGTTTTCCTTCACCGCCGAGTGCGAGGTAAATGAGCACATAAAAATGCAACAACAAATTTATTGGTGCCGGCAACGGATCGAACTCGGGATACTAGCGTACTATGCAACTTGAGGCGACCGCTATAGTTTTGAGTTCTTTGGATTGATAAATATTTTATGTATCAGAAGCATTTACCTCTTCAGTTTTGGAGCTCTCTTCGTTGCTGCTTTCCATTCCACCTTCACTGATAGTGTCGTCGTCAGTGGATAAACCAAACTCTTCGGCTAAAAGTGATTCAATTTCACTAAGTTTTTTTTGATAGTCTTCGCTTTGCATGAAAGAGCTCTCTCCTTCCTTTTTCTTTGCTTCTTCTATTTCCTTCTGTCTTTGCATTATTCTTTCTTTTCGCACTAGTTCTGCCTGAAAAAACAATTATATTATATTTAATTGATATATTTTTCACAATATATATAATTATTACAAATTTTGTTATAACTAAAACTAGAAAATATACATATAAAACAATAATTATCGTAAAATACTATTACGAAGCCTGCCCCAGAGCTCTAACGGCTCTAACGGCCTAGAGTCCGTATGTATGGACGTTGGTTGATAAACAAGGTCGCTTAATTATTAAGTAAAATTATTTTTCTTTATAAACGAAGTGTTGTACGTGTATACGTATACGTTCGTGTACACATGCCGTTGCGCATGCGCCAGGTATCGGAGCTGTACGTGATATATATATATATATGTTTGTGTATGTATATATATATATATAAAACAGGCTCTTAAACGACTGGACCGATGTCAATGAAACTTTCAGGAAATCTTCAGATGCTGAAAGTTTGGTAACGATCAGAGCACTCCTCTTTTTTGAACTGCCAAATACAGCTTTTATTTACTACGATGATATTCTATTGTTTTATAACCCAAAATTGTATTGGCACATGCATTGTGTATATTTATGTCATTATGAACCACATTGAAGAACAATGAAGTATATTGAAGTATACTTAAGTATATTAAAGATAATAACTAAAGATTTTCAACGTTATAGCGCCGCGAATATATCCGTTTACTGATGCTGCTGTTATGTACATGGTTGTAGGTAATGATCTTCACCCTTTCGAGTACAGAATGGAAGAGAATGAATAATTTAATATATTGCGAGAGATAAATTAAATATATAATGATGTAAGCTTATTGTTTAAATAAAATAAAGCAAAATATAGCCCTACGCAGGTATACAAATAAAAATATACAATTAACATTAGCATGTCGGTGAGGCGAACCCAAAAGATTTTTCTCTACCAAAAAGTGCTCCATGCGGCACAAGAAGTATTCACTTCAACAAAACCACGGTCTAATTAGATGACCGATGAGCCGGGTTCTTGAAGAGATGGCAGCACCACCTAAATCCAATAACATTAGCATATCGGTGACGCGAACCCATTTAATTTTTTTTTAATATTTCGAGAAACAAAGATTTCCGCCAGGCTCGATGCATTCCGATCTTGTTTCGAAGATATTATCTTTATTTAATATTATTTTTGGCTTACCTTTCTTTTATTTTCTTCAGCTTTCTCTTGAAGTAGTTTCGTATGTTCTATTACTCTCTTGTCCTTCCGACGAACAAAACTAACGAGACGCCTGATCTCTTCATTTCTCTCCTTTCTAGCCTTTTGCCTGATTTTGTTATTTTCTTTTTCCATTAATTTTATCACTCTCCGATTATCACCTTGTGATAATTCATACTGGTCTAACCATACATAGCCTACAACAATTATTATGTGTTGAATACTAGTAATGACAATTACGATACGTACGCATTTTTATTTCCGAAGTGTCATAGTTATATTACAATGCAAGTGGTATAATCTCTTTCTGCCTATACATTAGTGCTCGTTGCTGGACCTTAAACTTAATAGTCATAGACTTACGAATATTTCGATAACGACTATAACAATTTACGAGACGGTTACGGTATCTTATCTTATCATCAGAACTTAAGGTCCAAAGCCTACAAAAGTAACTTACTTTTATTAGTCGAAAACGCCATCCAATAAGCATAAAATTCATGCACATCTTCGTAGGGACTGTTAGAATTGCCGAACATAGGAATTTTTTCAATATCTGCAGGATCATCAACGAAGTCTGTTTCCTCAGTTGCCAGTTTGGAGAATACCTGGAAACAGCAATTTGTTCTATAAGAAATGTAGTTTTAAACTTTGCTGTTGCTGTAATCGGCAAGATAGCATCACCATATCATCATCATAACAACAACACATAGAATACCTGATACTTGCAAGTGATTTAGCTGTTTTTGAGAAAGGAATAGACTCTTTTTTAATTTTCAAATCGGTCTAGAAAGATTGCTGACGATAGCTGATTCCATATATTTAAATTTCCATTCAAGAAATTATGCGAAAAAACTGTGTTAACAATCAAGATTGTATATGTTTTTCTTGACCGCCGAGCTAAATCATCACATAAGTAAGAACAACAAATTTATTGATGCCGGCACCGGAGATCGAACTCGGGTTGCTAGCGTATGCAACTTGAGCTAACCGCCCGGACACTGCGCTACCACGGCTCTAATGCAAGTTCCCTTACTACACACAAAGTACGTGCTTACGGGTCATCTTGCAGCTAGTAAGTGTGAATGCCTTAGTAACCTAAGTTACTGGGCAAACAAAGACGTGTCGAGAGACAGAAGGAAGTGGAGAGCGAAGAGCAGGAAAGCTGACTCCACCACCATGTGGGACCAATAGCAAGGAAGACAGAGAGAGAGAGAGAGATACTACTTACTGCAAAGGCGTTTAGGAATTCTCCATAAAGTTGCCAAATATTAATATTACAAATTAAAACAGGAAAAGAGTTCCAATGGCTTTGTGAACTATAAGTACCTAATGAAATTTAATTGAGTTTCGAAATTTTCGATCAACATCGTGAAAGTTACAACAAAGTGAACAGTTTCGCAATTTTCGTTTGCGTAAGCACCGAAAACCTACAAAGTCAAATCGTCGGAAAGATATAGAAGTAATCGTTGAAATATTTCACATATCTTTATGTCGAAATAAGGGCAAAGAAGCAGGGAGAGCTTTCTGATATTAAGGGAAATGTCGTTTAGATTACATGACGTTGCTGATCTTTGAGAAAAGAGTACACATTTTTTCAAAGCTTTCAAAGAAATATGGCGCAGCCTGTATACAAATCATCGGCAGTGCTGTCGTTTGCAAAACAATATTTGTTACGACTGTCGATTACGTCATAAATATCTAGACAAAAACAGTTGGTTCATTGGATCAACAGAAGAAAAACTGTTTGAGGAGCCGGCCACCAAGACCTGTAGTGATGATATAGGTATAGATAGACTATCACAAGTTGAGCAAGGAAAACCAGTATTACCTAAAGTAAATATCGACCTATTTGGTGACAGAGGAAAGAAATGAAGCTTCAATGCATGCACTATGTCGGTCATCAGATGTATTGCTAGCTGTAAACCTAGCCAGTACTATTCTAGCAGTCCAGCGGGATATGATCAAATCCCATAGTGGTCCTTTAGTAAGATCTACGGGAAAGTCTTCGCTAATGTAATTTCGACAGCGTTAGCTTTTAACACCCTTTTTGTAGTTCTTAACGCACGATTGAATGGCGGAGTAAGCTGGTGAAAACGTGACGAGTTGCTTGATCGGGCGAGGCTAACAGAAGTTGCGAGGGAGGAGAGAGTTAGTGAAGATATTGTAGGAGAGAGAGTTACGTTTCGTAAATTATTGCAGGGGCGAGAGGGAGGGGTGCAAGTATACATTTAACATATATTTTTTAATATACACAGATACATATAGGAACTAAAGAAGTTTTACTTCAGTAGTGTGGTCTAAAGTACACTTGTTTCTCTTAGTTATAAAGGGATTCTTCATACAGAAGCATTCCATAGCTTTGCCGCACACAGACATTGCTCTAATGTATGTTTTGCCGTGTCTTACTTTAGGCAAAATGAAAGCATATTTTTGCACAAGCACCCAGAAAGTATCCACATCGGGACGCTCAGCGATCTATGTCGCTTGAATTACCTACTTAATACAACATTATATTTCGTAAAGTTATGCTTACCTCAGCATAAACTCCATAAAATCCTTGAGGATCATCACTGAAGCCTTTATAGCAGGACGGACTAAAGTATGGGTAAACATCAAGACTGTCATCATTGTAAGAACTACCAGCTCCTCTAAGAAGTTGCTCTCTGTGATTGTCATACCTAAAAACAAAGAATTATTCCGAAAGCATGTTAGAATCAAATTCCGAAGTATATATTAATATGTCTGCATTATATATCATAAAGCTTAAAGATTAGAGTAAAACTGTTCAGTCCAATAAAAGCATTATTGATTGTTTTAAAATATTATTATCATTCAGAACCATTATCTCATATTGTGTATGTAATTATTACATGTAATTAATCCATTTCCTAATTGCAGTGGCTTTCAAACTGCCATTTTTAAGGTAGCAAAACAGTCACAGCAGCAGGTACAAAGCTAGGAAGCCAGCCAATTTTCTTTTCATTCTTTCAGCAGCATTTTAGGCAGGTTAATAGAAAGCTAATCAGCTCATCGTTCTGAATTGGTAATAACTAATGTTAGCAGACAAATTACTTTAAATATACCATCTTCTTAACCAGTTATTGGAATCCAGAGATTATTGTTTTCAACATAGGCTCTAAACAAAGTATTTATTTTCAAATTAAGCTGTCTGTTGGTGATAAAGAAAAGTAAGTTATGAAATGGACTAGGTATATAGTGAACAGGAATAAAGAATAAAAAAAAATCATTGTTTTATTGAGACTATCTGCTGTGTCCTAGTGACCTGATATCACTCTCAATCCTTCAAAGCATAAGCAAAAATTAGTGTCAGTCTCAGTAGTAGATGTACTAGGCAAAAATAACAGACCGGTGTCATACCAAGTATATGGAAGGTAAGGTATGGTGAAAAAGGGTAAAGTTATAGAAGTCACAGAGTCGAACAATGGTTAAGCTAACAACTTCTTGCACATTCCATTCTTGTAAATATAGGCATATAACCACTCCACAATTCTGCTCATTTTATAAGTACTGGTTACAAAAAGTGCAGAAGAAGCTATATAGCACACAACTGTTACGAGAAAGTGAATATAATTTTTTTGAATTTAGAGTTAAATCTTCAGAGCATCCCTTATCAATTAAAAGAGGCTAATTTATAAATATTCCAAGATACAAATTTTATTTTATGATTACTTGACTTATTTTGTTTAATCAAAATCTTAGTGAGGTTTTTAAAATAAATGATGGATCTACTTGCACAGTTTTACAGTTGGGTCATTTTTAAATTTAGAGAACCATTAAGACTAAATCATCTAAATTATTAATTAAATAGGATTTTTATGGGATGGGTCTGTGGGGTCCTAGTGCACACCACCTTTTTGATGTGATAGCTAAAAGTTGGTCACAACATCTGGTGACCAGAGGGCTGGCTTATAACTTGCACAGAGGCTAAACATTGCCATACTATATAGCAATGCTACCAGCCTTCTGGGCACGCTGCCAAGCGATGACGGTTTGGCACAGTTATATATTTTTTTAATTTTGTAAAATACCTATAATATTGTAAATATTTCTTTTTTTAATTAGTATAATGTATTGTTTTATAGATATAGTAAAGTAACAGGATATTAGAAGCTAATGTTTCGTTAGTTATATATTTCATATTATTCATAATTAATTTTTATTTCAATAACTATTAATACAATATTTTTTTTCATTTTAAACAAATGATATTTCGCAACTATTAAACTAGTTTAAACTTACCAGGCTCTCTCTTGTGGGTCGGACAGTACTTCATAAGCATTCTGAACCAACTGAAACTGCTCTTTAGCTTCCTGTTCGTTCTCCAAGTTTTTGTCGGGATGCCATTGCAATGCAAGTCGGCGATATGCCTTTTTTATTTCTGACGAGGTTGCCTCCTTGGCTACACACAAAACATCGTAGTGGCACTTCATTTTGATATCATTATATTTTTTTACTTTTATAAGTTATAACTACTAAAAGGTAAATATTTCTTAAAGAAATATGTTAACCTTCTACTGTGCGGCTTTTTGAATAATGTATTTTTTAGATAGATTGTACTGTTTTGATACAGAAAGAAATTAAGCTTATTTGATATATTTGAAAGTTAGATTGTAATAGTCTATTTATCGAGAAAATTATTTAAGCAAACCGCTCGACATTATCACGTCGTCCATGCTTCTTTTTTCACTTCACAACATAACTTTACAGATATAAATGTTGCCCTTGCCTAATATTCAGTTTGCCCGAGTTTAGTTTAGATTTATATGTTATACTCTTCAATGTATTATTTATATTTCGGATGTTATTTACTTCATTGTTAAACTGTGTTCAACCAGTAATAGAACAATTTCAAACATTTTTCGCAAATTTCAAGTCTACGTTACCTATATTTTAGCTCTCAGGTAATATGGTAAAAATTATTCATAAGGCAACATTTAAACTGTCAAAGTGACATAGGCGATTTTGCGTTTCATTATTGCAAAAATATATTTTGCATGATAAAATTGTTGAATATTTTATGGCTTGGTAACAAGACCTTTAAGCCACTCTTACTCTCTTTTTAAACACATACACTTATTTATTACGTCTAAGATGAAAATGAAAATGTAAGTTAGATGGTCCCCTCTATGAGGCCCCGCGCCATTTCTTTTTATTTTGCATGATACATATGTCAAAAAATAAAGAAAATGTAATCTCCATTTTGAATATCACCAACATTTAGTAAAGGGTAAAAAATTGTGGAACTGCTGATCATTTTAATTCAAAGATTGTTAAATTGCTTAATAAAATTTACACACATCCCTCAGCTAAACATTTTAGCTTAACGATTATTTATGTTTTTTATTTTTTTATCACAAATTAATTTAAATTTTTCAGATAAAAACTTATCAGTTGCTTAATTTTCTTTATGACAATGTTAGCAATTATCTTGTAGGTCTAGAGAGCTGCTAGGAACTTTAATTGGTATTTGGCGAAGTCGCTTCCCCTGTCACGGGTCATTTCTGTGTATTCGAGGCTTGGAGAATTTATGTTAAATGGATGTGTTGATGTTAAAGGGTGATCCTAGACCGAAAAGTCACTGTACGAAATAAAATGAATTGGGCCTTAATCAGTAATTTAAGAAAATTAATCATACGTAATAATACCTACTTAAGGTATGTGGGTTATAAATTTTCTTATAGAAGGAGCAATATTATTAGATGTTAAACGTGGCAGGGCGGTGAATCCACCAACTTACAGAATCTGCTTGCTGCAGAGAAGACGTGTTTTGACATTTTTAAGAAGGGTTAAGTCTTTTGCGGCCTCACTGGTCGAGGATTGAAGATTTTCAAAAAGCTTATCCGAGTGCTCCCACGGCAAACCAATTCCCGTTTTAACGCAGTTTTTGCATTTTATAACCTAATTATGATGGAATTACATATTATGATGGAAATTAAAAAATATATTTCACTACTTTTTTCAACGCCCTTTTTTTTCATACCTAAAGTAGCAACATTGTTAGTCTCTTGAATTTTTAGCAACCTGATTGAAACTACTAATAGGGCCGGGGATCGGGCATTCGATTATTACCGAAAATCGGTCCTAGAGCCCAAGCTAAGGTTCTGAACTAAGTAACTTATAATAGAGCTAGAGAACCCGCTATGACACTAAAACTAGTTAACTTATTTTTCCAATGCATTTTGTTTCATTTTAATGTCTACTCTCATGGTACAATGGTTTATGAGCATCAAATTTTGGTTCTCAAATGAATTATATATAAATTATCTAGACAGCTGGCTTTAAGGAAACTGACATCCTTTATCTATCTCAAAAGGGATGCTTAATTATTCTTGTATTAAATCGCTACATCCTATAACCATTCGGAGGGATGTAACTAGGATCCTTGTCACCCCCGGCGTAACATTAATTATTCACCAATCACATTGTATAGTGTAGGAACACGTAGTTGTACCTGACTCAATTTATTTGCTAATTTATTCATAGAACCGTATATCTATGTTGTTATAAATGTATTCGAATATATTATATATCGCTTTCGAACAAAAGTTCTTAACTATATGTTTGGCTTTGTCATTTTTTATAGGACAAAAGTGACATGAAGCTCGTTTAGCATTTAAGTCCCCTGGTTTTAACTGGTCACCGTCACCCATAAACATCTACAACAACGCAAAGCTTTGAGAAAGGAGTAGCCTTTCTTAAAGGTATCCAAATCTTACTGGTTCAGAAACATTGTTCTTTGATGCTTTGTTGAATTAACGTAACGTAAGTAGTGAGAGATGAAGAGACTGGGAAAATGCCGTAGTAGAAATGTCGGTAGACGCTTTTGGTGTAGATGGCATTCTACGTTCCCTATGGACTCCAAAACGACTTGACTAATTTGGATGAAATTTTCAGGCGATGTTTAAATTACCCAAATAGTGATCCTGAATAGTTTGGAAGCGATAGAATCATCATTTTGTCTGTTTATCATCGTCTGGAAGAGATAATCGCTTTTAATGAAAAGACCGCCCATGCAAATATAATGTGTATTTCTTGTGCAATAAAGTATTCAATTATCAAAATCAAGTTTTTAGAATTCATTCATCTTTTTTTTGTTCTTTGTGTATATTTTTAATTAATAAATAAGACTGTATAATTCCAAGTAAAGTATAATATCAAATAAAATATAAAACAAAATTAAAAAATTAAGTACGTATAATAATCATAAATTGTGTTATTCTTTTATAACGGAAATGCCAAACCTGATGCTCGGTCTTGTCACGTCTAGCGAAGGCATCCCCCGATAAAACCATACATTTTGATTTTTGAAGCGATCCTGTGAATACGGAACAGTGTGAGACAATTTACCATGCATGGTGGTAACCGAATCTAGTCGATAGTTAGAATTTTTCAGTAATAGCGTATAGCCGAAACTACTTTATACGTAAGCTTTCTTGTAACTCGAGACCTAGGTAACTTGCACCGCCTCCCTGGCTTCGAGAACAGAGAATTTTGGAGGGCGTGCTCAGTAATTACACGACGTTCGACGGGTCTCCATCCTTTCATAGTCGATGTTCCGCGCCTCCGAACGAAGCTATTTTAGTCATCGTTCATCGGGCGTACAGCAAAGGAGTGGAACAAGTTGTCAACGTAAGTCTTTCCGTTCAAGTACCACGTGGAAGCCTTCAAGAGTAGAGTGAATAGCCTGTTACTAAACTAGCGCGCACTATTTTTTTGACTATATCACCACTTAACATCAGGTGGGATCGTGTTCAAGCATTACTTTATACGCCATAAAAAAAGGGAAGGCAGTGATCAAATAACTTAGGCTAGGTGTAATTTAATATATAATTAATTACTTTTGTTTTCTCGAAACGTAAAAACAAAAGTAAAACGCAATAAGCATGAAAACGGTTATTCATTGTTTTTTTTTCTTTTTTTTTCTTTTTTTTTTTAGATAGAAAGCTAGCAATATTTCTTTTTTTTTTCAGAAATATTACTAACAATCTTGTTAACCATTCCAACTAAGCTTAAGCTTGTGCTACGACATGGTTCACGGCAATAGTCGAATGGTGGATTCGAACCCACGACCTTACGATTCGCAGTCCGTACCCTAAACCATTAGGCTATTGACGCTTTCGTTTAATTATATAACATGTGTAACGTGTAAATATAACACTTTTAAAATACAAATTAAATTTCATATATATACGCGTTCTCTTGCGGTTTATTATGGACTGTCACCGAAGTGTTACGCGCGATTAAAAACTGTTTTTTTTTCTAAAATAAAAGTAGCCTAAGTTACTCCTTATTACATCAGCTACCTGCCAGCGAAAGTCTCGTGAAATTGATCCAGCCTTTCCAAAGATTAGCCGGAACAAACAAACATACAGATAAAAATTGTAAAAAATATTCGTTTGGTATATGTACCGTATGTACACGTTATTATATATATGCATGTAGTAAAAAACGCTTATTTTAAAATTGAATTTAAGATTTTTATGTTCATTTTTGGTTAATGTTTAAAAGTATACCGTTTACTGAATTCCTACTGCATTATGTTTGTTTTGAGTGCCACTAAACCCTCGGAAAACGTAATATAACGTAAACGATATCGAGACTTGTGTCATTGTTTTTGTAAATATTTCATTATTCAAAAGAAAAAAAATTATTATTGTGATATATTTTATTATAATTCTAGTAAAAGAACCATAATTTCTAACCTACGTCTTCTTTAAAACAATTATTAAATTCGGCCAGATATAATCTAAAAAGTTAAAATACATTAACAAAACTTAATACCTATACGTAAAGAGTAATGATTAAAAATGAGACATACTGTGTTTATCAGTGTACGTTAACAACAAAATAACAGACGAGTCTTAAATGAAAATATATAACTATTTATCTAAATTTCCGATTCCGTTGTAGAGCTCGAGGAACAACCGCTGTCTTCAGTCTCCTCCCGCTGTTATAAAATGCTACTTGTTTTTAAAAATATATGTTAAGAGAACCGTAGATTGCTTTTATTTATTAATTTATTTACACTTATTGTAATATCTTAAATTATAGTTCATAAAGGTGAAGTAAATTCCTTAGTGACATTCTATATTGGCAGGTGAAACCATCAAGGAAAAGATACAAAACATACATCCTCTCTTATATTTAAAGCGTAGATAGCCTAATGGTTTAGGGTACCGTCTGGGAATCGTAAGGGCGTGGGTTCCAATCCACCATTCCACTACTGACGTGTACCATCTAACGCCTAAGCTTATTTGGAATGGTTAACAAGAATTTTAATTATATTTGTGAAAAAAATATTGTTAGAACTCTTTAAGTAAAATAAATTTATAATTTATATTTATTCTTATTCTAATTAAGAATATCGAATCGTAAGTCGAACCGCTAAGCCAGTTGGTATCTAGACTAGCTAGACTATCACTGTTTTTTTTGTGACGAACTACACAGATTAGGTTGAGATGTGGCATGGCTCTTAGGTCAATTAACCTGAACCTCTAGGGCTCGTAGCTCGACACAAAGGTCCCCATGCTTTTTTTGTCACATATAGAATAAAGTGTGCTTCACAAAAATCTGGGCTGTCCAATCCAAGGTTGCTGAATTTAGATCCACGCTATATATAAAATAATAACAGTACCTGTATGCGTTGCTACTCCACTGACTAAAAGACATTACACAAATATTGGGGGACATTCGCTGTTTGTTTGCTGTTTGCGTTTCAATTCCACTGTCACGACAATATATGAAATTTCTTGGAATGATATTGTCGCCATCTGTGAGTACCAACTTAGAAATTTTACATGTTGGCCACTAAATTTCTCGGTAAGATGTATAATCAGTGGAGCTGTGTTTATGATGTGGTCCTAGGGTGGTCTTAAAAAAGTTGAAAAATGGAACTTCCACACCACCAAGGGCGTGTTAGATAAGCATTTTAAATTGCAACAAAAAAAAATATTGTTGCGGTAACCGGATCGAAATCGGGTTGCTAGCTTATAGCAAATTAAGTCGATCGGCCGGATGCTGAGCTACCACGACTTACTAAGGATCTATTTGTATTCTATTTGAAAAAGATTTCTCTTACAGAGTCTGAATCGTGTCCATAATCAGCGCTGAATCGACAGGAGAACGAGGCATAGGACATGGACATAGCTGATGGCACCCGCGCGATGTGAGTCATGGGCATCAGCCACTCCTCGTACAGATCCTCCTTTGGACCCGCTGGAGGCTCGGGGTTGCTGCGACAGTTGTCCTGGATCCATTTCTGTTCCAACTCGCACGGATACCTGAATGATTTTTTTTATATAAAAAGTTGCAAACGAACATACGCCTCACCTGATCTTAAGTGATCACCGTTGTCCATGAACATCCACAGCAACAGAGGAGCTGCAGGTGCGTTGCCGGCCTTTGAGATAGGAGTAGGCTCGTTTCTTGAAGGTCTCCGAATCGTAAACGATTGAGGATTGCGATTAATTATGATTATCCCCCTCGCCCCTGGAGTTCGTTGACCCGAGCATCAGCTGTTTTTGACTTTGTGTTGCATTGCTGTTTTTAGTAAAGTGATGTATTTTTATGAAACTATCGTTTTATTTAGCTATATTAACATGATGGAGCGTAAATAATGCTAATAAAACGTTTTTAAAAATATGATTTTTTATCAGGATCGTTTTTTTTCCGTTCCATCATCAAAGGTGTACTAAGTACCATCGTCTGTCTTCGATTTCGGAAGCGGTCTCCTAAGACCCTGTATTGAATAGAAGTGTAGAATGCTAATATTTTTGTTAAATTATTCATACAAAATACATTAAATCAATAATACATTACACACCCATGCGTTTGGTACACTTGGCAACGGTTAAATAATTATGATAAATAATGACTGACAGTTTATCTGGCTGTCCCGCTAAAACGATTAAATGAATTTGAGACACCATTTTATCCAAATTTTGTATATTATGCTTACCTTACAATAGATGATAGGTCCGATTTATAAATAACTTTGGTGTTTGGATCGAAGAATCCGTCTCCAGTGTCATAATAGCCTGGCGGAATCTCTCGCGGTGGCTGTTCGGGCGTCATGTATGACTCTCCAGCAGGTTTCAAGCCATCACTGTGTTCTATTGTAAATCTAAAAACAAAATTTCATGTATATATGACTACACAGTAGGCATGAACTACATATTTATGACTAAGTTGGCACATTACTAAAACTCACGGTATATTGCTATCGCATCTAGGTGACCGATTCAAATACCTTTTTTTTCTCGAGGAGGAGAAAGCCACGCCCTGGTCTACCCATGCTGCCAAGGAGAGTCCGACTCTCACGGACTAAAACCCCAGCTTCTCCAATTGGTACCATTGATGTTTTGGTGGTTGGCTATGTAACGCGCCCTCGCCCTCCACGAACACCACGTATTTTGGTAACACCACGACTTTACAGAAAGACAGGCAACAGCTTCTTTTTTCGGAATATCAGCTCTTGTAATGAAAACTTCTATGATATTGACTTATCTTATAACTATTTAAAAACGTTTAAAAAATGTCCTAGTTAAATTATCGTAATTGTTTATATATATATATATATATATATATATATATATATTATTTATTATCTTTTTTTCCTAAATTTTTACTTATTCACAGGCTTAAACTTGCTATTAGTATAAGGTACTGGGTACTGCTTGTCAACATTTTAAATTTATTTTGTGTAATTTTTAAATAACAAGACTGTTTGTACCAAACTAAATAAAAAAAAGAAAGTAACCCTTACCTAGATGATCGGTACCCTAGGTAGACCTAGCCCTGCGAATTCACTTATTAAGCGCGTGGACATAGTAACCGTCCATGCCAAGGGGGACGCCTTGTGCTAAGTTTCTACATTAGAGGTTCAGACTAAACGAGCCATGAGCTATGCTACCTCTCAATCCGGTGAAGCAGTAAAAGCTTCTCTAGCTAATTTGTATATTTCGTCACAAAAAAAAATATAGCGCGCGCACGACATTGTGTCTGGCCACCGCAAAATTCAACGCTGTGGCAGCTGTACAACAGCACGTGCAGAGATGGTGTCCATTGTTGGCATCATGTCCTATTTGTCCGCTCTTTTTTCGACTGTATTTTGTTATTTTTCTTTCTTTTGTAATGTATGTCATATTTTGTTTATTTATGACGGCAATAAATAAAATGTCTATGTCTTATTAAAATGGGAAGAAGGAAGTTTCTAATCTCTTAAATTTTTTTCTTAAAAATACATGTTGTATATTTACGATGTAACCACGTAGCGTTAAGTATGCCACTGCACTTAAAATGCACTTTACATGTTCTTTAGTGCCGCTATCCGAGGTCGTACTCGGTCTGTTTGAGTACTACTAGACTTAAAGCGGTCTACCGATTACTAAAATACTGCGGCTCCTAATATACGTAAACTCTTTGGCGCAATGCATCATTTAAAAGGTTTTTTTTTATTAAATAAAGCGCAACCACAGACTTGTCTTTTCTAATGTACTTTAATTGTTTACTTTGGTTTTGTTAATGAAGGTGCTTTTTAACGGGGAGGAAATCTTCAAAACGATACCCCGCCTTCTGGTAGGTAGGCGGCGGTTATGTGGGGTTTTTACCCACGAAAACCTCCCCGGTGGCTTTTCCTCGGTGCATGGTGAGAGGCTCCGGGATCTCCAGTGGAACGTACCACTCGCAGTGCAAGGCGACACGGGCCTGCCGATGTCGCGTTTATGATGCCCTTTTAGTCGCCTTCGACGACAGGCAGGGGATGCCGTAGTCGTATTCTTAAGAGCCCAAAACTACAGGGCTGAGTCTTAGTTAAGCCTATTGCATATTGCAAAGTGTCATATATTCTTATTGGTATCTGAACGTAGTCGTAATTTTGCCGACGAACGCTTGGCTTAAGAAACGAGTCTTCGTGTACCCATACATAAATAAAGGAAAGAAGACAGACCAATTAGAGGTCGTAAGAGGTGCGAGTAGAGGCCCCGCGATATTTCATACCTGTCCATTTATTTGTCACGTGGCGGGAGAGTAATTTTGTGGCAACATTTTATTTACGTAACAAATGAACGTGCTCTGGGTAACAGACGATTTTATATTTTCTTTCATATTTCAGTACACACCAGAGACTTGGCGCGGGTGAGGGTTATTTATAACAGTGACAGGATACCGCACTCCACGCGATGTGAACGTTCATAATTCAGCGAGCTACACGAGGACTGGTTGCTAATATTACCTCGTATATTAGTCGTTGGTTCACCCTTTGCTTTAAATTAAATTAGGAATAAAACTTGAACGTCATTAATAACCAGTATTATAAAGGTTATAGCTGTACTTTTTTTAAAAAAAATAATGCTAACAATATTTTTTTTACAAATATTACTAACAATATTATTTTGCTTGTGCTAGGAGATGGTTCATGTCAATAGTCGAATAATGGATTCAAACCTACGAACTTACGATACTATATGCATATTACATGTAATTAATTTTCTTTCATTCATTGGAAGAACCTAGAAGTTGTACCGCTAAGAAGGCTTGTATACTGCGTAACATTAGATATTCAAAGGGCGATGGTTTCAACACACTTCCATTCCTATTTTGTAATGGAACGAACCTACGCTATATTATTATATGTTAATAATATATTTATTAATTAAAATACTATTATATGTTCATGTATTATTTTCAAAGTATGGAATAAACATAAACGTAAAATTATGCACGTATTATATTTATTTTTGACTCTGTATAAATGCTATGTCAACATGCGCGCGGACGATATTGGCTAGCCCTGGGCACCGCTGAAATTCAGCGGTATCGCATCCTTGCGACAGCATACAAGACGGTGTTCAATGTTGGCATCATGTCCTATTTGTCCGTTCTTCCTTTAATTATATTTTTTTTATTTTCCCTTCTTTTTAATGTATTATACTTTGTATGTTATGTGTTTGTATATTTTGATGCCAATAAATAAAATGTCTGTGGCATGTCTGTGTATCAGGCACGGACGTGGTCCAGTAAAGTTTCACGAGAATTTGAGGCGTGGTATAGCTCTTGGGTAGTTTACGTGAACCTCTTTTGAGAGTAATTCGGCGAAAGGGCCCCCAAGAGGGACCTTTGTTTCGGGTTTTAATTGCGATCCGCGAGCGCCCGAGAAGGCCGTACCATGATTCGATCGTTAGCTTTTATCAGAAGAGTATCACGACATTCAACTAGCTTACTCGCTTTAAATTCAATTTTAGGAAAGTAGTTGTAGTAAGAAGAGGCTGGAGAAACTCCAGCAACGCTTTTTATACTTTCTAAGTAAGTGCTTGACTACGATCCCACTTGAGGTTACGTGGAAATGCAGTCCTGGATGGTAAGGCGTACTAGTTTGGTAAATGCCTATTCACTCTACTCTTGAAAATACCCACATTGTAATCTTTAATATAATAATAATATCTTTATTGTACACAGCTATGTCACTTAATATACTGTCGTCCTGTCTCCTAAACTAGGAAAACCTGTGTTTTAGGAAACAGTCCCCGCCCATTATGTTTCAATTGTGCACATATTACAAATATACATTAGTTTAACAAAATAATTATACATATTATATAGTGTGTGTGTGTGTGTGTACCACAAGTCATAATATTATTAATCGAAAGGGGAAAGACAAGAGGCTTCTAACATTAGTTATAGGGAAATTGCATGTAAAGCAGCGATAATGCGAATTCTATTTTGAATATCTCTAGAAAAGTATACTTTTAATACATAAAATGAATATTAAAATGTCTGTAAACTAATATCAATGCAAAAGATTTTTGTAGAAGATGTTTAAATTTTTTTGTAATATGTGGGGTGCAGGCTTTAGATTAAAAAAAAATGAAACCCGTACCGAGTATTAGTTAATCTAGAACATTTAAATTCGTTTATTAGTCAACTATTGAATTTGCGTAAAACTTAAATTGACTACAACATGTATTTTTGCAATATAAAACAAAATTGCTTCGACCAAAGCCATTGGAGTTGCTTTTTAGCCTCAAGAGTGTAATGCTCATATGAGAGATTTATTTTTGTACGCTGCGTTCACAGATTTCGTTATAATATTTTTTTGCTTAATATACATAAACGCTTCTTTCCCAAATTGTATGTAAAAGTATGATATATATATGATGTATATATTAATAAATGTTTTAATAATAATAATAACAATAATATGATTTTATTTCAAAACAAAAATTCATGTACAAACCAGTTCGATAATAGCCGCAGTAGTAAAAACTGTGTCGCAGCAAATTTAGTAAAATTAACAACTTATAATGTAATTTAGTTTAATCGTTTTGTGTGTGTGAGTGTGTTTGCGTGTGTTGAAGAGTGACTGTATGTGTAGGGATGAGTATGAAGGGAGTGAGTTACTCTGACTGTTTATTATGGTTTTAAAAGATCTTCTGTAAATTCATACGATAGGGTTTGGAGCCAGTAATATGTGTCTAACATTATTTTAGTGGTAATGGGTATATATGTAATAATTTATTTACTTTATTGTACAAAAAGGTACTTAGGATGTAAAATTGATGTCTAGCGAAATAAGATTGCCAGTTAAATTATTCGTAAGTTTACGTTCAATTGCCGTGCATGCATCACGAACACGCTCAATACATCTGCAACGTGCAATTAATTTCTCTTTAGCAAGTAATTAACCCGAAATTACTTTATATCTAACACTGAATTTTATACGTGTTCGTAACATGTTATATTATGTTCTAGAAAGAAATTTTATTTAGACGTTTATGTAATAGAATTCCGCATTCTGCAGGATTCAGTGTGCACAAGCATATTAAAATCGAATCAAACGTTAAACGTGCAGACGCCCTCTTTGTATTTTCGAATTATCATGGGATTATGAATAAATAGATGTAATCAGAACCTAACCATACCCTCATCAATCTATCTTTAAAGTACATCCTCTCCAATGAAAAATGGCGCGGTATTGAGCTATTCGTTTATATGTGGCGTACATACTTAAATTATATATTTTTCTCATAGATGCTATTATCAGAATTAGACTAAATTGTAGAAATATATAGGATATATATGTAGGACTACACTGGAACCACCAGTATTCAAATAAAAAAAGAATCATCAAAATCGGTTCACTCAGTCGAAAGTCGATGATGAACTACTACAGAAACATAAAAAACATGCATAGGTATTGAAAGCCTCTTTTTTGAAGTCGGTTATAAATACAGACGAATTGAGAATCCCTTTTTTAAGTCGGTTAAAACCAGAAGACATACCTCCGATCGGACAACATGCAGTACGGCCAATCGTCTTCGTCGAACTCCAAGTTGTCAGCAAACACCAAGTTCTTCTCGACCAGTTTACCACGCGACCACTTGCCCTGCAGGAGAGCGCCGCAAGGATACCGCAGATCCCCTCTCCCGTGGAACATGCCGTCGTCGAACTCGCCTTCGTAAATAACTCCTAATCGAAATAAAATCATCGTCATTCCCGTCTAAAAGAATTTAAATAGTGCACAATAACAGTACAAATATTTAGGAGTTAATTACCGCAAATGTAAAATTACAAAATGAATTGTGGAGTTCCGTAATTAATCTACAGCGGTTTAAATATTTAACAATAAGTGCAGACAAAGTTACCAAATATTTGACCCGTGTTTAACAAATGGAATGTTGGAAACAACGCGGGGCCCTTTACCGCAACAAATGCGCCCTACCGACATGCTTCCGAACGATTAGTTTAATTAGAACACGATACAAGTTACGAAATGTTATGTGTTTGAATTCTAACGTTACTCGAGCCGGGCTTCGTTAAATTCTTCTCTTATTTTATGTTAATTTTATGTTCAAACTGGCGTATCCAGCCTGCTTTCCCGGGCTAGATTTTCCTTTATTTTATTTAAACAATAAACTTACTTCATTAAATATTTAATTTAACTCTCACAATATATTAAATTATTCATTTCTATCCGTATTCATTCTCTTCTCGAGAGGGTGAAGATCATTACCTACACCCATGTACATGCAATATACTCCATTGTACTTTAATACGGTTCATAATTTTTTAATAATAATAAATTTATTTATTCATCTTTCACAAATTTAAATGTACAGTTTACTTATACGTTTACAGTTTATGTAGTTCTTAAATTTATGAAAGACTGGTGTCTGAACTAGGGTACCCTGTAAGACAGATCACCAGCCCCCCACCATACTTATGATAGTTCTGTAACTTTATTATTAATATTAACTTAAGAATTAGCATGCAAGAAAGTGTGTGGTGTGTGTGTGAATGTGTGGTGGGTTTGTGTGGTGTCTCTGTGGTGTATGCGTGGTGTGTGTGTGGTTCATGTATCTGTGTGTAGTGTGCTTTATATGTTATTTAATTTATGATGAGATTTTTAACTAATTTTCTGCGGTAGTATAGTCGAGCTTTAGTAGCCAAGGTATGAGGACTTTTTTACATTTAGCTTTTGGCAAGTTGTGTGTCAATACAAATTTGGGTTATAAAACAATAGAATATTATCATAGTAAATAAAAGCTTTGACAGTTCAAAAAGAGGAGTGCTCCGATCGACAAACTTTACAGGATTATTCGCCAGGTCAATCTGAAGATTCTCCGAAAGTTTCATCGATATCGGTCCAGCCGGTTCGGAGCCTATATAGAACAAACCCACACACTTTCTCTTATATATATAGATTAGACGATTATTGTTAGAGTGAAAATGGAGGAGGTTAATTCCTCGGTCTTTTTAAAGTATGAGTCACACATAACGCCATCATTTATGATCCGATTTATATTTTTTTATTTTAAAAAAAATTGCCATACGTCATCGAAGGAAAACACAGACGTTGGCAAACTATTTCAGTCCTTTTGCTGTATAATGAAAGAAGTAGTTTCGTAGTAAGTACAATTTAAAAACAAAAGGTTTGCTCCCCAATGCAATAATGTATTTACGAAAGCAAACAACTTCTCATTAAGCAATAATACACTTAGAACCATTAATTACATTGTACTAGATAGAATTGCAACATAGTAATACAATAATTTTTGATATATGTTCTGTCATAACACTTTAAAGGGGCGTTCACATTGAGTTAAAAGATTGACGCGTAAATTGAACCATTTGAAGGCTAATGATGTATTAGGTGAATGCCCGTCTATTGATTTCAAATAAGTATTGCTTAATCCATCTCAAACCTTTTTGTTCAATAAACTATTGCATACAATCCTACATATTCTAATAAGTATTAATAGGGTTACCAATTTATTTGTAGTAATGTAGTTATGAAGGCAGAGGTTCTCTTGCAGAGAAAACTATACAATGTTTTAACCAACTTCAAAAGACAGAGAGCTTGGTTTTGATTATTCATTAAGTAATTTACTGTTTCTACTTCCTCAATTCCACAATAAGTTAATTTAAATGACCGAACACAAACACAAATCGTGGTATTTTAAATGTTATACTGGACTTAAACAAGGGTGTACGTCGTTATAACTTCGGAATAACGATTATTAACGGTTTATTAGTACAAATTTTGCTTATTCTTAATTTATTCCTAAGTTTATCTTTATACCACGTTTATTTGTAAGGCTGTTAAAGTTTTTACTTACACCTATGTCAAATCCAATAATATTTTAAAATAACAATCCAAGTAACCATCCATTGAAAGTCCCTCCGATATAGCAAATGGCTTCAATTATAAAAAGTATTATTAAAGTTATATTATAAATAAAAATAAAAATAGCCTTTATTATTCTACTACAATTAAACTTAAATATAAATCGTTCTGTAATTAGATTATAGTTCTATTTTTTTTTTTATTAAATCCCAATTCCGTTTGTAGTAGTCGCCTCTGCGGCGTAGGCCTCTCCTAAATCTTTCCAAATATTTCTTTGCCGTGCTACTCGCATCCAAGCAGATCCACATTTCTCTTTGAAAGTTATATTATAGTTTCTTACATATATAGCAGTTTACATTTGAATATTGTATGTTAGACAGCATTACTAATGGGTAAGTCAATTCACGCCATGAATTATTCCGACGTTATATTATTATACGCCCTCTGCGAATTAGATCAATACAATATAGTTTCAGTGTTACCAGATGAAATAAACCACTAAGGCAGTATTAATATATATATATATACGCAAACAGATAATTACAATATATAACTGTCTTCTTATCTTGAGTATAACTACATACAACACTTCTAAACTTATCGTCTAAAACAGATAACGTATGGTACGTGTGGGAATGGAACTCCGACGGTCTAAAGATATCTGGTATCTTGCACGTAAATAAGTATAGCGTATAGAATGGACAATCCAATGAGTCAAAGGGTAAGATAGCTGCAAAAAAACTTGGTCCAAGTGCACCCGTAGTTAACACTTTATAAAGCTCGAGTCCGGTCGTGTGTAGAATATTGCTGTCCTATTTGGGCAGGCGCTGCTAAATGCAACCTCGCAACTTTGGACTCGGTGGAAAGGCGGGCTAAGAGGCTATTTGGTGACTCAGCTGAAAGCAATCTGCTCAAGGAGCACAGGCGTAACTATCTTACTAGCTTTTCGGTTTTCTACAGATTGCATTTTGGAAAGTGTGCTTAGGAACTACACTATCCCCCATCCCCGTTCCACCATCGGACTTCAAGACGCACTGCGGGATTTTTGCCTTTTGTTCTGAACTTCCCTCAAACTCGAACGAAGGACTTTGCTTTGTCTTTCATTATTCGTGCGACAAAGGACTGGAATAGTTTGCCCGCGTCTGTCTTTCCTTCGATTGCAATGAGATAGGCATTTACTAAGCTAGTGTGCCTTACTTTCCAAGACTGCATTTCCACTTAACATCAGGTGGGATCGTAGACAAGCACTTGCTTAGAAAGTATAAAAAAGAATATAAAATAATACATTTAATATAAATGTGATAATCATGATCCCCTCATCACCATATTCAAAAAGGGAGAAGTTACAGTTGTCCGTCTGTATATATATATATATATATTACTTTTTATATTGTTTTTTTTTAATTAGTACACGTATAGAGCCATCATTTATTAACCGATTTCGTTGATGTATTACTTATTAAAGTATGACTTAGTTAATAAATAAAATAAAAAGTTATTTGTTAAAAATTGTGCCCGGTATATCAAAGTTTTATAAATTTTCTTTTTATTATTTCACGTCAATGGTCCGATATTGTATTAAAATCTACGACTTTGTCTATCACAGAAAATACTCCAATTTTTTTGTCTAGCGTCATTTGGAAATATCATTTTCTATTTTTTCCGTTTAACGTGCTAATAAATGACGTATTCTAAAATATATTGTGAAATATTGTATATACCAGTGACTCTAGGGAGCTAATTTTAAAGTTGAACAACATTTCGAAATGTCTCAAGTTTTCTTCAAGTAACGAGTGCAACGTCAAAGAATTTCAAAATACCTTACCATTAGGGAAAGTGTACACTCCATATCCGCTCATGCCGAGCACGTCCCAAGTGCCCTCGTACCGGGAGCCAGTTGGAAACTCCTTCGCCGAGCGCGCCACACGAGGAATATCCACCGACACCGCTCTTATGCAATAATATTACTTCACTGTAGAAACTGCTTTACACCCTATATATGCTTCACTGTTGAGACAGTACAAAGACATAGCAGAGGTTCAAGACAAGCGACCTAAGAGATCTGGTGAAACAGTAAAAATCAGCTTCTCTGGCTATTCTGTGTAGGATCGTCCAAAAATAAATATTGTCCGCCATGCGGTCCATTTATCTCTCAATAATGTTTTACAATATCCTTTAAGTAAATTGCAAAATTGCGAGCCGTGGTAGCACAGTGTCCCAGCCGGGGTAGCTCAGTGTCCGGGCGGTTGACTCAAGTTGCAGAGTAAGCTAGCAACCCGTGTTCGAACACCGGTGCCGGTACTAATAATTTTGTTGATGCAATTTTGTGTGCTGGTTTACCACACTCTCGGCGGTGAAGGAAAACATCGTGAGGAAACCTTACAGACGTGTAAGGTTTCCTCACGTCATGTATCATTTTTCTAAGGCATGTGAAGCCGCTTGGTCGACTATGCCCTTATATTCTCTTTACAGTAAAGGCCTGCGCCCAACGGTGGGACATATATATATAAAGGCTGCAACTTTAACTAAATTGCGAAATAAATTATTTTAGCATTTTTTTAAAAGCTTTGTCTACTAAGCTATAGGAATTCGTATATTAATATTTTTATTTCACAATATTTCGGAGCTTACTTGCATTCCACTTTGTGAGCTTCGGAAAATGTTCTCATTAATTCCTCCCACTGCGACAATCGTTTCTCCCCGGTGCTGAAAAATGAATTTTCATTAATAGAAAATACGTAGCATTGACATAATAACAGCAGAGATTGATAAACGGTTTTTACCAGATTTCAGCGATAACTATGAATCTAGTAAAAGACCCCCACATTGTCGGAAAGTAGCCATGTATAAACTGTCAAAGATTCACAATCCAGATGTGGCTCAAGAGTCGCAGGTTCCGACCCCTGACATACAGCCGTGATAACTTAGTAGCTCATCACTCGTCTTAACATTCATATTTCGACTATATCACCACTTAACACCAGGTGGGATCGTGGTCAAGCACTAGTTTATACGCATAAAAAAAAAATAGAACACTGAGACCAAGTTCGATCCCCGGAACCAACAATAGTGAAACTGCGGGACGTTATTTTAAATGCAGCCGTAATGTTACCGGTAGTAAAGGAAAAATATGGTAAGCCAAAAACGTCGCATCAAGTTGCATTATGCGCTAGCTTTTTTTTTTTACGCGGGGAAATTTATTTTACGGACCATCCTCCGGAACTCTGGATGTGCCCGATATGTGAGAATCGGTCTGGGCGACCACTAAACCTTTCACGAATGCCATCAGCCGTTATAATTGGAGTGCCGAGGATCTGTCAGCAACAGGACACCCCAACGACCGGCCGGTCCCGGCAAAGACCGGACTTCTTCCTCTAAAGGGGACTTCTCCGGCAATTAGAGAAGTCCCGACGACGCCGAAGCATTAGTGGGGCCAGGTACCCAGCCTGGCCCCGCTTCGGATTACGGGGGCAGCGAGAGGAGGCGTTGGTATCGCCTCCTGCGCACCCCGACTCGCCGCCTGCGGAGGGAGGAAGCCCCTGGGCTATCCTTCCTGACCAGCTCGTCAGCCTTCTTCCGGGACATGACTGTCTCGCAGAAGGAGGCCACTGCCGTCCAGGACCGCTTGTACGCTAGCTAACCCCCCTGGCTAGTTCAATCTCCAGACCACTGAAATTGATTGAAATTTTAAGTGGTAAATAAACCACGTGATCGGTGGTGATGGAGAACATCGTGAGGAAATCGGCATGTCTTTTATTTTTATATTACAATACGCAGAATTAAAGAGACTTACACGGAACTCCCCCTGTCTTTGTCGGTCGACATTTTAAAGTTTATTTCAGTGATGCAACAACAATCACAGTTTTATCTGAGGAAAAAAATTAACATAAGCATTTGCGTCTTTTGAACTTGAATAGGAAAACAATTAAAGAAATCTCTACCCGCTTGTCACCGAGCTTATTTGGATCCAGATGTGGGCGTGAGCTGTTTTCTATACAATAATATACTTGGGAAATCGAAGAAAGCTATATTACCACTAGTTAGATGGCCTTGGGTTCGTAAAAGTCGAACGACAAGCAAAATAATGTAAGCTAAATTATATTTTATGTCAAGTATTGAATATTTAACATTACAAGTTCTCAACTTGAACTGTTAATTTTGTTGATTTTATTTTACATATTAATAATATTGAAGATGATATGGTTTAATATGACATATGAAATTACCAATAAACCACAACCATGTTTATTAATGTCATAAGTGAATTACACCATAATCAGGGCAAAACATCAATGCTATAAGAGTTTAGTCTGCGATTATGTTTTAGATATATAACGTCATTACATAAGATTTGATAACCAACAAATCTTTGCAAAAGAATACCACTTCCTACCAAAAAAATTATTCGAAAGGCTATTGAAAATGAAAGAAAAAAAACACAATTTGTGTGATAAAAAATATTTGCTATCAAAATACTGTAACCTCCATCTGCGTAGACCAATATAACTTAATTAAAAAAAAGTGCATGCTTTGATTTTACAATTATTATATTGGGATGTAAAATATCTATTTTCTAAGTGAATATGAGAACTGTAAAGCGTTCGAGAGCTGTGGTAGCTCAGCATCCGGGCTCGCTTCAAGTTGCGTAGTATGCTAGCAACCCGAGTTCCATTCCCGGTGCCGACTCCAATAAATTTGCTGTTGCATTTTTATGAGCTGATTTACCACGCGCTCGGCGGTGAAGGAAAAACGTGAGGAAACTTACATGTCCTAGACAAATTTTTCTAAAACATGTGAAGTCTGCCAATCCGCATTAGGGCCGCGTGGCGGACTATGCCCGCACACTCTCTTTACAGAGCCTGTGCCCAGCAGTGGGAGAGATACAAAGGCTGTAACTTTAAAGCGCTCCAAATGTCATTAGTTTTGTATTAAAATAAAACCGCGATAGAATCCGTCCGTTCCGTTTCAATGAACTATTAAGAATATTGATTGCCTTCATTTGTTTCTTGGTGACTCAGTATTCCCACGTGACTTGCAAAATGTAAAAAGGCGCTAGTGCGTATGCGCGAGAGAAATTATCTGGAACCTCGTCGAGCGATTTCGTATTCACGTCATCGGCGCTACGGTCATGGTCAAACAAATCGCCGCATGCATTATTTATATTGAAAGAGTGAAATTTTACTTATGAATACATCGAAAACAATACATTGAAAGTTTATGGCGACCGCGTGGTGGGTGCTAAGTTAGTTCCGGTCTTGTCATTTAAAAAAAAGTTACAGTCTTTATATATGTCCCACTGTACAGGCCTTCTCCGTAAAGAGAGTATAAGGGAATAGTCCGCTAGGCGGGCCTAGTGCGGATTGGCCGACTTCACATGTCTTAGAAAATTTTTCTAGCGCGTGGTAAATCAGGACATAAAATTGCAACAACTGGACACTGAGCTACCACGGCTCGGTCATTTAAAAAAAAAAAATTATATCAACTATAAAACCGTGTTAATATGACAATTGTGGACTAAAGAGTATTTCGAACAACAATATTTGACGTTAAATTTAAAAGAAAAACATGGTAAGCCAAAAAAGTTGTGGTAGCTCATTGTCCCTTTTTTATGACGAACAACACAGATTGGCCAGAGAGGCTGGCCTTGACTGCTTCACCGGATTGAGAGGTGGCATAGCTCTTAGGTCGCTTAGCCTTAACCTCTATTGCTAGTGACTCGATACAAGGGTCCCCGGTGAGGGGTAACCTCGGCGGTAGACGGTTACTATGTTACGCGTAAGCATTCCGATCCGAGGGTGCCCGAGAGGGCCGAACCACGACTCGGTCGGTTGCTATTTCACGGATAATCCAAGGGACATTCAAAAGCTAAACTAACATTGAGTGCCACTTCGGTAAGCGTTGGAGCTGGGAGAAGAAGTGGCCGAAGAAACTCCAGCAACGCTCCTAACATCTAAGGGTGGGGCCGGCCCTTAAAATAGCGGTAACGCGCAAGGATTATTAAACTCATTGTCCGTGCATTACTAAATTCATGGACTTAGTAACTTTTTCTCCAAACGATCCTCATTTGGACATGAAGACAAAAATATTAAAAGATTAAATAATAAAAGAGTCCGATGTCTTCATGAAAAGTACGATAGTAAGTGTGACGTGATAACCTAGTTGAGGATTAGATAGGTTAAGAGGTTAAGGGTTAACTGATGATTTAACGGAGTTTCAGCCCTGTAGTTCTGGGCTCTCAAGAATAAGACCACGGTATCCCCTGCCTGTCGTAGAAGGCGACTAAAAGGGGCCTCGAGTTCACCGGGCGACAAGGGTGGGGACCTTTGTCGTCCGCTAAGGTGGACCAGGAACAACTTGCGCTGCGAGGGCACAGGGGGATGGAGTAACGTCCCCGGGACGTGCTCTCCTTGAGCACGGTGCAGAGGGGCTCCGGTGCGTTCGACTGGAGATCCCGGAGGCCCTCGTCATGCACCGAGGAGGTTTTAGTGGGTAAAAACTCCATATAACCGCCGCCTTCCCCAGAAGGCGGGGTATCTTTTGAAGATTTCCTCCCCGTTAACAAAAAAAATGATTTAACGGAGTTGCAGTTTAAGCTGACATCCATTCTAATTAGTCTATCCTTTTAAGTACAAAAGAAAATCACTAGCAAACAAGTGTCCTGTGTATGGCGATTGGCTCATCTCCTGTCGCATATGGCACCTAACTTATTGTTTCCCGATAAAAAAGGATAAAAAGAACGTGAGTGTTTACGATAGTATATTTGAATTGATCTCTAAATTGCATTACCTTCGTATTATAACTGGAGGGAGCTAAAAATCGGAAGTGCAGGAACTACCATAACTTGCTTGCTTAATGTGAGTCAACGTTATTTATACTGATTACTATTTTGAAATGCTTGCTTCCTATTAATAAAAATAGGTTTTAAGCATAATCGACTATTTAAAATTATTTGATGGTAAAAACAAATTGACACTGTCAAAAAATGAAAGTGCATTGCGCAGTCGGAATTAAAAGTTTATTTTTTATTAATTTATTAATAAAGAGATTATATATGTCTTTACTACATTAATTTTAAAACTCACTCCCGGCATCAAGGGGGGTAGATAGACACCCCTCACCGCACACCTCTTTCGCTTTATTTACACTATATAATTGTATACCGAAATGGGTGATAGTTTCGACCTATATAAGGTTAATTTTGAGTAATGAAGGTCTTTCTTCTTGTTCTTAAAGTGGTTCTACTATAATAAAATTGTCAAAAATAAGAAGCTTAGAAGCTTAGAGCATTGCTAACCTACGTACCGAAAGTGGTGGGGATCTGGTCAGTCCAGCGTGTCTTCGACCTTTTTCCTGTGACAAAGTGAATTCACTAAGGATAGACGTTGGTACGATGTGCTCTCCATGTGATCCGTACTATCCTTCGCCAGCACCACATCTCGAAACCATCAATGCAATCATGATGAATATGGAGAAAACAATCCTCGGCCACTCTCGACCAGCTCCTGTCAGCTGTTGTGATTGTCGCTCCACCAAGTCTTAAGGCGTCACACTCCGTAATTACTTCTCCTCGAACTCAACTCAAGAAATCGTTTCATCCAGCGATTATGGATGGACCACTGTCACTTCAATTTGCTAATTCGGTGGGATATGATAACGTTGTTTATCTGTCGAATCACCTACTTCCTGTCCTTCAGAGAGACTCCGAGCATAGCCCTTTTCATAGCTTCATATGACGCATTGATTGAAGACCTTTAGAAATTGTAGAATAGAGGACAAGAATATTGGAGAAGATTTGATGTCGGTTTTTGTTTCCACTCGTGAATATAACTTGTTTTTCTTTCAACTTATATCCTCATAGCACAAACATGTGTAATGATAACAAAGAGAATGCATTTGTCACGTCACCATTGGGATAATTCCGTGTAGCAACAGCCGACAGCCTCGTCCCCTCGGACAATATCCACACGGCGCATTACTAATTAGCCACGTTAATTGTGCCCGATTCGTGACAGAGAAAGTCCTTATGACTATACAGGTCGACAAACTTATGTTTACCGTTCAACAAATCGTTGGAATGTGAAACAATTACCCTTTTATATATATACAAATCATTTACAGCAGTACACATCACTTCGAATGCAGACGCAAATTAACATTGGCCGCTTTGTTACCGATAAGAGGTCGCCTTTTGAATGATTTCTCAGCTAATGTAAGACTAATTGCAAAGATATAAGGATCACATTCCAATACACGTTAGTATTTCAATTCACAAGGGCCGTGGATACACATTGGACTGCTTCTTTTGTTTCGCTATCTCCCGGTGAAAATGAATTCAGTGGGACAATGTTTTATTTAAAATTGTTCAATGCGATCACATGTATTGTTACAGAGTTGATCCACCTTAACGAATTCTACGAATGTAATACGAATTTGATTGCTTCGTATTATAACGTTACTAGTGTATGCTCGCGTGCGTTTACAGGAAACTCAAAGTTAGTTTAGTTTTTGAATGTCCCTTACATTATCCGTGAAATAACAACCGACCGAGTCGTGGTTCGGCCCTCTCGGATCGGAAAGCTAACGCGTAACATAGTAACCGTCCAAGCCGAGGCTACCTCTCACCAGGGGGACCCTTGTGCGGAGTTACTAGCGATACAGGTTCAGGCTAAGCGAAACCTAACAGCTATGCCACCTTTCAATCCAGTGAAGCAGTCAAGGCCAGGTTCTGTGGCCAATCTGCGTAGTTCATGAAAAAAAAATTACAGGAAATTTACAAAATTTTTACCAACTATGATTATGCTAAAAGTTTTTTTTATTTGGTGTTTATTTTTATGGCTTCACCGCATTAAGAGTAGACCGATGCCAGCCTGAAACTATTTTATCATTATTTATTTATTTATTACCGTAGAGGGGGGAGGGGTGGAGGACGAGGGAACACAGTAAGATGCTGATTTCACTTTTAATGTTCTATTATATTTTCCATTTTCTTGTGAACTGTCCTTAAGTAAATCAGCATGTTTGTTGTATGTATGCGTTGAATCCGTATAGCCAAGAATATGCTCAGATATTACCATTTTAAAATATAAATCTATTAATTAAACTAAATCTTTAACCCTACAAAAAACTCCTATTCCAGATATATAAACAGCTGTCAATCTGATGTTGGCGCGTGAGATGTTAAATTTCTTTTGCATCAGTACAAATTGTTTCTAATTGCATGCAAATAATTAATTATAATAAAATTTTAAATTTTATTATTAATGAAATTAAGTTTGAAAATTAAATAAACAAATATTATATTAAATAAAAATAATATTTCAATTTATATCATAAAATAATACATACGGATAGTTTTACTGCAGCTTCAACCTGTTACTGTCATTTTTTTATAACTCGCCTACAGAAGTATAACTTATTGATTCTTTTTTCAATTGAAAGCTGGTGCTGGTCCAATTTTAGTCCAATTCTGACAATGGTACCATGAGAAGGTCGTATGTCTTAAATTTGCATCAAGTAGTGCGCCACAAATGGACAAATAAATATTTCGTTGATTATTTTTTTATTGGAAAAGATGTACTTCAAAACTTTTTTTTTTTTGTTGACGGGGAGGAAATCTTCACAAAGATACCCTGACTTCTGGGGAAGGCGGCGGTTATGTGGGGATCTTACCCACTAAAACCTCCCCGGTGGCCCTTTCCTCGGTGCATGACGAGGGGCTCCGGGATCTCACGTGGAACGCACCGGAGCCCTCTGCACTGTGCTCAAGGAGAGCACGTCCCGGGGAAGTTACTCCCTCCTCCCCTGTGCCATCGCAGCGCAAGGCGACACGGGCCAGCCGATGTCGCCTTCTTCCCGGGTCCACTTTGGTGGACGACGCAGGCCCCCACCCTTGTCACCAAGTGAACCCGAGGATCTTTTAGTCGCCTTGTACGACAGGCAGGTGATACCGTAGTCTTATTCTTGAGAGCCCAGAACTACAGGGCTGATTCCAACTAAACTTAGGCTTGTGCTAGGAGATGGTTCACGTCAATAGTCGAATGGTGGATTCGAACCTACGACCTTACGATTCGCAGACCGTACCCTAAACCGTTAGGCTATTGACACTTAAACTTGTATTTGGTATTTTTTTTAATTATATAACAAACAAATGTCAAATAAGTATCCCTGAAACGTGGCACTAGTACACGGCCAACTAATAATTGCAAAAGATAGTTGACCCAAATAGATAATTATTATTCTGACACGCGGAAACCGCGGCGTCGTCGTTAGAAAATTTGGTCACAGTTCTAATTGTCTTATTTTATGTGTAACGAATTTTAACGAGCTAATTCATAGTCCTCTGTATTGTTACAATTGTTGGGAGAATTGTGAATCCACTTGCGGATTATTTCAACGGTCAACAATAATTACGTGTGTTATATAACAAGCTCGCATAATTTATTGAAACGTTTGTTTTAATTACGTAAAGTTAAAGTTACAGCCTTTATATATATATTATACATATGTCCCACTGTTGGGATGATGATGATGATGCTGGCCCGCAGATTTGCACGCTGTTCTCTAAATGTTAAGCTCACACTCTTCCGAGCCTACAACTTTTTACACGTGCAATCTGTGGGCGAAGTATACTCAAATATCGTACAGCGCTCTCCGTGTTCAATATAACAACGTGTTCAGTGTTGTTGGGGCTGCCCCGTTTGTGTAGTGCATCGGGGATGTTCGCGGATGCACAGGTGGCATGCTTTTTTGCAACAATGAGCAAGTGGTGTGCATCTCTGGTGCGCAGGGTGCGGACCAGCTCCAGCAGCATCCTGAGTATGATACTTAAAGGCTTGACTGTGTTTATGTAAACAGATGCTGTGCCGTCTCACATGGGGTAAGGTATTCATAAGCGTAGTCAAGCCGTTAGTATAATATTATATATATATATATATATATAATTATTATAATCTTAAAGAGAGTATTAGGACATAGTCCGTTTGGCAGACTTCACATACCGTATAAAGTTTTTTTAAGATATGTAGGTAGTAGGGTAGTAGGGTAGGGTGTAGGTTTCCTCACAATGTTTTCCTTCACCGCCGAGCGCGTGATAAATCAGCACATAAAATTGCAACAGTAAATTTATTGGTTCCGACACCGGGGATCGCACTCGAGTTGCTAGCTAGCTACTATACAACATGAGGCAACCACGCGGACACTGAGCTACCACGGCTATTTTTTTACTTATGTTGGCATAAATATCTAGTTATAACACTGAATAAATTTTAGTAACAGCCTATGTATGATCCTCTGTTAGGCACATGCGTTCTTGTTCGTTCGGTTTGGTGGACTGCACGTCTTAGAAAAATTTGTCTGACTTTTCTTTCTTACGATATTTTCATTCACTGCCAAGCACTTCAATGTGCAAAATTATCGTTAGTATAGATAGCTCAGTGTCCGGGCAGTTGCAGTGCACCCTAGGAACCCAGTCCGATCCCGGAAAACAGATGAATAACCATAAGTAATGAAAAGTAACAGCCTATATATATGCTATGCTACATATTGGCAGATTTCATATGCCTTAGAAAACAGTTTCCTCATGATGTTTTCCTTCATCGCAGAGCGCGTGGCAAGTCAGCACTTAAAATTGTAACACACAAATTTATTGGTACCGGCACCGGGAATCGAACTCAGGTTGCTAGCGTACTAAACTTGAAGCGACCGTCGAGACACTGAGATACCACGGCTCTTTTTTTCGAAAATTATACAAGACAAAGTTACTTAACTATAGCTTAGTTAGCCCTTCACGGGAATTTCTGTCGTATCCTTATTAGTGGTATTTAATCCATTTGGGGGACGTAAGAATGACAGTTGCTTAGAACTTTCGTAAAAAGTATTTAAGAACAGTTTAAAAGTTCAGTCCGCACAGACCGTTTCAGAAATGCTTAGGTTAATTGCCTACAATTATAAAGTCGGTCTTCTAGGAATAAGGCTGTTGAGAAACAACGAGAAAAAGATAAGAATTTAAACTTTAATTATGATACAACTGAAAGCAAATTCGTACTTGTATGAAGTCATTGAAACAACATATACACACACACACACATTTTGTATGTTTGTGAATGAATTAATGAATGAATGAACATACTTTATTGCGCAACAATTAATAAATACATCACAGAAATAACAATTATACAATTTTCATATTAGTCGGTGTAATTGTATACGAAATAGGCGGTCTTATCGCTAAGAGCGATCACTTCCAGACAACCTTTGTATGGACAGAAACTTACGTCTAAAAAAGATTTTAGTGGGTCTGTGATCAAATTTATTTTAATACAAAAAAAACAAATATACATATGTATATAAACATACATATTTATCACTATATACATATACTATTTAAATTAATGTATATAAATAAATATGCCAAACATATAACAGATACCTAAGTATGTGTAATAACACCAGGTCTAAGAACCCGAAGGAAACGCCTTGCTTCGTCTTTCATTATTCGTACAGCAAAGGACTACAATAGTTTGTCCGCGTCTTTCATGTAGTGAATACGCGGTTTCTTAGTTACTAAGCTAGTGCGCTTATCATCCAGGACTGTATTTACACTTAACATCAGGTGGGATCGTGGTCAAGCTTCGAAAGTATTAAAAAAATGTATAAAGCCATGTGGGTATAAGTTAAAGACTCAGCTGGAAGAGATCGCTCTTAGCGATAAGGTCGCCCATTGTACAACAATTTGTAAAATGTACCTTAGTTATGTAATGCTTTTGGTGTACAATAAAGTTATATCTATCTATCTTTTTTTTTGTTAACGGGGAGGAAATCTTCAAAAAGATACCCCGCCTTGTGAAGGGAAGACGGCGGTTATGTGGAGTTTTTACGAGGGGCTCCAGGATCTCACGTGGAACGCACCGGAGCCCCTCTGCACCATGCTCTAGGAGAGCACGTCCCGGGGGAGAGGGGGGTTACGCGCTGCAAGGCGACACGGGCCAGCCGATGTTGCCTTTTTCCTGGGTCCACCTTGGCGGACGACAAAGGCCCCCTTGTCGTCCAGTGAACCCGAGGCCCCTTTTAGTCGCCTTCTACGACAGGCAGGGGATACCGTAGTCTTATTCTTGAGAACCCAGAACTACAGGGCTGATATCTATCCGTTTATCTCAATCCCTCTCCATCAAGGACTTGTGTCTTTTTATTTTATTCGTTTACTGAACCTTACTTATTGTATTCAATAAAATTCTTATTTGTGATCTTATAATAAAATAAGTTCTAGAAGTTTCCTCGTTCAGTTTTTATTGAGCAAATGTTCAATCTGAACTTTGAATTGTTGCGACAGCGAGGCAGACGAGACAATGACAGAGATTGTCCAATTCCTTTAACAAAAGAGTCTTTACATTTTACGTTAGTTGATTGACATTTAAATTGCATCTCAATATGTAATATTTAGGATTAGGACATTATACAGTGAAGTAGTTCACACAAATCTCTTCAACTGACTCTTTTAATCCTTGCGAGGTAGACAGAGTAAGCTATCGCATTTTGCTTTTTTATCGCCTAATATATTAAACTATCGGAAGTACCGGAATATAATTAAAGGTTGCTAGCGTAGTTTTTCTTGTTTAGCGGGAACAGATTCTTAATCAAAAAACAGTATAAACAAAATATCTGATTGGTTTAAATCGTTAAATTATAATGAAACGGAAAATATACTGCAATTGAATACTTAAATATTAATCAATTTTAGGCATATTTTTGTATGTAAAAAAATAACAAACACATTCACATACACACACACATGACACTTAATAGTTATATATATATATATTATATATATCATCATCATCATTTTAGCCGTAAAACATCCACTGCTGGACATAGGCCTCCCCCAACGATTTCCAAAAGGACCGGTTGTAAGCGGCCCGTATCCAGCTGCGTCCTTCGACCTTTATTTGGTTGTCAGACCACCTTGCGGGTGGACGTCCCACACTGCGTTGGTATTATATATATAGCTTTATTTATTTATCAAATATTTATGTATACATACCTTCTCCTTCTCTCTCCAATAGTTTTAAAAGTTTTGTGCACATCCGTGGGGTTTAGGCCTGGTGATCCATATCACAGGTTTGTTCCTAGTTTGGATCTTGAGGCAACCGACCGGACACTGAGTTACCACGGCCCATAATTGTAATTTATTTAGTTAAGAATTAACTGAAATTCAAAATATAAAGTTTTAACACGTTTATACTTAAGCGTGTCGTTCCTTTAATAAACTCTTATATAACTACATTAACACAGTTTATGCAAACTGGAGTGACGCCAAATTTTAACCAACACGGTTCATTACGTCCACTTCAAGAGAACAAATCCACTAACAAAGTTACTATACTTTGAACAGTGCCATAATATATTTAACAAAGGCACTTCTTAAAGAAAAATTGCCAACCATTCGTGTTTGTTTAGAAGTTTGTTGACCCCTGTGTCGAGTTACTAGCGATAGAGCTTCAGGCTAAGCGACCTAAGAGCTATGCCACCTCTCAATCCGGTGAAGCAGTCAAGGCCAGCTTCTCTGGCCAATCTGTGTAGTTCGTCATTAAAAAAAAGACGAGCCGTTTCTGCAGCACTGGCGCCACGGCGGAACTCGTACTCGTAAATAACCTGATTTTAAGTTTTCCATTTTGTAAACTGAGTGACGCAAAGAAAGAACCAAAGATGGAAAAATATATGGATTACGGTTTTCGAAAAACAACCGTATGAGTTTATAGCTGTATTAATTTGAAATTGGAATTCCTAACCAATGAGGAAATATTTGAGATCAAAATGGCGAGTACGACAAAACGCCAATTTCATATGTAAGGAAACTATATACTGTACTAATTATACTTGTAACTCATGACTATACTTTACTTCTTGGTATCACAAAATATACACGATAACCATTAAAACACAAATAATCAGAGTCGCACAAAATAAATTATATAACTTGCATCAACTGTCTTATTTAACTTGCATCGTATTTCCGAATACAGGCAGCGATGACGGAGTTATTTGTGCTTGTAAAAAGTAATAAAAGTTATCAGTGCCCATTGGACCCTTAAATCGAATGGGTCACGAAGCGTGTTACGGTACTGTAGTCCCGACCGCTAAGTTTGGCCGGTGCCGGGGAAAAAACTCACTGACCAATCGAACTAAAGTTTAGCGGCACCCGTAAGGCATGTGTCACAGCGTGAACCCATTCGCTATAAAAAAGTGATTCACTTATTTATTTTAAATCAAAATGCTTTCGCATTAGAAACAGTTTTACAACTGACTTCAAAACTTCAACTGTCTGCTCTGCCTCCTTCTCCTTTAAAATAGAGAAAGTAGTAAATTAGCACTATTAATTACTTTACTATAATCAGCAAAATTAGAGGTTCAGGCTAAGCGACCTAAGAGCTATGCCACCTCTCAATCCAGTGAAGCAGTAAAAGACAGCTTCTCTGGCCAACTGTGTTAGTTCGTCCAAAAAAACACAAAATTTGAATTCATATTTGAAATGATTGCGTTACCGGAGAACAAATTCGAATTTGCGTGTTATGTATAGCTTCAAGTTAGTTCCTGCAATTTGAACTATCATAGGACGGTGTTTGATTACCATAATGTTAATTGAGATGCCTAAATACAATACTTTGTGACAGTTGAATGCTACCGGAAACAGATCCACGTCTAACTTCCGTCGTAGCGGTAAAATTTGCAGTTAAGTCTCATCTCTAGTGATTATTGTGACTTTGTTGCGCGTATACCAAATGGATTTAAAATACATTGTAAAGTATAGAATAATGTATGTCTAAGCTATTAAAATTTTAAGATTTGATAAGATTTATTTATTTGCTGTAAACACGGTATCCATTGATGTTATATATATCATTACAAACACGCCGATATGTTTCGCTTATTATAATTAAGCATGCAAATTGACGTTACGTCAATAATTATGAATTATACAAGTCATCATTTCAGATTTATGGATCATTGAATAAGAATAACAATATAACTAAGAAAAGAGACATTTTCAACAAAAAAATTAAAAAATAAAGAAACACTATAAAAATTTAAAGAATTAAGCCACTTGCATAATTTTGTTTCAAATATTAATCTATTTAACACTTTTAATTCTATTGGAATCTTATTATATATTTTAATAGTCGAACAAGCCCTCTGGTCCAAATGTGTCGACCAACTTCTTAGCTATCACATTATAAAGGTGGTGTGTAGGACCCCGCGGCCCCAAAGTTTCTACCCCAAATGGTTGAAATATGAAACCTCTATGGAGGTTCCTATATTATAAGTATATCATAATAAGTGCGTACATATATTTCGTTTGAAATAAAACTTGTGTAAAAAGTGTACTAAACAAAAATAAACTCTAACGGTGAAGAAGGTAAAGGGATCTCGACGGAGCTGTTAATCTCCCAGGTCGATGGACACCTCCGTCAGTGTGTCGGCCTGGGTAATACCTGAATTACTTTTAACGCTTACAATTCGATGAGATTTTGGTTTGTAAGTATTTTAACGGAATACTTACAACCTTTACGTTACCTATGATAGTAAAATATTAAAGTTCTGAATTAAGGCATCGGCGACAACGAATTATTGATGCGGTGCTAACAAATTAATATTTTTAAAGATTATAGTTATATTTTTGAAGTTATATTTCGTTCAGTGTATTGAAGAATTCAGTGTATTTTTAACGTGCCAGGAAGATTAGAATACATATTCGTCATTATGACAACAATTTTTTGTAATCATGTTTTTCGATTATGTATAAAATTATAGATTTGTGGTTAGATAGATTTACCGGCCTGCACAAAATCCGAAGGTGGCCATTTTGTACAGTTTTTTTTAATTTGTAGCAAAGGGTTTTATTAAGATTGTATTACTGTAGGTATCATTTATCACTTAGGCAGACCGGCCCGCAGCCCTGTGGTCTGGGCTCTCAAGAATAAGACTACGGTATCCCCTGCCTATCGTAGAAAGCGACTAAATGGATCCTCGGGTTCACTGGGCGACAGTTCGCCTTTGTCGTCCGCCAAGGTGGACTCGGGAAGAATGCGACATCGGCAGGATCGTGTCGCCTTCCACTACACAGAGCACAGTGGGAGAGGGAGGAACCTCCCTCCCGGGACGTGCTCTCCTTGAGCACAGTGCAGAGGGGTTCCGGTGCGTTCCTCTGGAAATCCCGGAGCCCTCACCATACAGCGAGGAAGGGCCGTTGGAGAGGTTTTAGTTGATAAAAACCCCACATAAGCCTTCCCCTAGAAGGCGGGGTATCTCGTTGAAGATTTCCTCTCCGTGAACAAAAAAAAGGTATCATTTATCAAATAAATAAAAAAATACAACTACTCGTAAGTAATAATAACGTCGGTGAAATCAACCAGAAAGGCGACGTTTCGCAAAAAAAGGAACGATTTACCATCAGCAATATCGCGGTATTTGAACCGGGAACAAACGTGCGACCTTTAATTCGCCATGATTGCGAGTTACAAATCGTGTTATGCGCTTACATTCGTGATGGATTGTTCATCGCTCTGGATAATAACATCGTTGTGGCACTAGCACCGCATTAGTCTTGCTGTTATTAACGTTATGTCATGCTTGGATTTTTAACTAAGCATGGTACTTTGCGACCTCTATTTTGAGAGCTACTCGTAGAATTGTACCGTATTAACTTTAAAGAGATCATTGATATATAGATATAGTTTATTGTACACCAACATCAAACAACAAGCGTATTAAAATGTAATAAATGTATCTTAGTACATTTTAAAATAATGTTTATAATTATATTACAATATTCTCTTCTTCTTCTTTGTCGTTCCCTCATTTCTGAGGATCGTGGTCACTACGGCCCCTCAAATGAACAACCTGCCTCTATCGGTTTCGGTCCGAGGCAGCCCTCACCAGCTGGTAGAGATTAGGAGAGGAGATGGCACCTTTTACGTGGTCAGACCATCGTGTTGGCGACCGGCCTCTTGTTCTCTTGCCTTCTGTATTGCCAACGATGACCAGCTTTTCAAGGTTGCCATCCCCTCTACGCATTATATGCCCGAAATAATATAATATTATTACAATGTAAATATTAACATTTAACAATATTATAATTTAATCTTACCTACTTGTATTATGTCTTAATATTATCTCTTGTTTAAAGAATTAAAGGTAATTTTGTTAATTAATCACATCTCAAATTCTATAGAAAATAAAATTATTATTTTCTATAGAATTTGAGATGTGAATTAATGGATCACTTTAATTAATAATAATTAGAAATAAATTTAAAAATAACAATTCCTTATACAATGGCCGAACTCGATAAGAGCGATCTCTCCCAGACAACTTTTGTATGGACAGAATATATAAGAGCAAAACAATTGCGTGCAGACGCCCTTTTTCTATACCAAAATTATCGTAGGAATATTACGAAATTAATCTTAATCAGAAGCTATCCAGAATTTCATCGAACTATTCATAAAATACATTCTTATCAATAAAATATAAATAATCGACATCCGTTGTGACATTCAGTCATACTTGATGCAAATTCTTGTATGGTTTTCTCAAGGATCCTATTGTTAGAATTGGACCAAATAGGACCACACGGGAAGCACCAGCGTTCAAATAGAAACAGAATCATCAAAATCGGTTGTCAAAAATTCTGCCGTAACATACATAAAAAAAAAATACGGACCTAACCTAACATTAAAGGAAATACGACCGCCCATTGTGCTTGCAATGACATCGTCTAATGTGAAAATTGTATAGTTATTATATCTGTGATGTATTTTGTTTTTAATTGTTGCACAATAAATAAAGTATATTCATTCATTCATTCAAAAAAATACGGACGGATTGAGAACCTCCTCCTTTTGAAGTCGGTTTAAAAATAGTATTCATTCTAGTCGCAATACAGTATCTCGATATTGCTACTAACTGAACCTCTCCGTCCATTAACTGCACTGTTGACTGAACCGTTATTTTATTCTAATAGTCAAGTTAATAAAGTGGCCGCGGCCAACACCTGCTATTATAATAAATCAGTAATTTATGGAGACTGAACAGTGCGCTACTGGAGCCTCATTTCCATATACTTAAGTAAAGACGTGATTTGAATATAATAGAAGGAGACCTGACTCTTTTACAAGAAGGATCAAGGTGTTTCTCTTATAATTATGAATCTGATGACGTAATTCCTTGACATGTAGAAGCTAAGCAAGCTTTTTAAAAAGCTCTCTTGTCCGTGAAATCCTACCGGGGTAGACAGAGATTACAATCGCTATCCGCACTTTACTGATCACATGGAGCCCGTCACCGAATGACTTGTGGTTGAGTAGTTAATAATATACTTGTAATTTACGAGTAAAAACAAAAACCGACTACAAATCTGTCTTTCTTCTTCATTTCCGAATTGTCTTAGCAATATTAAGAAATAGAATGAATCAGAACTTAACCAAACTCTCGTCAAACTACCCTTCCAGTAAATAATGAATCATCAAAATTGGTTGACATGATATTAAATTATTCGTCCATTTGTCGGGCACATATTAATGCATATTTAACACTAACATGGTTTAGTCATGTATACCATTGTTAGAATTGGACCAAATTGAAATGGAACCACGTCTGAAGCACCAGCTTGTCAATGAAAAAGAATCATCAACATCAGTCCACCCAGTCCAAAGTTACTAAGTAACAAACATAAATAAAAAACATGCAGACGTATTGAGAACATCCCTCTTTTTTGAAGTAGGTTAGAATCCTCGAAAAGTTCAAATCTTAAGTCGAAAGCTTTGTCATTAGGCAATTACCTTATTTATATAATTAACCGCTAAACATTTTCCATTGTAAAATATAAGAAACGTAGAGAAATACAACATCTCTTCCCAAGGCCTGCGGATTACGGCGACCGCAAAAAAACTTGATCGTCGGTGATAACATATAATACTTTGTTTTATGCGGTCAAATGGTAGAAGCAGAGACGATTTTACATAATGCATCTATTTTCGAAATAAACATTAATATAAAACAATATAAATAGAATTACCCAATAAATTAAATGTCTAACAACACCGACATCATAAATTAGCATCGTTACATTCAAGTAGAAACGACGACGGTATGGGATATTGATATTTTTGTAAATATTTTATAAAATACTTATTATCTATTATTAAGTATCATGAATTGTATTATATAGTATAGTTTAGATATAATGCAGCCCTGTAGTTCTGGGCTCTCAAGAATAAGACTACGGTATCCCCTGCCTGTCGTAGAAGGCGACTAAAAGGGGCCTCGGGTTCACTGGGCGACAAGGGTGGGGGCCTTTGTCGTCCGCCAAGGTGGACCCGGGAAGAAGGTGACATCGGCTGGCCCGTGTTGCCTTGCACTGCGAGGGCACAGGGGGGGAGGGTGTAACCTCCCCCCCCGGGAAGTGATCTCCTTGAGCACAGTGCAGAGGGGCTCCGGTGCGTTCCACTGGAGATCCCGGAGCCCCTCACCATGCACCGAGGAAGGGCCACCGGGGAGGTTTTAGTGGGTAAAAACCCCACATAACCGCCGCCTTCCCCCCAGAAGGCGGGGTATCTTTCTGAAGATTTCCTCCTCGTGAAAAAAAAAAGTTTAGTTATAATATTAAATATGATTAGTGCTAAATATTAATAATAACAATATGCTATTTAAAAAAAAAAATTATCTATTTAAAAATCTATGAAAACCTGCAGATATCATATGCTCACAAAATTAATACACACATTTGTTTGTTGTAATTTTAAGTGCTGATTTACCACGCGTTCGGCGGTGAGAGAAAATATCGTGAGGAAACCTACATGGTATAGAAAATTTTCTAAGACATATGAACTAACACATAATATTAGGTCGGGGAAAAAGTTTCTTCGCATTTTTTAAGAAAATTCAAAACATATTTTAATATAGTTTATTTATATTTAACTCTTTATGTAGGCACCATTTAGTTTGATAACTTTGCCATCTTGTAGGTAGGGACATGATCCCATTGCTATAGAAATTTTAGGACTGATCAAAATACCGCGACAAGTGGTTTTGGCAGTCCTCTCGTGATGTTAACTCACACTGCCTAAAGATATCTGAAGAAACCAAAACAGGTAGAAATCTGAAGGTGCAAGGACAGGACTACACGGCGGATGCATTAACACCTCCCAGCCAACCTGTCTTCATTTTTGGTGAGTGGCTAAAGATGTGTGAGGTCCTTCTGTTGATTGGTGATGAAACCAGCCAGATACAAGTATAGCCAAAGAGATTTTATTACAAATTCATACATAATACGTAAGACTAATAAGAAAATACTATGATACGAAAATACTATTTCACCAACCTATTATTTATCTCGTTATTTACTTTGTATCTCAGATACTTTTAACATGGCATATCTTCTGATAAAGCTGGTCAAGTCGTGGTTCGGACCCCTCGGGCGCTTTCGGATCGCAGTGCTAATGCTATTACAGTAACCGTCTAAGCCGAGGTTCTATCTCGGGGCCTTTGTTGCTCTCAATTTAGATTCAGGCTAGGCGTCCTAAGAGCTCAAATCCACCACCTCTCCACCTGCCACCTCTCAAATCCGGTGAAACTCTTCGGGTCAGTTACTTCGACCACCTTCTCACATTTTAGCCTAATAAACTTAACTCAATAACGTATAGATATTACTCTATTGCTTATCTGGGTACCGTTACAAGAATCTTCTTAATTGCATTTGCTATATGAATAAAATATTTCTATACTTCGAAAAATAATCTTCCTATACCGAATACATTAAAAATACGCGGTCGGTGTTACAAAGCGTAGCACATTTAGTGTGAAATAGGCCACTATGAATGAAATACTGCGCGCCATAAAATAACGAACGTAGAGCTTTCCTAGCAACATTCATAGATATTTTATTCAACAAATAGCGTCTCTCAGTAAGCTGGTCAATGCATGCGCTCTGTTGAACGAGTCCCATCGTCCGGTAGGTCGAGGTGCCCATACAAATGTGGCACTATGCCACAGACTACTCGCTTATGATGTATTTAGGCTGCTGCATTGGGAGAAATTTACTTTCGTCTCTAATGCTTCTTTTGTGCTATTGACAAATAACGAATCCCGTTAGGGCATTGCTTTTTCTATTATTAGCTGCCAGAGCTATTTAATTATTTAAAAAAGTTTAGTACCTACGATTATTATGCAATAAATACTTTTTTAAACTAAAATATGTTCTTTAGTGCTCGAAAACTGATAATAATTATGACCATTTAAGTATCAAGCACTGATAGCTAATAATATAAAAAAGTAATACCTTAACGAATCTAAAAAAAGATTTAGGAAATTTAGATTAAAAGACATTATGGATTACCTACCTTGCGTGTAATTATACAATGACATATTTATAAAAACAATAAGTTATCTATTAGTCTGCACAGATTATAAAGTGACTTAACGTAAAAATCTCAATTTATTATTCTTAATTTACTATTCACGCTTGTTATCGGTCAATGACTTTGATTGGTGGGTACAAATGTAAGTGAAGCGTAGTGATGCTGGAAGGATTTGAATCTTAAGGGCTATGTATATCGGTATCGTGATAAATTAGTCTTAGTCTCGGGGGAGGCGAGAATAAGCTGAAAGTGGAGTGATAGCAGGAGGGGGCCCGGCACTCGGTACCTCACTCGCAGTCCGTTGCCGCCATCATACGTAGAAGGTCGCGTACCAACAAACCTCCGTTAGCTCCGAGCGCTATACTTTTCAACAATTTGAAAGATACGTTAACTATTTCGTGTATTGTCGGTAAATTGATTATGCTTTACTGAAGACTGGTCGAGATAACGACGCTTTCTCGAACAATCGGTGAGTTTTAAATAAATAATTTAATAGTAATATTATTATATTAACTTTTCATTATTTATACCTTAATATAATTGTAGATAGATAGAGAGATAAATTCTTGATTGCATCAAAATCAAGTACCAAGCGAATTTAATGCTACTTAGCATTTTCTTCCAGATAACCTTTGGTGGTTAAGAGCAAGATAAGAGCTTCTAAAAATAGCGCTTTCAAATCGTATATACATAAATAAAAATATATTTACATAAACATACACAGATAGCATCTATATAAATTTAATAATATACATAATAAATACACGATATTATCCTATTATCATTAATTGTATTTGATTATTTGGGTTTAAATTAATTTTTGCATTAAAATCAAGTTAGGTTCTTAAACTTATAAAGCTTTGACAAAAGACGTCAAATAAAGCACAAGGTATGAAATACTGGCCAGTTATATATATCCTATATAAACGTTCGCGCCGCGAAAATTAAACGAGTACGTTATCTGTGCCAGTCCTTTTTATGTGTATGTGTGTGCTTTTATTTACAAGTTACTGACCGTCATGAATGGCAAGGCTCGTGTTTGCAAGTCATAAACCCAGTTGCACACAACTCTTAAAATATTTCATCATTTATTTTCGTAGCGAACGTGGTTTGCGAAAATTATTATTAAGATAGAAATAGAGACCTGTAAATATATTAATAATTAATAATAGTTTTGGTAGCGTAGTGGATAACGTTTCGACCGTTTTTCTGATTTTTTTTAAAGTACAAAAAATCACTTGTTAAGAATTTGTGCCAGGTGTATGGCGATGAGTTCATCACCTGTTACATGTATGGTAAAGGACCTAATAAGTTTGGTGAGAAGCGAACAGCGAGCAAGAGCAAGAGACTCCGCTCTCCCTGCTCGGGTTAAAAGACATGACAGCTTATTTTATTCTTTTATTTATTAATAAGGGTTTTTATGTTGGTTGGATACCTTTAATTAACGTAAATGATGCACATTTAAATTTTGAAATCGGGTTAGTGAATGTATTTAAAAATCCCGTAATAAATAAATTTAAATAAACTAATTTTACGCAATCAAATTTATTAAAATATGTCAAAGCTTTTTAGGTCCTCAGATCAATCCGTAAAAAGTAAATATAATTTAATTGTGATCTAAAAACTTAAACAGTGATAAGCTTAGTGACTAACAGACTTACGATATGTGTGGGTTTCGAATCCCAGCCGGCTAGCACCAATGAGTATTCCGTTCTTCGATTTGTTGCGTACAAAAAAGGTAAAAGGTACAAAAAACTCGGTACAAGTGAATATCAATTGCTATTGCTGTGTACCTCATAAAGGTGAAAAAGACGGACATTATTTTAACCGACTTCAGAAAATTCAGGTTCTCAATTATTTTGTATTTTTAATTAAATGTTTGTAATTTGAAATCTTGGTTTGTTTGATTTTATTTGATTTCAATTAGGTCCCATATGAATTTTGTTGCCATAGGACCTAGAGTTAGATATACCAGGGAGCTTCTAAAAATCCTACTTGCTTGCTTGTTGTTGAGGTATTGGTGGGTTTATGACAATCTAAGACTGTGGCAGAACTCTTTAATGACCGCTAGCTTAAATGTGACAGAATAAAGATAATATAGGCACCAGAATTTTATAATATAATTATGATACTACTTAAAGTTAAAGAAAAACGTAATTGCGTTGAATAATTAATATTTTTTTACATCTGGTCCCGTTTGAATAGATTCCAAGTAGGTTTTTAAATGACTTCAAATAGGGAGGTTCTTAATTCGTCTGTCTATATTTTTGTTTTGTTCAGACCTGTCCAGGAACAATTCTCATAATCCATGAGAAAGCCATATATGTCGCAAATTTGTGCGCGACAAATGAACGTTTAACTCAATATCACGCCAACCAATTTTGATGATTAATTTTTATTGGAAAGTACTTGAAAAATAATTTGATGACAGTTTGGTTAGATTCTGATTAATATCGTACTATTTCGTAATATTTCATTCATTCGATTTAAAGTCGGTATTTGTTTTTAATCGTAAATTTATTCGTTTTTAACCTTATATATATTTGTTATATAACCATAGTATAAAAAATCTAATAAGATTTTTTTTAAACTAATAATTTCGATTCCATTCTGATTGCATTTTTTTTATTAGCCAGCTTTTATTATGGTAGGCCGTGCCAGTATTATATGGCCCGGTTAACAAGTTATTCCGCCTCAGTATGCAAGGCTTTTTACCGCGGGTGTTAAGATCGTGTTAGCTTTTTAATTTCTTTGATGGGAATATTTCCCGACGTTGGAGCACGGATTATACGAAATGCGTTTTGCGTAATTGCTTGGGGTGATTGAACTTGATATTTAAAAACTTTTTGACCCTCTTAAAACTAATGTAGATGTTGTGAGAGAAAACCTCCATGACATTAACAATTTTTCGTATTTCTCTATCTCTGTCGGTCGCTCATGTCCAAGTATCGTGGTCACCATCAGGGTTGCACCTGGAGCGGATGATTTGCCTCCACCGGCTTCTGTCCAGCGCGTCTCATACAGCAGATTAAAATTTGGTGAACGGCCGCTAGATCTTTTATCTACGGCGTTTCCAACAAATATCAGTTTTTCTAGACTTTCGTCGCCTAAATTTTAATTCTAATTTACAAAATCGCGTATGTTTTTATGCTTGTAACCCATGCGCTTGACCATGATCCCACCTGGTGTTAAGTGGTGATATAGTCGAAAGATAGTACGCGCTACGTCGTACTTGGACGGAAAGACTGACGCCGGCAACTTATATAAGACATAAATTATTTATTATATGGTTTTTTGAACGGAATTAAGTCCATATCTATTTGTCCCAATTTATATACGTTTATACTATTAAAAGTAGGTGAGAGCATATATTTTTTAATTGTTATTTATTTTTTAAATTTTCTGTAAATTATTCAAAACTTTGGAAATAGTATTCCTAATAGGAGAATAAATTTTGACATCTATCCAAAGAATTATCCAATACATTAATTAATTATCTAAAGAACTATATTATTCATAAATGATATGCGTACACGAATTTTAATTGGGTTCGATGTTTGCTTATCGATGACCTGCATCGTAATTAGTTTGTCAGCAACACTGAAAACTAATGTGCAAACCAATGTGGGCGAAATAAAACATCCATTAATCTATTCTCTACTATTCCAAAGATATTACTCCTTTTCTTTCCACTTTAGTGCAGTAGGCACCGTTAATAAAATGAGATATGTAGAAATCTGAACAAGTAAGACTATTATACGATTTCGGGACTTTCAAGGAACGAGTCTACTTCTTTCTCAAAGACCAGCAACGCACCAACAGCTCCTCTCTTGTCGTGGCTACATGTTGCCGAGACTTGCTATTAGGAACTAGTCAAAAATATGTTTATTGTATTTTAATATATAAGCTCGATTTAAAAGTTAAATTAACATTATAACGGACTTTGGGGCGCTAAACAAGAACTTTTGAAACTCGAATCGACTCCATCTCTAAAGCGTTTGTAGCTTTTGCTACGAAAGCTCGATTAAAATTCTTAAATTGTTCAAGTTGTTCTTAAATTACTTTACTCAAACATATAATATGCGCGATATTTTAATAAAATTGTAACATTAACTCTTTTAACCCTAAACATAGCAATGTATATCATAATATGCATGTAAAGTAAAGATATACAATCTCTTTACTTAAATTTATTCTTTAATTGTATTTTATAATAATTATTCAAATGTTTAATGTCACAATTGTCAGTGTCGTGACATTTATTTAAAAGAGATAGAGATGGAATAAGAACATTAAATGTTGTTTCAATATTCTACAGAAACGCAGTCTTTCATTTCATGTATAATAGTATTATATAATACTATTACTATATGATACTATTATAACACATATACATGAAAGACTATGTGGACTTCATTATATACATTCCTAAAAATGCGATACTCACTGTACGTGTGGAATTGTGTACATCTTGGTTTTCCAAAATACGTCTATTCAAATCACGATTTTTTTTACTTTTCTTCAGAATACATTCTTGCCACAATAAGGGTTAAAGTCATCAGAGTAGACAGATTTTAAATGCTATCAGCTATCAGCTGCTATATATATACATTTAAATAGTCTCACGAATCTAAAGAGATGTGATTATGTGTCCTTGCCAGGGTTACAGATAACAGACTTCTTAGAGCGTCTATTTTTCAAATATGTGTTCTTTTACCCGAGTTTGTATCGCTCGTTTAGTCTATCGTATGCAGGAGTATGGTTTTTTCTACCATATTCTATAAAACGTAACACACGATTTTCTTTCAAGTTACATGAATCGTCGATCTTTTCAAAGAGATTCATCTCGAAAGCTAAATCTTATAAACCGATAAGGTGTCTTCGATCTTAAATGACAAGAGGAATAATAAAGGAAGTCCTGTGTGGCGATAAAATTATGTTAAGAAATTTTATATTAATGATGTGTGATCGAAGTTGAAAGTTCTTTAAAAGTTACTTTATAAGCGACTTCAAAAAAGGTCATCAATTGCAGGTTTACATTAGAGCTCTCATGGCACCGTCATTTCTGTACTGATTTTTTTGATTAAACTAGAAATAATATATATTAATTTTCTATGTATGAATTAGACCTTTATAAAAATCGTTCAAATAATACTTATTAATTCGTATGTTGATAGGTTTTTACAATCTAATTCTAATTTCTTAGCAATAACGAGCATAAACATAGAAAAATAACTTTTTTTTTGCTGTGAAACAATATTTTTTCGGCGAAAGATTTTTACTTCCGTAAGCATGGAAAGTAAACCGTTAATTGAATATAAATTTTGTAAAGAATATTGTAATCAAAGTTGACAGTACATTTAAAAGACTACATGTTAATACACTCGTGAGCAAAAATAAAGGGTCGGTTAAGAAAGTTTAAATATCTCGGTAGATAAAGACGATAGCTAACTGAAATAAATTATGCATGATAGACAATTAAAAATTCTTAAAATAAAATATTTTTATTAATTTATTTAATTTAATTAAAAAACATGAACTTAAACGAACGATATCGTACGCAAAATTGGATAATACAATATTTTATTTTTATTTTAGTATTTAGTGTTGCCTCCATGGGAAGACACTAAGAACTCATGCACAATTTATTTCAGTTAGCTAGTGTCTTTATCTTCCAAGATATTCAAACTTTCTTAAACGACCCTTTATTTTTGCTTACGGCTTTAAAAGAAGCTTACGTAGCTATTGTCCAAAGAGAAATGGCTGCCGTTGCGTTTGAAGGTTCAAGACTAGCGCTGTTTAATATTTCTCTATCGCAAGTTTTTCCAGTGTTAAATTTATAGAAGCGAGCGGTTGGATTACTGCAATGCAGCTCATAGGAAAAATTAGGTCAGTTGCTCTAAGTGTAGTCGTGTTTGGAGGTTTGTCAAGTTTCCTATGAAATGGGTTATTCGATAATTGCAAGTTTTACCTCGAGTTATGACGTTGATTTAAAAAAATGTAATTCGAAATAAGGTCTCATGTCCGCTTTTTAGGTCAGGTAGACAGATGTCGCTGTTACTATCTTTTCACAAGTTTATTAGGCATACATGACAGGTGGTGCCATTGCCACACACCCAGTACAAACTTTAGCAAGTGATTTATTATGTGTAAGAAATCGAAGAACGGAATCACACTGTGGATAGGCCGCCTGTATTACCAACTCCCGACCATAGGGGTGTACATTAGAAAGCTTAGCCGTTATGCTATCACTGCATAAAAGCATATACTAAGACAATGCATTAGTAAAATCTCTTTCCGACGATCCGGACGATGCGATAACTATTGCACAGCGTAGATGGCAACAAGCAGACAAAGTGTTCATTTGCGACAGTCGGAAGTTGCAAATCACTATTGAATGGGCAGGTCTGATCAATTAGATTTTAAGAGTGTTTTAGGACGCGTACTTTAGTAGCCTACCCTTCAGCGGATTCACTACTACGAATAGAGCTTCAGTCTAAGACCTCACCTCTCAAATCCGGTGATCTGTATAGATTCGTATGATTAATATAACGAGTACAGCTAACAGATGTTAAATATCAGTCATTCACATTGCACCACGTTCGTTTCGTTTTACCGTCATAACGGTGTTAAATTAAATAAAAACGAAATGAAGTTACGCTGAAAGATACAATGAATTCAGGGCAATAATTGAAATTGTATTTAGTTTCAACATGCCGTCTAAAATTCCTTTATTAAGTGGACATACGAACATGTTCATATATATATTGTCAATACATAAAGCAGCTTTTTATTTGTTTTAATTTTAATAATATATATTTAACTAAGTTTTATAACATCATATTGGTATTATCTGTAACGGTGTTATAATTGTTTTGTTGATTTAAATAAATAAATAACGACGATGTTTAGACGTGCACCCGATTGGTATTGGTTTAAGAAATAAACTTTTGGAAGCATCAACACGATCTCGATTCTGCTAAACCAATTGTGTCAAAATGAACGTTTTATGATACAGTTGTCGATTTTTGTTTCTTATTTTTAATTTGCTAGTTCACTTGTACTACTATGGTTTTCTAATGGCGTACCACTAACATTCCAATATAGTTTCAATCGTTAATCGTTAGTCATGTTAAATATGATGCCGGAATTTCAGTGAAATAAACAATATAGTCATTGGTAATTCAGTATTTTTACTTGGGATTTTATTATAAAATATCAAACCATTTGCCATGAATAAATGTTTTAGTTTTAGTCAGTCTGAATCTAAGCACTATAATTTTACGTCAATTTCTTGTATTTAAATTGTGTATCACTCTTATAACGTTAATGACCTATATTTTTGCGTACAACAATTATATTTTCGAATATATATAATGGTGGAAGTGTTAGAATACCAGTCTCTTTAAAAACTTCTGGAAGCGATTCACGCGAGCCCATATTGTAAACCTTTTGAGTTGCAGCCCTTAATGTTAAATCTATCAATTGTTAGCAACAGTTAGTCCTACTAAATGCTAATTTAGTTTAATTGCATAAATAAATATTATAATCTGTAAAATATACTTATTAATTAGAATAACTTAATGGACTGACTAATATCAAAGTACTTAGTAGTAGTTGCTAGTCAACTAAAGTACTTGGTCGTCGGCAATCAAGTCCGTTTCCGCTTCCGATACCTATACTAGAAATTTAGGATAAAAAGGAGAGGAATCTCTCTGTAGACAATCAGTGCACAGTTTAGTCAGTAAGTCTTTATTAAATTACCTCTAAAGCTCTTGATGTTTTGCTATCAATAATATGATAAAGTAGATTATATAAAATATGTTGTGTGCGATGTTGAGCAAGGAAGCTCACACAATGATTTGATTTGAAGTCTGCTTTTGTGTTTACACGTAAATATACTCGTTATTTAAGTACGAGGGTGAAACATTTCCAACTGGCTTCATAAATAACTTTTCGACTCCGGCGAACGTTGTCAAGCTTTTATCAGATTAATGTAATAACGAATGGAGCCATCATTAAAACGAATATTTCTGCTATCATGAGATATTGTGTTGTTCGGTTGTTTGTTCATAGCACTTAAGTGTAACGTTACGAGTTGAATTGCGAACAGTAAAACAGCCATAAAAGTGGTCTGGCTGGTTCTGATATAAAGTCGAGAAAAATATATATCTACCCGCGGCGTTTTTACTATCTGTGCTCGCTATGCTGTATATAGTATCACAAATCGAGCTTTCAAGGGCTGCCAACTCGTCTAAAATTGTTAGAAAAAATAAATTAATATCTAATGGCTAAGACTACGATTGTTCGAACGATTTTATGCTCAAGGGTTCGCACCATTGAGTTTTTTGATAGAGAAGGTATAATGGTGATAATTTAGTCGAAGAACAAGTATATTGACCAGTATAAAACAAAAACAAGTATTGATTTCAAACTGAATGCAACAGTTAAAGCTATTACGCGCGCCCTACTTTTACTGCCGAACTATCGTACTAATATTACGAATTAAATAGAATGAATCAAAACATAACTTTCCAATAAAAAAAAGAATAATCGAAATCGGTTCACCCAGTCGAAATTTTGAGGTGAACAAATATAACTAAAGATACAGTCGAATTAAAAATCTCTTTCTTTTTTTTTGAAGTCAGTTGAAAAGCGACGCAACGTTACGAAGTGTCTAAAATATAAGATTTGGTGTTACAATATGTCAAATATTACATTTTATAAGAAAATCCTTTAAGAGGGATTCCAACCATAAAATCCATAACGTGACGTGATGTTAAAAAATATACAAATAAAAACGATCTATTTACGTCGTAACGTCAGTCATAATATTTACTCCACAAATTCTTATTATATTATTTTGTTCTGTTTCTCTCTTATTTATATTTCTCTTTTTTTTCATTAAATTAAATAACTATAACAAAACTCTTTATTAAATGATGGCGAATGTGCAACGCCTAGAAAAACAACGGCGGTTTTTATAGCGTCTAGAAATACTTTTTTTATTTTGTAAACATTGTTCGATAATAAATTTAAAAAAGCAGTGTCAGCGAGCTGCCCAAAAGAGGTTCGAAAACGATTCGATTCCAAAAAATTAACGACAAAATCAATCGTAAAATCGATCACATAACAAACCAAAATCAAATCAGAATCATGATACAGTCGTAGGAGCGTCAAAGAATGCACCCGTTGGTAAGAAACGGTCGATCATAAGCGGTCGCTCCGGTTCGACAATCGCGGTAATCGGATCACGATAGCGTCGTTTCGTTTTTTTTCCCCTCGTACTCACATCGGAACGAGATAAAAATAGTACGAGTTCCTTAACACCGGTGGTTAAATAATTGAGTTTTTCTTTTTGTCTCGCAACGGCGCGAGCGCATCGTGTCGTGCGACATCGACTTTTGTTTCTTTATTTTTTTCCACTGTCAATTGCCAGTACCGTTACCGATTTCCTTGGTTAACCTTGTTAACGCCAGTGAGCGTGGATTACTTTCGTTCGAGTCTCCAATAGAAATAACTGGAGCAAGTTCATTATTACAATGCTAAGCAGGTTCTCCAATTATACAATACAAGAAGGGATTCGTGATCCCATCAGAAGACGTATTACATAATTTATATCCGGTATACCTGGCCGGAGAGACGTTATACGAATTATTAAAATTCGAACGCCATTCGAATCCCACCGCGTTTGTTTACGAGGATGTTTACAATCGATAAAAATAAGCAATAAACGGCCGACCGTTAAGGGGAAATAAAGATACGATATTACAGTAGCAATAAGTTTGCTTTATCGATGTTCATAATAAACTTTGTAACAATAAATTCGAAAGCGGCCCCTTTCTTGCGATGATTAAAGTTATACTTAAAAATATTTTTAATTAATTATAATATAGCTTTAATGACAATAGCTACAGTTTACGTTTAGATCAAAAAAATTCTTAATTATTTTTAATAAGAATGGGGTTAACAGAATTATCTATTTTCAATCACCGTTTTTCCAAATGTAGAGTAAATCCGTAACACTTTTTCACTTGTAAAATCGACTACTATTAATAAATACAAATGTATTTATAAGATATATAAAAGTACTCAGTTTGACGCATTCTTCACAAATCCAAAATTGAAAGGTTAAATTTTAAAGAATATTCCACACATAATACCAAATTCAAATTAGGAAAATGTGTGATTTTCATTTGTTTTTCGTGCTGTCAAGATGAGTGAATATAGCGAATAAATTCGATACATTTTAAAATTTTACTACAAGTAAAATGCAATACAAAACCGCAAAAAAAATTGTTTATGGACCTAGTGTAGTGTCATTTTAATGTTAAAGATGCACGTCGCTCTTTTTCAAAATGGATCCCATTTTTGAAAAAGTGGAGCAAGATCAGTTACAACGTAGCTGAAGAACTACATGCATGCATCAAACTGCAATACATCCTCCGTATAGTCCTGCACCTTCAAATTTCTCTGGTCTCTTCAGAATTCTTTAGGCAGTGTCAGGTTAACATCACGAGAGGACTGCCAAAACCACTTGTCCCGGTATTTTGATCAGAAGTCCCAAAATTTTTATAGCAATGGGATCATGTCCCTACCTATAAGCCGGCAAAAAGTTATCAAACTAAATTGTACCTATATACTTTAATTAGTTTTGAATTTTCTTAAAAAATGCGAAAAAACTTTTTCCCCAACCCTTTATTTATTTGTTATCGAATCACCTAGCGCCTTTTGTAAATATTGGACAAGTCCTAACAGAATGTAAACGAACGAAGCGCCAACAGACGTAATTTAGATTCAGCAAACACACACGTACCGATTGGGATTTTTGAAGCATTTCGATATGTGTTCCAAATTTGAATATTTCACCCTGCTTCAACGTTACTCGATTTAGTGTAATAAAATTTCGTTCCGAGCGAGACGACGTATTTTTGTAGAATGAAATATTTCATTCCCGCTTTCGTAAGAATAGATATTGCTCTTTTATATTCTTGTTGAACTTCGTTAAAATAATTAGACTTTTTTAACTGACATCGTTTCGACCTTTCGAACTCTAATTTGATTGTGAGTTGAATGGATTGTCCTAATTGTATTTTCCGGTACACGGTTGTCAATAGAAGTTCTTTTTTTATTTAGTAAAGTTGTTCTACAAACTACATGTATATACAAATAACATAATATACGGTGCATATACCAAAATAACAATTTCTGGCTTCCGGCAAATCTCTAGAACGGCTGATGATATAAGGGATAACTTCTTCTTCATGTGCCTCTCCATCACTGAAGGTCGGCAGTCAGTCTTCTAAATTTCTCCTTATCCATGGCTAAGCAGGATAGTGCTTCGAATGTTTTTATTCCTGTCCATTCCCTGATGTTCCTTAGCCATGAATTTTTCCTTCTTCCCACCCCTCTTTTTTAAGGGGTAACTTAGGCTACTTTTATTTTAGAAAAGTATTCATTACAGATCAAAAGCTTGTCCTATACCAAGTTTATAAAAATAAATCAATAGAAAAAATTTAACGTCGTTCAGCCATTGAACAACATATATATTTAAAACAATGAGTTAGTAAAACGCAGATGTTATGCACGTAGGTCTGAATGAAATAATAATGAAAACACGTAGAGGTTTTGTAATGGCGCGTCGGTTAGAGCAAAAAGTCCGGAGCAAGTTTACTGCCGACTCCCGGCGAGCGGAGCTTCGACGGAGAAATACCTCTGGGCCATTGCACATGTCGTTAATAATGAATGATATTTATGTACCGTCAGGTTTTTGTTGCGTTTGTGGTACGCGGCGTTCCGAGCTTTCGCAAATTTCTCATGCATTAGTATCACCGAAATGACATACTAGAGACCTGACCTCTTTCACTTATGCATATTCATCCTTACTTGTTAGCTTTATAGTCGAAATTCAGAAAGGATTATGGTTAAATAATGCTTTTTCGTTGTCTTATCAGACGGTGGTCACGACGATTTTGTATCCAAATCATTGTTTTTCGAAAACTGTAAATATCCAACCGTGAGATCTTAATTCGAATGTTTAGCCCCACACACTTCATTTCTAAACATGTGGTAAGGCACGACAATTGATATTACCGTGAGGAGTCTAGTTACACAATAAAACTTTCAGAAGTCGTGACCCAGACAACCATCGCAGGAACAAACTTACAAACTAGTAATAAAGAGCGAACACTAAAGTTATATTACATCATCAAGATGCTTTCGTAAGGAGCTGAGCTCGCATGTCTACTCGTTCGCGAGAGCAATAGCAGTGATAGCCTAGTGGCTAAGTGGTTCAACTTACGACCTGATGATCGCAGGTTCGAATCCCAGTGAGCTAGTGATTAAAGTTTTCCGTTTTTTTAAGTAAAAAAAAACATGCCAAAAATTTTGAAATTAATTTCAAAGCCATGGTCTTTTTTTGTTGACGGGGAGGAAATCTTCACAAAGATACCCCGCCTTCTGGGGGGAAGGCGGCGGTTATGTGGGGTTCTTACCCACTAAAACCTCCCCGGTGGCCCTTTCCTCGGTTCATGACGAGGGGCTCCGGGATCTCACGTGGAACGCACCGGAGCCCCTCTGCACTGTGCTCAAGGCGAGCACGTCCCGGGGGGAGGTTACTCCCTCCCCCCCCTGTGCCCTCGCAGCGCAAGGCGACACGGGCCAGCCGGATGTCGCCTTCTTCCCGAGTCCACTTTGGTGGACGACGCAGGCCCCCCACCCTTGACGCCCAGTGAACCCGAGGCCCCTTTTAGTCGCTTTGTACGACAGGCAGGGGATAGGCCATGGTCTCGTCTAAGCTGTCTGGGTGGTCGCCTCAAGTTGTACTTGTAAGTTGTTGTTGTGTTGTTAAAGTCGCCTAAGGTACCACTTATTACATCTGCCAGTAATTTTATTACTTAATAAATTTAAAAACGGTCATTTTATTAAAATTCGAACTTCATTTTGAATGAGGAATAATTAATCGTTATTAAATCTTTCTCAATCTGTTCCGATATCAAATATTTTCATTTGCTTCAATTTTCGTTATTTACTCGTTTACTTGAAGCCCCCGGGGACGGCCGTGGAGAAATAATGTTTACTTGACTTGTAGTTGGAAACGACGGGCTTCTTTATTATTTGTTAGCAAATGCTTGAATTTATTGAGTGAAGTATTTTTGCAATTCGTTATTCGCCGCTTGATAAAATACATTTCAATTTAACAAGAGCGATTCCATGAGAATAATTTTAATTTATAATAATCTTTGATAAAAGTGTGACTTTGAATGTAAGAAATTATGCTTTGGTTGTTTGAGCATATTAAATAATGTAAGAGTTACAAGAAATGAAAGAAAATTATGTTGCGATAGACTAGATTTTTCTTTATTTTATTTAAACAATTTTACATAATTAAATATTTATTTGAACTCTCACCATATATTATATACCAGATATATTGATTTCTCTCCGATTGTCACCTTTACACGATTACTCGTCAGGTCAATCTGGAGATTCCCTGAAAGTTTTATTGAAATCGATCCAGCTCCGTTTCGGAGTCTATACGGATCAAACCCACACACATTCTCTTTTATATACATATATATGTACACACACACACACACACACACACACACATATATATATATATATATATATATATATATATATATATATATATATATATATATATATATATATATATATATATATATATATATATATAGAGTGTAGTATTTAATAACTTTTCATGTAAATTTATCATCATCGTTAAAGCCGTAGGGCTTCCACTGCTGGGCAAAGGCCAAACCAAACGATTTACAATAGGCACGGTTACAAGCAGCTTGCATCCAGCGTCTTTCTGCGGGTGAAGTCATCAGGCCACCTTGTCGGTGGATGTCCTTTTTTACTTGGGGAAATGCCTAACATTTACGCGTCCGGCTCTGGCGAAAAGCGCACAGCGATGCTATGTTAATTAATCTTATTCTATAGGACGGCCGACTTCGTAGTAGCAAATCCTGGCCTGCATTTAATTTTAAGAATAATTCATATTGTGCGAGTCCAGCGCACACGCACTTAAGATTACACCATGATGCACAAGACCAAAGACGCATATAACTAAAGTTCCGGAAGTAACAAAATTGTTAGTTACAATTTTATGTGTTTATTTATTACGTGGCCAGCTGCACAATATGTTATTTTCATATAAATGCATACTGCAAAAATGTACTAACCGTGCATTACGTCGTATAATGTAAGGAGTTACATGAACCGAAACGCTACGGATCGTTTAACTTAAGTACCATAATATGCAATTGCTTATTCGTTCAGTTACATCTAACGGCGATTTGCATCTGCTAAATATTTAAATCCATAGATAATTAAATAGACTCGGGTAATAGTTAACCCACTTATTACTAAAACTTTGTTTTGGCTTTTATTTCTATAAGTTCTATACTTTACCACGATCCTCGGCCACTCTCATCCAACTTCTGCCTGTCGTCCTGCGAAGTTTGCCCAACGGTTATCTGTTCTACGGCTAATATGGCCGACCCATTGCCACTTCAATTTGCTAATCCGGTGGGCTATGTCGATCATCTTAGTTCTCTGTCGGATCACCTCATTCCGGATTCGATCTTTCAGAAAGACTCTCGGAGTTTCATAGCCCTTTCCATAGCTAGTTGAGCGACTTTTAGCAAATGGACCAGCTTAACCGTGAGTGTACACGTTTCGGCTCTACAAGTCAAGACGAGAGGCACTGATGGAACACCTTGGTCTTTAGACATTGTGGAATTGAGGACGAAAAAACTAGATGTAGTTTTCTGAAAGCTGCCCACAGCTGACTGCGTCTATACGCAGTTAATTATACATGCGTTATTGTTAATACATATAGTCCGTGGAATGCCCTTCCTAATTCTGTTCGATTTGCTGATTGTCTGCTTTTAGAAAGCTGTTAACGCTTCAATACCAATATCATCAGAGCTATGATATATATTAGTGTAAATATACTATTTAAAACTTATTTTTGTACGTATATTTGTATAGATCATTAATTATATGAATACATTTTTATAATATTTGTTCTAAATACCATCTTCCGGTTTTGATCATATAGTATTTCTTGTCCATACACAGGTTGCCTGGAAGAGATCGCTGTTGGCGATAAGGTCCCATTGTAATAGGAATTGTTAATGTACCGTAATTTTGTAAATCTTTGTGTTTAATTTTGGCGTACAATAGTTATATCTTACTATAGTTATGAAATATAATTGGGCTCTAAATGGATGACTAGTCGTGGGAACTTCATTCCGGTCCATTCATTATGACACCCATTACCGGCTGACACGGTTTTGTGTGAAACACTAACTGTTATTCGATTAATTAATTCAACTTGTCCATGACCTCGATCCCATGCGTCATTGAGATAAAGTAAGATTTCGTATAATTATTTTAGAATAACCGTTACTATGTTTTGTTTGCGTATATCTCGAATTTTGAAAATAGAATGTGCTTTTTTTGGAGCCGTAGCTTTGATGTTGCGTTTGAAATTATCCAAATTCAATTCAAATTTGAATTGAATTTTTTTTAAAGAAAGCGAGCAATATTTCTTTTTTTTTCAGAAATATAACTAACAATCTTGTTAACCATTCCAACTAAGCTTACGCTTGTTCTAGGACATGGTTCACGGCAATAGTCTATTGGTGGATTCGAACCCACGACCTTACGATTCGCAGGCTGTACCCTAAACCTTTAGGCTATTGATGCTTTATTTTAACGATATTATGTTAAAGATTTTTTTTAGAAAACATCCTACCAAATTTTTAAATAAATATAATAAAGTCTATATGTAACTTTTTTTATTAAAACGTGAAATGAAAAACAGCGTTTCTTTATTATATTTAGACAAAAAACAATTAATGTCTTTATGTATTTATTTTTATTAATGTCCAACTATTTCTATTGTGTACTTGATAATTGAGACATTTAAATTTAAAAAAATTAAAAAATACAAAAACAAAAGAATAAATTTAAGTAGAGAGATTTCATATCTTTTACATCAATATTACTTAACCGTTCCTCTAAGCATAAGCGTGTGCAAGATAGTTCACGGCAATAGTCAAATGGTGGGTTCGAACCCATGACCTTACAATTAGCAGACCGTACCTTAAGCCATTAGGCTTATTTTTTGCCGCTTTTTATAAACAGACCTACGAGAGATGTGCCAGTATCGTGAAAAATGTCATTTAAAAAATAAGCTCTCACATCCTATGTACTCTAGCGGTGTAGACAGAGATAGCGTCCGATGTCCACTTTTCGGAACGCTTATTAGGTCCTATATGTGACAGGTGCTGCGTCAATTGCTATAGATTGGACACAAATTTTTACCAATAATTAAGCAAAGCTCAGATTCAACACACGACCGACTAGCGTATCATAGCTTGTTTGTTTAAAATAAATAATTAAGTGGAAATTCACATCACTGACTTAATAATATAAAAGATTACACCAATGATAACCGATAAGCGTATCTGTTATAAAACGATAGCACGTCGGAATCGATTGAAAATTGGAAACCTTTTTCAATCCCCGCCCCAGGCGTTATTGAAAGTCACGACCTCGGCTCCAGTGGGTCGGTGAGTTAGTGGCGAGTTTGAAATTTGTATTTCCAATGTTAATGTTTAGGTAAATATAAAAGTTAAAGTCTCAGCATTTATATATGAACCACTGCTGGGCACAGGCCTTCTCTGTAAAGAGAGTATAAGGGCCGCCACCCGGTTCTAGTGCGGATTGGCATTCTTCCCGTGTGCAAGAATTTTTTTTCTAGTACATGTAGGTTTCCTCACGATGTTTTCCTTCACCGCCGAGCACGTGGTATCAGCACATAAAATTGCAACAACAAATTTATAGGTGCCGGCACCGGGGATTAAACTCGGGTTGCTAGCGTACTACGCAACTTGAGGCGACCGCCCGGACACTGAGCCCCCACGACTCTAATGTATATATAAATTCAGAGTACAATACAGGACATAGTGGTAGTATTTTCAACCGACTTCAAAAGAGGAAGAGGTTCTTAATTAGCCTGTATGTTTTTTTTATTCTGATGATTATTTTTTTAAAAAATACAAGAAAAAACGTAAAGCAACACTTAAAAACATTTTGATATCACTGACCTCAATTTAAATAAGCTATATAAACCATTATAGTAGAGGTGGGCTAGCCTTAACTTATTCAGTTGTTCATGTGACTGTTTTTATTATTTAAAAAAAAAGAAAGCTTTTATTAAATTTCTTTTTTTTTCATTCCTAATACTATTGTTAACCATTCCAACTAAGCTTAAGCTTGTGCTAGGTAGATGGTTCACGTCAATAGTCGAATGGTGGATTCGAACCCACGACCTTCGAATCATTCGAACCATTAGGCTATTGATGCTTCTGTGTGTGTTTATAAGTAAATAGTCATAATAAAACTGTGTAATACCGACAAAGACGGGCGGTTTTTATGAAAGCGGCCTCAAATTAACAATACTTCGGTTTAATTCTATACAGGTCCCCGGAGCTTGGCTAGAGTGTAATGGTTAATATCACTGTACCCCCTTTCTCGTGCAAAGAAGGCAGTTAATTATGAATGTGGGTGGGGTGTATAATTTCACAGCTTCAGCTCGGAGTTTCATTCGTACAGTCCTCTTGTTACGTACCTCAAGGGTCACGAGTAGATTTTGTTGGGGTCGTTTTTATTTGGGTTAACAACACGTGTTTATTTTTTATTGTAGTTTCTTAACGTGTATATATGTTAAGTAAACAATATTATTCATGGGGCAACATTCAGTTTAATAGCAATACTAGCGCTACGTCTACGACTAGTTATACCTTTGTCTATGGCTTGGTCTATGGTCGGGAGTGGCATCGTGACGACACCGAATCGTGAATAGCTCGTCTCAGCTGTTCAAGTAGTTAAATCCTTCGTAGTTCGTCTGTGGTGAAGCCGTACTGCTGAAGTGCGTTAGTTATCATCTTAATTGAGCTACCACGGCTCTAAAATATGGGTTTTATTTATTACTGAATAAAGCTCCGCGAAATCAAACATTTAGTTCAAATATAACCGTCGTTTAACGTACACAGCTGATCGATTAGATTAACAAAAGGATCGCGATCAGAATCAGCAAGTGTTAAGGGAGTTGTTTTCTAATATGATAGTAGCCATACACAACTTCGGTCACGTATGACTGTTCGGATACTTACAAAAAATCAATAAAGGAAAAATGTGGTCTGAAGTTGTTGCGACTAGAATACAGAACGGTATATATGCCTTCTACGGCTGAAGAATTGATAGCAAGTAAGATGTGGGAGACCCTGTGTTATTTATCGGTTTTTGTGTTAATATATTACGCATAAACACAAAAACTAACTTCGAAATCAAGTCATTGATGGATTTAACATTAAAGGCTACCACGTTCGGACGGTCTCTTTTAATACTAATATAGTTTTCGAGTAAACCATTCATCAGAACTGCACCACATTGAGACAGCATTTCAAATAAAAAAGAATAATCAAAATCGGGTACACCCAGTCGAAAGTTCTGACGTAATAAAGTTAAAAAAATAGAGTCGAATCGGGTAGGTACTTTTTGAAGTCGGTTAAAAAATCCACATTGACAACGATAAGGAAGACAGATGTTGTTGAAGCTATAAAAGCAGAAAAAATCATCGTGACATTTATTAGTATATATATCTGGAGGTTAATTATAATATAATCTTACTCGTGAGCAAAAATAAATGGTCGGAATAAAGGGTCGGTTAAGAAAGTTTGAATATCTCGGAAGATAAAGACGCTAACTAAAATAATTATAAAATGATTGACAATTAAATATCCTTACAATAAAATAAAATATTTGTATTAATTTATTAATATTTCATTAATAAACATAAACTTAAACGAAAAATGATAACTTACGTAAACTTGAATAATTCAGTATTTTTATTTAAATTTTAATAGTAAGTGTCGCCTATGTTAAGTAGTATTTTATTTTTTGCCGGGACCGGCCGGTCGTTGGGGTGTCCTGTCGCTGACAGATCCGGGGCACCCCGCTCATAACGGCTGATGGCATTCGCGGAAGGTTTAGTGGGTAGAGGCTGCCCAGGCCGAGTCCCACACATCCCTCCGGGCCCACCCAGGGTACCGGAGGATGGTCTATAAAAAGATTCCCCCGCGTGAATAAAAAAAAAAGTAGTATTTTATTTAATTTTCTTCAGAGATATTCAAACTTTCTTAGCCGACCCTTTATTTTCGCTCACGGCTATAGATTATCAACCAGTTAGTACTGTATTACTAATTGCTCATTAGAGCGTCTGTATCCGTAGCCTTATGAACCTGCATCTGACTGAAGGACCACACTCAGCGTTTAACGACCCGGCTTCACGGCGAGGTGGTAACAAGCCACGATTCTCTTGCCTTATGAATACGCCTTAACGTTTACGACTTCGATGTTTTACGCGCCGATAACAATACTTTGTCGTTTTAACGTCGGCGTGTTAGTGTGGCGTGAATTGCTTCATGGTATTTACCCGCTTATGTATTTACCGGTTCTAAGTTTAAGTATGTGATTATTATGACTTCTTTGTTAAATTTAACCTTTGAGACTTTGGGATGTGTTGTAAATTAGCTCGTTAATGATATAATATATATATGTCTCTCATCTTATTTGGGATAGAAGGTATTTTTTTTCTAATTTTAAAGCAAATGGTTAAGTCGTAATCCCACGTGATATTAACTGTAAATCGGGATACACAATAGGAAACATAGACAATATGTTGAACGGTTTGTTCTTCTTCGTTCATGCCGTGTGGTGATCTAAAGGTCCTTTAGTATGGACTTGTAGGTTCTCGTGACAGCCTACGATATGTACATATATATAGACCAGATTGGTGACATGTTGAAGAAGGGTAGCGTAGGAACTGTTACGTATAATTCAGTCAATAGCCTAATGGTTTAGGGCACGATTTGCGAATCGTAAGGTCGTAGGTTCGAATCCACCATTCGACTATTGACGTGAACAATCTACTAGCACAAGCTTAAGCTTAAGAAAAAAAAAACATGAAATATGGTTAGCATTCTTTTAAAAAAAAAACTTACCCACAGGACAAGGGCCACGCGGTGAAAGCGGCTATTGACTGGCAGACTTCACATGTCACAGACATGTAGGTTTCCTCACGATGTTTTCCTTCACCGCCGAGCGCGTGGTAAATCAGCACATAAAATTGTAATAGCAAATTTATTGGCACCGGGGATCGATCTCTGGTTGCTGGCGTACTTGAGCGCGTACTACAACTTGAGCCAACCGCCCGGATACTGAGCTATCACGGCTATAATTTAAACGTATTTAGTTAAGGTAAATAGCCGATAATAAGTGTTTAATTTTGATAGTTCGCTAAACACGTTTAGCGGCCTTTACAAATAGACTGTCGCAGGAGCTAGTTAAAACAAAAAATATTTGCGTTAAAATATTTTTAATTTAGCTGTAACTGTAATATTTATTATCATTATTAAAACGTTAAAAGCAGCCCGCTTAACTGGATCTCGTGAAATGAAAATAACTGTGGTATTTTTTGAGTAGGTTAAGTGGCGGACTCCAGATTTTTTGCCGAGACAGAGCTTCTATTTAAATAATTGCTTACCCCGCTCACGTTTTAGAGTTTACTCTAAAATTACACAATATTTTAATGTTGTTTCTCTTGCGTTATATTATATCTTTCGAGCATTGTCGTTGGATTAATTTAAGAAGGAGTTGATAAAATTACGTCGTGTATCAACAAAAGGAGACATGTATATATATAGGGTTATTGGCAGTTAAGGGTCCAGGGTATCCTTAAGATCCGCCTCCAGCACCACATCTCGGATACATCGATCCTTTGCCTCTCTCTGGCTGGGATACTTCTGTATGGAGTGGAAACGTGGACAATCCCAGCGGTGCTGGAGGCGGATGTTAAGATACCCTGGACAGAGAAACGCACCAATACATCGATCCTAAGCCAATTACAAATTAAGACTGGTTTGTTTAATATATACCGACAACGAATCTTGGCGTATTTTGGACACATAACTTGCAGAGGCGACGAAAGTCTAGAAAAACTGACCGTAGTTGGGAGCACCGCAGGTAAAAGATCTCGCAGCCGTTCATCAACAAGGTGGTCAAATTTTACTCTGTCATAAGAGACGCGCTGGACAGAAGCCGTTGGTGGCAGATCATCCGCTCCTGCGCAACCCTGATGGTGACCACGATACTCGGATATGAGGGACCGGCACTAGAGAGAGAAATTGGTAGTTCGACGTATATCCGTTAGGAAATGATAGGATACTAGTTAATTGCGATAATTTTAACCCATGCATTGCTGAGTGAACCATTATTGAGTTATCATGTTTCTTAGCTTTTTCGAAATAAATCAGAAATGGAGTTTTTGCATAATGCAAATCGGGGTTAAAACAAAAATCGAAAGTAGAATTACCAATAAACTTGTATATAAATAGACATGATAAGGCATATAACATGAATGAATAAGTAATAATATGAATAAAGTAAGCCTCTCTTCTTACTCACTTCTCTACACTCCACTCGATACTTTATACATGTCAACCTTACAGCATAGCCAGTATCACGGCATGGCCCGTCAGTAGTGTGGATTGATAGACATTTTATGTCTTAGAAATCTTAGAGATGTCGGTTTCCTAATCGACAAACACTAGAGGTTAAGTTTACTGTATATACGTAGCTTAAACCGCTTAGTATTAATTAATTACTAAAATAGTTATAAACTATATTACATGGCGTATTTCGGACACACAATGCGCAGAGGCGACGAAAGTCTGGATAAACTGATCGTAGTTGGGAACACCGCAGGAAAAAGATCTCGCGGCCGTTCACCAACAAGGTGGTCCGATCAAGTAAAAGACTCGTCGTCCTCCATTATTTTACAGTGCTGTAAGAGACGCACTGGACAGAAGCCGGTGGAAGCAAATCATCCGCTCCAGGTGCAACCCTGACGGTGATCACGATCCTCAGACATGAGGGACCGACACTAGAGAGAGATATTACATAATAATATTTTCTGTATAAAAAATTATGAAATATTTATCCGTCTGTAAGAAAAGTTAATCCGTTTATAAAGACCTTTCGCTCGACACAGTAAGGTAGTTGAAATTATTATCCTTATTAAAACATTAAAATGCTTGTTTAAGTTGAGCTTGGAGGAAGAAATATGGGGTAAGTGGGGAGACTGGATTTTCTACATTGCCGTACATTACTTTCATATACTTTGTTGAATTTTCTTCTATAACAAATACATAGCGCGTTCTTTTGTTTTAAAAGAAATCTGCCTGATTGCGTATTCTAATTAATTTATTATGTTATACAAAGCAGACACAGACAAGATAAAATGTCATAAAAAAATAGGCGTTCGGAAAAAGAAAACAGGTAGAGCTTTGTTATTTTATTCTTATAAAAACATAAACAATAATTCCAATTCTCAATTCAATTCTTTATTATGTTAATAACATTCTTAATTATTAAATAACGAAATTATAATAACAGTAATACTAATTACAATTTTTATATGCTATGAGTATTAATACAAATTATATTTATTATCTGTTGTTATAGTATTTGAAAGTCTACGGGAAAGAACTCGAGATATAACATATATTTTCTTTCAACATAACGTTAAAATAAAAAATGGAAAGAAAACGAGAATACTTTATTTCGATACGGAAAGAATGAACTAACAGAATTATTTATTACAACAGTAAAATGTGTAATGAGACATCAGTTTTTCCACTTGAATATTTCCACGTTAATCTTGATGTAGACTTTCAACAAAGAAACAACAGCAAAACAAATTTACAAGTCAAATGCTCGCACCAAGTTTATCTTTGGATTGTTTGCGGACTGCGATTACATGCCCGGGCTCTATAATTATTTGGTTTTACGTGATTGTTTTGTAAAAGCTACTATTACCTAAGTTACGTTTCAGGATATCGATCCATTCTTCATTTCATTTTCTTCATTCATACCTTTTCGTAATGAAACACATTTAATACTAATGAAAATGACTACTGATCATTACTGGAATTAAATTATGACCAAACAGAAGCTTTTCAATTTAAAATGTGATTATGTGATATAACAGTAATCATTTATTTATTTACCGTATATCACCCGTGCGAGACGTTGCAGCATTTGTTCACATAAACACAGTCAAGACTGAGTGATCTTACTCAGGGTGCTGTTGGAGCTGGTCCGCATTCTGTGCACCAGAGATGCACACCTCTTGCGCATGTTCGCAAAAAAGCATGCCACTTGTGCACGAACATCCCCAATGCACTACAGAAACGGGACAGCCCCAGCAAAACCCTAAACGCGGTGTTAAATTGTTGTTTATATAGTTAGAAGATACCATATTTAACAATTCTCTTTTCTAGTATAGTTTTTCAAATAGTAATTTAGAGACAAAGCTTAATGGTTTATATTCTTATTATTGTAAGTCCGCAAGTTCGAGTTCACCAATAAGCTTTTGACGTAAATTCTCCTATATTAACCACCAAATTCAAATATTTAACAAAATTCCAGTTTATTTCATTTTTTTTAACGTTATACGCATATCTCTTAGGTCGCTTAGCCTGAACCTCTATCGTTAGTAACTCGACACAAGGATCCCCCTGGTGAGGGGTAGCCTCGGCTTGGACGGTTACTATGTTACGCGTAAGTATTTCGATCTGAGGGCGCCCGAGAAGGCCGAACCACGAATCGGTCGGTTGCTATTTCACGGATAATGTAAGGGACATTCAAAAGCTAAACTAACTGTGAGTGCCACTTCGGGAGTCAAAATTCCAATTTAACATTCCAAGTATCGAGATTTCTTTTTGTCAATTTGGATTGAAATATGTAACTAACGAAAAGAGAGTCAACTTGTAGCCATATTCCGGTCAATAATTCCAATTAGGAAATTGCATTATATATAGCAATAGGACCGCTTGCGAAATATCCAATGGCATAATATTGTATTGCAACTGTTTGACGATGTATTGTACTCGAGTATTTTTATTGTCTGCTACATTTGGATGCAAGCGAAGTGCCTATATTGGTTTTGTACGATCAATGCTCAAGTTATCAGATTTACTGGCGCTTTTGTTCGTTTTCTGTATAGAAATCTGATGCAATTCGGCACAAAAGTAAGTACATCCGAATAATGTAACCGTCCTTACGAAACATACTTAATGATCAGTAGGAAAAAGAGCGCGCTAATGACACTGTCTACCGATTTGAATAATTCAAATAGCCCACTTGAAATGAAGGAACGTATTAGTAATTTTTATTAATTTATTTAATCTTTATTTTGCACATAGTAAAAGTGTACAAAAAGGCGGACTTGATGTCTATTTTAGGTTTGTGTAGAGTCAAAGTCACGGGTGCAACCTTAGAGGAAAAAAAAAGAAAAATAAGACAAATATAACTTTTTTTTTCTTTTTAAAAAAAAAAGAAAGCTCGTTATATTTCTTTTATTTTTTTTCAGTAATATTACTAACAATCTTGTTAACCATTCCAACCAAGCTTAAGCTTGTGCTAGGACGTGGTTCACGGTAATAGTCGAATGGTGCATTCGAACCCACGACCTTACGATTCGCAGGCCGTACCCTAAACCATTAGGCTATTGACGCTAATAATAAATAATAAACATAAGTACAAGCATACATAAACATACTATAGGGATAAATTAATAGCATAACCATAATTTTTATGAATAACAATAAATATATACATATAGAACTATATAGATCCATATATAGATGGTTATAGGGACAGAAAAAGGAAAATTTATAAATATTTTCAACTATATAAAATGTTAAGGAAACTAGAAAACTTAAATACAGTTTTTTTATACTTGCAGTCCTTTTCACTCTAATCTTGAAAATAACCGAAGTGTAATCGGAGGGAAAAACAGACGCGGACAAATTATTCCAGTCCTTTGATTTACGAACAATGAAAGACTAGCCACAACAAAAGGTTTCTTCCAGCTGTGTCTAGAAGTCGAGTTATTCAATCTGATATTTAGGTATCGCAAGAAAGAAACTCTCACTATGGACCTCACAAGTAAGCTCAAAGTCGAACAACGAGTTATGGAGAGTGCTTGGAGTATCTCTAAGAGATCATATCAGGAATGAGGAGATCCGGAGACGAATGAAAGTACATAGCTCGCCGGGTAAGCAAGTTGAACAGGCAATGGGCAGGGCACATAGCACGAAGAACAGATCGCCGAAAAGCGCAGCGTAGAACGTCCACCCGCAAGGTGGTCTAAAGACCTCATAAAGGCCGCAGGACGCGGCTGGATGCAAGCCGCTTACAACCGGTCCTTTTAGAAATCGTTGGGGGTGGCCTAGGTCCAGCAGTGGATGTTTTGCTTCTGAAATGATAATGATGAAGGAAGAAAGAAAGGAACTTTTCTCCTCCACACGTGTCTTACAAGAAAAATCTTTTGTCTTAGTGTTACAATATATGTCTCGTTTGTAAACTTTACGGTAAATAATAAGCATAAGAATGATACTAAAAGAACAAAAAGACACGGCTGCTATATCTCAAAGCGTATAAACCACTATCGCGGAATGATCGGCTGAGAACGGCTTGCCGGGACGTATAGAAGGAGCTATAAACGTTCCCGTAAACATATGTGCAGAGATACGCGGCCATAAACGTAATGTCAGTTTCACTGCTGCGAGGGTAGCGCTACACGGAATTTTTTGTTTCCTTTGTCTAGTATTGTTAATACAATCGTGAGCAAATGGTGATAAGATATTGGTAGGTTTCTGACAATCTAAGAATAGAGGGCCAGTCTGTGAAGTAACCGGTGCAAGCTTAGAGAAAAAAAGTAAATATAAAATTAAATAGAAAAGAAGTCTGTAATACTTATTCCGTATCATTAGTAGAAATGGTAAGAAGAGAGTAGAGTGATTGACGGAAATGGAACTCTTTATCAGTGAAAGGAAAGAGAAAAAAACGGAAAAAAGTGTGCAAAGAGGTGCGTTCGACGAAGGAGATCGTAGAGTACACAGTGATGTTACCATAAATAACCACAAATTCCGACTTAATCTTTTCATTCACAATTTATTTACATATGCTATTTAAATATATGCTAATGGTGATTAATAATGTTTTATACATGGATACAATCTAGAATATATGCATTTTGATGTAGTGAAATAAAATAAAATTCGGCAATTTCAACTGTGTATACATAATAGTCGTTATTATAATGTTTAAAAACTGGTATTTTGTAGACAAAATTCCAGTATTTAACATGGAACTTTCCTAAGTAAATAAATTATCTTTCACGACCGTGTTACCCCAATCAGGTAGTCAATGGAAAACATCGCTAGGTTTCTATGCAGCTTTTTTGAATTAAGTTTCAAAGTTGTGATCTTCCAAGCTCAAAATCGCACACAACATAGTTTAAATTATTTATTTTATCATATTATTGACAGATTTTAGCAAAACATCAAGAGTTGTAGAGGTAATTTAATAAAGACTTACTGACTTTGTTTCAGAGGTTCACTTGTATATGTATATATATTATATGGCTTTTCCTCCAGCATAACTCACTTATCCTAAACTGTGCACTGATCGTCTACAGAGAGAGTCCTCTCCTTTTTATCCTGAATTTCTAGTATAGGCATTTTTTCAAAAACGGAAGCGGAAACGGACTTGTTTGTCGACGACCGATAAAAGTATTTTAGTTGACTAGCAAATAAAGTACTTTTATATTAGTCAGTGCATTAACTTATTCTAATTCATAAGTATATTTTACAGATTATAATATTTATTTATGCATTAAAACTAAATTAGAATTTAGTAGGACTAACTGTCGCTAAGTATTTTAGTTAGCTGTTGCAAAAATGGCTAGGTGTAATCTGGGAAGTAGATATCCTAGCATGAACCAGCATGAATTAGTACTCCCCCATATCGCTCTATGAGTGAGGTGGCAATGCCTAACTCCTTATCAAAAGATTTATCTGCCGCAAATAAGTATATTTACGAGCAAATACAAAAACCACAAATCGAAAACGTTAAACGCTACGCGAAGACGTCTTTAGAGTTCCGAATTGTCGTAAGAATATTACGAAATATTTTATTAATCAAAACCTAACCAAACTTTAATTAAGCTACCCTTAAAGTACATCTTTTCCAATAAAAAACAAATCTTCGAAAACGGTTGGCATTCGATTTGTTGCGCACATACTTATCGTAAATTTAAGAGTTATATAGTTTTCTCATGGATACCAATTTCAGACTTGGACCAAATAAAAAAACCATTCAGACGAGTCTTTAAAACCTTCATAAAAGGTTCAGTTGTATTTTAGCCTAAAACTATCAGGCTATAGACGCGTCAAATACATTGTTCAATGGTCTCAATCCAATTATTTTTATTCCTACTTCTGAGCTTACCTATTTGATCTCTAAAGTTTAATGTAGAATGCAATTACTCTGTTATTATCTTCTTGAGATTGTAAGGAAACTTTATTAAGCGTGGCGAGCGCACTTTAGTCGTGAGCTCGTTTAATTTTCTGGTACGTTGAATTGTCTCGGGTTCATATTTAAAAGGAATATACATCTCACCATAAAGATGCCGCTGCTACGAATTATCTTCATCCAATCTCATTGCAAAAATATCTAATTTCATATAAATACATGTAACCAGAGATCACAACGCCCCACTTAGAAAGAAGCTTACACATATACTTCGGCTGTCAGTACCCCTTAAAAAAGTCACGTTTGTAGGTATATCGCCGATCTGGTTTCCAAGACCTTTTTTTGTTATAATTTTGATATAACTTAAGTTAATAGTAACGTTGTGTAGTAAAGTACTAGACAAGTTATGTCGGACTTCCACAGACTAAAACCCTTAAATGTTCCACCTTCGTCGCATTATGGCACCTCTACGACGGACCCTACCACTCACTTCGGTTTGCCTGGAAGAGATCGCTTATAGAGCCACTTGCCCACATTTAGGTTAAGTTGCTTACTGAAATTGATTGCAATAAAGTGTTTATCAATGATGATGATGAGTTCCAGGCCGATGTCATGGCGATTGTGTGTGTGTGTGGAAAGGCATTTTAATTACGACACTTCATTCAGATAGTAGGGCTTAGCTTTTCTGCCCTCTCGTGTGCTCTATGGTGGCTGGCGTACCCGAATTTGTTGCTAAAAGCACGAGAGCACTTCGCTCAGGTCAAGGTTCCACCAACATAATTATAGTGGATGGACACTAGTTTTATTTAGATCATTATATAGAAATCTATTAATATATAAAATTAACACGACAGATAACACCATACAAGTATGAGTTGTGATAACTATTACCGCATAGAATCATTATTAGTGAATAATGCCTTGAAAGTTATTTCAAATGCATTAACACTCGACTCTTTCTGCTTATAGTGTAGGAAAAAGTTAAAATAATTGCATGCGGTCTGGCTCCGATAGACGCATTACTACGCGAAGTGACCATAATTGGTTTGCGGTTTCCGTGATCCAATTTGGTTCACTCCAAAGGAGTGCCGCAGGAATATACCTCGAGAGAAATAATGGACCGCTCTGTTGCTTTTAAAATAACACCGACGATGCTTATTGTATACATGAATATGATTTGCTCGAATATGTTTGTAGCTCGGTGTATTAATTCATACCGTAATTGCGAAAATGCTTCAATTAAATTTTATCTTTGTGTTTGTTTCAAACTAGGAAATTTTATTGTACATATATATTGACGGTAGAATTATTTATTTTGATATATTTGTATTTGAATGCGCCGATGAGTTGGCGAAAAAAGCAGCCTTTACAAAAACGCAAAAACCACCAACAAAAAGCGGGGTTAAGGGTGAGGGGCTCCGGAATCTCCAGTGAAACGCACCGAAGCCCCTCTACACTGTGCTCTCGAAGAGCACGACCCGGAAGGGGGGAGGGGAGGGTAAATGCCTTCTCCCCTGTGCAAGTGCGGAGTGCAAGGCGATACGGGCCAGCCGATGTCGCCTTCCTCGTCAATCCGATGACCCGTTTGTCCCTTTTTCTCGCCTTGCGGCTTACCTTGTCAAGTCTTCTATTAGTAGTCTCGCTTAGCTTAGTATTTGTAAGCTCTACCTAACTCCCTGAGTGACGGGTGTTTGAGCATATGAAATGATGAACGTCTAATTTAGCTAATATTCACTGCAACACAACTAATTAATAATGAAGCATCCAGACGGAGCGCTCTCGGGCTATGCTCAAACTTGAATTAATACGTGCCTCGCACAGTATACAAGAATTAACATTTGTGTCTTATGTATGATGAACAATCAGTGTAACGAGGTAACCCTTCTTGTATAGCTTCCCTTACACTCGTAGAATATCAAATCTAGAACAATCAAAACGTCTAAAATATCAAATCGTTCCTTTGTAGTGGTAGAGAAAACGCACAGATTAAATATCATGATATGACAGAAACAACAGGTAAAACAAGACAAAAATAAACAAACAAAAGTAATTAAAATTGTCAAACATTAAAAGAACAAATTAAATATATTTGAAAATCCAACCATTCAGACGATTCTTTAAAACCTTCATAAAAGGTTCAGTTGTATTTTAGCCTAAAACTATCAGGCTATAGACGCGTCAAATACATTGTTCAATGGTCTCAATTCAATTATTTTATTCCTACTTCTGAGCTTCCTATTTGATCTCTAAAGTTTAATGTAGAATGCAATTACTCTGTTATTATCTTCTTGAGATTGTAAGGAAACTTTATTAAGCGTGGCGAGCGCACTTTAGTCGTGAGCTCGTTTAATTTTCTGGTACGTTGAATTGTCTCGGGTTCATATTTAAAAGGAAGATACATCTCACCATAAAGATGCCGCTGCTACGAATTATCTTCATCCAATCTCATTGCAAAAATATCTAATTTCATATAAATACATGTAACCAGAGATCACAACGCCCCACTTAGAAAGAAGCTTACACATATACTTCGGCTGTCAGTACCCTTAAAAAGTCACGTTTGTAGGTATATCGCCGATCTGGTTTCCAAGACCTTTTTTTGTTATAATTTTGATATAACTTAAGTTAATAGTAACGTTGTGTAGTAAAGTACTAGACAAGTTATGTCGGACTTCCACAGACTAAAACCCTTAAATGTTCCACCTTCGTCGCATGATGGCACCTCTACGACGGACCTTACCACTCAATTCGGTTTGCCTGGAAGAGATCGCTTATAGGGCCTATAGGGCCACTTCTGCCCATATTTAGGTTAAGTTGCTTACTGAAATTGATTGCAATAAAGTGTTTATCAATGATGATGATGAGTTCCAGGCCGATGTCATGGCGACTATGTGTGTGTGTGGAAAGGCATTTTAATTACGACACTTCATTCAGATAGTAGGGCTTAGCTTTTCTGCCCTCTCGTGTGCTCTATGGTGGCTGGCGTACCCGAATTTGTTGCTAAAAGCACGAGAGCACTTCGCTCAGGTCAAGGTTCCACCAACATAATTATAGTGGATGGACACTAGTTTTATTTAGATCATTATATAGAAATCTATTAATATATAAAATTAACACGACAGATAACACCATACAAGTATGAGTTGTGATAACTATTACCGCATAGAATCATTATTAGTGAATAATGCCTTGAAAGTTATTTCAAATGCATTAACACTCGACTCTTTCTGCTTATAGTGTAGGAAAAAGTTAAAATAATTGCATGCGGTCTGGCTCCGATAGACGCATTACTACGCGAAGTGACCATAATTGGTTTGCGGTTTCCGTGATCCAATTTGGTTCACTCCAAAGGAGTGCCGCAGGAATATACCTCGAGAGAAATAATGGACCGCTCTGTTGCTTTTAAAATAACACCGACGTTGCTTATTGTATACATGAATATGATTTGCTCGAATATGTTTGTAGCTCGGTGTATTAATTCATACCGTAATTGCGAAAATGCTTCAATTAAATTTGTGTTTGTTTCAAATTAGGAAATTTTATTGTGCATATATATTGACGGTAGAATTATTTATTTTGATATATTTGATTATTATTTAAATGCACCGATGAGTTGGTGAAAAAAGCAGCCTTTACAAAAACGCAAAAACCACCAACAAAAAGGCGGGGTTAGGGGTGAGGGGCTCCGGAATCTCCAGTGAAACGCACCGAAGCCCCTCTACACTGTGCTCTCGAAGAGCACGACCCGGAAGGGGGGAGGAGGGGAGGGTAAATGCCTTCTCCCCTGTGCCCTCGGAGTGCAAGGCGATACGGGCCAACCAATGTCGCCTTCTTCCCGGGTCCACGTCGGCGGACGACATAGGCCCCCACCCTCGTCAATCCGATGACCCGTTTGTCCCTTATTCTCGCCTTGCGGCTTACCTTGTCAAGTCTTCTATTAGTAGTCTCGCTTAGCTTAGTATTTGTAAGCTCTACCTAACTCCCTGAGTGACGGGTGTTTGAGCATATGAAATGATGAACGTCTAATTTAGCTAATATTCACTGCAACACAACTAATTAATAATGAAGCATCCAGACGGAGCGCTCTCGGGCTATGCTCAAACTTGAATTAATACGTGCCTCGCACAGTATACCAGAATCAACATTTGTGTCTTATGTATGATGAACAATCAGTGTAACGAGGTAACCCTTCTTGTATAGCTTCCCTTACACTCGTAGAATATCAAATCTAGAACAATCAAAACGTCTAAAATATGAAATAGTTCCTTTGTACTGGTAGAGAAAACGCACAGATTAAATATCATGATATGACAGAAACTACAGGTAAAATAAGACAAAAATAAACAATCAAAAGTAATTAAAATTGTCAAGCATTAAAAGAACAAATTAAATATATTTGAAAATCCGACCTTGCCGTGGTTCATAGTAACCGTCTTAGCCGAGGTTACCGCTCATCGGGAGGACCCTAGTGTCGGCTCTGGCCAATCTGCATAGTTTCGTCGAAAATTAAAAACATATTCCGTTTATTGGTGTGTAGAAATAAGTGTATTGTGTATGGCAGTGAATGTATGTGCAGTTTACAGTTCAGACTGCAATCAGTATAAGCGGCGGGGCCTTTGACGTAGATCGAGCGGTATTATCTCGGAGAGCGACACAATTTCCGGCGAAAATTCTACCATCTATAACGTTGTGGGATCTCACTGTTTATATCTGTGGCAAGTATATTTACGAGTGAAAACGAAAACCGACTTCAAAACACCTTTTGAATTATTTTTGAATCCCTACGATAATTCAAAAAGAAACGATTTTTGAATTATCGTAAGGATAATACGAAATTGAATTAATTAGAATCTAACCAAACCTTAATTAAACTACGAAATATATACTTTCCAATAGAAAATGAATCATCGAAATCGGTTGGCGTGATATTGAGTTATTCGTCCATTTGTCGCACACATACTTAAAGCAAATTTAACACATGTGGTTTTCTCATGCCATTGTCAGAATTAGACTAAATCGGATCACATTGACCCAGTCGAAAGTTTTGCGGTGATAAACATAAAGAAAAATACAAACGAATTGAGAAGCTGCTCTTTTGAAGTCGGTTGAAAAGAAAGAACTCTAAAGTTATACATATAACTTAACATATATATTTTATAATATCATATAGAATTGTATTAATTACCTATTATATTCTCTTTCCATGTATTTATTTTAATATTTCGTTGTTTGTTACCTTTTACACCTGCAATTACGATGCTACCAGACGGTTAAAATTACAGCAATTTTTTTAAACTCATTTCTTAAAATGCTAAACCATATTAATTACGCTACAGAGAAAATATATAAGACACTAGCGTACCCAGTCCGCTTATTTTATTTAAACTACAAATTTATCATCCTTAAAATATTTAATTTCTCTGGACTCTCACAATATATTAAATTATTCATTTCTCTCCGTATTCATTCTCTTCTCGAGGGGATGAAGATCATCATTACCTACACCCATGTCCATATCAGAAAATACAATATAATTCTTATTATTTATACAAAAAAAACAGGCTCAAGTTAATGATCGAAATAAAAGTACGACGTATGGCTTGTTTGACAGTTCAAAACGAGGAGTGCTCCGATTGTTTACTCGCCAGGTCAATCTGAAAATTCCCTGTAAGTTTCATTGAAATTGGTCCATCTGTTTCGGAGCCTATATGGAACATACCCACACACTTTCTCTTTTTTATATATAGAAGATTGGACCGATATAAAAACAAGTAACAAGAGAGAATTCGTTTTCTCATATAACGCGACGTGAGAAAGGAGTTAATCTCGACGCGTCGAGCTTTTGTTTCGAATGTAGGCCACATGGCTACGACTAGCCGGTTTGCGGTGACAAGGGTAGTGATATATACCGACATCAGTTTAAAACATCATTCATATTTATTCTTGTTCGAATGTCATACGATTTGCTAAAGCAATTATTTTACCTGTATAGCTATAGAACTTGACTACGATCCCGCCTGAAGTTAAGTGAAATTGCAGTCCTGTATGGTAAGGCGCACTAGCTTAGTAAATGCCTATTCAATCTTCTTTTGAAAATACCCAGATTATATTTGGAAGGAAAGACAGACGCTGGCAAACTGTTCCAGTTCTTTGCTGTACGAATAATGAAAGACGAAGCAAAGCGCGTCGTTTGGGTTTGAGGGATGTTCATAACAATAGAATGAAATCCTGCAGTGCGTCTTGAAGTCCGATGGTAGAACGGGGATGGGGGAATTAGATCATGCGATTCCTGAGTACACTCTCCAAAACGCAATCTGTAGAAACAATGTCTTTCTACTCAAATAGTGAAAATGATAAACTTGTAGTATGTTACTGTTTATTAAAAGTTACAGCCTTTATATATGTCCCACTGTTGGGCGCAGGCCTTCTCTGTAAAGAGAGTATAAGAGCATAGTCCGCCACGCGGCCCTAATGCGGATTGGCAGACTTCACATGCCGTAGAAAAATTTTCTAAAACATGTAGGTTTCCTCACGATGTTTTCCTTCACCGCCGAGCGCGTGGTAAATCAGCACATAAAATTGCAACAACAAATTTATTGGTACCGGCACCGGGGATCGAACTCGGGTTGCTAGCGTACTACGCAACTTGAGGCGACCGCCCGGACACTGAGCTACCACGTGTGTACATGTATTTTATTGCAATAAAGGATTTACTATCTATCTATGCTTATGGTGGGGTCGATATTACAGTTATTCAAATATGAAAATCTCATATTATGTGAGGTCATCACATGTCTCAAGTGGGGCCTAATAAACTTTCTGAAGGGCACATAATGAGTACTCTTAACCAAAAATTATGTATGTATGTGAATGAAATGAAAAAGGTGTGCTCGGATCGTATTAGAGCGGAAGTATGATCTCTACCTATACCTCTAGATGACCAGTGTGACTATTTGTTTTGTATTAACTAGATAAAAACATGTGAAGGTTTAAAGAACGTAATATATGATCGAGGGTTCAAATCTCAGGTGGCTTGTACCAAGTTTTCGTTTTTAGTTGCTTACGTACAATAAATTTCTTTGAATTTGTGCTCTGTTTATTGTGATGGTCTCATATTTTAACTAAGAAGGTTTAAGAGGGCGTAATTTTTTTTTTAATTTATCGTATCACGTAAACGTGATCTAATCAATTAAGTGAAACAAGCTTTAAAGCTCCCTAAAAGGTGTTATATATTAAACCATCAATTCAAATTAACTTTAAAAGGGCTGTTTGAAAATCTAAACGACGCATTTGCTGGGGCTTTGTAAATCCCAGCGGGAATGGAAGTGCGAAGAACATTAATGTTCATTAAATACCCGTACAATGACGTCGATCCGATAGAGGTGCGTTTTTTTAGGTCAGGCTGAACACAAAACGCACAGTCACTAAATAAAAAATGTAAAAATGTTTCGCCTCGAACGTACATCAAAAACAAATTGACATAGACATAAACAGACAGACGTTTTATCTATTGGCATCATAATATACATAACATACGAGTACAAAATATAGCACACATTAAGAAATAAATGAAATACAATTTAATTGTATTTAGAAGGAACGGACAAATAGGATATGAAGCCAACATTAGACACTGTCTCAGTGTATGTGCTGTCGCAAGGATGCGACATCGCTGATTGTCAGCGGTGCCCAGGACTACCCAATGTCGTGCGCGCGCATTACTACCTTTCAATGGCATTTATACGGAGTCTTATTAAAATATTTAAAACATAATTTACTAATAGTTTAGGGTACGGCCTGCGAATCGTAAGATCGTGGCTTCGAATCCACCATTGGACTATTGCCGTGAACCCTGTCCTAGCACAAGCTTAAGCTTAGTTGGAATGGTTAACAAGATTGTTAGTAATATTTCTGAAAAAAAAAAGAAATATTGCTAGCTTTCTTTTAAAAATAAAAATTTAATACACAACTTTGCTACCATGCTAAATATTTATGCTTCTAATTATTTTTTCTTGTTGTCCGTCTTTCCTTCCGATTACAGTGTGTATGTTGTTAAGAGTAGAGGCAATAGTCATTTACTTAGTGCATCTTACCATGCAGGAATTTTTGCCACATAACATTAGGTGGGAAAGTGGCACTTTCTTTAAAAAAAAAGAAATCGATAGCTTTTTCTTTGCAGGCCACCATGCATCCTTTTTTTAGGAGATGCTCCATATTTATTCTATTATTGTATGGATATATTTGAACAAGTTTCTCCGTCTGGTTGGTATATCTAAAATATACAAAATTTACATATCAATGTATATTTTAAATAAACTAAATAATATATTAGATACATTTACATACACAATAGATATAACAGAATAAATAAATAATTCCAACCAGACGAGATTCCCTCGGCAGGGGAGACCAAACGGCGGAGGGTCAGGGAGAATGAGAGAGAAATCGGCGGACAATACGCGCGGTATCGAGCAACACCGCTTTCTGCATCTGGCCCTGAAGCATACCTTTCCGGCGTCCCAGTCGCCTCAAATGACTTCAAAGGCTTATTGGAATTAAAGATGATTCTAGATGATTCTATACATTAATAAAAATGAAGATACAAGTAAATATAATTTAATAAATAAATGAGTAGTCTCATAGTTTTGTGTAAGATCTGTCAGAGGTAGAAAGAAGAGAAGAGAAGAAATCTGCCGATCGAATATTTATTTGTTAAAAAGAATGTGATTAAAATTAGGATTCTAAAAAAACGCTTGTAGACTTCAATCATTCGGAATTTGCTTTTAAATTTGAAATATACCGGAAAATATATAAGAATATTATACATAATCCCGGTAAGTTAGTACGCCGAACGTGTTCGTAGTAATAGAAACATGTCTGTAAATGTGACGAAAAATGCGTAGGTGTACGAATTCGAGGAAAAGGCGAAGGTAAAGTGTCCTGAGAGCACTCCGTTCAAATGTATATTCAAATCTCTGAAGAGATCCTTATTAAAGTTAGGTGTGGACATAGTTTTTAACCGACTTTAGGAATAAAGGAGGTTCTTAATTCGTCTGTTATTTTAATGTTTAGTTAGGATCTATATTAATTTTGTTGACACCTCTACTCTACGGAACTCCTTTTTTTTGTGACACGGGCCAGCCGATGTCGCCTTCTTCCCGGGTCTACTTCAGCGGACGACAAAGGCCCCACCCTTGTCGCCTAGTGAAACCGAGGCCTCTTTTAGTCGCCTTCTACGACAGGACACAGGGATACCGTATTATTATTCTACGAGCCCAGAACTACAGAGCCGACTCGACGGAACTCCTAACGTATGTAGGAATATTATTAAATATATAAGGAATATTATGAAAATCATAAAATTATTAGCGATTGCTGTCTTTGTCCGCTAAGTCTTGACTGGTGTGAAAGCTTTATTTTATATATTTACATATAAGTTTCTCTTCCTGTACACTTAATAAAACAAAATATTTGACTTTCAACTTAAGAGGTATTATATCCGTTTCCCGGAAGTCAATTGTCGAATGACAAATTAAGTTACTATATTTCTAGCGTTGCTTATGATTATTGAAAATGACGTGAGTTTCACTCCTTGTCAAATTTAGAACCTAAGAAGCAAATGAATTGTCTGTCATCTGTCTTTCACGATTGAGAGTAGCCAAGCCATATGAGGTGTGGCGCGCGCGCGTACCCGTTCGTGTCTACGATTAAGAATAATAAAGACATGGCTTTGGCCTTTAAAACTACCAAAATTTTCCTATTCAAGACATGGCTGTATGGACTAAAGTCTTTGACTTTCCCATTAGGGATAAATTAATATCATCATCACGAGATATATTTATGTAGCCGAGATATATTTTGTCATAATTAACTTTTTCAGCTGACTTCAACAAAGGAGAAAAGTGTAGTTTCTCAATTCGTCTGTATGTTTTTATTTTGTAAGGGAGAACCGATTTCGATGATTTGATTTGAAAGCTGGTGCTTCCATTGGTCCCATTCCAATTTGGTCTAATTCTAAATGGCATCCAAGAGAAAACTACATAAGTCTTCAATTTACATTAAGTATATGCGCGAATGGACGAATAATTCAATACTACGATAACCGATTTCGATTATTATTTTTTTTATTGGAAAGTATGTACTATTAAGTATATACTACTAGTATGTATATACAAGGTACTTCGATGAGAGTTTAGTTAGGTTCTGATTAATTCTAATTCGTATTACTCCTACCATAATTCGGAGATACAAAGACGTCCGTGCGGAATAGTGTTTAACGTTTGATTTGGATTGGAAGTCGGTTTTTGTGTTTTACCCGTGAATATATTTGTGTTTATCATTTTCGTAAGCAACGTATGAATAATTAGTTTAAAGGGAAGCGTATAATAACGATGATTAAGTGAGTCTTCAAGATTATAAGAGCAGAGGAGCGTGATCCGCCTCGTTCGCTCTGAGTCTCGAGCGCACTTCAGATGGAAGATTGTAAAGATACTTTGTAGTGGAGAAACCCACATTATCATATCAATCTCAATTGATCCCTTCATATCTTAATCGTAATAATACAATATAAAATAACCAGATACAAGCTTCAGCTATACGAATTATAGTTGAAGGTTCGAATACATTTTGTTTCCATTTTACGGTTAATAACATAGAAAGACTACTCGCTAAAATTTGTGCCGGTTGTAGAGTAATGAGCTTACTACCTGTCACATACAAGACCTATTAAGCAACGGTGTTAAGGATGTGAGGAAGCTTTTAAGTAAGCTCCGCTTAAAGATATCCATCGTCGTACTAAAGGCACAAATTGATTTAATTTTCTTGTTTATAAGAATTGGAGATACCGACTTGGGTTAATACCCCGATTATCCACTATGATTTGATTACACTAGATTCACTTGTTAACGTGGTTTAGAATACTACGAATGCTACGAATACCGTGGACTGCCAAGCGCACAAATGTATCTATTCTCTCCCAACTCGCCATAAAGACCAGACTGTCATATTTCGGGCATATCATGCGTATAGGGGATGGCAACCAAAGCTAGTCATCGTTGGCAATACAGAAGGCAAGAGAACAAAAGGCCGGTCGCCAACACGATGGTCTGACCAAGTAAAAGGTGCCATCTCTTCTCCTAATCTCTACCAGCTAGCGAGGGCTACCTCGGACCGAACCGATGGAGGCAGATTGTTCACTTGAGGGGTTCTAGTGACCACGATCCTCAGAAATGTGGGAACGACAAAGAAGAAGAAGACATGATAAGCGGACATGTTTAATTTATTGCAATTAAAACATGTACTTAACACGATTAAAATCGTTTCTGTCAACACTTGTCTATAATGATGAAAAAAATGTTGACATAGTTACAAATTAAATAAGATTAATTACACATAAGTCCTTATGAAGTAGCTATCATTATAAATATGATAATAAACAAAGGATAAAAAAAATAGAATTTTAAAACACTGCTATGTGGACATATGTACATACGTGGCGGTATAACTTCATATTGATTTAAGTTATTATATTACGATGTTGGAATTTGGAGGAGTTTATTACGAGTACATTAATACGAGCCGTGGTAGCTCAGTGTCCGGACGGTCGCCTCAAGTTGCATAATACGCTAGCAACCCGAGTTCGATCCCCGGTGCCGGCACCAATAAATTTGTTGTTGCAATTTTATGTGCTGATTACCATACGCTCAACGGTGAAACATCGTGGGGAAACCTACACGTCTTAGAAAATTTTTCTAAGACATGTGAAGTCTGCCAATCCGCACTAGGGCCGCGTGGCGGACTATGCCCTTATACTCTCTTTACAGACAAGGCCTGTGCCCAACAGTGGGACATATATGAAGGCTGTAACTAACTAACTAACATTAATACGTTGATGAGGCAGACGTTTATTCGAGACTCAATAATGCTAACAAATTTTCGCACTTTAATACCGTTAGCATTCCTTTCAACCAATCCAAAACAAGATAGAATCTTTTTAATCTTTATAAGAAAATCTATTTTCAATCGCAATGATTATTTCCCAAACCAAGTTGATGATTTCTTAAGTTAACAACAAGGTCTTTGTGTTTTCCGAATCGATAAAATCTAATTACAACTGTTTGAACGAAACTTTCAAAGAAATTGATACTTCGGGAGATAAACGGCATTCGATTGTTATCCGGAAATTGTAACATTCTCCGAGAAATCGATTATAGGATATCGATGTCGGATAAAACTGAAATTACTTTTTTTTTAATCAAATGCCGTGATACAACTATCTCTCGGACGTCGGGCTTAACATCTCATTGGCTCCTTTATTCATGTGATGTATAATTTCTTTTGGAATTTTATATCTAGTAATCATGTTCATGGGCAATGGTGATCAATTAAGATCACGTAAGCTGGTAAACACGTTTATCCATTTCCCTAAAAAAAAAGGAATCGCTCGCTTTTCTGGATGAAAAGCCGATGATTCTATCTATCTTTTTATCTTATCTTTGCCCCGTTTTGTAGTTAACTGAGACCTTATTTTTAAAATAAGCAAAAAACAACTGTTAACAAAAAATAAATTAGTTTAACCTATTAAGTTCTGATTACTTTGTCATGGCGTAAGGGAAATTTTATAAAAAATTAGATCTCACATAATTTTAGCCCTGCGTTCAGTAATCAATTTACAATTATCATTCACTCTCCATCAATGTAATAAGGGCGAATTGCCATAGACTAGGCGCAATATTGCCGTAAATTTATTTTTATATTAAATTATATTTTGCAATATATTTTAAAATTTATAATCAAGTACTTGACCACTATCCCATCTAATGTTAAGAGCAAATACAGTCCTGGATGTTTGGTAAATCCCTATTCCCGCTACTCTTGCAAACAGGGAAAAACTATTCCAGTCCTTTCGCTAGTCTTTTGTTTAGCCAACACGCTATCACTGTTTAGCTTAAACGAATACATATAAAGATTTTTTTTATTATATAACATAAACGTTTAATTATTTTTTAATAAATTTCAATAAAAAATGTGTGATAAAGCAGTGGCGGCAATCCGACGCGCGGAAATTGCAAATCTTGAAATATTAGTGCCAAGCGGGGCGTAACCCCTCCCGCGCTACTCCGCTCCCCCGTTGCCTGATGAATACAAATCACCTCCACCCTAGAACCACACGAGAGAAACTATCTAGTATTGAAACATTGTTGTCTTATTGATATTGTCTCCTGGAGGTAGTCGCGAGTTCACAAACACTAAAAATTTCCAGTGTTTTCAACCGACTTCAAAAAAGAGGTTCTTTTTGCTTGTTACCTCATAACTTTGGACTGGGTTAACCGATTTTGACGATTCTTTTTCTATTTGGAAGCTGGTACTTTTCCTTGTAGTTTTATCTTGGTAATGGCATCCATTAGAAAACCATATAACATTTAAATTTGCATCAAGTATGTGCGCCACAAATATACGAATAACTCAATTTCACGCTAACCATTTTCGATGGTTAATTTTTTATTGTATATGTATTGATTGAGGTAATGTACTACAAGAGTAGTAGTTAGTTTGATGAGTGTTTGGTTAGGTCCTTATTAATTCTATTTCGTAATACTCCAACGATAATTCGTAAATACAAAGGGCGTACGCGTGTAATTGCGTTTAACGTTAGATTTGATTTGAAGTCGGTTTCTGTTTTTACTCGTAAATATACTTTTTTTTTATTTATTTCAAATAAAATTTTACAATAAAGGAATATACATATAACTTAACGCTATTTAAACCGCAATGGTTTGTCACTAGCGCCAAAGCGTCCGTCTTGCGTTCCTAAATAACTTTTTAGTATACTCTTAATGTTTTTGTTAGTTATACAATTCCTTATATCTGAGGGTAGTTCATTAATTAATCTAGGCACGATGTATCTTGCCGTGCGCTTGTCTACTTAGTCATAAAATAATTTCTAGCTAGATCTATTTATCTCTTTACGATTTTCACATTATATGTAGTCGAACAAGTTGCCGGCGTCAGTCTTGCCGTCCAAGTACGACGTTCCTTCAAGAGTAGAGTGAATAGGCACTTACTTAACTAGCGCGTACCATCTTTCGACTGTAAATTACTGACTAAAAGTACATTGACCATGACAAATAAGTACTTGACTTCGGTCCGTATCTTTTAACCTTCTAAAAAGAACAGATTTTTTTGTGATAAATCTTAATAATATAAGTCTTTTTAATCTCGTAAACATGAGAGGTTAATAATTAAACACTGTTTTAAAAGTTTTCTTTCATAGTACTATTTCTCTCGAGACATGCTCGTGACTTGCGTCTGATACTTGGTGAATACAGACCACATCCGCTTCCGAGCCTCACGTACGCCACTTCATAATATTTTATATCCCCGCAAACACTGTTCTTGTTTACTGATAATATCTGCAGAATACTTCAGTATTCGGTTAGTGTGTGGATGGACTCTTAATATGTCTGGTTATGTATTTGTTGAATTGGTAAAGGAACTATAGTGATTAATGATTTCTTATATTAATGACTTATGACCTATGATTTATAATGCACATTGCAAAATTGTGCGTGAATAAAGTGCGTAAGTAAATTAGTTTTCCCAAGTAAGTCCCTGCTTTGTCAATTTTTTATTTTTATTTATTTACTTTACATAGTCAACAGCCTATGAACTATATAATTGAAGCGTCAATAGCCTAATGGTTAAGGGTACGGCCTGCGAATTGTAAGGTCTTGGGTTCGAATCCATCATTCGACTATTGCCGTGAACCATGTCTTAGCACAAGCTTAAGCTTAGTTGGAATGGTTATAAAGATTGTTAGTAATATTTCTGAAAAAAAATATAGCTAGCTTTCTTTTTTTTAAAAAAATATATATGGGTCTTATGTTCAAGATTTAATTACATTACCTTCATAGATCTATGTTATACATAGTAACGCACGTAATACATAAACGAAACCTATACATAAATATAACGACAATTAAACTTTGTACAAACAAACAATAAGGAATGAAAACACTCACAAAAATGAAGATTTATTTATTTATTTAAATCAACAAAATTATAACACCGTTAGAGATAATCCAATATGATGTTATAAAACTTAGTTATATATATATATATATTATTAAAATTAAAACAAATAAAAAGCTGCTTTATTGACAATAATATATAAATATAATAGAGTCAAACACCTACGCATTTGTAGGCAGCTTCGATAAAACCGACTGAGTGCAACAAAATATATCAATGTACAGTGAGATGGTATTAACAAACCCAACCGCGCGCGACAGCGGAGAGTTCCTGGATAAGTTAGTCCTGGAGACAGGCAGTAGGAACAATAGCGGACGACGGCGCATGCACACGTAATTGTCAGCCGTCCGCAACTGTAGCGCGGCCAGCACTTCTGGGTGATGAACCCAGCCCCGCAGCACCCTCCACACATATTTAACTAGTGCGACGTCTCTCCTCACCTGCTGCCTGGTACCCGACCATGCCCAGTACAAATAGGCTCGGGTACATCAGTGGGAAGCAAGGATACACCCCGTACTGCTTATAATATAGAAATCTACAACTTTTATTTTGTATTTATCTATATATAAGATCTATTGAATATGCTTTAAATACCAGATAAAATAATTTATATGCAAATTTAATAAATTCCTAATCTACTATTAGTTAAAAAAAAAAAAAACTTAAGTAAATAAGTTAAGTTTTTTTTTTAAACTTAACAAATAAAGATAAGAATTTGAATCGCTCTTAAAATCAAATCATTGGGATTTAAAAAAAAACAATGTCTCCGTTTAATTTTTTTTCTACTATTTACTTTAAAGATATATGTCTCACTGTGAAAGAATACTAACATTTTATTGTACTTGTTGTATATGAAATCGGACATGCGAACGTGCAATAAGAATGTAACGGACCGTGTTTAATAAGAACTTTACGGATTATGGCTGTGATTGAATTTAAAGACGATTGGTACGGGATTACGGGACGGTACTTGCAAGCCTCGATTTCACTTTGAAAGTATCTCACAAGGTGCCTGTTATTTTGTAAAGGCGAAATAAAATGACGGTACAACATCGAGAAATAGCTTTTGCCTCAAATACCTTGAGAGCGTCAAAGTTTTATTAGCTTCAACCAAGTTTGTTATAACTGATGTTGAAGAAATTCTGAAGTAACGCGAATGATCTCTATTTCAGGATTAGCAAGTCGACATTTTCATTGAAACTTTTAATTTTACGCGGTACGGAAGATCATAAGGTTTTGAATCATTCCGTCTTAATAACTGTTCTTTTATATCGATGTATTAACCGACAACAAAAAGGCGGAAGTTCTCAATTAGTCTTTTATTATACTTTGTTTATAATTAATTTTTAGTATAATTAGTCTTTTATTATTGGACGCGTGGTGCCGGCAGAGAAGAATAGTACCACCCCAAATCTTCCCGTGGGTATCGTAAAAGGCGATAAAGGGAGTGTGAGTAGGTTATTGGTATCTTAATATCCTACTTACCAATTACTGTAAGAGCTGTCTGAGTGTTCCAGTCGTAGCGATCTCCGTTCCATTGGGTTAAAAGGACAGAGACGAGTATGTGCATCATGTAACGCGCGTACAATAATGCACTTAAATATATCCTGCGCACCTGACCGCTTCCGATGAGGGCACACTCAAGAGCCGCGTGACCTGGCTCATGACATGACAGTCCCGAAGCGTCGCCGTAGCCGAAATCGGCAGGACATCATCATCATCATTATACTTTTGCAGTCACAGCGCTATCAGTACTGGACTGATTTAACTTTTTTTTGTTGGAAAGGGTTTTGGTTTCAATTCGGTCTCTTAATTATTATGTTAGCATAAGACCTTCGGCTCCAAAGATATAACAGGGGACTCCCTAAAATCGTATCGAGGATTTTTATATTGGTAGGTTTATGTTAATTGAAGACTAAATATACTTATAGCTAGAGTCATTAAAGACAACGAAAGAAGAAATAAAATATAAGCGAACTTCTTACTAATACTAGTATAACTGAAAAATTGTAAAACAAAAAAGAGCGACTTTCGTAAAGTTTGATTCTATTTGAAGTCGGCTTTTTATTTTTACTCGTAAATATACTTGTAATTTATCTCACATTTATAATATTTTAAGTATATTCTGTAAGAATTTTTCTTTTCATATGAAATGAAACGATTTTAAACTTTTATTTAACAGTAAGGCAACCTAATTTAGCAAGATTCTGTTGTTAACTAAATTTACGGCGCCGTTCGTAACCGAGTTGTACCGTAACCGCTTCAAAGCCACAGCTTAAAAAGGCAATAACAGCAATTATCATTTTTCCGTAAATACGGAGAACACAGCTGCCTTAGTTCGTCGACCTGTGATGTCGCGAAGATGTACCGCCTGCGAGTACCGTTAACCGCGTTTTGCGTTTACTTTCGACTAGACCAGTGGTCGCCAACCAATGGCTCTTTGAGCCCTCGCCTGCGGTTTCTCCACTTAAGAGTTTATCTTAAAATATAAAATCTTTTATTAAGCGAGCAATTCGAGTACGGATGTGAGATTTCGTGGGGCGATAGATCGACATGTCTCCGTTCAGTGTCCGATAATTTTTGTGAGAAAAACCATTATGAACGAATCTTAATATATCTAATTATATTGAAAAAAAAACACGAATAAATTACCCTGTTCTAATAAAAAGAATCTCGTTATACATACATTAGTAAAGAAACCGACATTGGGCAAATATTTTTTTTCTATTGGCGCTTTTTCAGTACAAAGAAGAAAGTCAAATAAATAACTTTTCTTTATCAATAATCATTTTAAACATAAACTGAAAAATTTGACTCTCACGACATCTATTGGCAAGTAATAATACTATTTATTTTAAATTTCTTAGTACAAACTGCTTCATGACACCACAACACTAAAATAATTACTTAAATATAACTTAAAAAAAACACACGATCATCCAGGAACTTTAGTTAGACGTATAATTTTACTTAATTTGATTAGTTATAACTAAAACTAGAGAATATAACTTTACTATACATATAAAACAATACATAATACTAACTTAAAACAAGAAATATTTACAATATAATAGGTATTTTATAAAATATTTACAAAAATATAACGTCAAAATGTCACGTTGTATGGCAATGCTTAGCCTCTGGGCAAGGTTTAAGCCAGCTGGTGACCAGATGTGTCGACCAACTTCTTAGCTATCACCTTAAAAGGTGGTGTGCACTACGGACCCCATTTGTTTCTAGTTAAACTGCAACTTGCTTGACAAAGGCAAGCTCGAGTGTAATATGTTCAAATGAGTCGTAATATGGTTTCCTAGTAAGCCAAGCGTTAGATAGAGTAGCTCCTTGGAATAATTTCAGTTATGAAATGTCTATATCCGACTCTTTTGGATTACAAAGTTGGCGACCACTGGACTAGACTTGAGTGAGATGAAGAATTTTTCGTATTGTGTATTTGGTTGATTACAATAACGGATATTTCGGTTCGATAACTCGGTTTACCGTATTGAACTTTTTTTTGTTATAGTTTACATTCTACGGTTTTGTACTTTTGACAACGTTTATACGAGAGGTAACGAAAATCTTAGTTATTTAAACCTTCTACAAAAGTAATGACGACAGGACATTAGTAATTTAATGGACGTCCCATACAATTAAATTACTAATGTCATCCTAGGGCGTAGTATTTCGCTGATCAAACGGGCTCATTCGTTAAACAATAAAAGCATTCAACAACCCAAAAATTATTTCCTGTTTCTTAAAGAAATTTTTGGATAAATCAAGATCAATGCACATTTTGGATTCTATGGTTTATTTATAGGGAAAACGTTAAAGTTATAACGTATATATATTGTCACTATCCGGCAAAGAACTTCTCTGTAAAGAGAGTATAGGGTATAGTCCGCATGGTGCGGATTAGTAGACTTCACGTGTAGTAGAAATTTTTCTAACACATATAGGTTCCCTAAAAAGATACTTTGACCACCGTGGTAGCGTGCTAAGTCAAGTGGTAAATCACTTCTGTACGATCAACAAAGCAAAGCGCTTGATGGTGATAATGGTTTAGGGTACGGTCTGCGAATCGTAAGGTCGTAGGTTCGAATCCACCATTCGAAAATTGACGTAAACCATCTCCTAGCACAAGCATAGGCTTCGTTGGAATGGTTAACAAGAATGTTAACAATATTTATGAAAAAAAAGAAATATTGCTAGCTTTCTTTTTACAAAAAATTGGTACCGGAACCGGAGATCGAACTCAGGTTGTTAGCGTACTATACAACTTGAGACGACCGCGTGTAAATACCGCATCCATCCAGTAGGAGAGCTTTTCGAGACTAATATTCTTGTAATATTTCTGACTTTATGCAAAATACCGAGTTTAAATTGGATTGTATAATAATTATGATTGTAAGCACGTAGGTCAACTGACGAAATCTCTGTGATAATAAACGAATGCAACACTATTTCTCGTGTAAGCATCGCGTAACTATTATCTCTCCGCACGCCACAATGTCACGAACGGGGCAGACATCGTATCGACAGATCTAGCAGAGCGTTGCAGCAGTAAGCTTTGTACACACAGGCTATATCCGCCTTTGTTCATTTGTCTCTTCAACCGGCTTCAAAAAAGGACGAGGTTCACAATTCGTCTGTATTGTTTTAAATGCTTGTGCATTCCGATTTCGATTTTGTTTTGTTTAAAAGTTGGTTTCAATTAGGTCCCATATGGATTTTGGGTTCCTTAGACATAAAAGACTCCGGAAAATTGTAAAGAAGAATTCTTTTTGTAATATTGACGTTTATGATAATACAATACTAGGTAAGTATGTGGCGACTGGCATTAGACAAAAAGTATATTAAAGGACAGAGTTATTATAAGAAAGAAAATTATTTATAGGGCAGATGTCAACGTTTTTCCTTTTTCCATGGTATTTGTAATTGTAAATATCAGTGAAACAAATTTATAAATATAATTTCAATCGCATATTCTGTGAAACTTTTATTTACTGGCGGCATCACAAGTCACACTAGAAGAATAAAAACACGCATAAAATAATAAAGGGAGGTATTCACCGGAATGCCACTTTCCCTATGAAAGAAAACTTCGGCGCCAGTTCAAAAAATCAGATTCGTATTTTAACTACTTCGGAAATAAAAAAGGACATCTGTATGTAGTAGCGCTTCATGGTCTATTTAATATGAAGTTATTTTTTTTTTACTTGTCTTCCATTATGTTTGCCTGGTCCACAAGCTAAAAGTATTTTAACGCGCTATGGTAAGGGCTACGCTCGGATTTATAATAATAATAATAAATTTATTATAATATCGTCTATCACAAATTTACAGATCATTTATAGTACCGTTTTACGTTCTTAAATTTGTTAAAGACCAGTGTCTTTACTAGGGTACCCTGTAAGATAGATCACCAGCTCCCCACCATACTTATGATAATGCTGTAATCTTATTATAAATATTTAAATTAAAATTAACATGTATGAGAGAAACTGTGTGGTGTGTGTGTGAGAATGTGTGGTGTGTAGTGTGCTTTATATATTGGTTTAAATTTATGATGAGATTTTTATTAAATTTTCTGTACGTATATCTCTGAAGGAAAGGACCCGGAACGAGGTGATCCGACAGACAACTAAGGTGATCATCATAGCCCGCAGAATTAGCAAATTTAATTGACAATGTGCCGGCCATATCCGTAGAATTCAGACTTGAGCTGACAGGAGAGTGGCCGAGGATCCAGCGTCGGCGTCATTATCATTATCATTCAGCATGATGATAACTTTGACTTTAACAAATGCGGCGTATACTTGTTTGGTTCACATTCGTTGTAGTTTGTTCTTTTTTCCAATAACAGTAAAATTAAGTGACGCTAGCCACGTTTCACTTAAAGGTTTTACCGATTGAAGTGCCGTTGCGTGTTATTGCACAGTTTTGTTCATAGCGAAATATACATCTGGAACGGTGTCGTGTGGTGCGAGATTGGTGACTGTCATGTGCACCTAGCTTTAAATAGCGATGTCATTTCGCATAACACGCGACGTGGCTCGTAAGCATTTTACGTGATTTTTACAACAATTTGTTTCATTGTTGCATAACACAGTTCAAGCTTTCAACGTGAACTTGTGAATATTTCTCAAACCATAAGTAAGCGCTTTGCTTCGTATTTCATTTGTACAGCAAAGAACTGGAATAGTTTGGCCGCGTTTCTCTTTCCCCTGATTACATTATGGGTGCTTTCAAGAGTGAATAGGCATTTACTAAACTAGTGCCTTACCATCCATTACTGAATTTCCAATTTCCGTGAAGGAGAGCATCGCCAGAAAACCTACATGTGTTAGATCATTTTCTAAGACATGTTTTTTTATTAATTTATTTAATCTTTAATTGCACAAAATAAAACTGTACAAAAAAGGCGGACTTAATGCCAGAAGGCATTCTCTGCCAGTCCACGTTAGGGTTATGTAGGCAAAAACACAAAGTCACGGGTGCAAAGTTAGAGAAAAAAAGACAAATATATTATATATGTATACACATAAAATATGAGCCGTGGTAGCTTAGTGTCCGGGCGGTTGGCTCAAGTTGCATAGTACGCTAGCAACCAAAGTTCGATCCCCGGTGCCCGCACCAATAAATTTGTTGTTGCAATTTTATGTGCTGATTAACCACGTCCTCGGCGGTGAAGGAAAACATCGTGAGGAAAACTATATGTCTTAGAAAAAATTTCTAAGTCATATGAAGTCTGCCAATCCGCACTAGGGCCGCGTGGTGGACTATACCCTTATACTCTCTTTACAGAGAAGGCCTGCGCGCAACAGTGGGACATATATATTATATATATATAAAAAGGCTGTAACTTTTTACTTTAACTAACATATAAATATATACATAAAAACAAGCATACATAATACATACATAAACATCAGTCAATCCGTACTGGAATCGCATCGCCGGCTATGCTTAATATTAAAGTATATCATTATGAAACACAGCTATGCTACAATGAAATAATGACGACCTGTCATAAACTATTACACACAGTACCCTTTTTTTTTGTTAACGGGGAGGAAATCTTCAAAAGATACCCCGCCTTCTGGGGGGAAGGCGGCGGTTATGTGGGGTTTTTACCCACTAAGACCTCCCTGGTGGCCGTTTCCTCGGTGCATGACGAGGGGCTCCGGGATCTCACGTGGAACGTACCGGAGCCCCTCTGCACTGTGCTCAAGGAGAACACGTCCCGGGAGGAGGTTACCCGTGTCGTGCCCGTGGACGTGCCCTCATAGTGCAAGGCTACACGGGCCAGCCGATGTCGCCTTCTTCCCGGGTCGCCCAGTAAACCCGAGGCCCCTTTTAGTCGCCTTATACGACAGGCAGGGGATACCGTAGTCTTATCCTTGAGAGCCCAGAACTACAGGGCTGACACACAGTACCCTACGTTATGTTTGAAAATTATATATATACCGTTTTACATAATAACCCGTATATTTCCTTTATAAAGAAGACTTGTGCCCAACAGTGGACATAAATATATAGAATACACTTTAACCTTTATCTAGATATAAAATGTTTAAGCTTCGTTAATTATTTCAGCCCGTGCCTCCGTTAATGAAAAGAAATTCATCAGTCTATAACGTGAATTAATTATAGCCTTTTTTCATACTGCCGCCCATGAGCCAATTACTGACTTTTATGCTTATATAGTATTAATAGAACCGTGTGATCAGAAAAGCGAGTCAATTAAGAAGTCGTTTGCTGAGAAAAAAAGCTCTCGAGTGTTCTTAATTTAAGTGTGGTAGACAGAGATGTTACCGCGGTACAAATAAAACGTTAACATTAACAAAGAATAGAAAGCAATTTTATTCTCACTAAAGAAACCGAAACTGTAAACATTATTAATAGCTCTGACAGCCTATTGGCTAAGCAGGTTGACTTACAATCTGATGGTCGTGAGTTCGAATCTTGATTTGTACCAATGAATTGTCGTTTTTCGGTTTTTCAAGTAAAAAACGTGCAAAAATTTGTACAGTGCACGGCGATGTGCTCACAACTTATCATCTAAGGGAATTAATAAGGTCGGTCTTGAGCTTGGTCTGGAGTTTGGGGTGCGAAAAGCGGACAACAAGAGCTGTCTATGCTACCCCACAAGGGTTAAAAGGTCGTGAGAGCTTGTGTACTTAGATAAGATTCAAACCCCGTTACCGATCGGTAAGTTAATCACTTATTTTTAAATTGAAGATAAAGAATAATTAAAATGTAATAATATTACGGTGACCCATCAATATATGTAAATATAATGTATGAGATTTGAATGATATTATCTATACAAATAAATAAAATTGGAGTGTATGTTTGTGATATTTAAATTACCGCTTTTTGCTACATGTATATGAATGTAATACAATACATTTAACATAACATTTTTACAATTTTTGTCTGTCTCAAATAGACACAAAAACTGTAGAAAATGCCATACCGGGTAAAGTCTGGAACGGCTGGACCAATTTTGACGGTACATTCACTGGCAAATAGACGATGTAATAAAGAATAACTTAGGTTACTTATCTTCTAGTAAAAATAAATAAGTAATTTTTAATCGCGGGTAACACCGCGGGGCGCAGTAAGTCCGTACTAAAATTGTTTTCATAATATGTTAAAGAAACTGTTTAAATAGAACTCTTGTGTACTTAAATCTCCAACGCTTACGCCGGGTATTGTTGTAAGGTTTTAGGCTTTTAATATAGTTACTTATGGACTTAAGGAGTTTCTACCTATTTAAGTTTTGTTTTAACTTAAATGCTCTTGAGCTGCGGTTGAAAACTTAACTGTTACGAGAATTAAATCAATATCCTGTAGGTATTTTATATTAAGTTATAGAATAGATAAGTGGCAAAGCGTTCCACTTTTGATCCGACAGTCCGGATTCGAATTCCAAGCCTGCTTGCTGTTCAGTCTAAGACAATTCAGTAAGGTAATTCGATGGACAGTCCTGTAGTTCTGGGCTCTTAAGAATAAGACTACGGTATCCCCTGCCTGTCGTAAAAGGCGACTAAAAGGGGCCTCGGGTTCACTGGGCGACAAGGGTGGGGGCCTTTGTCGTCCGCCAAGGTGGACCCGTGAAGAAGGCGACATCGGCTGGCTCGTGTCGCCTTGCACTGCGAGGGCAGAGGGGGGGAGGGAGTAACCTCCCCCCTCGGGACGTGCTCTCCTTGAGCACAGTGCAGAGGGGCTCCGGTGCGTTCCTCTGGACATCCAGGAGCCCTTCGTCATGCACCGAGGAAAGGGCCACCGGGGAGGTTTTAGTGGGTAAAAACCCCACATAACCGCCACTTTCCCCCAGAAGGCGGGGTATCTTTTTGAAGATTTCCTCCTCGTAAACAAAAAAAAAAAAGGTAATTCGATGGAGGTCGTATCAAAAATACGGAGATATACATCTAGGCTTGTGCAATAAGAAAATTTAAATTCAAATTACTGCAGTACAAATAAATTTGCATATAAACGTCCTTGAGGAGTAGTCCTAATTATTTCTTTTGGATAATTTCACCATTTTGAGACGAGTCATTTTCATTAGGCGTAGAAGTGAAGTCGTAAAAACGGTCCAACTTTGCCCTTTATTGTAAATGTTTTGCCGCATCCCCGAGGTATAAAACTGGAAGAATTGTCTTTCAAACAACGCTGTTTTATGTGACTTATTAAATATTAAACTCGAATGAGTCACTTTACGACTTTAGAATATTCATGACGAGTTAATTAAAAAGAGTAATCATTTTATAACTCCGAAGTTTTTTTTTTTATAATAACAATAATTTTATTTATTCAAGTAACTTAGACTCATTTATAATTGCTCTAAAGATACGTTTTAATTTATATTATTTTATTTTAATAATACATTTAAAACGGTACATAATACTAAAAAAAATGAAATTTTTACAATATAATAGGTATTTTACTAAATATTTACAAAAAATATAACGTGTCAAACCGTCGTCGCTTGGCAACGTGCCCAGAAGGCTAATAGCATTGACACGTTGCAGTGCAATGCTTAGCCTCTGCGTAAGGTTAAGCCTGTGCACTAGGACCCAGCGGTCCCAAAGTTTCTACCCCAAACGGCTCAAAAATGAAATCTCTATCCAGGTATATTTGCGTCGCTTGAGGTTTTCTGCAGTTGTCTTTTATTTTAATCTAAGCAAATACCTTTTATATTGCAATTAATATTAAATTTCACACACTTGATATTTACGAGCAAGAATAAAAACCTCAAATAGAACTATACGTTAAACGCTGTTATACGTGGACGCCCTCTTAGTGTTTACGAATTAACGTAGGCATATTTAGAAATAGAATTAATCAGAACCTAACTAAATTCTAATAAAATTGCTGCATTTTAAGTACTGGTTTTCCACGCATTCGGTGGTGAACGGAAACATCGTAAGACCCAATTACACTAGGGCCGCATGGCGGACTATGCACCTAAACTTTGTTTACAGAGAAGGCATGTGCCTAACAGTGGGACATATATACGCTGTACATGTGTATATATAAGCTGTAACTTATAGAATAAAGTATCTTTATATTAAGTTATGTCAGATTTCTTCGTTCATAGCTTGTACTTTGATCAATAAGCATCGTATGAATTAATGATTGAATTATCTCACATGAAAACAAATAATATGTTGGAAATATTTAATTTTTGCAGTATCATATTTTACTTATGCTTTGACCATTAGCATTGAGAGTTTGTAGAGGGATGGCAACAGAAATCTCCAACGAATAAGGCAAAAGCCCCCGATGAATTATTTGCGAGTTCTTCCGCAAAGTTGCAGAACTTATTTGCAAACTTGGACTTTCTTTGATTGGCGAAATTTATTTCTTTGGTGGAGAAAAATGATTTATACATTTATACTTACACATTAAATGTGTATGTTTTATGTCTTGAATAAAATTTGCAGGACAATATTGATGTCACATAGACCTAATAAGCTTGGTGACAAGCAGATAGCGAATATAGTCTCTGTCTATCCCGCCATGGATACTTTAGGATTAGGATAAAAATTAAGTGAGATCTTAATAAGATTGGTTGTTTGTAATGTCTGTGTTGTTAATATTTTATACACAAATTGATTTGATCATCTCAAATATTTGGATTTTGCTATACCTCGCTGGAGCCTCACGATAAATTATATCATAATGCACTCTTTAGAGGAAAGGTGTGTGCTCAAAATCGGGACCATTTACTATAGATAACATTAATTTTACGAGGTGGCCCACCTGGGTGTTACACGAAATACTATATCGACGCTGGAAAGAAAATCCGTAGTAAGTGACACATGTGGCCATTTTCACTTTTAAACGTCGTTGGAATCAGAAAAAAAAGACACGTCGAATGCATGATATACTAATGCCGTGACAACACTTATTCAACAAAAAATAAAAAATATTGTGTCCAAAAGCGACAGTTCTAGGTCCACAAAAACGAAAGTTATAATTATTTTTTTTAAAAGTTGAAATGTTCTTCGGCCTCCTCCTCCCCTCACGGCACGTGCTCTCCTAAGAGCACGGAGCAGAGGGCTCCAGTGTGTTGGAGATCCCAGAGCCCCTCGCAATGTACTGAAGGAGGGCCGTCGGGGAGGGTTTTAGTGGGTAAAACCCCACATAACCACCGCCTTCCCTCCAGAAGGCGAGGTATCTTTTAAAGATTTCGTTCCCGTGAACAAAAAAGTTTAAAAACTATGATTGTGACGTAAAAGACAAAGACCGCAGTGGAAGGCAAAATTTTACGAGGATGCAGATTTGGAGAAATTATTGGAGGAATATTCGTCTCAAACATAAAAGGAACTTGCTCTTACCTTAGAAGTCACTCAGGAAGCAATCTCACATCGTTTGAATCACACTTTAACATTATATTTTTTTTAGATAAAACGACGGAAACTTATTTGTATACTTATCAAATGATAAGTATACAAATACTACCTTCCTACACTCTCATCATAATCATAAATATATTATTTATCGTCTCCGAGAAAAATCATTAAATTAAAATAAACAGTTTCAAATAACAGGATGCTGCAGAGATCGCGGTCACATATCTCTTTTAAATTGCTGATGGTAAATTAAACTTCTTTTAAGAGTCACATGCGAATGGTAACGCCCGCGTAAATATGGCGGGGTGGACATTACGAGTTATTATAGTAACGGCATTATGAAAATATTGTTTGATGTTGACAGATTATCTCATTTCCCAGTAAAGTATCTCGGATAACGGTCCAGCTCTCCACTTTGTTAAAATGAGAGAACATATATAGGATGTCCTGTAATTAAATGTCCAATGGTAATTTCCACCAAATTACGTGTTTGTATTACAGCCTCGAAAAACAAATCCAAGTCATTATTTTTTTTTGATATGAGAATTTTACTGTAAACTGTGAAAAATTAGACCTTTTACGATAATTATTTTTAAAAAGGCTAGCTTCCGCGATGGTTATTTTAATCGGGAGTGCAGATAATTGTGCTAACGACAACATGCACAGTTAAATCCTGTCTGGATTTACTTGGATGTTACAATTTTTGGAAGAAAATCTTTATCGTAACCACAGTGGCAAGTAATTTCAAAAGTTAGCACTATAATTCACTATACAATATGTTTATTTTTCAACAAAAGGTTTTATGGTATATTTTAGTAGCCTAATAAAAAAATGATTTATCTACACGCTTAAGATGTAGATTCTCAATACTCCAACTATGCAAATTTGGACGACCCACCTGACGTTGAATTACAAGACACCTGATAGTGACCAGTGATATATATAATATGTCACTTTTAACTTAGGCGTGGCAGACAGATACAGCTTTCGTTCTCCTCTTTCACCGAGTTTTTTTAGGTTTTAAGTCCCATATGTGACTGGCCATATCGAGCACAAATTCTAAGCCATTGAGTTTTTGTGTATACAAAGCCGAAAACCGACAATTTATTGGTACAAGCCGGCTTGGATTCGAGTCTGAACCGCTTAACCGCTATTATATCATTGCCCTTAGGTAGATATAATTTTTTAAAAGAAAATTAGCAATATTTCTTTTTTTTTTACAAGAGTAATATACTAACATTGTTGTTAACCATTACAACTAAGCTTAAGCTTGTGCTAGGAGTCACGTTAATACTCGAATGGTGGATTCGAACCTACGACCTTACGATTCGCAGACCGTACCCTAAACTATTAGGCTTATTGACGCTTCGAAATAATTATTGTACACAAAAATAACAAGAAGCTAATTAAAGGGTACATATTACAATCCTATTATAATATAGTATAGATATTGTTCTAAAATACATGTTACATAAAGAGATTAGAACGTTTAGAACGAAAGCCAAAATTTATTCGGTTGAACATCCGCTATAATCCTATTACGAAACACTTTATTTTTGCTCGTTACCCGAATCACGTTTGGCAGTTGTCCGTATGAACGTGATCCACGCTCCGGCCGTACGTATCACGATAGCTCCGGTAATAGCTATCGCGTCTGAGTGCACTAGATTTGAAATCTTAGTCTAACGATCTAATATGTGTGACGTAACACACGCGAGACTCATGCAGGGGTAACACGGAAATGAATGAAACAAAACCATTTCTCTTTTTTATCGAACGACTTTAAAACGGCATTGAATTCATTTAATGTTTATGCGCTATTCACCAAGCTGTCTTCAAATAAAGGGTATCTAAACCCTTATTATTTAAAAAACTATTTAACTATTCTGCGATACTTTTTTTTGTTAACGCGGGGAAATCTTCAAAAAGATACCCCGTCTTATGGGGGGAAAGGCGTTGTTAAATGGGGTTCTTACCGACTAAATGTGCATGGTGAGGGGCTCCGGGATCTCCATTGGATCACACCGGCCCTCCTCACTGTACATTCGGAGAGCACGTCCCGGGGTATGGGGGCTGCAGAGATCAATGAGAAAACTATATGACTTCAATTTTCATTTTAAGTGGGTGCGTGACAAATGTACAAATAACTCAAAAGCATGCCAACCGATTTCATTGTTTTTAATGGGAAGGATGTTCTTCAAAGGTAGTTTGATGAGAGTTTGGTTAGGTTCTGATTAGTTCGATTTCTAAATGTTCTTATTCCACTTGAAGTTGGTTTTGTTTTTACTCGTAAATATAATTGTGTACGTATAAAATAGAATTACAGAAACTCATTAGACTTCTACGATTCTAAGCGTTGATTAAAAGATCGGAAAGTAGAATTCTTAGGCATTAGTAATAGTAGTGCCGTAAAATATAAGCCAATATTATTACTGGCGAATGTGTAAGTTAGCTCAAACCATACTAGTTTTAGCACGAAGCGAGCAGGTTGACTGACCAGTACATTCGTCTAGCTTCAAGAATCCCACATAAATTACCTCAGCAAACATCTTGTCTAAATACAACGGAACTCCTTCGCAATGGAGGCTGGAGGTCAAAGAAATGTTTCTTCACACACTTACCACGAAATATGAGAATAATAACATTTCCGAACGTAATTCGTGTCAGGTCGACTTGAGAATAGAGTAGACAAAGAGTTAGAAAATTTTAATACAATGTTAGCATGTCATAGAGATCTTATCGTGTGTTTGTTTTTTTGTAATTAATACAGGCTAATGTTTATTTTGTGCCAGATACAATTTTAAATCTATTTTTATTCACTAGTTTATTCTGTAAATTAAAAAAATAATCAATCATTTTCTTTTAATTTTCTTTTTTTATTTAGTTTTAAGACAAACGTTATTCCTATGTGAGATAAAGATAGATCGATTTCCCATTTTAAAATCGTTTCAACAGTTTAAGTTTTTACTAATAAACTATAAACACACTTTTGTACACAATAATACAATATTTAATGGCGATATTGAATTAGTTATTTTATATTGATATTATAAGTTTGTTTTAGTGTACTGTCCATTTTTACTTATTTAACTTAGGATGCTAAGTATAATTAAGAGAGTAAACAAAATAGGTAAGCAGTGATAGCTTATTCGATCGACTTTATTTCAAACTGGATATCGAATTTCGGTCGGCTTCTACCAATATATTTCCGTTGTTTCTGTTAAAAGTTTTATGTTTAAAAGTCACTTGATAAAATTACTGCCCTGGATTTACAATGGACATACAATCTGTCACGTATGAAATAATATATAAGCATAGTAAAAAGCGCACAGCGATTATTGTCTCTGAAAACTGACAAAAAACATAAGGGAATTTTTATATAAATTACTAAATTTATTCACGGAGAATAAAATACACTAACCAACAAAATGATCTTTCGCCTTTCTCTTGTAGAAGTCCAAATTTACATTAATAAATTTACACATTTGTTGTGCCAGACTATTTCAGGATGCCTGTATTCTATTCAAACAACTAAATACTTAAACAAAAGCAAAATAAAGTGTAGTGTACTAGAAATTGTATTTGCAAAAATTGTATATTTATTTTTAAATAAAAGAGGACGTCAGTTGACTCATCGAGTAAGATCCGATCAACAAGTTCTGGTTCTAGTGACAATGACCGCCACTTTACCAGTTTAGCGGGTTTATTACAATTTTACCGTTCACGGTCGATGCTTTTTATGTTCGTAATGTAATGCTTTGACGTCCACGACATAATTTATATTAAATAATATCGAGAAAGACTAACTTATTAAAAGCTTTATTGTGATTTAATTTATTTACACAAACACACATATTTATACACTCTTGTTAATGCTCATAAGAAATACAGGTGCAATAGTATCTAGCTCAGGAGTCAGGGACTTCACGTTTCATTGTTGAAATTGTTCTTTGGTCACCAATAAAGATATAAAGATTAATTTAGTTTACAATTTAAGTTATATATATACCTTACTGCAATTACAATTGGAAATTGTTTTTTTTTACGTCGACCTACACAGATTGACTGCTTCACTGGATTGGGAGGTGGCATAGCTCTTAGGTCGCTTAACCTGAACCTCTATATTGGAAATTGGTTAATATGTAATGTCTTTAAAAAACGAGGAGGTTCTCAATTAGTCTATATATTATTAATAAACCGATTTCAATTTTTTTTTATTCCTTGAAAGCTTTCAATTAGATCCTATGCTAATTTTGTTAGCATTGGACTTAGGGTTATGTGGGCACACCAGTGGATCTACAAGAATCATACACAAAAATGTTTCTTAATTGATATATTGGTATATTTATGACATTGCAAGAGAAAGTGTAGAGAAAGACAACGAATACCCAAGAACTTAGTAATACAAGTATGGTATTTCGGAAATAAGTGGGATCGTTCATTTTAGCTTAGGTAACGATTTTTGATTTACACGTTCGCTTAATTACCCTCTGTAGTCTATATATATTTTCGGCCTGATATTCCTCCTTTTTTTTAATTAAACTTTCCTCCTTTTGTATTCTCATTTCCATGTCTCATAATAAAAGTTGAGTCGCAAGAAATTGCGACCGGAGGTATAGACGTGAGAGCTTATGCTTACCATAATAGTAAAAGAAAAGTAAGGCAACAAACAATAAACACAACCGAACAAAGTGCGACTGCACCGGTTCTAGAAAATTCCTCCTAAAACGTACGAACTCGTGACTTACACGTAGAACCTATGCACCAGTACGAGTGAGAGGCATTAGTGAATTTCACCGTTATTAAGTGTGTCTTGCTAGATAGGAAGGAGTTAACAATTCGTCTAAATTTAAATTTTAAAATTTATGCACTCCTAACATCGTCATTTATGGTTATTCGATTTTTTTTCTATTTGATGGTTTTGTTTCAATTAATAAAAAATAAGTTAAAATTTGGACCCATATTTTGTTGTCACAGGGCCGTAGGTTCCAAATTATAATAGGGAACCATTAAAAATCGTTTAAAAGAATGCTTGTTGATTGGTAAGTTGATTACTAGATAAATACTCCTTACCTTGTTGAGGTAACGTCATAGCAGTTTTGGTTAAATTTCGTAAAGAGCCTCAGCCATAAGACGTATCGATCTAATTAGATTATTTTTACAGTTTCAGGTGCAAAGAGAAGTGTATGGGCGGGCAACATGCATATGATGCTGTGGGTTCTTCTCGCTGCGGTGGTGTTTGCTAACGAAACTCAAGAAAGGTGAAAAATTAAAATAGTTAATTTATTATCTAAGTGTTTTTAGTATGTAACTAGTGTACTGTAATGTAGTGTATATACATTAAGGCTCTGGATATAAATGTGTTATTAATATAACTTATTGTCACATTTCAGGCGCTCCAAGCTGCCGTATGTTGCTGATGCTTTGGGAAACACTTTACCACCCCCGTCAAATTTGCCCGCAACGGTTGGAAGTCCAGTAAATTTGTTAACACCTGATAGATATGAGTTTTATACCTTTGATGAATCCGGGGAACTAGTTAAAAGGTTGATGACTTTGGAAGAAATTCAGGCAATTGTTGCAGCTGGTGAAGAGACGGAAGGCTTGGTTACTTTTGCAAATGACAACCAACCAACTATAGCATTTAATTTTAGTCAACCTCCCTACACGAAGGTACACAGCGTAGTTACTAATGTTCAGAATGTCTTAAAGGCTCAAATGGAAGCACATAAGAATAAACCTCATATGCAACCAACTTTAGACACGCCTGATGTTTCCGATTCATGGAGTTTAATTTTGCCATCAATTTTTGGAAATACCGGTGTTGATATAGTTCCCGATAAAACAACTGGATCATACATTACTCCAGAAACTGAAACTATAGAATTAGACCGTCCCGGTTTTGACGAAGAGTCATTAAGTAAAGAAGGTGAAGGGCATATTTTTACAAGCTCTACCGATGCCCCAAAAACTACAGTAGCTTCAACGACAACACGTAAAACGACTACATCTACAACAACTTCTAGGCCAACTTCTACAAGACGATCTACTACTACGAAAGTTAGTTCTACAACTTCTATTAAACCAAAGACCACAACCACCACTACAACAACCGAAAAGCCTAGTACCAAGCCAACTTTAATACTCTCTAGTGAAGTTACACAAAAACAACGCCCAACATACAGTACAACAATAAAATCAACTGCAGCACCATCTTCGACAACAACTGCAAAATTCACTACGCCTAAAGTACCATCGATAGCGGTAATAAATCCAGAAACCTCCGCAGTTCTTACTGATCGGTTACAAACTATTTCTAAATATACGACAACAACTGAAAGAGATGATATTCAATACGAACGAGTCAGTACATTTCTCCCTGGGTCAACTGTAACATATTCATCGGAACGTACAACAGAAATACCATTAGATACCACGAAAGAAGTCTCCACACAATTTACAAGTAATACTAAAAATATTCTTACATCTGTTTTGAATTTATCCACGACGTCAACGCCAGATTTTCTAACAAAAATTACGACGTTTATCCCAAAAGATACATCCGAAAGCATTTTTGTATCAAACGATCAAGACATTGATAAAAATAACACGACCACTATTACTACTCAGTCCGTTTCACCTTCTACTTCCGTATCATACACACAGAGCACTCCTATTGAAAACTCGATAACCAATGTTAGCATAATAGAAAACCAGGGAAATATCGACAGGAATGAGAGTGTACCTATAAAAGATAGCGAACCAATTGCACCTTTGTTTGATGTTGCGCAGAGTATAAGTCAAATAGCTTCTGACTTAGGAGGTGCGTATAGACCTATGACAACATCCAATAACATGTTAGAAAGCACAAATAATAATCCCTTAGATTTGGAAAGTAAAGAAAATTTAGATATAGATATTCCATCTGATAGTGAAAATATTAATGAACTTAAAGTAGATGGAAGTAATAATACTGATAATTATATTAAAATTTCAACTCTAGACCCTCATGATAAAATCGTAAATATGACTTCTGGTTCCAAAATAAGTGTTCACAAGAATGCAAATAATATCAATTCACAGACAATATCCCCGCCATTGGGAAGTATAGCAACTACTTTGGACCCTGTCTTGTCTGAGTCTATGGGTGATTTATTATCTCAGGTAGTCTATGAAAGTCCTGACAACAGTTTCAACGATGAAAATATGTTAGAAAATAATGAAAAATCCTCTACGACTGAATTTTTAACCATGGTGACGACCGAATACGAAGAAGTTGACGTAACAACCGAAGTTGAAGGTAAAACTACAGAAACTCTTACATCTAATGGTGTATCACCCGAATCTAGTATGATACAAAACAAGAATGAAAATAACATAAACGAAAAAGTACCTATTGAACTTGGCGACATTACGAAGGAGAATTTCATGAAGGTTTCGACAATTAATACTGGAGATTCTGTTAACAAATCAACTGTAACAATTTCTGTGACAGAAATGCATCCCGAGATTAGTAATGGTACAAAACAGGTTTATAGTGAAAGTGGAAATGTTTTGATATTGGATACAGAAGATACTATTTCGAACAACTCTACATTGCCTTCATATAAATCTGAAACAGATAATTTGTCTGAAATAAAAGAAAATGATACTGTAACAGATAAAGATTTGTTGCAATCTGATTTATTGGAAGAAAAGGCTATTTTTGAGGTCAATCAAAAAGAATTAAAGCAAGAACTGATGCCGAAAGTTGAAGAATTTAAGAAAAAAATTCAGAAAGTTAATATAGATGATAAAGAGTTGGGAAGTGACCGTAATAATTCATGGAAATTAATACCTACAGTATCATCATCTAAGACCAATGAAATTACAAAATTCAATAAAGATAAATCCAAAACAGATGGTACTAACTCGCCAGATACTAATAACGATAAAAGTATCGTATTAGACTTTTCTACAGAAAACCAGGGATTAGAACTAACCACCAAAGATTTGGGAGAAGATATTTCCCAATTCTCTGAGCTATGTAATGAGTTAGCATTCCGCTATTGGAACGATATGACTGAGACAATTGATAAGAAGAGAAGTTTTGTTTTTTCACCTTATGCCATTACTTCTATGCTTGCTATGATGTTCATGGGAGCGAGGGGAGCTACATCGGGAGAAATGAACGATATACTAAAGCTCGATGATATGGTGACATTCAATCCTCATTTCACATTGAAAAATATATCTGATTCAATAGATACAACTCCTTCTGCTGGTGTTGCTGTATCAGCTTTTATTAGGGAACTGTATAGCGACAGAAACAAAGGAAAAATTTTGACTTTCTATAAAGAAAGGGCACAACATTTTTACAATGGCCATGTAGAAGAGGTGAATTTTAAATTAATTAGTGACATTATACGTAGACGAACAAATTTACTGGTGAAGAGATATACTTGGGGGAAAATATCTGAGTATATGAAGACCAACACGATTGTAATGCAGCCTCCTTTAGCTGCCTTCTCAGCTAATATATTCCAAGTAAGTTTTATTTTATAAATTGTATCAATTACATTTGTATATAATTCAATTATATTATATTAAGAGTTCATTCTATTTCCTGTAATCTTACAACCTTCGATATAACTTTCTTGACGATCACTGTGTTAATTTTTACGGTAGAAGTTGTGTACAAATAAGCATACCGCCACGCTGGTGTTAAGTGATCGTCGCCGATCATATAGACCTGGCAAAGTAATTGTCGTTGTGCTGCCTATATTTTATGTGACGGGGTGCCCACCTCAGCGCCACATTCACCGAGCTAAATGCATGCCATACACTGGGTCATTCATTTTAATTTCTTTCACAAATACTTTACTCAAATTTCTAAGCGTTATTTAATCTTCTTATAACAAATATATAATGAAACCGTCATCTGCAATTTCTTTGCAGATTAACTAATTGTAATCTAGTTTAGTAGCGTACAAAAGACATTAGACGCTTATCGTCTACACAGTGTCAAACAATGATGTTCATATGTTGGTCTTATACAAGAGGTAAAAAAGGTTTAAAGATTCATTTATACTTCTCATAATATGTTGTGAAATTGGTGCAATTTGCGGCATAGGTGTAAGTAATAATAAATTTTTATTTCAATTTTCAGACGGACTGTACTGGGACTTCAGTGGATGGAAGAGACGGAGAATTGTACTTCGTAGTATCACCAAATGTTCGTCAAAGAAGACTTGTGCCTGTCCCGGCTGTAGTATACAAAAATAATTTCTTGGCTGGCTACGATCCCGTTCTTGATGCTACAGCTGCAGCTCTAGGAAGTACAATTTCCATTGTTAGTACGATATTCGTAATGCCAGGACAACAAGGTAATATTGTTCATGCTGAAGACCTGGAAGAGCTAGAAAAACGTTTGTTGGGTACCAATCCCACTACTCCAGCGTGGAATCGTTTACTGCGCACATTACTTCCACGAGTTGGACTTGAACTTCAGATACCTAGATTCTCACACAAATCTTCATTTAATATTTCGTCGACCCTGCAAAGGATGGGGCTTAAGGATATATTTGATGCTGATCACGCTGATTTGGGCGGCCTTAATGGACCGTCGAAGGATCTTTATTTATCGGATATGATCCAATCTAATACATTTGCTACATGCGGAGAAAACATGATTGGTGAACAACACCACACAGAACAATATCCAGAATTGCAAAAGCGGCGTTCAGCAAGATGGGTCAATGATTGGAATGAGCCAAGAGATTATCAGCGTGCTTTCCACGATCCTCACGATGTTGGAGAAGCGATGCATTTGCCTTTACACCTACGACCGAGACAAGCTCGTCTTCCGTCAAGAAACGCACAGCCAGCGCGATTAAAATTCGATAGACCGTTCCTGTTCTTTGTCAGACACAATCCTTCCGGTATGATACTTTATGTTGGCCGATACAATCCGAGGCTTTTGCCATGAAAACATTAGTAAAGACTGTTAGTGTAGTGTAGTTAATAATATTCCTTTAAGGAACGTGATAAGGTTATCATGCTAGTGTATGATATACGAAAGTTATTATTCAATGAGCATTTACGTGACAGTATTACTTATTAGTGTCTTTGTATGCAGTACAATTGTTCTGTTGCATAATACATGCAGAGATGCATTGAATATGCATTTCTATACTAATTATCAACGTATAAGAGGATGCTACGAATAATGAATAAATATTATATTATAAATCTTAGCGTAGTAAAATAGCCATGTCATCTCATCATTATGTCATCATTAAAAATTACATTTTAAAATAAATTAGATGTTTTGTATCGTTTTTTTTATTCTTGCGAAAATAATCTCAGTAATTATTGGATTTATTTGTTCACGCGTTTGCTCAGTATGCTTGAAAGAAAATATAAATCCATATCCATAAATATAAAATACTAGCGTATCCAACCCGCTTCGTCGGGCTAGATTTTGCTTTATTTTATTTAAACAATAAACTTACATCATTAAATATTTAAATTAAACTCTTACAAGATTTTAAATTATTAATTTCTCTGCGTATTCATTCTCTTCTTGAGCGGGTTAAGATCATTACCTACACCCATGTACATATCAGTAAATACAATATCATTCTTATCATTTATACAAAAACTTAAGTAAAGATAATAAAAAGTACGACGTATGGCTCGTTTGACAGTTCAAAACGAGGAGTGCTGCGATCGTCAAAAACTTTACTGTATTACTCGCCGGTCAATCTGAAGATTCCCTGAAAGTTTCATTGAAATCGGTCCAACCGTTTCTGAGCCTATATTGAACATACCCACATACTTTCTCATTTATATATATATAGATATGTTATGACATAAATATTCGGTAAGTATAGAGTATCATATTCTCATAGTAGAGTATAGAATGTCTCTATTATACCACAATTGCCAAGAAACAAAATGACTGGTAATTAATTAAAATATAGGAGGATACATTTTGTAATAACAAGCAAGAGAATTATATTAATAGACAAGGCGTTAGTGTCATGGCGAGTTTTTGTCCTTTTTTTCTCACAAAGATTCACGGTTGGAAGGAACTGTTTGCTGTATCTTTTATGACATCATCCTATAACATTTAATACCTCCAAAGCAAAAGCAAATAGATATATCATTTCACAGAGCGGAACCAGATTACCTTGGTTTCACCTTTCCGAAATGTACTTGTCGAACATATATTATACATACATACATACATAAATCTTTTATTGCACCAAATAATATGTACAAAGGCGAACTTAATGCTAATTAGCATTTTCTTCCAGCTAACCTTTAGTAGTTAAGAGCAGGGAAGGGGAGTGCCGCTAAAAATAGCGTTTTAAAACTATTATATAAATAAATAAGTGTACATTTACATATACATAAATATATACTTCTATATAAATATAATAATATACATACACATGGAATGTAAGTAACGACAATAAATTTACGAGTTTGTAATTTTTCATTGTTTGAGTAGAAAGTATTCAGATACACGCGATTTAAAGACATTAGTTGACGAAGCCTCCCTAATCTCAATCGGCAAACTATTCCATAGTTTTATAGCTGTACAGGTAAAAGAAGCCATAGAAATTCGTGTAACATTCGGGGAATGTTAAAAATTTATAAACTAAATAATTTAACCTTCTATAGGTTCGCGGCAAAACATATATTATGTATTTATTTATTCTTTATTGATACAAAATAGAGAAGAAACGAAAGATTGTATAGTCCAGGTAACGGATGCAATGTGCGGGTATTCACTATTTCGGCATTGAGAGTAGATTTGATCGAGCCTTAACTTTGGACGGATCATTTGAGACGGATTTCATGGATCCCAAAGTTGCAGTTGTATTGACAGTTGCCTTGCCTCCTACCGCTGTACAAAGCCGTCATGTAGCGGTGACGTATATAATATTGTTAGCATATTTAGACTATAAAAATTAAAAACGTTTGTGAAATATCTCTCGAAAAACAATGACGATGTTTTTCTCACCGCCGAGTGCATGTTATTTCAACAACAATTTAAATGGATTCTGTGGAGATCAAACCTAGGGTTATCGTACTAACCAAATTAAGGTGTTCGTTTTGACACTTTGGTTTGGAAAAATATCTTTGGTTATTTTTATCTTTTATATTTCATCTATATATATATAAATGAGAAAGTGTGTGTGTTCCATATAGGCTTCGAAACGGCTGGACCGATTTCAATGAAACTTTCAGAGAATCTTAAGATTGACTTGGCGAGCAACTTTTGAACTGTCAAATACAGCTTTTATTTACTATGATACTACAAATAGGGGTATGATATTGTATTTACTGATATGTACATGGGTGTAGGTAATGATCTTCACTCGAGAAGAGAATGAATACTGAAAGAAATGAATAATTTAATATATTGTGAGCGTTAAATTAAATAATTAATGATGTAAGTTAATTGTTTAGATAAAATAAAGTAAAATTTAGCCCGGCGAAGCGGCCTGGGTATCCTAGTAGTTACAACTGATTCGTTTGGAACCGATTTCATTGTGCTACAAAAGCATATTTTTTTTTCCACTTTCAAAGGAAGCTCATAATTCTTACGTTCATAATTTAAAAAAAATAGCATCATAATATATACAAATAAATACCGTACAAACAAATTTTTAATATTCCTTTATAAATTTCATTATCTAATAAATAAACTTAAAGTTACAAGTTGATCACAATTAATCAATGTAGTTCCAATTCTTCACGTTACTGTGGGAAATATTTAACGCACGTGTCAATGTGGTTTCTTAACATCTTGCAGTCACCGTCATCGGTGACCCATTTAGGGCACTCCTGAAAACACAATACATATAGAATATACTCACGCTCATACGGGTAAGCAGAGACGGACATCCACTTAGTCCTTTTTTTATTACGGGGAGGAAATCTTCAACAAGATACTCTGCCTTTGGGGGATGGCGGATTTTTGTAGGGTTCTTACCCACTAAAATCCACCGGTGGCCCTTCCTCAGTACACGGTGAGGGGCTCCGGGATCTCCAGTGGAACGCACCGGAGCCCCTCTGCACTGTGCTCTTCGGAGAGAACGTCTCGGGGAGGGAGGGCGGAGGAGGTTAGTCCCTCCCTTTCTGAGTCGCAGGGCAAGGTGATGTCTATGTTTCAATTGCTACATGCCACTAATAAATAACCGTCCAAGTAGAGGTTCAAACTTCTTCATTCAAAACGACGATATATATTTTAAAATGTCAATTAGGTCACATATTATTTTATTGGCAAAGTTTTAGTTTCCAGGGAACTATTAAAAATCTGACAGACGGATGATTGTATTGAGATATTAGTATGTTTATGACAGCACAAGACCAGTGTTATTAATAAGTATTGGTTAACAAAAACGAGCTCGAATGTATGAAAGAGAAAAATTATTAGAAAGTATATTAATAAGCACTTCTTAAAAGCGATGATCCCCTTTTTGTTCCTTTTGAAAAAAAAAAAACAAAAATGTGTGCAACATTTATGTTTTTTTTCATATATTTTTATTTTTAACTATCGCATAATTTACTTAACTTATATTGAAAACTTATTGTACGCAGGACTTACTGTCTGTGAATCTGGAAGGCACTGTCTCCTGAGATACAGGTACACTGTACCTAGTTCAGGAAACAGAGCTCCTGTATATGTAACATGTCTGTTTTGTGATATTAATAAAGTTATTATGATACTTAAGAAATAGATGAATGGAGGACGTAGCAGGATAAAACGTTTCGTCGCTGATTTGAGTTCTTTGTTTTTATTCGTATGCATTTGTTTTACTTCAATACCTAATGCAATGTCATTACTCTCACCGGAAGGATAATGACGAAAATAATCTTCTAATATAATTAAACGAGATATTCTTGTGTATCTAAAATCTGATTCTAGGAAACGGGTGCAATGTTTTTCATGAAATTTAGCATGCAGTGGATTCCGGGGGCGATAAATCGTTCTAGCTGGGATTAATAGGTTAGTAGATGGCTTTGCTAACCATCAGTAAGTCAATGAATGTTAGGTTTGACGTTACTTATTTATAAAATACGTTTGTCATATGGTTGCTTAGTTACAAATCAATAATGACATAGCACGCGGAGATATGTCTTATTGGCTTGTAACAGACAATGGTAGAACAAATAGAAGAAATAGATAACATATTTTAAAACAAAAAGATGGTGCAGTCGCTTAGTTAAGGCTGGGAATCACTAACGGGTTCGAAGAGGGAAATCTGTAGTTACTCGTAGATTTACCTAGTTAGGTACTTAATGATAAGAACTTCAACTTACCATAAACAGAACGGAGCTAATACAGAAAACAATTTTATTGGCTTCACAGATTTCAGGTGGACCAGGTAACTCCTTCCCCAGACATTTAGATTTCGCCGATTCCACGGTCGGTTTAAAATCTGGATTAGCATCAGCCCACGTGTGAATAAAACTGATTAAGGCTTCTTGATCGACATTATCACCGTCCTTGACAAGGTTCTGAGTCTTTAGCAAGCACAACTGCTTTGCGCACTGGAAAATTTAAAAGTGTTTAATAAACTGGATAGATAGATAGAGAGATAATTTTTTTATTACACCAAATTATATGGACTAGGTACTAGGTTTGCCAAGCAAGTGATTATCAAACACATTGTTATTTTCAAACCGCTTACATCTGGTGGTCCATGTCTGCTCTTTTCTACGTTATCTTCCTTAAAACCGCAACTTTCGAAGTTTTCTTTAGAGAATATTGGTGGTATTTCGCAGCATTTTCGGGGATTTTCCTAAAAAAATCATCGGAATACAATTAAATATATTGCAGTAATTTTTTCAGAATTAATTATTTCTTCAAATGAAAAGGTATTCAAATAAAGATTTGAAATCGTTATGTCATGTTATGTCATTCAAAATGTTCGTGGTAATGTTTTTTTTTAATAAAAATAGTAATATATTTCAATAAATTTATAAAGATATACGATCATTCCTTTACTTACAATTCGTGGGGGCTCTAAACATTCACTAGGTAAATTAGGAGGAAACGGAGGCGGACCTTGAGAAGTTGCAAGCTGAAATTGAAAAAAAAGAAAATGATATGATGATATTTAAGATGTAATAAATGTTGGTAATTAATGTAATTACCTACTGTAGGCACACTACAAAATGTTTTACGTAAATTCTGGTATACAACAAGGTAAAATTTTCTTAAACTTTATATTATAATCAGAGAATCTTTACAAATGAACAGAATATTAAAATATAAGTATTTACCTGGATAACAGCGATAAAGGTAAATAAAATGCTAATTGCAAGCATGGTGATTATCTTCCGCTGCACCGAAGTGTAGTGATAGTATACACTAGGACACAATAGGTTTTATAGCTTCCAAGCTACGGCCGTGACCATTGTGAGACTCGTCAATCAAGGTTTGTACGCCATAGATTAGGTAACACTAGATGGGTAATAATCATTAAAGGTGTTTCTATTAAAAGGATTAACTATAGAATTTTAGTTATTAAACCGTCAAAATGAATAGTATATAATATATATAATAGAGGTTATTAATAAAAAGTTAAGATATATTTAGTAACCTAGATTTAGTTTATGTGTGAAATAAAATGCACTGGTCGTTCAATAATTGAATGTTAATAATTTGATGTAATTAGTTTGTTCCTCATAATTATATAATGAAAAAAAATATAGATAATAAATAACAGGATAGTTAAATATAAAACATATACAAAAACGTAATTGAAACTATAAGGTAATCAAATACTAAACCCCTATTACATTAGTTTGTTAGCAAAATTAATACAATATTATTTAGACTCAATATTATTTTTGTTTGAGAAAGTTCTTTTATTGAATAGTATATTTATTTATAGATTAATCCTTTTTTTACACTAAAATATATGTATAAAGACGAATTTAATAATTTTTAGGAATCTTTCTTTTTATGTTTTTCATTTTTGGAACATAAATATAAATCTTTAATATAATATATCTGTCATTTGTAGATTTTTTTATTTAATTAATGTAATTTTATGTGACATGTACATTTAAAAAAAAACAGGTCCGCTACAAATGTAATATAGCTGTTGGTAAAAATAAAGGGTTGGTTAAAAATTTCTCGGAATCGTTTCAATATCTCGGAAGATAAAGACGCTAGCTAACTGAAATAAATTGTGTATGATAGACAATTAAATATCCTTGAAATAAAATAATAAATTTGTATTAATTTATTAATATTTCATTAAAAAATATAAACATAAACGAAAAAGTATATCTTACGTAAGCTTGGATAATACAATATTTTTTATTTTTTTTTAACATTAAATTTAAATTTTAGTACCAAGTGTTGCCTCCAGGCGAACACAAACTTTCTTAACCGACCCTTTATTTTTGCTCACGAATGTACTATAACCATATCTACATTATATCAGTTTTTTTAATCTATGCTCCTAAGTTGAATCCAAGTAGTTACTGCAAATGTCATCGTTTTCGGTGAATATTCGTATTAGAATGTTAATTTTATTTAATTATTCACAAAATGTTTCCTCACATCAGTGGAATTAGTCAACAACGTTCGAAGATTGATAACACTAATTTTGCTTTCGCAAGCACATCATTTTATATGTTTACAGCTTTTGTGATATTTTCTTCGAGACTTATATAATATTTAATGAAGTTTTAAGCCTTGATAGATGCTCTTAATTGATTGTTTGATTGATTGTGACCAAAAGATATTAATTTTATTTCCATCGGACATCCAACGTTTCCTTAAGAAAGCAACATACGGTACATATACCAAAAAAATATTTTTAACAATTTTTGTCTGTCTGTTCGTTCCAGCTAATCTCTGGAACGGCGGTAACGATTTTCACGAGACTTTCACTAGCAGAAGCTAATGTAATAAAGAGTAACGTAGGCTAGGACATTTAAGAAAAATATAATTGTGTTGTTCTTAATCGCGGATAGCACCGCGCGACGCAGCTTGTCCCATATAAAATAATCTCTTAAAATAAAAGTTAGATGATTCAAGTTTAGTCTATCTCTGTTCATCTCATTGTCAGTCTTTGTTTATAGAAATGGTCAAATGATTCACGCCAATTCAAATAAGTAAGATAGATTAAAAAGGAATAACAAATGCATAGCAGAGAACGTAAAGAATTATCATTGCAGCCGTACTCGAAGAAAGAATGCTTTGTTTTAAACCACGTTTATAAAATCGGTGTACAGCCAGCGCCGTGTGAAATTAATGGTTAATTATACTTATAGATGCTGAACAATTAACTCGTTTCATAGTTTTTGCGGTCCGGCAAATGTGATCCCACCTTTTATTGCGCGGATGGGGAAAACCCATTTGTATGATTTTAGACACAACTATATTTATAAAAACCAATTTCAGTAAAGATTTTTTTTTGACGAACCATATCGTATGTCCATACAAGCTGGCCGCGACTGCTTCGTTGGATTGAGAGGTGACTATAGCTCTTAGGTCTAGTAATCTTAACCTCTCAGCCAGTGACGATATGGACGCTCCGAAGTATAATTTTTATTCAAAATAGTTTTAGTACCTCCACATTCTGGCTTGTCGTTCGCGAGAGCTATAAATAACTGCAAGCTTTATATTTTCTAGTTCAAAAATTATACCAGGAAACTATTTCATACAACTACTAAATGATCCCTTATCGCCTTGTTTTAAATAGCAGTTAGTGGTAGAGAATCAGAAAAAGAAGATTCATTTGAATTCAAGTTTGATTTGATTTGAATATTTTGTTTATCTCCTAAAATTACTTAAATGAGGCCAACGAACATCGCACTCACCCGGTGAAATACAGAAGTAAATTCACTTCAAATTCACATAAGGAAGTACCATGTACCTTACAGCACTAGGTACTTGTTTGTGACTCTTTCGCTACTTTTGGTCATTTATGATAGTCATTGGCTTCAGAGGTGTAGAAAAATCTATTTTTTTTTATGACGAACTACACAGATTGGCCAGAGAAGCTGGCCTTGACTGCTTCACCGGATTGAGAGGTGGCATAGCTCTTAAGTCGCTTAGCCTGAACCTCTATTGCTATGAGGTGAGGGGTAACCTCGGCTTGGACGGTTACTATGTTACAAGATTGGAAAAAAATCTAACACCTAATAGTTTGTTTGTCGCTATAACAACCGTAAAAAAAACGTCGGCACAATGCCGCGTGCTATATGTAATTTTGATAACGTTTCCCATTCGCACATGAGCACCTAATTTCAGCCAGCTGTATTGTTACATTGTGCTGTGTTGTTATTAAATGCTATGATTGCGCTTACATCCGTTTTTCACTTCCCTCTTTGGAATATCGGTTCATATTATTGTTAAAAATATAATTTATGCGAAAAAAATGTAATTTACTCCATTTTGAGCACATTTTGTTTCGCGACAAATAATCAGAATCATTAATGTAATTTTTCATATTTACGCTAATATGAGTAAAATTATTGTTATAGAATAAAATTACAATTGAATCAAAATATCTATTAATTACTTTCTTTAAATATATTATTTATGAAAAAAATATGTAATTGACTGCTACTCTTTGAAAATATTTTTGATTCACGATAAATAATCGGAATTATTAATGTATTTTTCATATTTACGCGAATATGAGTAAATTTATTGTTATTGAATGAAATTACTATTGAATTAAAATATATATTATTACTTTCTTTAAATCCATCATTTACGAAAAAAATATGTAATTTACTGCTACTATTTGAACACATTTGGTTTCGCAACGAATAATCTGAATAATTAATTTTGACTTTTCATATTTATGCGAATATGAGTAATTTATTATTGTCATCTTATTGTTAATTATTATCTTTGAATAAGATTACTTATAAAGATTTCATGGCGGTTTAATCCTATTTACTTAAAACGCGATAAAATCCTCAAAAGTAGTTCTATTAAATTACTAATATTCATGACAATTTATACTTCAGACTAGAATACTATTCTCTCGCTGCCAAGCTTTTACTCGTACGAAATGACCATCTTTCTCAAGTCAGACTCTGATAAAAATGTGTCAGAGTAACAGGAACATGCTAGTTCGTTTTCCTTCAATGATTATTTAAAATAATATTTCTCTCTCTCTCGGCGATTTTCCTTTTCATTGAAAACACATTTAATTTATTCTCTTGCGTGCACAGATTCTTTTAACAATGGTTGTGATTTATTGAATTTCCTTCCTCGTTGAAAATTAACTTTTATTTTTCTCGGCATTGACTGTTTTATTAACCGACTGTAAAACGGAGGAACTCAATTCGTCTGAAAGCTGTACCTCATAACTGTCGAGTAGGTAAATCAATTTCGATGATTATTTTACTATTTGAAAGCTGGTGCATCCCAGTGTGACCATTCCAATTACAATTTGGTCCAATTCTGACAATGGCACTAATGAGAAACCCATTTAAGTCTTAAATTTGCATTATGTATGTGCGTTGAATGGACGAAAAACCCAATGTCACACTAACCGATTTCGATGATTCATTTTTGTAGTAGTTTGGCTAGGTTCTGATTAATTCTATTTCGAAGTTATTTCGGAAAAACAAAGAGGGTGTCCGCGCGTAACAGCGTTTAAAGTTTGATTCGATTTGAAATCGGTTTTTGATCTACTCGTAAGTACACTTGTATTAGACTGTTTGCTATAAGGAATTTATCATTTGCGAAATTAATACATTTTAATTATTTTATGGCCATGTAATCTTCTCCACTACTTGAGCGTATAATAGTGGTGGTGAATCGGATGTCCTCAAGGCAGATAGACATCAAGGCGGCATGCGAATCAGTGTCAAGTACTTACACCTTCGGTATTACGACAGGCGTAATTACACCGGGACAATGAACCGTGCTCAACTACGCGTATAGAATTTGATTACTTAATTGTTATAAGCATATTTTTATTACAACACAATGATGAATATTTAGCGTTACTAAAACATATTTTTTTCGTTTTGATCCTTAGCACAGTGTCGAGTACCTTGTGCGATGATCGACACTGTGTGGTGTGAAATAAAATGCCAATTTCCTGCCATTAGTTGCGTATACGTTTTAAGACAGTTTGAAAGCAAGTCGCCCTAGTTATACATGCACACCACTTAAATGAGGTTAGACCCCGAATCCAAACGCGACAGGTCCCTTTACAGGCTTGATGTACGGACGGAGCACGTGCTCTGAAACCTCATTAAAAAACGCGGAATCCTTAAGGCTCACATAATTCATTAGCCCACTAAATCATTATAAGATGGCTAATGGATGGCCCTGGCCCTCGCTAGATGGCGCACTTGGTACCCATTCTGAAAACTTGAAGAGAAAATAACAGTTAATTTTATCATCTATATTAAATTGTTAATCATTGTAAAATTAAGTGGTGATTTCCTGGCCCAGTGTTATTGCATTGTTTATAATTAAAAAGGTCTCCGTAGTTAGCCTTCCTTCTATACTTAGTTAGAAAAGTATTTCCTTAAGACTCGGTTAAGTTAACAGTCAATATTCAGGAGAAATAAAACAGTAATAGAAGAAAGATAATATTATGTGAAACAGATTAACATTTTTATAGATAGAAAGTTATATAGATTAACAATAAGTGACAAAAGATTAGAAGAATAACTTATTTGGAAATTGGATGATTTTGCAACTTCTTTGTTAGGGATGTTAAATATAAAAGGGACTTAGAAGAGAGAGAATGAGAAGTCAACGCAGAAAGTAGAGTCAATTGAGTTAGAGTTGGTAGTTTTTTTGTAAATAGAATGCCCAAAATATCCCATCCCATATGATTCTCATATGATTTTAGAAAAGCGATCATTAACGAGTGTATACTACTGTATACTAATAATGACATTTCACTATGGAACCAACCTATTCCAACTCGATTCTCCTAGTACCAAAAACCGCAAACTAATTGTTATACGAGATTAACTAACAGATACAATTGGAACATTGGAGTGTCAGCGGTACGCCATTGAAAAACTATAGTGGTACAACTGAACCAAAACTAGCCAAAATTGACAACTATGATGTCACTGAACGTTCATTTTAACATAATTGGTTTAGCAGACCCGGGCCACTGAGGAGCTGCAGGAGAGTAGCCGGCCTTTGAGAAAGGAGTAAGCTACTGCGATCTTCTATTTTTGTTCATACATACATATACAATGGATGAACGTCGATAACTACGTAAATTTTCATTACCAGGATTTGGATTCTATTCTTATAAAATTTCAATTAATCTAATTAAATTTACAAAACCGCAAATGAAGGTATAATGTCGGTAAACCTTCTTATCTTATATGCTCAGAATTAAACAGTAGTTCGACTTTAAAATTCTCAACTCAATAAAAATCCTGTTTTACGAATCTTAAAACAAAACAATTTCGTGTTTTAATAATTAATTTATAAAATATATTTTTGTTTTATTTTCTTTATAGTTCTTATTTTGTAATTTATAAGCGATACTTGGTAGTTAGTAAACCAAGTTGGGAACTGTAAGTTCAAGTTATTAAGTCAGATCTTCTTATTTTCAACCGACTTCAAAAGGAGATTTCTCAATTCGTCTGTATTTTTTATGTTTGGCATAACTTTGGACTGGGTGAACCGATTATGATGATTCTTTTTTTATTTGAGCTAGTGCTTCCCGTGTGATCCCATTAAAATTCAGTACAATTCTGACAATGGGATCCGTGAGAAAACATATGTCTTAAATTTGATGTGCGCCATAAATAGACGTATCAATTTCACGTCAATAGATTTCGATGATTAATGTTTTATTGGAAAGAATGTACTTCAAGAGTACTTTGATGACAGTTTGGTTGTGATTAATTTGATTACGTAATATTCCTGTGAAATTCGTAAACACAAAGAGGGCCTCCGCGCGTAATAGAGTTCAACGTTTAAAGTCGGTTCTTGTTTTTACTCGTAAATATATTTGTAAAATATAAAATAATATAAAGCTTTACATTAAAAGAACATCTGAATAAATTTAAGTTATTATTTATTTATTAGTTGTAAGAATATCGAGTCAAACTGAATGTAACGATATTCGAATGTAGTAGTTATTTGATTGCTTGTAACTGATTATATTGCCAGATATTTTACATTTTTTAAAAACGTTACAGGGCTTAGCATTTCCAAGCATCATTTGGGCATTTCTGAAACAAAGAAACAATTATTAAATTATATTTATAAGATCATAAATATCGTAAAACCCCATTTATAACGCCGTAATTTCCATCTCCATGGTGATAGAAGGAGATAGCAATGGCTACCAGTTTGCCATTCTAACTACATTTTTCCTATATTAATTCAAAAGGCAGTGATAGCCTAATGGCAAGGCGTTACAATGTGATAATCGCGGGATCGAATCCTAGTCTGATTGGTACAAGACCAATGAATTGACGTTTTTGGTTTTTAAGAAATTACAATTTCATATCGAATTATGATAAGTATCGGCTGATTACAATACGAGGTTCAATCGCCTTATGATAATATAAATGACAGATAATCAGATCTAGTGACCCGACACAAGGGGGACCTTTGTGTCGGGTACTATATTAACTCTCCGGTGAAGCGGTTAAGGCCAGTCTTGCTAATTTGTGTAGTTCGTCAAAAAAAAACGGACAATCAGCATATACGTAGAAGAATACTCACAGACCAGACAATTATCAGAATAAACATGCACTGGAAGACAAAGAGTAATTTGTATATTCAGAGAACTCAATTATTAGAATAAATAATACAATTCCTTGCTAGATTTGAAATTTCAATTAAAATCGTTTTCGCTTTCTCGTTTCAATTAGTTTCGTACGTGTATATATTAGTAGTCTTTACGTATATACAGGATATTGGAAGACCGTTTTCGAAAACAAAGACAGACGATAGAACAAATGACACCATGGATTATGGAATGGAAAAAAATCCTGATTGAATAAAATAATAAATACATTATTGTCTTTGTTTTGAAACTAAAACAAGATTCCAAATCAAATATTTTCAGAATTAAAATTTACTCCCGAAGCGGGACCATGCGCTGTTTGTTTTAGCCGATGGGAACGGGAGCTTGTCACTCAAGCAGAAAAATGGCGACTGCCGCACTACGACTCAAGCCGAGGATCCCTCTTAGACCCTCTTAGTAATTCTTGCTTACCTCTTAATGGCAGATACCAGGCAGCTCGCTATATTTGTATTAAAGGTATGTATGCTTATAAATACTCTTAATGTTATTTAAGGAGCCTAACATAAGCAGTTAACGATAGCTATATCAAACTACCCCCTGAAAATAAAAGCTTTATTTTCAAGATGATAGTAAAATCGCAGACTCGAACCTAATAAATCAATTTTTCCGCACCATTCAATATTAATCTATGGCTTCCATCCTTATTATACTATTACCTTCAACATGGCGATCCCAGTACACGCGAAAACATCGTACGCCTTGCAAGGGTAGTCGAGGTATTGCCTCAGGTCTTTGTCCACGCAATCGCTAATAGCTTTTTCTATAGCCACCGTCCAGTCCTGGTTATCTTTAAGCCATTGTCTTAAGTGTTTCTTGTAAGCTTCCTTATTCAAAGTAGTTTTGTCCACCAGGAATCCGGATTTCTCGAAAGCGCATTGCACGTCGTCACACTGGAATTCAAAATAGTTTTAGAGCAAGTTAAAATATTTTGAAAGCATTACTAAATGATATGTTGAAAGAAGACAAAATTTACATGTAAGTCTCACTTCACCAGCGAATACTATCAATCTTTTGAGATCCAACTGAACCAAGAAGCACAGGCTTCTTTTTGCGATGGACATGGACATCGGGCGCGGTTGGGTTGGTTAATACCATCTCACTGCACATTGATATATTTTGTTGCACAGAGTCTATGTTTATCGAAGCTGCCTACGAATGCGTAGAAGGTGTTTGACTCTATTATATTTATATATTATTGTCAATACATAAAGCAGCTTTTTATTTGTTTTAATTTTAATAATATATATTTAACTAAGTTTTTACAACATCATATTGGTATTATCTGTAACGGTGTTATAATTTTTTTTGATATAAATAAATAAATAAATGTCACAGTCAGTTTATCTTGGCTCCCATTTTTCAAGTTGCATTTCTTCAAATCATTAAACAAGTCTTCAGTAGTTCAGACTCGAAACATGGATGATTTATCTTTTGTTTTTCGGTGAGGAAGAATCTGACAAGGATGCTTTATGGGAGGGGATCTACTATTCTATTTGCTAGAATTTATTAAAAGCGATATTACTTACAGGTCCCAAAGGTCTTGGATTTGAGCATTCAGCTAATGGTTTTGGATCTCCTAATTCAGGTATATCGCAACATGCTGATATCGGTTTCTGAAAACATTAAATAATAATGTTATTCGTAGACGGTTTAATAGATTCCTTTCTAGTATACGTATTGAAAACGTTGATTGATTTTAGAAATCAATTACTTTTTTTACGAACTTAGGCCGCTTAGCCTGAACCTCTATCGCTAGTAACTCGACACATGGGTCCTACCGGTGAGGGGTCTAAATCAATGACACTGTAAATTCAATGCATTATGACTGATTCTTCTTCTTTACCGTGCTGTTTCCAGGCCTTCTGCCAGAGTCCGCTTTCAACTTAATCTACTCTACTTTGTCAGGTTTTCAGCATCCTGGTTATATTATTACGATATATATGTATAGATGACCAATAAAACGCCTACTAGATTACTGCTGCTAAAAGAACTATTATTAAAAATTCAGACATAAATAACCTTTGTATTTGAGTTTAAATTATTAATTCCATGGCTGATTCTTCTATTTCTTGACTTCTTTACCCAGCGCCAAGGATTACAGAAGTGGCATTAATGATATTTTATTTTATTTAATTTATATTTTTATGATATTTAAGTTTCTGAAGTTAACAGTGACCCTCTCGAACACTCTCTAGCCACCATTCACTCACAGGGACCGTTTTTAAATGTGTGTTATCGTCAAACGTCAAAATCATAAACCTATATATATGTTTAACAGTACGATTCCTCGTGGGAGATGATTGGATATTCGACGGAATACATTTGAATTGAATCACGATTAACATACAGGAATTGCCGAACACTAGAGACACTGCTATTGTCAAATAAGTTTCTATATACTATACTTGGGTCGAGCTCGTCGCCTTGCACCAGGCCGCCATTCGAGTCGAGTTCCAATTCACGTGAATCATGTATTAGCACAAACTTAAGCTAATTTGAAACTGTTAACTTAAATTTTAGATAATTTTTCGATGCTGTTTTTAATGCATTTCTTCATCATAATTGGTCCTTTTTCACTTACAAGAGTTGCTTCGGTACTACGTTTTTGTATGATGCCTTCAGTTTTGGTCACCTGTAAGAAGTAAAATGAAAAAAAGTCTATACACCATAATGTCCCTAATATTCAGTACTGGTCCGCTATAGGTAATATAATAAGGGCATAGTGATATCATTGGGTTCTTTACATATATTATAATAAATTCTTTGACATGTATGTTCCTTCACGATGCTTATGTTCACCACCTATGGCATGAATCTACTTTTAAAATTTCAACGGTAGACTGAAAAATCAACCGCTATTCTTAACACCCACCCATTGTGATAATAAAGAAATCAATATATGTTTATGTATGTATACGAAATAACTATTGTAATTGTGAACAAAAACATCAAGACACAGTAAATTTATTGTTTTAGCGCCTGCCATAATATAATGGCAATGCAACCTAAATGTCTCCATAAATTTTCACTATCACATTTAGTACTAATTATTGTAAATTACTAACATACATAATTCAAAGGCGTCGAGAATGATTTAGCACTTTTCAGTGAAAAATACTAAACTCCAAATAAAACAGTACACTTACTTATTTCACCTTCTACGTAAAATAAAGGAATTCTCATTTACATTTAGAAATAATGACCTAATAAAATAAAAATTACAATAAAAGTATAAAACAACATAGCGTTGAAACTAAAGGACTTAAGGTAAGATCTTAAACAATTAAACTTATAGTTAAACATATAGTCGGACAAATAGAATATGATGGCAACATTGGATACCATCTCAGTATGCGTTGTCGCAAGGATACGACTGCGGTGCCCAGGACTACCCAATGTCGTGCGCGTGCAATACTATCATTACATGTCAGTTATACAGAGTGTAATAAAAAAAGTAATAAAATAAAAATAATACGTCTACAAATAGTTGTTAAAGTTTCATATAAATCCCACTACTGGACACAGGCCTTCTCTGTAAAGAGAGTTGAAGTGCATAGTCCGCCACGCACACCTAGTACGGATTGGCACACTTCATATGTCTTAGAAACATTTTCTAAGACATGTTGGTTTCTTTATGATGTTTTTCTCCACATAAAATTGTAACATCAAATTTATTGGTGCCAGCACCGGGCTCGAACTCGGCTTGTTAGCGTACAATGCAACTTGAGGCGACCGCCCGGACACTGAGCTACCACGGCTCTAAATAAATAGTTATCAGATTTATGTATATTATATTCAACAAAATAATAGTAGAACATAATATTTAATTAAAAAATATATTATTAAATTAAAGAATAGTAGGAGTCGTTGTTGTAGGATTTAGATGTACCGCATTCTAAAACCAACCTACTGTCACACTCGCCCTTGCCAAGGATTTCCGCTACTTATCACCTCCTTAACACTAAGTCCACGTCGGTTGACATTTTTTCTAATTCACGCAAGGTCTTCCGCACCTTAGTGTTACAAATTGTTGTTGTTAATTTTGGCTAATATAATTAATAATTTATTAAAATATTTTTGTAACTATTAATTATTAAATCGTTACGTTTCTTTATAGCGAATGTTGTGTACACCTGTAATTGGCATACACAACAGGACTTAGTTTGTAAATTTGATTATTACTACAGTATATTCTTGTGTAATGCTGTTGGTGTATATTTTTAAATAAATAAATAAATAAAGAAAATTAGGTATAAAGTTTATATTATAAATTGAAATATTAAAAATATTGGAAAGAAAAATAATATTATCAGCACATGCTTCCCACATTAACCATTACTGTCTTACCGTGTCAGGAAAAAACTGATTATAAAAATAGTTCCATCATATAAGAGCATATAATTCACCTGATCATCTTAAAAATCTTCACCGCAGACATGTATCACCAATAAAACTGTAATTACCTATACTTTAAATATTATAGCCATATCATTAAGCAGGTAAAATGAACTATTTGTAGGTATTCGTAAAAATTCTGAAGACAATTATAAAAGGACATATAAAAACAATACCTTTATCTCAGCGCCACTTATCAAAACAAACAAAGTAACAAACGAAAATAATCCAATCATTTTGCACTTCTGTCCTCTTCCAACACTGTTCTCTTTGCGAATCAAGTGAGTGCCCGTCCTCTCTATAGTATAAACAAAAGATAGTTATAAATACAAAACAATTTTTATATTGTCGGTTTGTAATATATTTTCAACCGACTTGAAAAATGGGGGTGGTTTAAATTCGTTTGTATTATTTGTATATGTTTGTTACCTGATAACTTTCGACTGGGTGAACAGATTTTGATGATTGTTTTTTGTTTGGAAGCTTGCGCTTCTCGTGTGGTCCCATTCTGACAATGGAATCCATGACAAACCCATATAAGTCCTAAATTTGCATTGAGGATATGGGCCACAAGTGGACTAAAATATGATATAACAATAATGGATTATAGTACATCCGTTCCAATAAAATAATGAGTCATCTAAACCGGTTGGCGTGATATCGAGTTATTCATATCACAATGCGCCGCTTAAATAGCGTTTTAACGGCCCCATATCGATAAATACACACACAAAAGCTTCAATAGCCTAATGGTTTAGGGTACGGTCTGCGAATCGTAAGGTCGTGGGTTCGAATCATCATTCGACTATTGACGTGAACCATCTCCTAGCACAAGCTTAAGCTTAGTTGGTTTACAAGAATGTTAGTAATATTTATATGGCTAGCTTTCTTTAAAAAAAATATATAAGCAATTAAATATATAAGGTACCTATAAATAAGCAATAATAATCAATAATGACATTTTTACTAAACTATTGTATTTATTTATAGGAAGATATAATTATAAATGGGTATCCATTTGACCGAGGAACTGTTTGACTCAGGAGCCAATTATTGTATTTATTTATTTTTTACACAAACATAATTTGAAGTAATAATCAAACTTACAAGCTAAGTCCTGTTGTGTATGCCAATTACAGGTGTACACAACATTCGCTATTAAGAAACGTAACGATTTAATAATTAGGAGTAATATTTTAAATAATGAAAAGGAAAAAACAGTAATAAATTGATTAAATTGGCCAAATTAAATTATTATATAATTTTTAATACTAAGGTTCGGAAGACCTTGGGCGAATTAGAGAAAATGTCAACCGACGTAGACTTAGTATTAAGGAGGATATATGTAGCGAAAATTCTTAGCAATGGCGTGTGTGACAGTTGGTTGCTTTTAGATTGCGCCACATTAAAAATCCTACAACACCGACTCCTTGGATATTTGAATGGCACTCTAATGTGAATGTATTCGAGTATCAGTCTAATTTTTATTTCGCCATCGATGCCTTTGTGAAGAAAAATTACATCTAGCATTTTTCAGCGATTGCACAAAGTATGCATTTGAAAATAATTCAGTCTGTCACTGTTACCATAAAGTAAAATAATATAATATAGAGCTGAGGGACATACACAAACACAAATTTACACACACACACACCAACACTCACACACACACATTTATAAAATATTGTTATGATTTGTTATGCTTATTTTTTATTGTATTTTATTGTGCTTTTCAAATGGGAGAAGACACTGACCCCTGAAACACAGGTCCAATAGAACCTAGCTCAGGAGTCAGGGACTTCATGTTTCTTTGTTCAAACATTTTCTATGGTGACTAATAAAGATTTATTTATTATTTATTATTTTATTATAAAGTTGAGCAATTCCGTAACACAAGCTAGTCGGATCGATAATGAGCGTTATCTTTTTGCACGATATTCTTGGACTACGCAGGTCATTCGTGTCGCGATTCCGATGAACTTACTTATCTATCTGTTTATAACATTGCAAGTTTAATTTCTAGTACTGAGAAATTTAATAATGTTATTAGCAATTGCAACTATGCAAGTGTGATAGCTCAGTGTGGAGCCGTGGTGGCTCAGTATCCGGGCGGTCGCCTCAAGTTGCGTTCGAGCAACCCGAGTTCGATCCGGTGCCGGCACCAATAAATTTGTTGTTGCAATTTTATGTGCTGATTTACCACGCGCTCGGCGGTAAAGGAAAACTTCGTGAGAAAACCTACATGTCATAGAAAAAAAATTCTACGACATATAACAGATAATGTCTACTACACTACACTACACTTTACAGATAATGTCTGTGCCCAGCAGTGGGACACATACCAAGCATGAAACTAACTGAGTTGATAGCTACGCGTTTGACTTTACGATCTTATGACAAGGGGTTCAAGTCCCAATTAGTTTCCGGTTTTTGGTTTCTTATGAATCTGAAAGTATATTTACAGTGAAACCAAAACCGACTTCAAATCGAATCAAACGTTATTACGTGCGGACGCCCTCTTTGTATTTCCGAATTATCGTAGGAATTACAAAGTAGAACTAATCAGGGCCTAACCAAACTCTCATCAAACTACTCTTGATGCACCTTTCAAATAAAAAATGAATCATTGAAATCAGTTGGCGTGATATTGAGTTATTCGTCCATTTGTTGCGGACACAAACAAATGTAAGACCGTTTTTTTTCTCCAAATACCGAGGTTTTCTGCTGGATGCCATTGTCAGAATTGGACCAAAAAAAAAAAAATGTTCGAATTCGGTCCAACCGCAGTATTAAATACACATACTGACGAATTGAGAACCTCCTCCTTTTTTGAAGTCGGTTAAAAAATAAAAAAGCCTTTTATACCCTGCATAAATAAAATAAAACTTTTAGTGCCATTTTTTTAAGATTTTGCAAGAGCCCCTTAATCGAGTAAAGTCCTCCTCCAACGGGTCCTAATTTTCTTTGTCCTGTACTATGGTCGTCCGCGATGATCCACCTGTTTTTTTTTATGTCGTCTTCTCAACGTGTCAAGGTTCGTCCTCTATCTCGGTTTCCTGACCTGTTATTCTGGCTACATGACTTTTTTTAACGTGGGAGGAATGCGAATACTTATACGCACCCGCCAGTGGTAACGGGTGCGTTATGTCGGGCTCGCCCTACAAGAGGCCTCTACGGACTAAAACCAGCAACAGTGAGCCGCGATCCGCCATGATGGGCGAGATGGGGTCGCGTTAGCATTTCATCATCTCGCCCCGGCGACAGGCCCAGTCAGGAAAAACCAGTCCTCCGGCGCCTATAGATTTGGTATAGTTGGTAGCCGTGCTCACAACGCTACCCCTCCAGGCCAGTGGGGCCGGTGCAAACCGTCGGAGAGTTCCCAACTCCCCGCCAGCGAAGAAGGCGGGTGGACTATTACGGCTACATGACTTTTTTTTTTTTTTTTTTTTGTTAACGCGGGGAATCGAGTTATTAACCATCCTCCGGTACCCTGGGTGGCCCGGAGGGATGTGTGGGACTCGGCCTGGGCAGCCCATACCCACTAAACCTACCGCGAATGCCATCAGCCGTTATGAGCGGGTGTCCCGGATCTGTCAGCGACAGGACACCCTTAACGACCGGCCGGTCTCGGCAAGACCGGACTTCACCCACGAAGGGGACTTCCCCGGCACTCAGAGAAGTCCCGACGACGCCGAAGCATGCTGGGGCCAGGTTCCCATCCTGGCCCCGCTTCGATTACGGGGCAGCGAGAGGAGACGTTTGAAACGTCCCCTGCGCACCCCGATTCGTCGCCTGCGGAGGGAGGGAGCCCCACGGCTCCTCCTGACCTGCTCGTCAGCCTCCTTCTGAGACATGACTGTCTCGCAGAAGGAGGCGACCGCCGGCCAAGACCTGTCACTCCGTACCATCGCAAGTGCGAGGCTCGGAAGTGACAGGTCACCTCCACCGATGGCGGATACCAGATCGTGACGCTGTGCTGCCCATCCGGCACACCTCCAGGGTGTGCTGGGCAGAGTCCACCACAGCGCCACAATCGTGGCACCGCTCATCAGCCTCCCGACGGGCCGTCCGATACAGGTAGTCCCCGAAGCAGCCATGCCCCGTGAACACCTGCGTCAGACGGAAGGTGAGAGCTTTGCGCCTTCTGCGCATCCATCGCTCCAGGACCGGGCGCAGAGCACCAGTCGTACGAGTCCCGTACGGGTGGTGCGCCAGGTCCTGCTCCCACCTCCGGCAAAGTGCCACTTCACCCAACCGACGGATCCGCCGGACCTCTTCTGGCGGCTGCATGACTTCCGTTGACTACGATTAACGAAATCCAACCACGTACAATATTATTGCTGGAAACTAAATGGTACTTTAACTTTAATAAAAGAAGCAGTTTTCAGAAACGTGATGGCGCAATTTTCCCACTAAACTTGCTCTGAATATTTCTATACGGATCGCAAGTGCTCGGTTGCAAGGAAGTTTTAATGGGCCGATCCCAATCCGTGGCGTGTAAGCGTGGTTAATTTGCAATAGTAGCTCTACGAAGTTAGTTACGTGGAAAATATAAGAAATGATACTGAAAAGAATTGTAGAAACAATCAAGGAACTGTTATCATATATTTATTTATAATAGTATACAGAACAGATAAATTTAAACGCACAGTTAAATAGGAAACAAGTAGACACAAAACCGATAAATTAGCCAACAGGTGCATAACTACATTATCAGAACATAACCAATATTACGAGTAACATTAAATAAATACATTTACAACTACATAGATCCAAATATAATTGAATATAGCAGAAAAAAGGGAATTTATTATAACAAATTTTATAAATATAAATAAAAAAAAAAAAATTTATCCATATGGTAAGTTTATTTATGTATGCTTTTATTTATATATTTATTTATGTTTACATATTATATTTTTCTCTAAGGTTGTGTGAGACTTTGTCTATACACAACCCTAAGGTAAACTGGCAGAAAATGCTTTGTGGCAGTAAGTCCACCTTTTTGTACACTTTTATTATGTGCAAATAAAGATTAAATAAATACGTGGTGAAGACCAGAGATGAATGAGAGACTATGCCTTCCACCATACACAATCCTCCGCTACTTAACAATGTCCCCGACGTATTCCCTCTTAATCTTGTTTTCGGTGTATTCATGGATCTTCGACTGAAGATGAGAAGTCGTAGCGTCATGTTTCCTAGGTGTTTATACCGTAGCGTCTTGACGATAATGCCTCATTTACCCAAGCTTCCTTTATTTTAAAGCGACTGTACATGACATTAAATAACGTTTTTTTAAATATTTTCACGCAATATACAAACTACCTGTACTAGTAGCAGGGAGTCTTAATTTCGATGTCAAAACCCGAGGTTCGATTTTTGTTTATAAAAAAATCACTTTCACCAGAATACGTGCCACTGAAGTGTAACTATGTAACCCATTACAATCATATTGTCATTGTGCCAAAAACTGTAATCTACAAATAAAATTTTATTACATCTAATTTGATAAAAATTGAAATATACTTATGATGTAAAATAAAATATTTTAGAAGACTATGTACAAGATTACCAAGTATTAACAAATTTAAACACGTAGTACGTCAGTGGTACGTACAGAAAACCATAGTAAAACAACTGAAGTAGCAGATTAGCGACACTTGCAAACTTCACAATTACGATGTCACTGTAGGTCCATTTTCACACAAATGGTAACACAGTCTCGGAGCCCTGAAGTTTCGTCTCCATGTATGAAAATATAATCGGTTGTATATTGCTCTACCAACGGCTACTTATAAGGCACTTAATGACATAGCAATATTTTACCCTAAATTTCCCAACACATCGAGGGCATAATCCGATCCTCAGTTAAGAACAATGCCTTTGATATATGATAGTAGATAAATCATAACATTGTAATTTACTAAAGAGACTATATGTCTCGTAGGTTGATATTTTGACTACATTATCTTGGTCGATACAAACTTTATTCTGTGACAACTAAGGAAAATTATTTTTCTTAAGCAGGTATGTGCTCGAGTATAATCAATTAGACTTATATAAATTTTTTATTAGCGTTCCACGACTGTACATTTCTCGCGTAACTTACTTCCACACACTATCAACTATCACTAGCGGTGTTTCCGAATCATTACGATTTGGGGAGCTTCAAAGAACGTTACTCCTTTCTCAGAGACCTGCAACCCACCTGCCGCTCCTCCCGTGTTATGGATGTTTATGAGCGATGGTGATCATTTAAAATCAGGTGAGCCGTGAGCTCGTTTGCCTCTTCTATATATATAAAAGAGAAAGTGTGTGGGTTTGTTCCTTATAGGCTCCGAAACGGCTGGACAGATTTCAATGAAACTATCTGGGGATCTTTAGATTGACCGAGCGTGTAATCATGTAAAGTTTGGTGACGATCGCAGCACTCCTCTTTTTGAACTTTCAAATACAGCTTTTATTTACTATAGATAGATAGATAGATAAATCCTTTATTGCACCAAATAAAATGTACAAAGGCGAACTTAATGCTAATTAGCATTTTCTTCCAGCTAACCTTTAGTGGTTAAGAGCAGGCTAAGGGTAGTGCCGCTAAAAATAGCGTTTTAAAACTATTATATAAATAAATAAATATACATTTACATATACATAAATAGATACTTCTATATAAATATAATAATATACATACACATGGAATATATATAACGACAATGAATACACCAGTTTGTAATTTTTCATTGTTTGAGTAGAAAGTATTCAGATACACGCGATTTAAAGACATTAGTTGACGAAGCCTCCCTAATCTCAATCGGCAAACTATGATGATATTCTATTGTTTTATAACCCAAATTTGTATTGACACATGCGTTGTGTATATTTATGTCATTATGAACCATATTGAAGTACGACGAATATACTCCATATTGCATGTACATGGGTGTAGGTAATGTTCTTCACCCGCTTGAGAAGAGAATGAATATGGAGAGGAATGAATAATTTATAATATTATGAGAGATAAATTAAATATTTAATTATGTAAGTTTACTGTTTAAATAAAATAAAGCAAAATCTAGCCCGGCGAAGCGAGCTGGGTATTCTAGTGTCCTATAAAAAAATACAATGTCTATTTTGTGTACCTTTTATGTGTTGAATTGGACGTCCTCTGAGAATTCGAATGGTGAGTCATTGGTTTAATGAGGTAGCAAAGCTTGAATGATAAGAGATATGAAACTGAATAATGAAACAATTCGTATTCCATTACGGTTTTTATGCGCCATTAACAAACTTGCATAGTTCATACGAGTACAATTTCGGGATAAGTAAAGGATTTTTAATATCCTATTGTTTTCTTACGCTTTTTATTTATGACCATTTCATGTGACTATTGCCCCTTTTATTGTCATCGCGGTAAACGGAATGAGTAATCGGTGTACGTGGCTTTAGGATTTATTAGGTCCTAAAGTGACAGAGTTGATGGTTGAGGACCGAAAATAACTTGTATTTTAAGCTAAGAAACTTTTGTATTTATTTTTATTATGTTTAAAAAAGCTAAGTCTTTCTTCTGGGAGAAACAATGAATTGAAAATACCTCCTCAGTACTACCACTAAAACCCGATCTTGCCGGCCGCTACGATATCTCTACAACAGCGGATTTTCTTTAAGAATACAAACAAATTAAAAATAATAACTAGCATGTTTCATGGAGCCGTGATAGCTCAGTGTCAAGGCGATTGCCTTGAGTTGCATAGTACGCTAGCAACCCGATATCGATCCACGGTGTAGGCGTAAATGAATTTGAAATGCTGATAGACAATGTGCTCGTCGGTGTAGGAAAACATCGAGAGAAAACCTAGACGTCTTAAAAAAAAGTCTATGATATGTGAAGTACGCACTAGGGCCGCGTGGCGGACTATGCCCTTCTTCTTCTTATTGAAGTGGCATCTCCTACCGGAGGTCGGCTATCATTAAGGCTATTCTAATTTTTGATGCAGCGACACGGAACAAGGATCGTGTGCTCATGATGAACCATGTCCGGAGAGTTCTGAGCCACTAAAAACGTCTTCTTCCAGGTTGAGTTGAAGTAGTTCGTATTTGTTATTACGCATTACATGACCAAATTACTGAAGCTTGCGTTTTTTCACGGTATTAAGGACCTCAGCGTCATTTGCAATACTCTTTTATTTGGTACCTTATCCGTCCATGATATTTTAAGAATTCTTCTGTGCACCCACATTTCAAAGGCTTCTATGCCCTTATATCCTATTATACAGACATAGAAATTTAGTTTGTAACTTCAACTAATTTTCCATTATTTTTTCACTCTTTACTAATTTTATGCGATATATTTACTTTGAATGATTAAATTCAAATATAGTTCAAGTTACGCAGAACGCAGTATAAGTACTAATGATTTACATCCCTATAAACTCTCCCTACGTAAGACGTGAAGTGATTACATATATTGGCACGATACCATTCGGTTTATACGTCGTAAAACCGACCTTAATCGAAATGAGTCGAGCTACGACAAATGCGACAAACATATTTTGCAAATGTTTGCTCATTTGATAAGTAATGCAGCAGCGTGGAGATCTTGAATGTATCTAGTTCGCAGAAACCGCAGAAGATATTTTTGATAATTAAAAATTGATTAATTTTTGAAATGTGACATATTGTTTTGGGAGATGTGACTACAGAAAAAGTTACCAAATACAAACAATTGAAACAGTATTCGAGGCACAAAAGAACTAACGCACTATCAAAAATCTACAACTATGATGTCACTTAAACGTTCATTTTGACACAATTGGCTTACAAGAGTCGGGGCTAAGGTATACAGATGTGATGTCCCAGAAGGAGGCTGACGAGCGGGTCAGGGAGGGGAGCTGTGGGGCTCCCTCCCTCCGCAGGCGACGAGTCGGGGTGCGCAGGGGACGTTTCAAACGTCTCCTCTCGCTGCCCTCGTAATCCGAAGCGGGGTCAGGATGGGAACCTGGCCCTAGCATGCTTCGGCGTCGTCGGGACTTCTCTGAGTGCCGGAGGAGTCCCCTTTGAAGGTGAAGTCCGGTCTTTGCCGGGACCGGCCGGTCGTTGGGGTGTCCTGTCGCTGACAGATCCGGGACACCCCGCTCATAACGGCTGATGGCATTCGCGGTAGGTTTAGTGGATATGGGCTGCCCAGGCCGAGTCCCACACATCCCTCCGGGCCCACCCAGGATACCGGAGGATGGTCTATAAACAGATTCCCCCGCGTTAACAAAAAAAAAAAGCAAAAGGTATACAGATGTGAAACAAATTAGGTATGTCAAGGATTGTGCAAAATAGCAATCCATAAGCTCTGCCTACTCATTTGGGTTAAGGGGTTGAGTGCTTTCTATCAAAAGTGCTTTATTAAGCTATTCTTACGGAGGATTAATCACCTACTGTGTATTCAAATGTCTACTATGAATAATTCGTTTTAATTATGTTCATATATACCATAACAATTTTAAGAGAATAATTCAATTTCAGTCATTTCGCAAAGTAAATTTTGAATTGAAAATAAATTTAGCTTAAGTCGGAGAAAAGTTGCCTGTACCCTCAGGAGAATAACGGGCATCGGTTAACAACAGCTGGAATATCTCGAAGCTTGCTCGCATTTTACAGGTGAAATGCAATCTATACTGCTCGATAAAAATAAATACAGAATGTATTCTACAATTTGGTTTACGATTTGGTCAGGTTACAGATTATAACGCGAATTGAATTAGCAATAGTATATCTTCAGTGTATTGAATTATTTAGTAAATTTTAATCTTTAGTATAAGTTACATTTATATTGCAGCAATACTTACAATATCATTTTTTTATAATCCGACTAACACTAGTAAACATTGTAATTATTCGGTAATATACAAGTATATTTACGAGAAAAAATAAAAACCGACTTCAAATCGAAACGAACGTTAAATGCTATTAAACGAGGCCGGCCTTTGTATTTAAGATTTATCGTAGGAATATTATGTTAGCTGGCAACACATGACACCCAGCGATTGTTATGCATAATAACTACTTCCAATGATATCTTAATGATTTACCTGAACCTTATTGTATCTTTAATTCATAATTAATAATTTAGTTGATCGTCACATAATTTGGCATTGTAAACAATAGTTTAACTTTATTAGTTCCTAATCTGACTTCTCATTAATTTTGTATAAAGATTGTGAGGACGCACAGTTGTGACGGTATTCGTTATAAATAATTCTTTGTACAACGTTACGCTGTCTCAATAAAGCGAGTGTATTAGTTGTTGGACTATTTTATTCTACGAGACCTACAAATTATAACAATTACTAAATAGAATTAATCAGAACCTAACCAAATTCTCATCAAACTATTCTAGTGCGTACATCCTTTACAATAAAAAATTGATAAACAAAAAAGTTGGCGTGATACTGAGTTATTCGTACATTCGTGGCGCACATACTTGATGCAAATTTAAGACTTCATATAAGTCTCTCTTTCTCTTTTTTCTCATAAATGCCATTATCAGAATTGGATCGGGATGCACCAGCTTTCCTAATGGTTTAGGGTACGGTCTGCGAATCGTAAGGTTGTGGGTTCGAATCCACCATTCGACTATTTATATGAACGATCTCCTAGCACAAGCTTACAAGCTTAAGCTTAGTTGGAATGGTTAACGAGAATATTTACTGGAAAAAAAAGAATTATTGCTAGCTTACTTAAAAAAGAGTTTCAAATTCAAAAAAGAATCATCAAGGTTCACACAGTCCAAAGTTATGAGGTGTAACAAGATTAAAAAAATCAAATTGAGAGCCTCCTCCTCCTTTTTTGAAGTCGGTTAAAAATGTAATTTATCTAGACGTGATGTAAGTGTAAAAAGAAATGTTCATGCGGCGAGCTACGAAGGTCTACGAGCGCTCGGTTTATCGCCCTTAAACGTTTAGCTGCGAACTACGTCCCAGGCGACAACCTACGCCCATCTACAATTTTATTACTATTTCTCGTAGCCATCCACTTTACAGCCAATAACTTATCAGCTACACACTTTGCATTCGTGATATCATCAACAGGGTCAACGGGGTTACGAAAGCTTGTAACTCTATTAATACTTAGTCAATTAAGAAATAAAATAAGGTCTGAAGAGTCCGTTACCCTAACAAGTATAATGGAAATAGTGAGAACTTTATCTCGATTCACAATTATAATTGTATTGCTAATAATTCTTTATTAAATAATGCTATAATATGCTATAAGTATTATAACCATTTATGTTTCTCTGCAACCTAAGCTAGAGACTTCCTGTGGGATAGTAGCAACCATGACTATTTATGTATTTAATTTATTTTATCTACAGGCACATTGAGTGTAATTTGTATGGTTGTGTGTGTGTTTGTGAGTAAATTTGTAAGTTATATGCTTGTTAATATAGCAGTGTTAATAAACAACCACAACCTTCATAGTTAATTGTAATAATTTCCTGCTTCGTTTTATATAAATTTTTGTCTCGAATATTTATTATTCTACTAAGCAGAAATCTTTTACACGAAAAATAAATTGACCTGTTTTTTTCTTCGATGAGGGAGCTAAGGTGCAACAAATAGACCAAAATTTTAATACGTTATTGACATAATACATACTGATATAGAGCAGTGGTAGAATTAATCTTTTCTATTCTTTTATTTTGATCTAATATAGCTGTAAGTACTCTCTAAAACTTGTAAGTGGTCGGTAAAGTTTTGTGACGACACCTCGTAGCTTTTAAATAGACTGCGGAACGAGTTTCATTGCACAATAAAACGACAAGACAGACGGCGTGAACATCGCTTCAGCTGACCGAGTTATGATTTTACTTTTTTTAAGCAAACGTCATGAGATGTTCAGTGATTTTTTTGATAAACACTTCACAAGGTTGAAAAGTGGCAGACGAATTTCAGACTTACGTCTATCACATAATTCACATAATTGTAAGAAGTCTACGTAATTTTATGTATGTGTTATTTTATCTAGAGCAATGGCCAATAATTAGTATTGCCAGTACTAATTACACAGTAATTAGCAATTCCCAAATTACCTCACTAGCTACAAAAATCTATACAGTAAGATATTCTGGTAAGGTTGATATTTTGAGCGAATACAACCATATTTTAATTGACGTGGAGGAAATTATCATGTAAATTACCGCTCCACATACTAACCACAGGAATTGCTGGTTTGTTGCCGATCTTTTTAATGCGAGAGCTACCTGACTGAAATAAATTGTGCATGATGGACAGTTAAGTCCTTAAAATGTAAAAAATATTTTTATTAATTTATTTATATTTCATTAAAAAACATAAACTAGAACGAAAAATGATATTTTACGTAAACTTGGATATTACAATAATTTAAATTAAATTTTGTTTTTATTTAAATTTTAATACTTAGTGTTAGTAGTAGCGTCCATGTGTAAATTAATAAAAATATTTTACTTAATTTTAAGTATGTTTTATTTTCCATGTTGGACTTATTTTAGTTAGCTAGCGATTTTATGTGCCGAGATATTCAAACTTTCTTAACCGACCCTTTATTTTTGCTTACGAGTATATACTTTCAAATAACAAAAAAGTCATCAAATAGTTATCATAACTCGTTCTTTCTGCAAGAAATGCGTAAAAGTATCCGTGCGTCGAGCAATTAGTGCCAAATCTTCCAAAGTACACAAATCGAGGGCCCCGATGACCTCAATCCGATGGCTCAGTCACTCGATACCTTATGTACTGGGGCGCTGTTAGAAACGTGGGCGACTTTCTGAGGCGTCCCGTTCCAATCATATTCCTTTTGTTTACCCACAGTCTCCTTATAGTCGGCCGACGCCTTTGTCCGTCGAGAAAAAGCATGTCTGGTAAGGGCTGCCAAAAACGAGACGAAATTATGTTTTTATTATTAACAACATACTACATGTAGCATAAAAATAAACAATAAAATGAAATAAGCATAAATCGTGTTTATTAATTTATTATTGTTTACAAAATATTTATAAATGACAATAAGAAACTAATAGCTAATAACAGAGCTTCGGGAATAGTAAATTTTTCAAAAATCCATTTATTGCTTGAGCAAATTTTACAAATGGTATAGCCATGATGAGATTTGGATAAAAATGAATGGAAATTGTAATGCAACATATGGTTCTGAGATAAAGAATGTTTCTTAGTAGTAAAGAGTGGGTCTTGATACCTTATCCGAAATACGATTCATCGTATGAAATTTGTGGTCAATTATAGTATTAGGTATATTATTCGTGGTTTTGTTGTAGTCGGTGCTTGAGGGTGTTTATGGTCTTGGGGTTGTTGTTTGTAGCTTGGGGTTGTTTGTTTTATCTGGGGGTTGTTTTAACTAGGGGTTGTTTTTATTTTGTTGGGTGTTTTATCTTGTTATTTTGTTATTCTGTTTTTGATATTGTTATTGTTGGTTTGTTATTTGGTGGTTGTTTTGTCCGGCGTGTTAAAGTTGCACGATGAGTAGGAGGTCGAGTAAGGGGGATCCGGGCGGGGTCGCTCGTCAAGGGGATTTACGACGAGGGAAGGGTGCTTCCGTCAGACGAAGGAGTGAGCGATTCTGACGAGGAACCACTCGCAGGGGCGTCGAAGGTCACTGGTAGGGGGGGAGACTGCAGGAGCCAGAGACCACTGGGGAGTTTGTCAGTGACGTCGCTGTCGGAGTCGGATCTAGGCCACGGGAAGAGATTGTTCTCTGAAGTGTCGGCCGTCTCCGGCTCCGACACCGAAACTGGGGAGGATCGGGGCAAAAGGAAGGGGAAGGGAAAGGTGTCCTCCCCCAAAAGGGGGAGCTCGCGGAGTCCTGAACACCCTTGCGAAGGCAAGGGTGGCTTTGCGAGAAAAAAGGGTGGAGGAAACAGAGGCTGTTTTCGCGGCTGCTCTCGAGAGCAGATATAGGAAAGGGGATGCTGCGAGGGAGAAAGAGGGGAGGGAGGTGGAACTCCCTTCTGATCTGGGGGCAATGGGTCCGGAGGAACTCATGGTGGCGGCAGAGGGTCAGCTCGGGATTATCCTGGAGCTGACCGGAAAGAGTACTGCCCTCAAGGGGGGATACTCTAGTAAAATTAAGAGGGCGTCCTCCTTCGTGAAGGACGTCTTAGACAACCTGGTGGTGCGCACGGAGGCCGAAGAAACCCGCCGTCTAAGAGCGGATAACAATAGGCTCCAGAGGGAGGTGGCTAACCTGCGGGAGGAGGTCCGTGCGCACCGCAGGAGTTTGAGGAGAGCAGAAAGGTGGTGAAAGGAGAATCCCGTGAGCCGGGATCAACTCCAAGACCTGGAGGCGAACATCGCCAGGTTGGTGGGCAACCTGGTAGATGGACGCCTCTCGGAATTGAGTCCCGGCTCCCGCAACGGGTCTGCCGCCCACCTCTAGCGGGTGATGAAAGGCCCTTGGCGAGGGCGACGAGAGCCGCCATTGAGCGTGCGGCGGATAAACCTGCTGCGCGCTCAGGGTAGAGCCTTCCGCCCAGCCACAGGGAGGGCGCGAGGTGGAGGAGTTCCCGGCCCTTCCCCTCCCAGGACACCCAAGGAAAGGGTAAGGGAAAGAGTGGAGGTGCATCGGGGGTTGAGTGGACTCCTTTTGGTCCATCAACCTCTGGTCCCTCAACCTCAAAGGCGACGGCGGCAGCCTCAGGGGGCCCGTCCGCTCCATCGGGGAGTAACCCGATGGAGTGGACGGAGGTGGTCCGCCGCAAGGCACCCGTCAGGAAGACGGTAGCCGGGGCGGCGGCACCACCGGTGAAGGAGGCGAGGAAGCCGCAAGTCGTCCTCCCTCGCTCTCAGGCCGTGGTTATTAAACTACGGCCTGAGGCAGCCACAAAGGGGGTGACATATGCCTCGGCCCTATTAAAGGCTGAACGAGCGGTGGACCTGGCAGAGCTGGGCATTGGGCCGCTCCGGATCCGCCAATCGGCGACCGGAGCGCGCCTAATTGAGGTGCCAGGCTCCACCAGCTCGGAGAAGGCCGATGCCCTGGCGGACCGTTTGAGGACGGTCCTCACAGAGGAGGTGGAGGTCAGCAGGCCCGTGAAAAACGCCGACATGCGCGTCACGGGCCTCAATGACACCACCACTGTGGACCGCCTCACGGCCGCGCTGGCGCGGAAGGGGTGCACTGCCGCGCAGGTCATTGTCCGGAGCATGCGCACCGGCAATGGCCCGCAAGGGATGGGCTCCGCCCTCGTGGAGTGCCCGGCTGTAGCGGCGAAAAAGCTGCTGCAGCTGGGTAGCATCGCGGTGGGGTGGAGCCGAGTGCACCTCCACTTCCTGGAGCCAAGACCCAGGCATTGTTACAGATGCCTGGGTCTGGGGCACGTGGCTGGCACGTGCCCCACCAGGTCGACCGCAGCGATCTATGTTATCGCTGCGGTCAGAGCACAAGGCGGCTGCCTGCTCGGCGCCACCGCACTGTGCGGTCTGCGCCGATGCAGGCAGGCCTGCCGGCCACGTGATGGGGGGCATGTCGTGCCACCCCCCATCCACCCGTGGAAAGCTCCCCGCCCAACCCCAACGGGCCGGGAGCTCGAGGGACGTTGAGATGTCTGGTTGATGGCCAGACATCTCAACCTACTCCAGGCGAACGCCAACCACCGCCGCGGCGCAGGATCTCTTCCTGCAGTCCATGGCGGAGTGGGGCGTCGATCTCGCGGTGATGGCGGAGCCGTACTTCGTCCCCTCCCTTCCTCATTGGGTGGGGGATCTGGACGGCTCCGTTGCCATCACCGTGAGGCCTGGAGTAGGCCCGCCCCTCGTCCCCAAAGCGAGGGGCCACGGGTACGTGGCGGCGGTTCGGGGAGAGGTGGCTCTGGTCGGAGTCTACTTCTCCCCGAACCGCGACCTGCCGGCCCTCGAGCGGTTTCTCGACGCTCTTGGGCCGGTGGTGGGGCAGCTAGCGCCCCTCCAGGTGTTCGTGCTGGGGGGACTTCAATGCCAAGTCCACGGCTTGGGGCAACCCCCGCACGAACCCTAAAGGGAGGGAGGTGGAGGAGTGGGCGCTAGCTGCCGGGCTGTCCCTTCTCAATGTTGGGACAGCCCACACATGCGTGCGGCGGTCGGGAGGTTCAGTGGTGGACTTGTCGTTCGCCACTCCGGCCGTCGCACGGCAAGTGGAGGGTTGGAGAGTGGAGACGGAGGTGGAGACACTTTCGGACCACAAATACATAAGGTTCGAGGTGTCTCCAGCCTCCGGACGTCCGGCGTCGAATTCCTGGGGTCGAAGCCGGTTCCCGCGTTGGGCGCTAACAAAGCTCAACCGGGAACTGGCATTAGAGGCGGCCATTGTCGGCCGCTGGGGCCTCCCGCCAACAGAAGACGGGGGGGTGGACGATGCGGCTGGCCGCTTCTGCGACGTTTTACACAACGTCTGCAGAGCGGCCATGCCCCGCGTTGGGCGTCCCCCCCCTAGGCGGGCGGTCTTCTGGTGGTCGACAGAGATTGCCGACCTCCGCGTCGCCTGCAACGGGGCCCGTAGGGCGTACACCCGAAGCAGGCGGCGCCGACCCCAGGATGTGGAGAGAGATGGTCGGCTGTACAGGGTCTACGTGGAGAAAAAGAAGATCCTGCAGCTGGCCATCTGCCGAGCCAAGGAGACTGCCTGGCTGGAGATGGTGAAGGGTCCCTTGGGGCCGACCGTATAAAAGGGTGCGGGAGAAATTCCGCACCCGGTCGGCCCCTCTCACCGCAGTGCTCCAGCCAGAGCTCCTGGGGAGGATAGTCGGGGAACTCTTCCCCGACGCCCCTGTGGGCTTCATTCCCCCCAGGATGGCTCGGCAGACGCCGGACGTCGAAGACGTCCCGCCACCACCCGTCACGGATACCGAAATGGAGGCAGTTCTGACCTGCCTCCAGAGTAGGCGGAGGGCACCGGGTCCGGACGGGGTGCACGGAAAGGTTCTGGCCCTTTCCCTCGTGCACCTCGGTCAGGCCCTTAGGGAGCTGTTCGACCGCTGTCTGCGGTCGGGGCAGTTCCCGAGGGCCTGGAAAGAGGGTCGGCTGTGCCTTCTCCCGAAGGACAGTCGGCCCCCGGACTCGGCTTCGGCGGTTCGACCGGTTGTGTTGCTGGACGAGGCTGGCAAGGCCCTGGAGAGGGTCGTGGCTCGCCGCCTCGTCCGGCATATGGAGGAAGGTCCGGGCCCGAAACTCTATGAGTTTCAGTTCGGGTTCCGGGCCCGCCGGTCGACCGTCGACGCCCTCCGACGCCTGCGGGCGGTGACGGAAGAGGCGGGGCGTCAGGAGAGGTAGTGTTGGCGGTGTCACTGGACATCGCCAATGCCTTCAACAGCCTCCTCATGCGGTGATACAGGCGGCACTCGTATATTTCGGAGTGCCCCTGTATCTCAGGAGGCTGTTGGGCGCCTACCTCTCCCAGAGGAGGGTGGCATTCGAGGACCGGAGGGGGTCTGTCAGGTGGAGGAAAGCCGAGCGCGGTGTCCCACAAGGATCGGTGTTGGGGCCGATTCTGTGGGACATCGGCTACGACTGGGGTCCTGCGGAGCCGTCTCCTCCCCGGGATGGGTGTCATCTGCTATGCAGATGACACCCTCGTATATTCCCGGGGAAAGGCGTATAAGGAGGCGGCGCGGCTGGCCGAGGTCGGAGTGGGCCTCGTGGTCAGCCGCATAAAGAGGTTAGGGCTTCGGGTAAAACTGGAGAAGACCGAAGCCCTCCTCTTCCGCAGGACCGGGCGTAAAGGACCCCCCTCCGGGTGCCACCCTCCTCATAGGAGGAGAAAGAGTGAGGGTGAGTTCCCAGATGAAGTACCTGGGACTCACCCTCGATGGAGGATGGACCTTCGGACCCCACTTCGAACAGTTGGGGCCGAAGGTCCTGAGGACGGCAGCCGCGCTGGGAAGTCTCCTCCCGAACCTCGGAGGACCCAGCGCGGTGTGCAGGAGGCTGTACTCTGGGGTCTGTCGGAGTATGGCCACGTACGGTGCCCCCATCTGGGCGGGTGACCTGTCTCGCGGCAATCGCTCACAGCTGCGCAGGGCGCAGCGGACTGCCGCGATCAGGGTCATCCGGGGGTACCGTACGGTCTCGTGGGCGGCAGCTACAGCGCTTGCCGGCGATCCGCCGTGGGAGCTCGTGGCGGGGGTTCTGGCCGAGGTGTCCGACTATGTCTCGGATAGGAGGGCCCTCGGAGAGAACCCTCTGCCAGAAGAGGTCCGGCGGATCCGTCGGTTAGGCGAGGTAGCACTATGCCGGAGGTGGGAGGAGGACCTGGCGCATCACCCGTACGGGAACGTACAACGGGTGCTCTGCGCCCGGTCCTGAGCGTTGGATGCGCAGGAAGCGCAAACCTCTCACCTTCCGTCTGACGCAGGTGTTCACGGGGCATGGCTGCTTCGGGGACTACCTGTGTCGGACGGCCCGACGGGAGGCTGATGAGCGGTGCCATGATTGTGGCGCTGCGGTGGACTCTGCCCAGCACACCCTGGAGGTGTGCCCGAGATGGGCAGCGCAGCGTTGCGACTTGGCATCCGCCATCGGTGGAGTAGACCTGTCGCTTCCGAGCCTCGCACTTGCGATGGTACGGAGCGACAGGTCTTGTCGGCGGTCGCCTCCTTCTGCGAGACAGTCATGTCCCAGAAGGAGGCCGACGAGCGGGTCAGGAGGGGAGCCGTGGGGCTCCCTCCTCCGCAGGCGACGAGTCGGGGTGCGCAGGAGGCGTTTCAAACGCCTCCTCTCGCTGCCTCCGTATTCGAAGCGGGGCCAGGATGGGAACCTGGCCCCAGCATGCTTCGGCGTCGTCGGGACTTCTCTGAGTGCCGGAGGAGTCCCCTTCGAGGGTGAAGTCCGGTCTTGCCGAGACCGGCCGGTCGTTGGGGTGTCCTGTCGCTGACAGATCCGGGGCACCCGCTCATAACGGCTGATGGCATTCGCGGTAGGTTTAGTGGGTATGGGCTGCCCAGGCCGAGTCCCACACATCCTCCGGGCCCACCCAGGGTACCGGAGGATGGTTAATAACTCGATTCCCCGCGTTAACAAAAAAAAAAAACAAAAAAAAAGGTATATTATTCGTGGGGCAACATTAGGTTTATACAGGCAATACTGCCAGTCCATGCCCTCAGCCAGCAATGTCAAAAACAAGGCAATTGTCTTCAAGCAGTTAAACTGTTATTCTTCATAAGTGAGTAGTGCGTCACTCTGAAAGTGTGTGAGTCATTTTGTCTTTGTCTACATCCGTAAATGTATTATTATTTGTGTTCTAAATCTTGTCTCTTGCCGTGCTAAATTCGGATTTTGTCCTAATTTGCCCAAGTAGAATAACTTAAAGAAGATATAACCTTTCCTTACAATCGTTTGAAGCGTCAATAGCTTTAGGGTACGGTCTGCGAATCGTAAGGTCGTAGGTATGCACCATTCGACTATTGACATGAACTATCTCCTAGCACAAGCACAAGCTTAGCTGGAATACATCAAGATTGTTATTAATATTTCTACAAAAAAAATATGTTAGCTTTCTTTTAAAAATAAAATAGAAGAAAAAAAAGATAAAAAAATTTTCCCAATTTATTAGTGCAAATAGATTAGACATTTGAATTTAGATAAAACTGTCATCTTTTATACTGTGTTACATTATTTGCCGTACACTTGCATGTTTGCGGTTTGTGTCAACCCTTAACGCGCTCTTTGTTCAGCACGTCGCCAATCTGATTATGATACGTACACCTAGTACCATTACGCGTCCTTTGAAGTCTCTTGTCATTTACAATAGAAATTTAACTTATTATAAAAATGTTTTTTTCCCCATTCTCTCCGCTTGCTCAAACCATCAAAGCATAACTTGTCAGTTTTAACCATATTATCCTTTTTCAGTCACGTTGACGTTGTAACATTTTGTATTATATCCAAAATTTGTGTGTAACAATATGTGTAAGTAAACAAGTATATTTATAAGCAAAAACAAAAAAAAAATCTAATCAAAGGTTGAACGCTATTACGCGTGGTCGCGCTATTTGTATTTCCATGTTATCGTAGTAATTTTACCAAGCAGCCCTGTAGTTCTGGGCTCTCAAGAATAAGACTACGGTATCCCCTGCCTGTCGTACAAGGCGACTAAAAGGGGCCTCGGGTTCACTGGGCGACAAGGGTGGGGGCCTGCGTCGTCCACCAAAGTGGACCCGGGAAGAAGGCGACATCGGCTGACCCGTGTTTCCCGTTTCGCTGCGAGGGCACAGGGAGGAGGGAGTAACCTCCCCCCGGGACGTGCTCTCCTTGAGCACAGTGCAGAGGGGCTTCGGTGCGTTCCACGTGAGATCCCGGAGCCCCTCGTCATGCACCGAGGAAAGGGCCACCGGGGAGGTTTTAGTGGGTAAGATCCCCACATAAGCGCCACCTTCCCCCCAGAAGGCGGGGTATCTTTGTGAAGATTTCCTCCCCGTCAACAAAAAAAAAAAAGGAATTTTACCAAATAGAATTAATCAGAACCTAACCAAACTCTCATCATGCTACTCTTGACGTACATCAAATCCAATAAAATTGAAGCGTCAATAGCCTAATGGTTTAGGGTACGGCCTGCGAATCGTATGTACGACCATACGGTTCGAATCCACCATTTGACTATTGCCGTGAACCATGTCCTAGCACAAGCTTAAGCTTAGTTGGAATGGTTAAGAAGATTGTTAGTAATATTTCTGAAAAAAAAGAAACTTTGCTAGCTTTCTTTTAAAAAAAAATGAATTATGGAAATCAGTTGGCGTGATATTAAGTAATTCGACCATTTGTCGCACACATTCTTAATGAAAATTTTAAAACTTATATGGTTTTTAAGTTAAAAATTAAAATGGAATCACCAGCTATTAAATAAAATAGAAACATTCAATATTTGTGAGGTACAAACATAAAAAAGTTGTGACGAATTGAAAATGAAGTGAAAACTCCTCCTTCTTTGAAATCGGTTGAAAATAAATTTAGTTTTTAATTCGTATTTCTTGATTACTACACATCTACGGTAATAAAATGACCCTAGTAATTATTCTAAAATACATAACTTCCACTGCAATAAATTAAAATAGATTTTATTATTGCCATAGTATTTTGAATCGCCAGAGATGGGCTTAAAAAGCATGATTGCTTTATCGTCTTTGCCAATAATTAAATTAAAATTTTTACAACTAAAATTCTTTGTAAGTATATTTGTCTTCTATGACCTTCAAAAAGGCTGTGCCAATCTTGATGGAATTTTCAGGTAATTCAGATTAGCCTGATGATCTTTGGTAGCAATTAGATAAAGGTTATTTTATTGTTTTGTTTTATTAGATATTTATATCTGTATGATGTACTTTTTATTTATAAAAAAAGACAATCTTCTAAAGATTGTAGGACGAAGCTAGATGCAAAATGCTTACAACGGGTCTTTTTGGAAATCGTTGGGGGAGTCCTATGTCCTGTAGTGGATGTTCCACGACTGAAATGACACGACTCGTGCGAAGCTAGGTCAAGTCGCTTGTGTTAAATAGAACTTTAAGCTATGGAATAGGAACTTCAACATGACAACATAAGAGTAACGGCAATTCGGCAGACACATCTTTCTAACTAATATCACGAAATAATTCCTTAAAAAGTAGTATTTGAAACAGCCTCTTAATCTGTCTTACATCGTTGTAATTGCTCTTCAGACGTAGGGCTGACAAACACCGCAAAATTACCACGCGGTAACCGCAAACATTTCGGATTGCTGGCCCGCCTCTAAGAGTTTGTTTCTGGAGAATTTATTTTCTATGTTTTAACTGACAGACATTAGAAAAGATTGTGGAAGTAGCGATCACAGGAAATGGTTTCTACATGTAATGGCCTTAATTTAAAGCAAAAGTAAGGTAAATAATACCATATATTTATAGAATATACAAAGAAGATAAAAACCGACTTGAAGAAAGTAAGGCAACTATAATACTAGAAATTGTATTTGAGAACAATCAATCAATCATTGGCATGTTACTCCGATTGCCGATTTATTTCAAGTTTACATAGAATAATAGGTACGTTACACATGGTATCATCAACAATATTATACGAACTACACAGTTGGCCAGAGAGGCTGGCCTTTCCTGCTTCACCGGTTTGATAGGTGGCATAGCTCTTAGGTCGCTTAGCCTGAGAAACTCGACACAAGAGTCCCCCCCCTCCCGCTGGGGGGTAACCTCGATTTGGACCGTTGCTATGTTACGTGTAAGCATTCCGATGCGAAGGCACCCGAGAGGGCCGCACCACGACTCGGTCGGTTGCTATTTTATTGATAAATCCACATAGACATTGTATATGTATATGTCAACTAATACGGACCTTTTATGTAGTTGTCGAATAATCAGTCTTCTTCCCGGGTCTACTTTAGCGGACGACAGAGGTCCCCACCCTTGTAGCCCAGTGAACCTGAGGACCCTTTTAGTCTCCTTCTACGACAGGCAGGGGATACCGTATCCTTATTCTATGAGCCCAGAACTACAGGGGTGCAAGTAATCAGTCTGTCCTATGATGACTTTCCCGGGTTTCTTACCCTTTGCAACACTATCACTGCGATATATTTATGATCTGCATATATATCGCATCTACAGATACAAAGAACACTACACTGTTATAGCGTAGTAAGTATATAGCAGCCGAATGCTTTAATTATTATTTGGAATTAAGTATATTTTAAAAGGATGCTATTGTAGAGTATTTGAAAATTATATTACTAACAGGCTCTCGTCTCTTGTGCTCTCTATCCATCACTGAGAGTATTTTTCCCCTGGTATGCAACGGCTGTTTGCTATAATTAGGTGTTAAAATCTTTTCAAATCGCACTATGCAAATGGAGGCAAGCGCTCAGCAATCTATCACGACTCCATTTATATGCAGTATGTAAGAAAAAATGAGATTATGGAGTCATCTAATTATTACAGTTTCAAATATAAAAGAAGCCTAATAGCTAAGCTTTCGATTTATATTATAGTTAGGAATAAAATCCCAGCCGGCTTATGCTATAAAATTTTAATAACAGTTTGAATGAAAATATATGACTTACAAAAATTTTTTTTCTAAAATTTGTACGTATCAAGCCCTGTCAAATATGATACTTATAAACAAGTTACATGAAAATTTGATAAAAATTGAATTCCACCTACCCCAATAAAAATATCGTACAAAAATAATCAATAAAATGCATTTCACATTTCATAAAATATTATCTACAAAGAACTAAATGTATGTATACGATATACGTTGTGTCATTGTTTAAATACTCGTAATTGTTAATTTTTATTTCTTAAATTGAAATGCAAGCTATGTTATTAGCATTCCCCATGAAGGGCGGTGGGCGGCGCGGGGCGGCGCCCACGGCTCTCTATAAAAGCGACAGCTTGGGCGGGCGACGGCACAACAGAACTTGTTGCCATTGCTAGTGCCTGGTTGCCGTTGAAGCCTCAGTAACTTCAGACGTATCAAGTAAGTGAATTTATTTTTACGGAAATATGTATGATAAAAACTATGTCCCCTTGTTAAAATGTAGGGTTACTTAGTTACTTTTAGTAACTTTGATTTTAATTTTTTAAATAAACTATAACGTTCCTTTTTCTCTTAATAATATGCAATTAATACCTTGAATTCCAGTGTTAATTTATTTAGAATATATACAATTTTTATATATATCCTAAATTCAAAATATTCAAATAAAAAAATGATATATGAATATGTTTTTGATGAATACCTACAACAAAAATAAATTCAATAGCTAATTAGTATTTTCTTTTAAAATCCAACTTTTATTTTTTTAAGGAGTTTTTTTATTTAAATAATTTTTGAAATTCAAAAAAATAAAAAAATATCCGATCATTGCAAAAATATTCGTAACAAAAAATAGGACCTTGCGTTTGATTTTTTTATGTGGCATTTTTTTATAATAAATAATTACTAGAATTTTTTTTAATCTGTTCAAGATAATATTATACATTTTTCATTGTAAATATAGTTATTTAAGTTCGGTGACTAATAATTTTATTTATTTGTATTCAAATTTGAACTATAAATATTCAACTACAGAAAAGATTTACACCCGTAAAATATAAATTAGATCAGAATTTTTTAAAAAAGGTTTCCGCGTGTATCGGTGATACGATGTTCTTATTACACTCTTAATACTAACGATTTCTTCTCTTATGTTCAAACTTTTTCTGTGTTAATTTCATTATAACTAAAAGTTTGAGGACAGAATATTAAAATTCAGAACGTAATTCTTATGCTCTGCAAATGAGTTACTTAAAGCGATAAAACAGAATCGTAAATAAGTTTTTCCTCAATCATGTTGTTAAATATTCCTGAAAAATTATCTTATCAAAAAATGTTTTTCTTATTAATGTATCGAATTCAAAAAATAACGTTTCATAACCTTGCTGCCACTTTGATTTCATTTAGTAAAAGCTCTTTTTTTTCTTTTTTTTTTGAGAAAAGAATGCTTGTAATGTTTCGTTTTTTAGACAACATTTCTAACATTATTTTTAACCATTCCAACTAAGATTTAGCTTGTGCTAGGAGATAGGTCACGTCGATAGTCACTAAATTTAAATGGTGGATTCGAACCCACGAACTTACCCTAAACCATTAGGCTATTGAAGCTTCTCAGCTCTTATAGGGTAGTGACAGTATAGTAAAGATTTAGTAGTGATCTAATTGACGGTTTGAACCGACAACTGCATTGTATCATTAAGTTTTCGGTTACGTACGAAAAGTCATCAAATTGTAAAGTATATTAAATTTAGTGATTTCATTATGTATCTGATTAATATTTAACTACGACACTATACTGTAAATTACATGCAACACGACGTACCTGACGTCGTCTCCAGAATACATAGCACTGATAAATGATCTAAACTGCTATGTTTAAATACATAATAGATATTTTATTCCTTTTTAGCAGCCCTCAATGGGCTAAAAAGTAAAGTCAGTATAGTAAAAAAAATTCTGTTAATATTAAATTGTCAAGTAAATATTGTCGTAATATTTACTTGACAATTACTTTACCATAATACCTTTCTATTTCAAAAACGTTTCAACTGTACGTAAGCTCTTGGATAAAATACGAAATGTAAATATTTAGAATTAAATTAACAAATTAATCTACTGGAAAAGGGCTGAGAAGTTGACCATAAATTCGGGCCCCAAATTATATTATGAATTGCCGTAAAGGCAGTTAACATAAAATGAGATCATTATAATTGGATCTTTAGGCAGTTTCATCATGTCACTGTGATGTCATCGGGGTCACAATATTTTAGAAATGATAAAACTCGTCAATCCTTTATTGCTGTAGACTATACAATATTTCTTAAATTACTAATGCGCTAATTAATCAAATGAATGGATCACATAATTCACATGTTGACAGTAAAGATATTGTTTGTCGAATAGTTTTGATTAACAAATTGCTCAGGTAAAAGGAAAGATTGTGAAGAAACCTGCATATTTAATAAATCTATGACACTTAATTCAAAAACTTCGCGTAGACCTTGATAAAAAGATGCCTGAAAATTTGAGTGCCTTAGCTGAGCAGTTAAAGCTACAGCCTAAATACATATGTCCCACTGTTGGCCACATGCTTTCTCGGTGGAAAGAGTGTAAGGACATACTGGGAGTATGTCCGTATATCATGGCTCTAGTGCGGTAGTAGAAAATTTTCAAACACGTGTAGGTTTCCTCACGATATTTTCCTTCAACGCCCAGTACGTAGTTAATCAGCACTTAAAATTGCAACAAACAAATTCATTGGTGCCGGCACTGGGGATCTAACTCGGATTGCTAGCGTTCTATGCATACTTGGACTGACCGACGGAGCACTGAGCTACCACGGCTCATATCACAATACTATGATAATGAATAATATAGCGTAGTATATTAAATACGGTAAACCTACGACCTCACTTTACATCAAAAAAGGGACCTTCTTATATGTTTAAGGCAACTGTCAACAGATCCTAGCGAGCATTACAAATCGCCCGCTCATGAGAATCCCTCGCGCCTAGTTTGCCATACATATAGCCATATCCGGAGCTTTTGTAACGATCAACCGTTCTCGGGTAATTACAGTAGGGCGGGTAAATTAGACGCTAGTACGATTCCGACCTAATTTACGTTATTACTATCATTGCGTACTTGATGAAGTGCTTAGTGCCCTCTTAGCTGTGAGATATATGTTGTTAAAAGAAATTTCGCGTAATTTTTTTCCTTATAACCAATACGTTCTTTTTTTAGAATTATGTTACACAATTTAGTGCGTTGCCGTTAACCATACAAGACAAAATAAAATAAAGGATACCACTGTACAGATTTCACTTATTTTGTGTTCATGTCCATAGGTGAGTAATGGGTTTGAATTGCAGGTCGTCCCCAAACCCTAGACTTACATAACAAAACGGAACTCTGAAGTATGTTATTTTTACAAATGTAAGTAATATGATAAATGTACTAAAACTTTACCGTACAAATTGTATTCCATCAAAAGTAAATTAAATTGTTTTTAACTTAAATTACTTTTGATTTTCACTTAACAACGAATTCAACTGTCGTTTACAAGTGTCAAGAGAAGATTGTTTTAATCCGTTCAAATTAAAGAGTTACATCAATAATACTCCTAAATAAATCTCCGTTGTTATAATTATTTGTCAAACTCGTTGGACTTGTTGAAACGCCAGCTTAAGTCCTATTAAATACAATGTATTTTTTAAATTTACAAACAACTTCCCTAGTTATTTCCCAGGTACATTTGCTACGAGTGCTACAACTCGTAGCACATGTAGTTCCTAGTTTAGGAAGTTACTAAACTGGTAGATATATGCATAGCAAAAACTTCATGCAATTTGTTTGTGGCAATTCGTAGCACGCCTTTTTGAGTGCGGTTGGAATATTCATACAATCTACATGTATCCCTTATCACGCAATTCTTTAACCTGACATTTAGAGTTACGTATAATACTTCAGGATACTTCTACGGCATTAATCTTTAACCGCACTCAACTTTCACTGCCACGTATAAATGGTGACAATATTACCTGTCGGGTCTTATTAAATACATTCTGGCTACATATTAAATTTATATAAGGATACATGAAAATTATAAATATCACCTATCTATAAGCACAATTAAATGGATATATTTTTTTTTAATAATTTCTAAGCAAGTGCTTGACTACGATCCCACCTGATGTTAAGTGGAAATGCAGTCCTGGATGGTAAGGCGCACTAACTTAGTAAATGCCTATTCACTCTACTCTTGAAAATACCCACATTGTAATCGGAAGGAAAGACAGACGCGGGCAAACTATTCCAGTCCTTTGCTGTACGAAGAATGAAAGACGAAGCAAATCGCTTCGTTCGGGTTTGAGGGATATTCACAACAAAAGGATGAAATCCCGCAGTGCGTCTGGAAGTCCGATGGTGGAAAGGGGATGGGGGAATTAAATCATGTATCATATTAATATTGATCATATTTTTTAACTTATGGTGATTTCATTCATCAAATATTCATCAAAAGCATATGAGCTTTTTAAGTGTTAGTTATCACTTAAAGTAAATCTACAACAATCGAAAAATTGTATGACAAATAAATGACAAAAAAAGTTATATCCAATGTTCCACATTCCTTAACAAGGATATAATGTTAAACAGAAATTTAGTATGAATGGGAGATCAATTCAAAACGCCTTTCAAAGGCGACGTCATCGAAATTGGTTTTGATCGCTGTTGAGTGGTAAAAGCGGATTTGCGGACGGGATCTGAAATCCTGTTTTGTGATCTATTGAAGACGCATACGTACGTATTATGTTTTATTATTTGTGACTCATATCAATTTGCGGAATAAGAACGTATTTATTATCTTTTATGTGTTATTGACTTTAAGGACTCCATAGCAGCAAGCTATTGAACGAATTTCTTCATCTGCAAAGTTAAGTTTACACGTCCTATAAAAATTAAATTTACAGCTTTTATATTTATATGTCCTACTGTCGGGCATAGCCATTTTCTGTAAATAGAATATAAGGGCTCGTCCATAGTACGGGTTGTATGGATTTTTCTAATACATGTAGCTTTCCTCATGATGTTTTCCTTCGCGTGGTTAATCAGCACATAAAATTGCAACAAATTTATTGTTGCTGGTACTGGCGTCGAACTCGGGTCGCTAGCGTACTATGCAACTGCAGGCAACCGTCCGGACAGTGAGCTACCACCGCTCTAAGTAAATATAACAAATCATATAGTTGTATTAAATAGCTTAAATATGTATACGAGCGGCATTAGTTCGTATTACAAAAATACATATCATATAATTAGTAGGTAATTAAATTTCTTCCAAATTTTTTACCTCCGCAAACAGTACAAGTTTGTTTTACGGCAATGCATGCAAGGCATAGTAGCCTTGCCTTTCCTTCTCGCCTGATGCATTATATAAAAACCAACAGACGTAGGGCCACTACAACGACATCTCAGATTACAGATGTGAGGTAACGGAGGTGTATTGTACTTTTGCATTTTTCTTGGTGGGCAACTTTCCATAATAAACAAACTTACAATCCCTTTATTACATGAAAGTAGGCGTCGGGATCACTTAAGATCAAGCGAGTCGCATCGTTTGTCTCCGATTAATTTATTTTTTTTAATTTGGAATTTAGCAGGTAATCATCTCTCATGACGTGAATTCTGTTTATCAAATAACAAATGGTCTCGAATATTGCATGCGTGAAAATGACGCGCCCCGTCGCTACTCGCTGTCGGCAACATATGCGTCAATTTCAGTGCTTCGTTAAACAAAAGACAATTTTGAGCTATAATTCTATTAACGGAGTATTATAACTTTATATAATAGATTTATTATAATCATTTATATTTCGTTAGTCTTTTGTTTGCACTTTAACTAAGACATAAATATGTTTTTTTCTTTAAATGAAAGGGTGTAAAAAAGCGACTTACTTGTTGATAAGCGAAGTAGCAGAGTTAGGCTTTCGTTCACCTCACTTAGACACAAACTTTGATACATTTACTTCAGGTCTATTCTGCCTAGCGCAGCACTTCCCTGATCGAACCTTTCCATTCGCACAAATAAGTACAAAAGCTCACGCCCGTCACCCAGAAAGATCAGCAGAAGTAAACGAAGATAAAGTTCATTTCCATCTATATTAGCCAATTCTAAGTAATTGTACAATATACATAAAAAAATGACTGATCGTCGGTTTAGAGTATTCCTTACCTGCCCCTTTTTAATAAATGTGGGCGATTCTTACGATACTTACTTCTAAGTCACCTTTTGTATAACGTGGAGTTCCAGTTCTATACGATTTGGGGATTCCTCAAAGGCTTCACCTGTGTTGTCGATATTCATGGCCGACGGTAATCAATTATGATCGAATGAGCCGTAAGCTCTTTTGCTCCATTTCTTATTTTAAAATTGCATCTCCTAATAATAATCAAATCCTAATTACCTGAAATATAAAGCCTACATAAAAACTATTATGTATTTGTGACAAAAATAATTACACTCAATTAATATAAGCCGTGGTAGCTCAGTGTCCGTGCGGTAGGCTCAAGTTGCAACCCTAGTTCGATCCCCGGTGCCGGTACCAATAAATTTGTTGTTGCAATTTTATGTGCTGATTTACCACGCGCTCGGCGGTGAAGGAAAACATCGCGAGGAAACTTTTTCTCATTTCGGCATGTTAAGTCTGCCAATCCGCATTAGGGTGGCGTGGCGGTCTATGCCCTTATACTCTCTTTACAGAGAAGGCCTGCGCCCAACAGTGGGACATATATAAAGGCTGTAACTAACTAACTAATATAATATCGATAAATATTTTAACGAATCCATTTCCTTAAATATGTCATTGAATTATTTATATATTCAGATTCAATAGTAGATGTTTTTGCAATTCATAAGCTATTTCGTTTCGCGCTTTGTAAACAGGCAAATGAATATTTTACCATTTTCTAAGATATATTAATACTGTTATTCATTCATTTACATTATTTTTGATAGTCACAAACAGGGATACTTATCAAGTATTAAATTCTAGATGAAAATATTTAAATGATATGTTTTCTATTAACAAGCGTATTTACGAGCAAAAAAAAATACCAACTTCAAATCGAATCAAACTTTTAACGCTATTACGCGTAGACCCCCACATCGTATTTCCGAATTATCGTAGTAATATTATAAAATAGAATTAACCAGAACCGAACTCTCATAAAACTCCTCTTGTAGTACATCTTTACCATTATATAATGAATCATCGAATTCGGTTAGCGTGGTATTGAGATATTTGACCGTTTGTCGCGCACATACTTAATGCAAATTTAAGACTTATATGGTTTTCTCATGGATGTCATTGTTAGAATTGGACTAAATTGAAATAGAATCACATGGGAAGCACCAGATTTGAAATAAAAAAAGAATTATCAAAATCGGTTCACCCAGAAAGTTATAGAGCTATAGATCCTCCTCGCGTCGGTTTCCATGCTGAGGGTCGTGACCATCTCGTGGGAACAGTTTGTTTTGGTGATCAGAGTTTTGGTGCGCAGAGCATCTCTAATTGACGTGCCGAGAGTGGTGCGTCCAGCGTATCGGGCTTCGACCTCACGGTCTTGTCGCGTCTATTTTTCCAGTCACAACTAGCCTTTCTAAGGTATCGCTATTTTTCTGGCAATGTGACCAAAGTATTCCAGAATCCAGCGTAGGCATATGGTGGACAACCTAGCTTTAATTTTAAGTTAGTTCAGGATGGATACGTTGGTGCGATGTGCTGTCCATGGGATCCGTAACATCCGTCGCCAGCACTACATCTCGAAGGCATCAATACGAGTTATGATGTAACAAACATAAATAGAAAAATAACAAACAGACGAATTGAGATCCTCCTCCATTTTTGAAGTCGGTTGAAAAAAAAGTTCAACAAAAACTCTTCCAATACATTTAACAGAATAGGATATACAAAACATTCGTATCTTTTACACTTCCCGACGTGAAACACTTTTAAATTTCGCCTTCTCGGTTGATTGAATAAGATGTATTTTTCGTAGCAATTGCTTAGGGTAACATTTGTTTAGATGTATTATTGGATTCACATGTAAAATGTTGTTACTTAAATTTTATTTGCCACGCTGTATATGATAATGGAGTTAACCTTTAACTAATTAATTGCTAAAGCGTAATTTTTTTTATATTTTGTTGAATATTTACTTTGTACGTATTCCATTGGACAGTCCCCGCCTCACTTCATAGTGACTCTTAAAGAAGTCGCCGCTGAGAAGGTCTGTGCCCAATAGTTGGACTAATATAGTCTATACTTTACATACTAAAAAAAGGCAGACGTCCCATGTCTTAGAAATTTTTCTAACATATTGATTTATTAATGTAATCTTTATTTGCACATAATAAAAGCTTACAAAAAGGCGGAATTAATGCCAGTAGGCATTTTCTGCCATTTGCCATAACCCTAATGTAGACTACCTTAGGGTTTGTGTAGAAACAAAGTCACGGGTGCAACTTCAGAAAAAAAAAGTAAAATAAGACAAATATTAAAAATATTATATATGTATAAACATAAATATTTACACAAAAAGCAAGCAATACATAAACATATAAATATAAACATACCATATGAATAAATTAAAAGCATAACCATTATTATTATGAGTAACAATAAATATATATATACAACAACATAGATCTAAATATAGATGGATATAGGGACAGAAATAGGAAATTTATAACTATTCCTCATTTATGTATAATTTAGGAGAGAGCGTTTGACTGTAACCTTAGTTCCAGTTGTAGGTCTATGTGTAGGTTTCCTCACGATGTTTGCCTTCAGCGCTCAGCTGGTAAATCAGCACTTGAAGTTGCAATAAACTAAAATATTGATGCTGTTTGATGGGAATCGAACTCGGGTTGCTTGTGTATTGCGCAACAATGATTCGACCACCCGGATACTGAGCTACCAGGGCTCGATAGGTACAAATGTAAAAAATAAAACATTTTTTGACCTCACACACACGACTGAACTTTGCAGATAATATTCACAGCACGAGCATTTTTTTATGACAATATAATGTTCGCGCGTTGGAACTAGGATTAAAATTTACCGCGCATATTCTACCCTATACAAAAAGAAAATTAAACATTTGGAGAACAAAAGGCGAAAAATGGTTTATTATTAATGCAGACGTAAGGAAAACAAAGGAAGCCATTTGTGAAAATCATGACATGGAGTATACGTTACAATACGAAATTTTAATAAGATTTTAAAAATTCTAACACTAGTAATAACTTCGTTCGAAAACAATTAAGTGTAAACGTGTTGGGCTGACTGTTTTCGATAGCACATAATTATATTTTAAACAAGTCATTTTGAAACTCCGTTGAAGTTATTAAATGAAATTCTACAATCACACTAGAAGACTTCGAATTCAGACACTTGAAGCCTTCCCAATATTGTTCATAGCCAGAGATAAAAACATTTGTTGACATACAAACCCATAAATATATATAAATACTATAACGAAAGTCATGGTAGCCCTTTGCAGGTATCGCCTGGGTTAAGACAAATAATAGAATAATGTAAAATAGCAAAAACGTATTATAGTTATTTAAAATCTACAAAGTATTAGGTCAGAGCGTTTAACATAAAAATGGCTTTTAAAAAAAGACAACGTACGCTAAGAATACTGTCAGATCTTCGTGAATCGCATTGTATTCATGAATCGCATTGTATTGATGAGGTCACTTTACTGACCTAATAACTGACTATTTTTCCTAAAAGCAGGATAAAAATTTAAATAATAAATTTATTATAAGCCGTGTGATGAAGTCCTAGATAGAGATAGATAGAGAATAATTCTTTCCGCTTCACCGAAGATTACAGACTCTTACAAAAAAATTCTATGGAAGCTCCAACTTCAAATATCGAAGTGATGCATAATCCGTAAAAGATATGGGTCGCGATGTACAGTAAGTCTTATACTTCCAAGTCATTTGGTGTTACATTGTGTATGGCAATATATCTTTCAATGGATAAATAAGATTTTGTTTTTCTTCTTTTTTGTATTTTAACAAATTAATTAATTTTGTATTGTACTTTTACGTATTTTACTTTTTATATTAATATTGTAAAGCCTAAGATAAGATTATTAAATGAAATAAAGAGTAGGAAAAATAAATCGAATAAAATTGGTCGCGAAGTATTATTCATGGCACATTCACCTTAATAATTTATTATTCCTGAATAATTACGACGTTCACTACAATTTTTTTTTTTTAAAAGAAAGCTAGCAATATTTCTTTTTTCTGAAATTTTACTAACAATCTTGTTAACCATTCCAACTAAGCTTAAGCTTGTGCTACGACATGGTTCACGGCAATAGTCCAATGGTGTATTCGAACCCACGACCTTACGATTCGCAGGCAGTACCCTAAACCATTAGGCTATTGACGTTCACTACAAATCCTACTTACTTTGAAATTATTAAAACCAAGAGCAAATTAACATTTCTCTGTGAAGGTGACTTGAAAAACGAGAGCCCATTATAAACAAATTGAGTTTTTAAATGCGTTAAAACAAACATGCAATTGTTAGTTAACAATATTATTCGTGGGGCAACATTAGGTTAATACAGGCAATACTGGCACTTTGTCTATCGGTTTAGACAGCCGTGTGTCTGTCTGTGACCTATTCTATGGTCGAGTTCGGAGTGGGATCGTGCATCGACATAGAGCGGAAGGCAGTTGTATTCAAGCAGTTAAAGCGTTATTCCTCTGAATACTTCTATACTTGTCGTTTCCCGTGCTAAAGTCGGATTTTATGCGTGATAATCTCCTCAAGTAGAAGAACTCAAGGAAGATATAACCTTTCCTTACACAATAACAAAACAAAGATACATAAGCACATGTACATTTCTTATATAATTATCGTTTTTGTTACCATACCTAGTATATATTTGATCTTAATTCTTGCATGTATATTATGAAATGTGAATACATTTTATGTTGTCTAAAATTCTCTTCATACTTATCAAAATACCCATTTAATTACTAACAATGGCCAAGATAAATAATATTCTCTGTGTTACACAGGCACTACTCCTAAAGGAATCTTACAAAGATATCAAATCAACTTGCCTTTTATTTTCGTTTCATAAAGCGACTTAACTGTCTTTGTTCTGCTCTTGTATAAACGATTGCTATCTGTTCGTAATTAAATATAAACAATAGTAGAATGTGTTAATTACTTCGTTTAATTTCATATATATATATATATATATTATAAGAGCATTGATAGCGTAAAAGGGTAGTTACGATCTATTTTTGTGTCGTTTCTATTAATCTTTTAACTCTATAGATGGCTAAAAAATTAAGGCTGAGTATTAGTTTGTTAGCATTTTTTTATTGGAACTAAGTTCCTTAAGGCAGGCTTGGAGGTGATTGGGGTTAAAAAATCCCAGGTGTCTGGCGCTCGGACGTTAAATTTGAGACAACGTATACTAGGTACACACGTTATTTCAACAAAATAGAAGTATATTTTTATATTTCATTGAGCACAAATTTGCGTTCACTATCTCTCTCATACCGCACTCTCGATTAATCACAGGACATTTTACGCGAATGACATCCAGTATTCATCTATTTATAAGACGTTGTCACGTCAAAATGAAGCGCTAAAAAAATGTGAGAATAAAACCGTAAGAAAAATATATAACGGAGGTGCTGTAGTTGTATACACGACGGCCGGTAGCGTGACTATTAAGAATGTAGCTCAACTATCTGATCACAGGTTGTGCTTTAAGGAATAACTACCCCGCTTCATTGATATTTACAATTAATAAAAAAAAATAAGAAAATATTTTTAAAAATAAACAATATTTCTTTTTTGCAAATGGTGTTGCTGCTGTTTATCAGATTCTATCGTATTCTATATTCTACCTTTCATAAATGATTTCCATAAATCTTATAAAACTTAAATTAGTTGCCTTAAAGTAACCTAATAAGCTTGATGTAAAACTGTCTACCCCATTCGAGTTGAAAAAGAAAGCTTATTTTTTTTCATAAAAGATACGCAGTTTAAACTAAATTGGATATCGGCGTTCAACTCTAAAATTACTGTGAGTAGAAGTCCCTGTAATTTTTATTTTTTAAAGGTTTCGTTTCAAAGAAGAAAATCACAGTGTCCTGTCGCAAAAGACATCGCATTTCGCACGTAATCATCTTACGTTAAACAATGTTACGGACATTTTTCGACGTTTCTGCGTAATTCGAAATGAAAATGAAATTTACACAATTTCGTCTCATAAAATTACCAAGTAACGTTTAGAAATAAGCCGAATCTCCTGTGATTTTTTGTAGTGAAATCTGTGAATGTGATTTGTTTTGATATGATTTTGCCACTTGGAGGGTTATATCATGTCACAGAAATCGAAGCAGACCTCTTTAGATGAAACAAATTGATCGTATACACTGTATGTATTAGAAGCTTGTACGCGAATGTCTATTAACGCGTGCCAATTAATAATTATTTCGCGAACTCCAGAGAGCGGCAGGATGGGAAGCTGTTAGCGCGGGCAAACGAGCTCCAATTCTTCTTATTAGATCAGCTCTACGCTGGGGAGGCTTTTACTTGCCTACGTAGCTGCTTTAAGCTGTCGGCTTTACCCGTCATTTATTGTAAGCGTTTTTAACTTCAAAAACGAGGAGATTCTCAATTCGTTTTTATGTTTTAAAGGTTTCGTTTCAAAGAAGAAAATCACAGTCTCCTGTCGCAAAAGACATCGCATTTCGCACGTAATCATCTTACGTTAAACAATGTTACGGACATTTTTCGACGTTTCTGCGTAATTCGAAATGAAAATGAAATTTACACAATTTCGTCTCATAAAATTACCAAGTAACGTTTAGAAATAAGCCGAATCTCCTGTGATTTTTTGTAGTGAAATCTGTGAATGTGATTTGTTTTGATATGATTTTGCCACTTGGAGGGTTATATCATGTCACAGAAATCGAAGCAGACCTCTTTAGATGAAACAAATTGATCGTGTACACTGTATGTATTAGAAGCTTGTACGCGAATGTCTATTAACGCGTGCCAATAAATAATTATTTCGCGAACTCCAGAGAGCGGCAGGATGGGAAGCTGTTAGCGCGGGCAAACGAGCTCCAATTCTTCTTATTAGATCAGCTCTACGCCGGGGAGGCTTTTACTTGCCTACGTAGCTGCTTTAAGCTGTCGGCTATACCCGTCATTTATTGTAAGCGTTTTTAACTTCAAAAAAACGAGGAGATTCTCAATTCGTTTTTATGTTTGTCTTTTAATAAGCGATTTCAAGTTTGTTTTTTGATTTAACAAATCTGCTGTCAATTAGAATATGAATATTGTTGGAATTAGACTTTATGTTCCGAAGATGTACCAGAGAACTCTTTCCATAATCTTATGAAAAATGCTTGTCTATAGTGTTACTGGTAGATTTATGATGATCCAAGACGCTTAGTCTTGAATTATCAAAAATAAAGTAACTAAGTACTCCAGAACGATAACGACCATGAATTTGAAAGAAGATTTGTTTACTACATAAAATAAATATATTTACAAGCTAAGGCAAAAACCGATTTCAAATCTAATCAAACGTAAGACGTTTTACATGCAGACGCTCATTTGTATTTCCGAATATCGGAGGAAAGTACGAAATAAAATTAATCAGAAATTAACGAAACTTTCATCAAACGATTCTTAAAGTACATGCTTTCTAATGAAAAATGAACCATCAAAGTCGGTTGGTGTGACATTGAGTTATTCGTCCATTTGTGGCGCACAAACTTGATGCAAATTCAACACTTGTATGGTTTTCTCATGTGTGTCATTGTCAGAGTAGAACAGACAAATTAAAATGGGAAGCACCAACTTTCATACAAAAAAAGAATCATCAAAATCGGTTTACCCAGAACACATAAAAAAATACAGACAATAGAGATCCTCCTCCTTTTTTGAAGTCGGTTGAAAAATAAAAATGGCGTCCGTAATCACGTAATATGTTTTCCAGTTGAAGCTATTAACATTGAATTCGATTTGAAATTGTTTTTATTTAAATATAGTTGGTGAATATTTATGAAAAATAACGCTTTTTTTTATTTAATAGAAGTAAAAAAAGATAAAGATTTATACTATAGATGACGGTTTTATTGCCTTAAAATATAAATCGAATTAAAACAGATCGAATGGTAAATTAAAAAGAAGTTTAAAAATGTCTTGAACAGTATTTTCTGAAATAACACTACGAATCAATTTTACACTAGAGACAGCTGCAATAAAAACTAAGAACAGAAAATGTCTTCGAATAAAACTTTCGATAGAAGTTTCAGAATATACTTAAGGGGACTGTAAAAATATATTTAACTCACAGCACACAATGTTCTTTTTACGGTCAATGTTCAAGTTAAAATCAATCAATTCTGAAGTCATCTGGTTACGGTCAAAAAACTACTCTACTAAAAGGAGCTGCTGGTTGTAGGAAAAGGGGGTGCGGTTTAGACAGAGATTGCACCCTTTATAGCGGATAAAGGGTGCTATCACTTTTTTAGTTTTTACGGCTCCCAATGCTAAATACAATGACCAACAAGTACAACATTACTTAAAGTCAATCTTGATTTTTTTTGTATAGGAATGGACAAACGAGCTTACGGCTCATCTTATCTTAAATGATATCGTTGATATGAGCATTCACAACTACAAACAAGCAAACAAGCAAGAGCGTTACCAGCCTTTGAGAAAGGAGTTAGTTTGGTAGTTGATATTCTCCGGGTCGAAACGACTTAGGGATCTTCCATTTCCAAAAACCAAAATTGTATATGTAATCCGCCCGGCATTGTAAATGTTCTTAGGTAGTGTGAATCATGTTTTACGTTAAAAAAACTGAAAACTTTTTATTTTATTATAATTTCACTAAAAAATAAATTAAAATAATTTGCCATCTACTAGATGTGCCATTTATTAAAATTAAATATTCCAGACAAATTTGGACGCTCGTTGGGAAATTATTTCGGAAAATGTTTATCATGGCAATTAACTTTAACTCAACGAGACGGTCTTTTGGCAGACTGATAAATTGTTTTGCAGCTTATAATGAATAAAAAAATGCGATCGTAACGGGCTCACTTTAACAGTGACACCTTTTAACCCTAGCCGGGTAGACAAAGACAGCTTTCGCCGTTCATTTTGACCATTAAAAATTTGATTAAGTGCTTTTTAATTTATAAAATACAATTACAACTTTAAAAAAATTCACGAACAGATATTTTCTCTTATAGTAAGACACATACCAACAATAATCATTGTCACACTTTTTTGGATTCTATTGGGGTGGACAGCAAGACAAAATCTCGCTCTCGTGATAAATAACGCAACTAGTTAGTTTAGTAATTATTTCAATTTTCAGGTAATGCAAATACTTTGTTTTATTTAAATTTTTATCTCCCTGACTACAAAATTCTTTAGTACAAAATATATTTATTGTAAGCTATGCATCGTTTTACGTGGAAAGCTCACGAGGCACGTTTTCGGCGAAAATAAAGATAAGGCACTGCCTGAAAATGATCTAAGGACAAAGGTACATTCTGATATTAGATGGGCAATTCTTTGGTTCCCAAATGAAAAGCTTTATTTAAGACAATCTTGATGGGGGGGCATTCTCTGTACCGCGATATCAGTTGCGTTGCAGAGTCTACGAAAATAAAAGCTCTTTTCTCGTAGGCATTCCAAACGATTACATTTTTAAAATTTACCATTAATTTAGCTTTTTGATAATTAAGCGGCTGTAGGTTCTACTTACGATTAGTTGGTGTTTCGAAAGCTAGTAGGCTTGAATCGAAAAGTTTTCCACTCCTCTGATATTTACATACAAAAGCTGACTTGGTATATAGTATGCACAATGTTTGATAATAACATCATCTCTTGTTGCGTAAGTGATTTTAAAAACTCTGTGAAAAGCATTTTCTAATCACCACCTCTGTTCACCTTCTTAAGCCAAAAGAACGTAATGACATACCTGAAGACTAGACTACTACGATCATTAGAAAACACACGACACGTCTCAATTGATGTGATCAGCTAAATGGAATTGATTATTGATTTTATAGTTTTTTACCAGATAAACTAGATGAAAACGCGTTTATTATATAGGAATAGGCTATCAAAGCGAAAATTCAACAAATACTATTAGGTATTGTCAGAAAACGATCGATATTTAATGTGGTACACATACTTTACGAACGAATAACAGGGCGTTGCTAGTTTGAACAGAAACGTGAGTATCGAATGGCCACATTCATTAAGTTTTCACTTACTGTACATATATTACTGACCAGAGTTAAGTATTACTAGATTTGAATACCCGGTCAATACTAACGAATATGTTAAATAAAATTTTAGGTGAGGACTTAGAGTGGAAGGAAAGCATTTCAAAGAAAAAATAATTAGAAGGATGTATTGTGAATAAATTTGTTGTTGCAATTTTATATACTGATTTACCACGTGCTCGACGGTGAAGGAAAATATCGTGAGGAAACCTACATGTCTTAGAAATATTTTTCTAAGGCTTGTAAAGTCAGCCAATCTGCACTAGACCTGTATGGTGGACTATGCCCTTATACTCTCTTTACAGAGATGGCCCAACAGTGGGACATATATATTTTATATATATAAAGGCTGTAACTGAAATAGTTAAAAATGCTGTCTGCAAGAGATATAAGCATAGATAACAACCACCCATTGAATTGGCGTAAACCTTCTCTTAGCTTGCATTGTAAATATGAAAACATGATACATATATGAATAGATTTTAAAAAACCGCGGTAGCTTCTGTGTTCTTTACTCTGTGATTGGACCAGCACGCTCCGAAAAATACCACGACCTTACAAAAGACTAGCATGAGCTATAACTATACCTCTTCTCTTGGTTGGAAGAAGTCGTTTTCTTACTACGGCTTAATTCTTCTTAAAAAAATTATCTGTATCCTTGTACCCATATTTGTATTATGTTCCAAAATCATATCATTTGACGTGACTTTAATAAAAAATATGCAATGCGTTTTATTAAAAGCATTTACGTATCATAGTAACTAGGAAATGATTTATGGCATAATAGTCCCCAAAAAATTCATCCATTATAAATGAAATACGTGATGATATGTTTCATGAGCTAACGCGTCACTCACATAAGCTTGGCGACGAAAAATGGCTGTTAAAGGTCGTAATAGTTTTTAACTTATAACTCCCTTTCTCGTAACCAAGTGTTAGAATTTTTACTTTAATAATAATATTGACAGTAACAGTCATTCCATGTTCTATTGCAATCGATTTTTAACCGACTTTCAAATAAGAAGGAGGTTTTCAATTCGACTGTATTGTTTATTATATTTGTTACTTCATGACTTTTATTAAATTCAAGTAATGGAAATTTGTAAGTTGTTTCCGATTTAGGAATCTCTTTACGACAATTTTTTTATACTAAAAAAGTGCTTGACCGATCACGATCCCACCGTATGTTAAGTGGGAATGCAGTCCCGGTAACTAAGTAAATGTTTATTCGCTCTTCTTTTAACAACACCCTAATTGTAATTGGTGGAAAAAACAGTAGCTGACAGACTATTCCAGTTGTTTGCTGTACGAATAATGAAAGATGAAGCAAAGCGCTTTGTTCGTGTTGTGGGATGTTCACAACAAAATAAATCCAACATTACATCTAAGTACACTGTCCAAAATGCATTCTTTAAAACACCGAAAGACAAGCAAACCAAGTTACGTTCATTTTCAATTTGTCTATACCCCAAAGTAGGTACACAAATTCCATATTCGAGCGAAAATTTGCAAATTAAAGTCCTTTCAAAACAGGCCTTCGTACTTGTAAACTACTTGCTATCTTTGTATTCTCAAATACTTACGCATGTATTTTAAAATGTCCTTTATGAAGCGGCCCATTTAACATTTATTTTCCGGTGAACGACTCTCGTTCGTATGAAAATGAAACATTGCTTAAATTATCAATATTTTATAAATAAAGGACTAGTTTACAGAACGTCGAAATGATACAAAATGTTTTACATAAGTAAGATCAAATCTGAGAAAATATGCCGATGATAAATTTGACTCAGTAAAGTTTTTTATGGCTTCCTACGTACCACCTGCCATATATTAGACGTAAGTCATTTTTGTGAAAATAGTACAGCGATTGTTGACTATAACCCAATAAAGTTGGAAATTTACTTTATTATATTTTATATTATATATATATATATATATGATTAAAATACCAAACTATAATATTTTTTAGAACAAAATCTGTTATATACTTAAATGCTTGCCTATTTTGGAACAGTGTTTTCATAACAGAAATACATACATATATGTATTGAATTAACAATCACAGAGTTTATTATAAAGCATTGTTTACTCGTCGAGTTTGTCACAAAACAGGAGTGGACTTTCTAAAATAATTAAGAGGGAAAAACAAACATGTGAAAACTTTTTTCACCGCGCACATTTCCAACGACAAAACTATGTTTGTAGGCGTAATGAAATTCTAACAATCGAATCAGCAGGGCCTAAGTAAACATGTGGTTTGTCCACACGTCCCTTCAAAGCTCTACAGGTAAAGATTGTTTTGAAATATAACGACAAAATGTATAACTCATATTTATATTACGCACTGCAAGGTAAGACAGAAACAAGCTTACAATAAATAACTAAATTTCTGGGCAAATATTTTACAGTTGCAGAGGCTAATCTTTGGAATGCCAAGTCTAAGTCAGGTAGGATCGTGGTCAAGTACTAATACTTGACCACGATGTTAAGTGGTGATATATTCGAAAGATGGTACGCGCTAGTTTAGTAAGTGCCTATTCACTCTACTCTTGAAGTCTCCCACGTCGTACTTTGACGAAGACTGACGCCAGCAATTAGTTCCACTCCTTTGCTGTGCACACGATGACGGATGAATCACTTCATTCGGACGATTTATTCAACATTAAAGGGTGGAGACCCGCCGAGCGTCTGAACATCCGAAGGTAGAATGGGGATGGGGTAATAAACTCGAGTAATTCCTGTGCACACTCTCTCGAAATGTTGTAATCTGTAAAACACCGAAAGGCTAGCCAGCTAGCGTCGCTACTATCTAAATGTAGTATTGATCACCTATCAACCTGTTTGAGGACCTTTAAGAACATGTTATGTAAACGCTATATTTTTTGATGATTCTTGTTCATCTTATATGTTCTTTTGCGTTTAAATCCATTTGCAACTTATAATTTCCTGTCAATCTAAGCAATGGCGTAGCATTGAACATCCCATATCGGAATAAATAGTTTATATCATTAGTGAAACATGATTATGTAATGTTGAATATATAATTGTCTGATGTGAAATAAAGTAAAAATATGGCTTATCCTTATTGAGTTCTAAAAGAAATTCATTGGTAGATACTGGCTATGATTCGAATCCCATACTGTTTGATTGTAACTCGAATAATTGGACATTAAGTTATCGCTTGTTTTTAGTGCCATAAACTGTTAAACTATTAGGGCGATATAAAAATTTATGACTTAAAAAGAAACTATATCGTAATCATAACGAAGTTCTATCAAGCTTATAAAATTGTTCATCGTAAAGCCGGCTACAAATTGGGCAATATTTTTTACGTTCCGTAATAATTTTTCTGTTGTTTCAGTTATTTTCTCATATTGTTTTCGCTTCCCGTGGGCCGGAGTATCGATAGATTAAAAACCGTTGCCGGAGAAATGGACAAGAACAAACGATCGTACCTTTTTCTTTTTCCTTTTCGAGTGTTTGTTTTTGAAACATTAAAATTAATAGAACCAAAAGCTTGGTATACAAATGGAATGAAAAAACCAGTGTGAATATAATATACAGCCCTCACCGTGTGATCTTAATGAAGTAGTCATAGGAAAGATAATTAGACTTAATGACTTTATTGTATTACTATCGTAACCCGTTTCGCTTTATTTTATTTAAAAAATAAACTTACATCATTAAATTTAATTTAACTCTCACAATATATTAAATTATTATTTTCACTCCGTATTCATTCTCTTCTATTCTCTTCTCGAGCGGGTGAAGATCATTACCTACACCCATGTTCATATCTGTAAATTAAATATCATTCTTATCATTTATACAAAAACATATCTGGATCATATCATATCTCTGGAATCTACCGACAGTCTACAGTTACTAGGAATCGAATTGTCTGCGAATCTTAACTACGGGCGGTTCATTGAATCCAAAGCGAAGGTAGCTGCTAGGAAGCTTGGAGTCCTATCAAAGGTACGGCGGTACTTCACGCCGGGACAGCTTTGACTTTGTATAAAGCACAGATCCGGCCATGTGTGGAGTACTGTTGTCATATCTGGGCAGGTGCAGCCAAATACCAACTCGCGGCACTGGATTCCATGGAGAGGCGGGCCAAAAAGTTGTTAGGTGACCAAGATCTACACCTAGTCTTGAGCACAGGCGCAAGGTGGCCAGCCTTTCGGTGTTTTACAGATTTTATTTTGGAGAGTGTGCACAGGAATTACACGAGTTAATTCCCCCATCCCCATTCTACCTTCGGACGTTTAGACACTCGGCGGGTCTCCACCCTTTTATAGTTGATGTTCCGCGCGTCCGAACGAAACGATTTGAGTCATCGTTCATCGTGCGTACGGCAAAAGAGTGGAATAAGTTGCCGGCGTCAGTCTTTCCGTCCAATTACGACGTGGGAGCCTTCAAGAGTAGAGTGAATAGGCACTTACTAAACTAGCGCGTACTATCTTTCGACTATATCACCACTTAACACCAGGTGGGATCATGGTCAAGCGCTAGTTTACACGCATAAAAAAAAAAAGATCAAGTTAACATCAGAAATAAAAGTACGACGTATGGCTTATTTGACAGTTCAAAAAGAGGTGTGCTCCGATCGTCACCAAACTTTACGGGATTACTCGCCAGGTCAATCTGAAACTATAACTTGAACCATCGGTGTTCTAAGAAGCTTGATGCCTAGGATCATGTTAAATCAAAATCGATTGAAATTTAAAAAAAAATACTGATGAAATGAAGATTTCTGACGGCTTGATGCTACAATGTTTGGGATCTGTTACTAACTTAAATTATATCTAGAACCAAGCATACCACTTCAAGAATTCAACAAACCGTGTGCTCATGATTTTAAAATAAGCAAATAAATATTTTAACGCGACACATCAAAAAAGATTACGAATGTAGTTGCAATCGTTTGCCCGCGTCTGTTTTTCCTTCCGATTACAATGTGGGCGTTTTAAAGAGCAAATTTACTAAGCAAGTCCGTCTTCTCATCTATGACTGCATTTCCACTTAACATCAGGCGGGTTCGTGGTCAAGCACTTGCTAAGAAGGTATAAAAAAAACAAAGTAAATTTTTAACGAGCAATTCCGCAACCTTCAGGGTGGGAAAATTAAAATTTTGCAAGTTTTATGAGGTACATTCGTGAACCCAAAGAGAAGTGACCCCAGCTCTTACACTGCGAATTTGTAAACCACCGCAATTTAGCTCTGTGAAATTGATTACATAGATCAATTTAAATATAGCAAAACATTTACGATATTTATTTTAGTTTAGTTTAAATCCCAATCAACAGATTACTTGCTATAATTTGTCGCCAAGATATGACAGGATTACTTTTGTCACAAATAGGTCTTAACAAGCTTGATAAAACCGGTCACTATCTACCCTGTTATTTTTTGAAGAAAATACTAACAATATTTTTTTAATAAATATTACTAACATTCTTCGTATTCATTCCATCTAAGCTTAAGCTTGTTCTACGAGATGGTTCACGCTAATAGTTGAATGGCGGACCCACGGACCCTACGTTTTGCAGACCGTAACCTAAACCATTATTGACGCTTAATATATTCAGATTAATAGGTTGGTAGTTAACATTTTTCTAGACAGAAATATAACAATTTGTTTATTATTATAACCCGTTGATACTCTCGATTGGTTATTAACTTATTAAAAACTTAATTAAGTGATTAATATTAAGTTTGAAACCGGAAATATCTCTTTACGCTATGAATAAAGTGGGCAGGTGCGATAACGTAAGACATGCGTTAATCAATCATCTGCACGTTGATGGATTAACTTGTTACTTCTTTCAAACTCTTCGATTAACTGATGCACAGTTTCGGGAGCGAAAGTTATTTTGTTGTTTTCCACTTGTAACCAACTAGGTATTTTTCGAGATATATTGTGTAAAAGATAGCATAGACTTTCAACAAACGTTATATAAGCATATTAAAAACTCTCACTCCCTTTTAACGTTATAAAGCTTAGACAGATAATTTCTTCGGCCACTTCTTCTCCCAGCGCCAACGCTTCCCAAAGTGGCATATAAGTTAGTTAAGGTATAGATTGTCCCAATAGTTTTTATCAATATAATAACTAACTCATGGGCACCCTTGGATCGGAATGCTTACGCGTAACATAGTAACCGTCCAAGCTAGGTTACCCCTCACCGGGGGACCCTTGTGTCCTCTCAATCTGGTGAAGTAGTAAAGGCCAGCCTCTCTGGCCCTCTGTGTAGTTCGTACATATAAAGAAAACAGTTATTCGGTTCTCATATGTGACAGGGGACAGCCAATCAGGCACAAAAATTGACGTGCAAATATTTTGTACCTAATAAACTGAAAGGAGATACACTACAATAAAAAGGTTTCATTTATATGTATAAATATATACTATAGCTTGATTATTTTCAATAAAATATTTTATATTATAATAGTAAATAAAAAAATGCTGGTTTTTAAAAACAAACTTCAATGTCGTGTCTTGTTTATTAATGAATATTTTATTACCACAACATTTAGTCTTACTAAAACTAATTAAAATTAGACATGAACAAAATATTACGTTTTATTTTGAATAATTTTAAACACTTAACCAAGCTTTTCTCCTAATGAGAAAACGTATTTAACAGAAAGCAAGGGTTCGCTTGAAATGAGAAACATTCTTGCATTTTAATAAACACAAGTGTATTTACGAGTAAACACAAAAACCGACTTCAAATCGAATAAAATGTTAAACTTTTTTACACATGGACGCCCTCTATATTGCCGAATTACTGTAGTAATATTACGAAATAAAATTTATCAGGACCTAACCAACCTCTCATGCAACTAATCTTGAATTAAAAATATCTAATAAAAAAATGAATCATCAAAATCGATTGGCGTGATATTGAGTTATTCGTTCATTTGTCGCACACATACTTTTTTAAGACAAAGGACAAGCTTTCAAATAAAAAATGTTTTTGATGAGATCGCATAAAAAAACGAACACATCCCTGGCAACCTTGGAGTCCGCACCAAGTGGACAAACTGCAGGAAAGTGGTCGCCGATGGTATGGCTCCATAAACAGCCAGAGTGCGGCCCAAGAAACGATGGCTACGTGAAAGTGGTTATGACACAGAACGATCTCACTAAAAATGGTGCCGAAGACCGGTCAAAGTGGAGTAGACTTAATAGGAAAGTGGACCCTGGGGGAAGGTCAGTAAATCACTAGGTAGAAGAAGGAAAAGTGGATTACATATCACTTCACATCTTAGTTGCCCGTTGCGAGTTTACGTGTAAGCTTACATTTTTAATCTTATTGATACTTTAGATCCAATGTAACATTGGTAGAGACTATAATAATACATTTAAATTTGTAGTTTTTAAAAAGCTAAACCATATTACTATATGATCGTAACATCGAATAGAATGTTTCGTTTCGAATAGTTTAGACGGTAAGCAGGAGTTGGGAAAAAAGAACGTCAGTAACGTTACTAAAATGTTGTAGGCTCTTTCTTCTTGGTTACAAAGCATCATTGGCGATAGCAGGTATCATGAGATATGTGGAAGAAAATTACGTGAAACCCGTTAAAATGATTTACGTCAATTTTCCAACAGTCCGTTTGAATCTTACGGCGTTTTTACAAGCTTAATTTCGCAAGCGAGAGCTACAACCATTAGGTTATTGACGCTTCGTTGTAACCAAAGCATATGATTCCAAAAATCTGAGTGCAAAACAGTAAAATATGATATTTTAATTACCATAGTTATTTGTTTAAATGACGGACACCCACGGATAACAAATCCAATTAATGTGAACAACTTGTTATAACATTATCGTGATGGTTGTAATACGAAACAATAAAGTTGTTTAACATTATCCATTCAAAGTGTAGAATTAAAGCGCTTCAAAGTGTTACCAACTCTCCAAAATGATGTAACGTGAAACTTTATAGGGGACGACTTATTTTAATCTTTGCAACAGTCCAGTCTTAGAGACTCATTAGCAGTTCGCTTTTGCGATGTTAAACGGAAGCGACGCGAGCAAAACGATTGCATTTTCAACTAAAGACAATTCTAAAAGCAATTAGGGTCCCACTGTATAATACATTTCGCAATTAACTGCATCCCTTCTTTGCCTGTATAGCATACTAATTTGATACTAAATGACATTTAAAAGGTCGAATATACTGCATCAAAATGGCTTCCACTTTTACGAACGATATTATTTTGTTGTTAGTTCTACCCCGTACTCGTTGTTCACTGGTAGATAAAATCAAGTGATAATTTTTACTGAAGCTCTGACTTCCTTTGAATCAAGCGTCTAGTCAGAGACGTCAAATCTTTTTTGAAATAAGTTCAATCAATCAATCAGACTGTATGTTCCCACTGTTGGGTACAGTTTCCCTTTTCTCGGCATTCACTTCGATCCTATGCTGCCCGAAACCATTGCGGCCCGCTGCCCTGACGATGTCGTCCAAACAGCGGGTTGGCGGTCTGCCCACTAATGGGTGTCCGTTTTCCAACTTGACCACCATTCGGTTACTAGCCTGGTCCACCGACCGTCTACTCTCCTAGCCAAGTGTCCCGCCTATTGTCATATTAGTCTCATGATCCGCATACCCACGTCTTCGACTTTGGTTCTAGAGAATTCAACGTTGGTCCAACAGAGTGACTGGTATGACACGCTCCATAGCTCGTGCTACTTGAGATTTTGTTTTGTGAGCGGCCACGCTTCGGATGCATATACTCGTATGTCAAAATAGTCAATGTGTCCTATTGGTTGTACACTTTGCTTCTGAGAAGTTCAAATCTACTCTTAAGCACTGGTTATTTAAATTTAATTACGACCAAGTTGAAGCTTTATTAACATAACATATGGTAGCCCAAAGTATACTTGCAATATTCATAGAGGGAGTAGGAAAAAATAGCTTAGGAGTTAAAGACTTCATACTTCTTTGTGTGTATTTATATATTTGTACGAAATGAAGATTATTAATAAGACTCATGTATGCGATGGCATCGTCATACACCTGACAAATTTAAGCTTATTTATTTCGTTTACAAATGTAACCTAAAATAATAAACAAAAGAATATTAAATGCTGTTTGTCACAAAGCATATTAACATATGTGACTAGGCGACGCGATTCTTAGAAGTATTTTTTGTACAAAACCTAAAAATGGAAACACTTTACCGTCGCATCGTTAGCATACCGCTTAGCCGGACTATGACTTCTTGTCAAATAAAAATGTACGACTAAAATTTAAATATAGAACACAACGTTCATTTTCTCTAGTTCTCTCCATTGATGTAAGTAAATAAGAAGATAATTGAAGTGAAAGTGGACATAGAGTGATAAAGGGGTTTCTTTTACTGTCTGCAAAAGAAAGCGTCGATGCTGTCAGGCAAGGATGAGAGTCCTTGAAGTTAGATTAGAACAAAGGGTAAGTAATATACGGTGAACGTTAGATAATCTTTCACCGTATATTACTTAACCTAAACTAAGGTCAGTGTTGATTTGGGAAATTGAATAGTTAAATGTATTTTTTGTTTATTTCTTTCGTATTTTCTTGCGATACCGCTGATTTTCAGCGGTGCTCGGGATACCTAAAGACGTGCGCACGCAATACTACTTTAATATGGAATTTATACAGACAATAAGAGTATTATAAATATGATACATGAATAAAACAGATGGATATGTGACGAAATGCCTACGCATATCCACCCTTGCGGGGCAAGGATAGGTTATGATAGACGTGCATCGACTGAAACCCCACAGACAGAACTACGGGGACGCGTTGACACACTACTAGGGTAGTCCAATGGTAACACGTTTTCAGCTAGCAATAATCGCACCTCAGATATACCTTATTGGCTACGTTATGGCCTCTGCGCAACCGTTCAGCCTGTCACTACTTAGCAAAGTAATAAGTAATGGATAATGCCACAATTCCTATGATTATGTCATGATTGTGACATCCACGACGTTCGGATAAATTTCCGAAGTGAATGAAAGGTTAATCTCTCCCCCTCCTCCCCTCTGTGCCCTCGCAGTGGAAGGCGACATGGGCCAGCAGATGCCGCCTTCTTAACGGGTCCACTTCAGAGGACGACATAGACCCCCACCCTTGTCGCCCAGCGAACCTGAGGCCCTTTTTAGTCGCCTTTTACGACAGGCAGGGAATACCCTGAAAAATACTCTAAATATACCCTGCCTTATGGGGAGAAGGTGATAGTTATATTTCTACTTATTTAACCTAGTGGCTACCTTCGGTGCATTGTTGAGGGCTTTGGAATCTCCAGCAGAACACAACGGTGCCCTTCTGCCTGGAGCCGAAGCACGTTTCAGGGGAGAAGTTCCTCGTCAAGGACCCTCGCTGCGCTAAAATAATCTGGTACCACTCCTTGTAGCCTTTCTCCCAGGTCTACTTAATTACCCCATGCTCCCTTTTAGGTAGGCAAGGGACACCGTAGCCTAAATGTGTAAGCTACCAAAGAGCTGAGTTTTGTTTTTCCTACGCGAACCCAACTGTTGCGTGACAAATTATTACGGACCTTAACTAAGTCTAAATCCGTTGCGGATTCATTTTAAATCCATATTGCCCACTTGCCATTAAAAAGTCGGTTAAACAACTCTTAACACTTTAATGGGCAATACAAGGCTTGCTTTATTTTCAACCAACGTCGTAAAGTTAATATTGCGTTTTGCAACATCCGCCATTTTATTATTGTGGATATTTTAAAAGCACTAGAGACACGTAACGATTTTGCTATGGCTTGAATGGACTGACACAAACAGTAGTAGTGATAACAGTAAAAATATTTATTACATGTTCACGTTTACCAGGTGACTGGTAACACTTGCCTGTAAAACCATTAATTCCTCTTTTATTTAGTTATTTATTTACACTCATTGTAATACCATAAATTCTCTATCCTGGGTGCGAGAGAAAATCATACTGGCAAGTGTAATAATCAAACAATAGATAAGAGATAGAGCCATCTATTCTACGCGCTATGTGCCCTCCCTGCCCATTGCCTCTTCAACTTGCTTACCCGGCGAGCTACTCGTATGTCGGTTACCTTCGTTCGTCTAGGGATCTCCTCATCGCAATTTACTGTGCAAACACAGTAACACACACACATACTCACACATACACACAAATACATTTAAAAACAGATTTTATTTTCAACTATTTATTTATATTTTGTTAATCTTTTTTTTCCTTTCTTAATGTTTAAGATTACAAAAATGACGGGGGAAGACATTAGCTCCTGAGATACAGCTTACGCTAGTTCGGGAGTTAAGGGACTCACCTTTATATGTATTCAACTTTTTTTTTGATGCAAATAAACTATATTATATTATTATTATTATTATGATCTTGTAGAGATACTCCAAGCATCGCCGTAGATTTGTATACATATATTTTTTTTTTATTCTTAGATTGCAACCACAGACCTGTTGTTCGTGCTCTTTTTCCAATACACTTAAATTGTTTACTCTGCATTTGTTAAAAAATGCCACTTCTACACTTACTATTTTCTTTATTTTTTTTTATATATGTATATAATGCCTGAATTTGGAGGTGGCCAGAGATCGATCTGGGTTCACGCGTCGCAGACGCCCCGCTGCATATATATTATTATTTTCAAAGGTTGAGTAATTTAATTAAAAATTATTTAGCTTGACATACTCTAATGCCGTTTAATATGGTGGACTCTAATATGTTAGATATATACGTAGTAAAAAATATGATGTTGTAAAAAATACTTTATAAGTTAATTAGTACTGCAGACAATTTCTAAGCCAAAAATTACTTTGTGCGCAAAATAATAAAAGACTCCAATTGTCGGTGTTACGATATTCATAAAACGGGATAATAGAATATAATATTCATAAAACTGGACTGGGCGTTCTCCAGTTACATTTCTAGTAAACATTCCCTTACTTGCGTTGCGAGTTTATTAGTACCTACAAAACAGGGACAAAAGCGTGTGATGCTATTTTTGGAATCCTTTTCAACCGACTTTAAAAATGAAGGAGGTTCTCAATTCGTCTGCATGTTCTTTTTATAATAATAATAATAATAACTTTATTTCAAGCGTATACATTGCTCATAATTTTGTTAGTAAGACACTTAATATGTGTGACACTTTATGTGTGTAAATTTCGATTTTGATAATTCTTTTTGAATTTTAAAACTGTGCTTCTCATGTGGTCCCATTTCAATTTAGTCCAATTCTGACGATGGCATTCATGAGAAAACCATATGTTTTAAATTTGCATTAGGTATGTGCGCGACGAATAGACAAATAACTCAATATCACGCAAACCGATTTTTTATTAGAATGATTTTTTGTGATGATTTTTTATTGGAAGGTATGTACTTTAAGGGTAGTTGATTGAGATTGAATGAGAGTTTGGTTAGGTTTTACGTTTATTTTGAAACAAAAACTCTTGATTTTAAGGTCGAAAATATACTAAAATTACTTTTCGACTATGGTAATCTATATAATAGGTTGTCAAATATCTCCCTTCCGCCTTTTGTCTTTTGAATTTCGCGGCTATGTACAAAGCGCTACAGAGCTCGTATCTAGCAATACTATACATAATTTGAAAGGTCTTGACATAACCTACAAAACGACGCTATGCATAATTAGTTTGGATATTGCGTTCAACAGTTATAGACGTGTAAACATGAAGATAGACAGATAGACGGATAGACCGATTTCAATTGAACGTTCAGGGAATCTTCAGATTGACCTGGCGAGTAATCCTGTAAAGTTTGGTGGCGATCGGAGCACTCCTCTTGAACTGTCAAATCAAATAAAGATTTTTAACGGAATTTCCTTAATTGTGATCAACATCAACAGTTTAAAAATACCTAATTCACACAGTGCCCTTAATTCACAGATAATTCACATTTACCTCGTGCAAGCCATACGTCGCACTTTTATTTCTGACATTAACTTGAACCCGATATGTTTTTGTATAAATGATAAGAATGATATTGTATTTACTGATATGGACATGGGTGTAGGTAATCTTCACCCGCTCGAGAAGAGAGATGAACAATTTAAAATATTGTGAGAGTTAAATTAACTATTTAATTATGTAAGTTTATTGTTTAAATAAAATAAAGCAAAATCTAGCCCGACGAAGCGGGCTGCGGACGCTAGTTGATTAAATAAATGATATCTATACATATTGGCATGTAATTTTCATTGACATTAATTAGGCACAAGTAAACATTTGCAGCGGTGTGCGGCGCGGGTTAATTTATCAATTTATTTGAGCAAACTTAATTATTTCACGGTATCTGATGATCTGTGATAATGAGCTATTCATATCGATGCACTAAAACAAAACCAAACGAATATTAATTGTAAATTAGTTCAAATTATAAGCTCCGATGTTTTCAACTGACTTCAAATTATGAGGAAGTTCTCTGTATGTTTTTGTTTTATGTTTACGTTACCTTATAAATTTCGACTGGCTGGACCGGTTTTCATTATTATTTTCATTATTTGAAAGCTGATAATTTCCCGTGTGGTTCAGTTCTTACAATGACATCCATGAGAAAACCATATAAGCCTTAAATTTGTATTACGTGCGCGACAAATGGACGAATAACTCAAAATCACGGTAACTGATTTCGTATGATTTCTTTTTATTATAAATGATGTATATCAAAGGTTGTTTATTTCATCATCATCATCATTCCAGCCGTAAAACATCCACTGCTGGACATAGGCCTCCCCTACGACTACCTAAAGGATCGGTTGTGAGCGGCTTTCATTCAGCTGCGTCCTGCCGCCTTTATAAGGTCGTCACACCAGCTTGCGGGTGTACGTCCTAGACTGTGCTTGCTGGTCCGTGGTCTCCAATGGAGAAATTTCGGCCCCATCGGCCATCTGTTCTATGCTTTATGTGCCCTGCCCATTGTCATTTCAACTTGTTTACCCGGCAAGCTATGTCGGTTACCTTCGTTCGATTACGGATCTCCTCATTCCTGATATGATCTTTTAGAGATTCTCCGAGCATAGCCCTATCCATAGCTCGTTGTGTGAGTTTTCTTAGGTTCTGATTAATTCTATTTTGTAATGGGTAATTCTATTTGAAACCGATTTTTGTTAATACTAGTAAGAATACTTATTTTTATCCCTATGCATTGTTGATGTAACCTAAAATGTGCTTATTATAATTTCCTAATTCTGTAATATTATGTATGAGAAATGATGTATTAAAATGTACGTGTTTGATTTTGAGCTTATCCATTATATCATATGGGTCTTAGCCTCAGTGAAAAGCGTACAGCGATTGCTATATCTAACTACTACATTAGGGCATAAAAAAATTCCAGTAAAAAATATTCTTATTGTTCATAATAAACGCCTAAAAGTGGCATTATTTTGACATTACTGGCCGACAGATTTTTGCGCACAAGAATTTAATATAAAAAAAAATAACAGGTGGATAATAACGTGTCATATCGTTGTAGTCCTTTTGCCCGTTGGTGCGTGACGACAGGCGGGAGAGTCACTGTTTCCCGAGCAAGGACACATTAGTACGCTGCCCAGCTATAATTAGGTTGACGTATACGTGTTTACGGTTAGGACAAACATGGCGGATTATTGAAGCGATATATAATATTATGCATAAAATAAAAAAATATTATTAAATTTTATTAATAATAAATGTTTTATTACAATTAATGTTCTGTTTATTAACATAATTAGGTTGAGATCTTCTTGTAAGCAAGAAAATATGCTTCCACAGCAAATTTAATGGAGCCTTAGTAAGTAATACATGGCACCCATTGATTGTGACATATAATAACCACATAATTAATAATTTAGTCGATCATCATATCAATTAGGCGTTGTAAGAAATTATTTTACCTCCTTTATTGAAGTCGGTTAAAAATGAATCTTCGAAATTTATGTACGTCCATAATTTGGATGACTCTTTCTTCTAACTTTTTGTGTTTGTTATTTATTGGACAAGGTTTGTAGATAAAATAAAAGATTTTTTTTAAATAATTTTTTATAAAACCTTTTTAAAGAAAATTGAGTGAATGAGACGAGAATGACGTTAAGTTTTTCAGCCAACGAATGACAGCTTACGAAGTGACCATAAAATAAAATAAAATAAAATAGCCTTTATTATTCTACTACAACTAAACTTAAATATAAATCGTTCTGTAATTAGATTATAGTTCTATTTTTTTTATTAAATCCTAATACCGTTTGTAGTAGTCGCCTCTGCGGCGTAGGCCTCTCCTGAATCTTTCCAAATATTTCTTTGCCATGCTATTCGCATCCAAGCAGATCCACATTTCTCTCTGAAAATATCTTTCCATCGCTTATTTGGTCTACCTTTTTCTCTTTTTTGTACGTCATCATAAATGTCAGTCATAGAATCCTGTCCGGTTAAGTCGAAACCTCTAAGTTTCTCCTAACAACTACTAACAAAAAATCTGTCCATAAATCAGGCTGTACGAAGTTTACCGGATGAGGTAGTTATATTCAAATATGAAAGGATATTTTTAAAATCCCGACCATTTCGAACACTTTACAACTTTCATGAACATGGCAGACTTGTGAACCTGTAGTTTTATTGAACAATTTGTCTCTCGACTAATATATACAAGGGGATTTTCAGCTAAAATATTAAACATTTTTGCAGGAACCAATATCAGTAAAAACTCCTTAACGGTAAGCAATTTAATTGCCTAAAGCGCTTAAAGCAACTGTAGCGGCTGATTACAGCAATTGAACAAATAAAATCACCGACTAAGTACAGCTCGCGTCTAAATCAGTCGACGTCAGATCTGGGTTTCTTTGGCCTATTACTCACGCTAAATTGATCTTTACGTATTCGGATTCAGCGAACGTTTTAATATTATGTTTGCTTCATTGAATACTTTGCATGGTACCTGTATGGTGTTTTGCATTCCATGATATATTTACGAGTATAAGTACTTACGTACTAAGTACTACAGAGCCGTGGTAGCTCAGTGTCCGTGCGGTTGGCTCAAGTTGCGTAGTACCAATAAATTTGTTGTTGCAATTTTATGTGCTGATTTACCACGCGCTCGGCGGTGAAGGAAAACATCGTGAGGAAACCTACATGTTTTAGAAAAATTTTCTACGGCATGTGAAGTCTGCCAATCCGCATTAGGGCCGCGTGGCGGACTATGCCCTTATACTCTCTTTACAGAGAAGGCCTGCGCCCAACAGTGGTACATATATAAAGGCTGTAACTTTAACTTTAAGTACTTACGAGACCATACACACAAGTATATTTACGAGTAAAAACAAAAACCGACTTCAAATCGAATCGCACGTCAAACGCGTTGTTTGTATTTCAAAATGATCGGAGGAATATTACGAAATTAAATTAATCAGAACCTAACCAAACTACTCTTGGAGTACATCCTTTCTATTAAAAAAAGTGAATTGTCGAAATCGGTTGGCGTGATATTGAGTTATTCGTCCATTTGTCGCGGTCATACTTAATGCAAATTTAAGATTTTTATGGTTTTTCCATGGATGTCAATGCCAGAATTGGATCAAATTAAAATGGGACCATATAGGAAGTACCAACTTTAAAATAAACAAAGAATCATCAATCGGTAACAAACAAAAAAACATAAAGATAATAATAAAAGAATAATATAACATAATAACTTAATATGAAATTTTATACGTCACAGAAAAAAATGTAATTTTATATTCCCCCGAGTCCGCTTTCATTACCACGATTTCTGTACCACATGTACTTTATCCAGTTTCTTTTTCTAACTTTTGTATCACTTAGAAGTTACGAATGTTGAATAATTTTCCATTCCAACATTCCCTCTGTTCGTTCTTAAGTGAAACTTTCCGTTCGTAAGCGATCCTTGAATATTACATTTCAGACTAAACACGAGTTAAATACTCGCTGTAGGGAAACTTTTTCCATTTGGAGTATTCTACGAATTGTTGTAATGTTATTTTGCACCTGCATTCTTTACTGTAGACTAACGGAGGGAGTGCGTGAAATAATATGTTTTGTGCTATCTTTATGCTTTAAGACAATTTTCCAATCGACTTCAAAAAGGCGGAGGTTCTCAATTCGTCTGTGTATTTATTTTTGTTAACCTTTCGACCAAAAACACATTAGGCCAGCTTTCTGACATTCAGCCCTGTAGTTCTGGGCTCTCAAGAATAAGACTACGGTATCCCCTGCCTGTCGTACAAGGCGACTAAAGGGGCCTCGGATTCACTGGGCGACAAGGGTGGGGGCCTGAGTCGTTCACCAAAGTGGATCCGGGAAGAAGGCGACATCGGCTGGCCCGTGTCTGCGAGGGCACAAGGGGGAGGGAGTAACCTCCGGGAGAGCACGTCCCTCCTGGGACGTGTTCCTCGGAGCCCCTCGTCATGCACCAAGGAAAGGACCACTGGAAGGTTTTAGTGGGTAAGAACCCCACATAACCGCCGCCTTCCCCAGAAGGTATCTTTCTGAAGATTTACTCCCCGTCAAAAAAAAAAGGTTTCTGACATTGACATATAGATGTCACTGTCAGAAAGCTGGCCCAATTCTGATATCCATATATCTTAAATTTGCATTAAGATAACATAAATAATGAATAAGAAGATAAAATAGCAACGATTTTGTTGTAAACATACATATATACTAAATGCAATATTTGTTTCAAATTGGAATTGAAATATTTCCTTCACAGCATGTTTTATTATTTTTTTTAAAACAAAAAAATATTTTTATTAACATTCCAATAGTATTATAAAGACTTTAAATTCCAATTAATATCTTTATTTCCGAACTGAATGTTGGAAATACAACGTACATTGAAAATATTAAAATTTGATCCAGATGAAACGGCTTTTAGAATTTAAGCTTATAGAATTTGGTTAATTGGTATGCATAATTATTAATATTAAAACGAAACAATCATTTTCAATGCAGACTATGCAGTCATTTGAATTCTGAATTTATAATAAAATATTTATTTAAAAACGTATTTCTTCTTCTGTATATTACGTAAAGATAATAGATAAAAAAAGATAACAATCTGACGAAAAATATTTGGCGGTCAATAAATAAATGTTGTTCATTTGATTTATTATCTGTTGACCGATATCAATTGAGTTACTTATTTCTTATCGTATCAATACAGTGACATTTAAAGACATTTGGGAAATGTATTGGCTCGACGACTAAGTTTTTATTCTTTATTAATACAATACAAATGTTCTTTTGTTTCATAAAAAAATCTTGCTAAAATTTAGGTGTGTGGCGATAGGCTCACCGACTATTTTGATAACTTGTTAAACAAACTTTAACAAACTTCTTTTTCATATCGATTTCCTTAAAAAAGAATATTGTTTCTTTTTCTATAAACAAAATGGATTTTCATACCCACAGTGAACTGCAGGCACAGTAGTCTCTCCTAGTCTATAGATAAGTCTACCAAAGCTATCACTTACCTGAAAGTCAGCACATTTCACGGTCAAATTATTTATACTGAAATAAATTTTATCTACACTACCGAGGTATGTGTCCTTTGACGCTCACGAAAAGCAACAATTTGGAATATCCTTTTGGTTATCTCCTTTATGAATTCACATAATAACGCCAAGCGGAAATGGTTCTCGAATTTCATGAATATTTACGTATTTATTCTGACAACCTAAACTAAGCTACACAATGGCGGACTTCATGCATCAATTGCTTTTTATACCAGTCAACCCAACCTTAAATGAAAAAGATAAATAACAAAGTAATATAGATACATATATAATTTTATATTATATCAATACTATAATTATATACTAATATCAATAAATAGATACATGTATAACTACGTAGATATAGATGGATAGGGCAGAAAAATGTGAGTTTAAAACGGTTACTTGTTTTGGTACAGATTCCAAAACAATTTATTTATTTTATTCAAGAATCCTGTTGTCCACATAATTACATAATTAACGCTAATGTTGTTAACACAAAGTGTTGCTAATTGCAAACCGCAATTCCATTGCGCTTGCGGTTTTCTCCCAGAATGTAAGGAATATGTGTTCATCCCACAATTATTTTATCGCGTTCAATTATTTTCAAATTAACTCATTTTCTTTAATTAATTTATAAACAAAAGGAATGGTAATAACATGCAAGTATCGCATTTGCAGGCTACGTAGAATGAATATCAAAACATCGTTAAAGTTACAGCCTTAATATATGTCCCACTGTTGGGCGCAGGCCTCCTCTGTAAAGAGAGTATAAGGGAATAGTCCGCCACGCGGCCCTAATGCGGACTGGCAGACTTCACATGCTGTAGAAAAATTTTCTAAAACATGTAGGTTTCCTCACGATGTTTTCCTTCACCGCCGAGCGCGTGGTAAATCAGCACATAAAATTGCAACAATAAATTTATTGGTGCCGGCACCGGGGATCGAACTCGGGTTGCTAGCGTACTACGCAACTTGAGCCAACCGCACGGACACTGAGCTATCACGGCTCAATCAAAACATCGTAATATCTTGTAATTGTATATTTCGTTTGATATTTAATTTCGTTTATCACACGGTTGTTGTGGTAGCCAGTCGCAGTATTTTTATATAAAAATCGAAAATTTTTAATTTTGAAACATTATCAAACCGTCCGGACATAAAAGAAATGATTTCATTATATATTATCCGATATAACGGGCCATATGAGTATTTAAGATCGCTTGTTAATTTAGAAATTGCAACTCCAATTCCATATCAAAAGATTTTGTGGTAAAATAAACTGGTTTGGTTTAAAACATGATTACCAAAGCAATGGAAGTTACCTTAATTTTTCAAGGTCCATTCCGATGGCTTCTTTGTAGGTAATGTGTATACTAGAAGTCTGCTTAAAATGCCACTATTTTCATACTAATTACTAATCATTCTATTGACTTGTAGCTGAATATTTTTTAACTAAAATTTTAAGCAAACCATTTTGCTCTATTTGTCCGCCAGAATCAAATTTTTCAAACCAATTCAAATGAACGAAATATTTGTTAACTTTTCGGGCCCTAACAGATAATTTGAATATGTCCTTGCCTTCATATCCTCAGGGGATTAGAAAGTTAACGTCTTAACTTCGACACGGAATTAGATATCAAGTCAATTTTCTGCCACTTTTCGTTTACCCTTTTTCCTTTAATATATAGTTTAGTTTTGCAGACATATGACTTGTTCTAACGATAAGCTATATAGAATAGGATCGTCACCAACAAGCGCGTAACCTATACATGCATCTAGAATGTAAAAGAAGCGTGAAAAGTATTTTAAACTTCTTGATTGACCCACACTCATTCTCTTTTCAACAGACTTCAAAAGGTGTAGGTTCTCAAATCACCTGCATGTTTTTTTCTTAATTGTTTGTTACCTCATAACTTTCGACTTATTTAAAAACTGGCGCTGCATTATGAACGTTATTTGGTCTAATTCTGACGCTGGCATACATAAAAAACCATACAAGTCTTAAATATACATTATGTATGTGTGCGACAAATGTACAAATAACTCAATATCACGTCAACCGATTTCAATAATTCATTTTTATTGTAAAGGAAGTATTGTACAAGTATAGTTTGATAAGAGTTTGGTTAGGTTCTGTTTAATTCTATTTCCTAATATTTCTACGATAATTCGGAAATACAAGGGCGTCTTACGTAATAGTTTTTAACGCTTGATTCGATTTGAAGTCGACTTTTACTCATAAATATACTTATTGGGCATAAAATTTCTAAATATATCCGCTCTATAACAGATTACAATTGAAACTTTTCTAATACTAAAACTTCCATTACTCACGAATCCCGATCAGTGAACTTTCACTAATTATCCCTAAGTAAATATCGAACCAAATATTATTTATAAGTATGACCACTAAACCGTGAATGATTACACAGAGCTTCAGCGAAGTGATAAGACAATATTCAACATAGACTTTGCTATTCGATGGGTCCACAAATATTGGACCATTTGAGTGACGACTCATAAAGTACTTCGTCTCATAGAAGCTTGCTTTTCTAGCTGTTTTAGGTACGTTAAAGTAGCCGAGCAACTTAATAGCTTGAGATGTGAATGCCTCAAATGTTTGGTAAAGTGAGGAACAGTTCACAACGCTTGGGTTTAAAGAACGCTTTAAACTAATTTAAATTGTAACTGTACTTGAACTTGTACTTTTTATATTGTAATATGCAATTGAAGACAAATATTTCTTCCATGAGCTTAAAGAACCCGACACAAAAATAAATCAATACTAAAAATATAAAATGTGTAATTGTGCACTGAATTTTTCATTATACACAAAAGTCATCAAAGTTATTTGCTTGGTCTTCTTAAAGTAATAAAAACTCCAATTAAAATTCACGTAGCATTTTGTTATTTAGAAATACAAAAATATTTTTATAAATATAAATATGCTTTTATTTTGTGTGTTTACATTTAATTTATTTATTATTATCTATTATTAGAGATTTAATAAAAAAAACTTATTAACAATGTGTCCGCTCTAATATTAGAAAAATCGGAAATACAAAAATGTTTCTTAACTATATTATCTACTTTAAGAATTATTATTTATTAGATATTTGAGATGGTACTACAATATTTATAATTTTTTTGCAATAATTTAATTTTAAGAGGACATTACAATAACATAAAAGCATTTTTAATTATGGATTCTGAAACCATTTCCGGCATTATCAAACAACATGTTCCAGATTACTCCTTACATTATGATACAATAAAAACTCTTAATATTATAGTAATATTTTTCATGACGGGAAAAGAAAAGAAATGAAAAAATTCCACTAGACAAATCTTTTCGAAACTTTTCCCGTCCGTCAACAACGTATTCTATATTAATAAAAACAAATACAAATTTAATTTCGTAGCAGAACAATCGCGTTTTCTTTTCTAACAACTCGTAGAGGGAACAGACGAAAAAGCACAGATAATAAATTTGTATATGAAACGCAATTTCGCTTTGTTCTACTGTTTTTCATTTATTTTCATTGTCAATTTAGTGATAAATCAACGAGGCAAACTCCTTCACCGTAATGTAACGCCCCGTCTTACCTATTATTTTTAACAAATTTACTTTCCAAACTACAAGACTCCCAATTTCTTTCGTGTCACCAGAGATTTGTGCTTAATCGTGCGAAATTAATGTTCCCAACAAATATTTAATTTAAATGTTTTGTTTTCGTTTGTTGCTTTGAGATTCTCTTTATGTTATTGAAATAATTGTTATGGCGGTTTCCAACAACTGGACGAGTTTAATTTGGAGGCTTGCTTTTTATTTGAACATCCTTTGAAGTTAAATCTATTTGTGCCTATTTATTTCTAGATATTCCGGTCAATTATTTTTTCATAAATTACCTGTAAAAAGACTTTAAAATTGTAATATTAAAAAAAAAGTTTTATTTCATATTTAGTTAAGTTAGTTAGTTACAGCCTTTATATATATAATATATATGTCCCACTGCAGGGCATAGTCCACCACGCGGCCCTAGTGCGGATTGGCAGAATTCACATGCCTTAAAAAAATTTCTAAAACATGTAGGTTTCCTCACGATGTTTTCCTTCACCGCCGAGCACGTGTTTAATCAGCACATAAAATTGCAACAACAAATTTATTGGTGCCGGCACCGGGGATCGAACTCGAGTTGCTAGCGTACGATGCAACAAGAGCCAACCGCCCGGACACTGAGCTACCACGGCTCATATTAACACTTATTAATTATTTATTATTAATATTTTATTACATATCATTTGATATTATAGTTCTACGGTACGTATTTTTAATAAAACAAATGAAGGTATAAACTGAAATATTCAATTCCAAGCAACGTAGAAAAAAAGGAAGTATAAAGATTTTAATTTTCTTTTGGATTGAAGAATTTAGAATATTTGGTATATAGGAGATTTGTGACATATGCGAGAGATAAAATACATTGAAATACTTTTTTTATAAAGAAAGCTAGCAGTATTTCTTTTTCAGTAAATATTATCAATAACATTCTTGTTAATCATTCCAACTAAGCTTAAGCTTGTGCTAGTAGATGGTTCACGTCAATAATAATGGTGGATTCGAACCTACGACCTTACGAGTCGCACACCGTACCCTAAACCATTAGGCTATTGACGCTTCAATTATATACGCTATTCATTTTACATAAATTATTTTTGTATTTATTATACTTTACCTATATATTATGCTTTACATATAATATATACTGAAAGTCAAGTCAAAAGTTAGTATTTTATTTATTAAAATCTTTAACTTAAGCACTTGCTTAGGAATTATATAAGAATACATTCAAATATATAAAATTACGAAAATAATTGGAGACATTTTCGTGGCAAGGTTTGACAAATAAAATTCATCCATCAAACATCGGAGGCTTGTTATTTTCTAAGCCCTTCGTATTTTCACGCGACGTTACACATGTCGATGGATCCAATTGCAAACATTTATAACCCATATTTACACCCCACATAAGCAAATTATATTGATAATATTTATTGGCACATTGGAAACAAATATATAGCAGGCATATGCAAAAATATATATGAGACATAAATATGTACAGTCAGTTTTATTCTTTAGTGTAATGTAAAAATATGCATTGCGCTTAAAGAAAACAAGCTCTTACGTGTTAACCTTAGCGGGGTAGATAGAGTCAGTTTGTGCAGACAGAGAGATGTTAACCAATCGCTAAACTTCGGGCTCAAATTTTTACCGAGTGATTTTTTTACTTAAAAAACCGAAAAACGATAGTGCTCTAATACAACTGAACTGGATATTCGAACTTTCGACTATCATATTGTATGTTGAACCACTTAACCACTAGGGAAAGAATACAGTCATGATCTAATTCATCAAAAGAACTGAACCATTTTTCAAAGCTGGAAAAGCGAGTGTGCGATAAAATATTTATTACGGTAAGTCACGGAAGCTATTATATTTGAAAATTTACTTCGTTCTGTAAATGAAATGCCTCAGAAAGACGTACAGCGTAGATTTTTTTATGTTAAATTATGATTTATTTAATAACGAATCTATTCGTTACGAAATTGTTATGTATTTGAATCTTTTTTTTTCATATAAAATGATTTCGGCACATCATAATATACGTCCACTTTTTTAGAATGAACAATCTTTTGTTCAATATCACGTTCTTATAAATATCATAAACTCAAACAAAACAATATTAGTGTTAACGCCACTGCAGTGGTTTCTGCGTTGATGTACTGGCATGGTCGAGAGACTTCGAAGAGTACAGGAACGAAATGGAAGCTTTCTCAATGTTTTATGACATGTTTATAAACGGCTTAATGACTTAATGTCATGAAAGACGCTAACTTATTTGCCTCTACTCTCATAAAATGGAATACTATGATAGCAATCCTTTTCTATTATTCACAGAGCTTAAAGTGTAAACTAAGAAAAAATGATGATTGAGCTTATTACCTACATTGGTACATAGCTCTCTCTGTCTATCCCATAAACAACTTTTAAAAGCATGTTAAGGCTCATATATAAGCACAAGCCTGGTATTCATTCGAATTGTTGTATATAAAACGGCTATATGCTCTATATGAAGAATAACCTAGCTAAATTCACGATATTCAAAGAAATAATAAAATAAGTATGGAGTACAATATTATAGGTGTAAATGTCTGATAAATTCCGAAAGCGTCAGAGGACAATACATTCAGGGAACAATGTACTTCAACCGACTTCCTCAGCGATGCTCAGAAAATCGATACCATATTATTGAAGAATACGTCTTTAGATATTCTAGTATATACTATATAGTTAGATTCTGATCGTAAAACATTTATGAAAAATGTATGCATACTAAGCTAACAACCCGAGAATGTTCCCTGGTGTTAGCATCAATGAATTTGTTTGTTTTTCAAAGTGCTGATTCACCACGTGGCCAGCGGTGAAGGAAAACATCGTGACCAGCATGACTTAAAAAGGAAAGCATGTAAAGTAAATCCTCCTTTTTATTCTCATTAAAGGGAAGGACACAGGTATAACAATGAGATATAGGTATAAAGTATACAACTTTTCTAGCCCACTCTGTCTCCATATGTGGATGCTACGCCGTAGGCAATATCCAACCAATTTACCTAAATTATTACCCATTATATGGCGATAGGCTGACCACCTGTCACAAATAGGACCTGATAAATTAGATGAAAAATAAATAACGATTGCCACCCTTGTTTACCTAACTTAATAAATAAAAGCACTGCATATTACAAAGTAGTTTAATTAATTTCACGGAACTAAATGTTATCTCAACAGACGTAATGTACACACAAAATTACTACCCACTAGAAATTTCTAATTACATTACCGAAATAACTTTACCGTACGTAAAGGTAACAGAGGGAAGATTACTGCGGATCTTAACGACGGAGTTTAAAAGAAGGTTGACAGTGAACTAAATTGACAATGTCAATTGTCAATGGAATAAATTCCTAACCAATACGCTTGCTTGAAACGCATACAGCAAACACAAATTTTAGCTATTATTTTTTCTCTTTGTATTGTATTTACCAGGAAGTTCTTTTCAATCATTTCAACCGCGTAGCATTCGCTGTTTCACTGCCACTTCTAGCGACAAAATCTTACGATTTTTGAACAGAGTAGGGATACTTCTGTTCATGCAATTCACCTTAAATACATATACAGAATTAATACGCTCGTACAGTTTAAAGTAATATCGTGTTAAGCGCATTTAAAATATATCTTACTCTTGAAACTTATAAGCTTTGAAGACCATCAAAAGTTATTTAACGTTTAACCTACGGGTTTAAGTGGATCTTAGTTGGAGTGAAGTAGTCGTTCCAAGAGATTTGTTGGTGTTATAAATTTGATTAAGTTGAAAATTTTAAATACACTTCCGTCTCAAAATTGCCTTCTATTATAAAAGTTCTGTGTGCCCAATTTTTTTTGGTTATAAGACAAAACATTTAGTATATATAGTATTTACTCGTCTTAATCTTGTGTGGCATTTTATTAATCAAGCAAGAACAGAACGACTAAGAGAAGCAGACTTGTGCCTACGAAGTTATATTGGTTACAAAAAAACTTCAAAAAAATTTCAAAGATGTAGTAGTTATCCGATTCATTTGCTACTATCACACGATCCTAGCAGCCTTATTTTATCTACTAAGATCTAGATTACTCCTAGGTTACTCACCAGATAGATTTAGGACATTAATTGATCAACTTAAAGTTATTAATAATTAATGTGTAATTAAAAACGTTACTCTCAAATATGCATCACACATTTTTCAATCCAGTGAAGTTGTAATATTTTACTGGCCAAAAACCATAATAAAAAAAACAGACAAATAAAAGTTTATCACGCATACACGCAATAATTATAATACCTCTTTTCACCTCCTTTATTGCCAGATTCCTTATGGAGAGAATACAAGATATTTTTGTTAATATAAAAACTTCCAGCATCCTTCAACTTTTTAATATGATATTATTATTAACCGAAACTGTAGGATTGCTATAAAAACTGATTAATCGTTTAGACTAATATTATTAAATTAAGCATTAGCCGAGCATTTAAGAGCAAGTTCGGCTTCGCAAGCCATATCAGGGCTCATGCCCGAAGATAGTTAAGGTCGCCGTCACCGGTCACGGTGTGGACACCTATATATATTATATACTAATATGGTAATCTAATACAAGCACGCGTAGCTTGATGGAAGACCATATAAGCACTGACTTTAAAACATCGACTACTAGAATAATAGAAACTATAAGAATTGACTAATATACGTGCTTGCTCGTACCGAAACCATTTGAACTATTTCTTTGTTCTTTTCTTTTAATGAGTGCATTTTAAAGTTATCCGTTCACTTTGTTCGTTCTATTCGATTGAACTTCTTCATTAGTTCTCTCAAGTGACTACGAAGTTAGTTTTTATTAGCTTTCATTAACATTTGATCGTAGATTTTAAATAGGAATAATTATATTAAAATTCACTATTATGAGTAAAATATTAAATAAATGCAATAAAATATTAAGGCAAAGTACAGGGAAAACGACCAAGAGGGAGGAGCCCTATGCGTTGGACAGACCAAATTAGCACCAACACCAGCAGGAGAGTCCACGAGGCATTTCACACCGCCAAAGACCGCAACAGGTGGAAAGCGATCGTCCGCCACATAATTCGTGGAGGTCACGACCCTCAGCAATGAGGAAAACGACTCAAGGAGGAGGACAAGGATTAAATAAATGCATATTTAAGGTTTATTTTTTGTAGTGTCGTGAGTTAGGGTCTTGATTGCAAAGGCTATTATGAATTTATAATTAAATTTCACTATGGATTAAATAATACAATAAATTTATACAAGGATTTTAAACGATTTTTTTTTTGACGAACTACACAGATTGGCCAGAGTCGGCCTTGACTGCTTTACCGTATTGAGAGGTGGCATAAGGCATAAGGAGGTGGTAGCTCTAACCCGTATTGCTAGTAACTCGAAACAAGAGTCCGGTGAGGGGAAAAGTTTAAACGAATATGTTGTTCTCCTTTTAATAAAATTATTTCCCGCACGCCATAAGGATGTAAAATAAAAAAACACTTGGTGATCTGCGTTTATAACAGGGTGATATTAGATAAAATAATACTTTAATCATTGAAATTTCACAGTGTACATCTTTAGCAACCGTAACTAATCATTTGTAATCTATAAATTTTATACTAATCGAGCCGTGATCCTGTCGTCTCAACCACCCTTGCACTAGAATGATATCGTACCTAGAATAATGAATTCAGCCGAGATTTACTTTTAAGGCCTTTTGCGTTAAGCTACTCAAAATAAACATTTAGTTCTTTAATCCCAGTACAGATGTAAAAGCTCCCGAGCCGACTACTTGTCGCTTTTCACAGATAGCAAAACAAATATATTTTCGAGTTAAATTTTTTTTATTTTAACTCGAAAATATATCTGTTTACTAAATATATTTGTATTACTTAAAAGGGATGTAAAATCATATCAAACGTTCTCGAAAACATTTCTTATGGGATCTAATTGAAACCAAAACAAAAAACTTAGAAGTAAATATTCAAGAAGAAAAAAAAAGAAAACATACCGACGAATTGTGAACATCCTCCTTTTTTAAGTCGGTTAAAATAGATACCATTTTTTTGTTAACGGGAAGGAAATCTTCAGAAAGATCCGCCTCCTCCGCCTTCTGGAAGAAAGGCGGCGGTTATGTGGGGTTTTTACTCACTAAAACCTCCCCGGTGGCCCTTTCCTCGGTGCATGACGAGGGGCTCCGGGATCTCCAGTGGAACGCACCGGAGCCCTTCTGCACTGTGCTCAAGGAGAGCACGTCCCGGGGAGGGAGGTTACCCTCCCCTGTGCCCTCACAGTGCAAAGCGACACGGGCCAGCCGATGTCGCCCAGTGAACCCGAGGCCCCTTTAGTCGCCTTCTACGACAGGCAGGGGATACCGTAGTCTTATTCTTGAGAGCCCAGAACTACAGGGCTGCGGGCCGGTCTGCCACCGACCCGCCTGCGCTATCGTGGGAGAGCCGATCCCGTTCGGCGGCCTCCTTCTGGGTCATTACGGCCTCGCAGAAGAAGGCCAGCGCCTTCCATTTAGATTTCCCCGCCGCAGCATCTACTGCCGCCGGCGAGGAGAGGTCTTGCCCGATCTGCTGAACCAGGATCCGTCTCTCCGCGGTCCACGCAGGACACACGGCAAGCGTGTAAATACCAAGATCGACAGTTTGTTTAATCGCTCATCTGGTTAGTAAAGGAGTGCTAGGTCTAATCTATTTATCAGCCTAATTTTATTTAAAAGTTTAGTTGCTCTTCCGGTTAGCACTTCACGAGCTTACACGCTAGCAACTTCCCGCCGGTCCGAAGTAACTTAAACTTAATTTAGCGAGTTCGCTGCACCAACTCCGAAACCAGTAGGGATAACTTTCTTTAACAATAAGTCGCAATTTAACATTTCGGAATTTATTCGTATTAACGTAGATTTTATGACACGACCGCACAAATTTAAATTGAGCCGTATAACGCTATGAACTTTTATTGTGCTTTTCGTTTACTGTTTACTGGGGTTGCGATATTGTATCTATATCGACATCCTATTTTTACCTGTTCTACTAAATCTTCTTTAGTAAAGCTTAAACAATATTGTTGTAGTACAAAGTGTAATTGTTATTTAAAAGCGTGAAACCCTACCAATCGGACCATTTGCTTTTACAGTATCTTGAATACAAAAAAATCAGGAACTAAAATATATTGTGTGTGTGCCCAGTCTCCAACCTAGTTTAATAACCTATTCGACGCAGTTATAATCTAGGATATAAGACGAAAATGTAGGATCAGACCAGCGTCAGTCTTTCCGTCCAAGTCTGACATGGAGCCTCCAGAGTAGAGTGAATAGACACTTACTAAACTAGCGCGTACCGTCTTTCGACTTATCATCAGCTAGAATCGTGGTCAACCACTAGTTTATACCCCATGAAAAAAAAGTTTACATTATATAAATTGATTACAGAAATCGAACACTTTACTAGTGTTATATACTCTATCATCTGTCTCTCTCTTCCTTATGATTCCTATTATAGTCTTGTTTTATTGAAATTTCTGATCAAAACTTTCCCCACGCCTAATATCAATCGTCCCGTGCTCTGCTTACAATAAAAATGGTACACAAACACTTAGCCATGCATTATTACTGTACCTTTGTCAGTTTCGTTTTCCGTACGTCGACTGAGCAAACCGCACGTAACACTTGCGAGGAACGGAGGACAGTTTTAAAGCGGGCATAGTGTGTGAAAAGGATCCATTAGTGGCGACATATGCCCTGAAAGGCGGAGTAACGTACACCAACGTTCGCGGCACCATTAGAGTGACACTTTTTTTGTTGTTTTGTTAAGACTTTATTACTCAAGTTTTGAACAATGCTGTCCTAGTGGACTCAATATTTTTATATCAGCAATAGCCTAATAGTCTTGGGTGCGATTTGCGAAACATTTTGAAGTCAAAACAGTAGAGACCGCCTGGCTGATCAGCGTAGTTCATTCAGAAAAGAAAAGGTTATTATATACAATAAACTTTAGTAATTTACGTAACTAAACTACTTAAATATATACTTATACAAATGAAAATAATGTACGAAATGTTTTTAAATAAGATAATCTTTAAATATTCCCTTTCATTAATTTAATATTACTAATAGCGCCCCGTGGTGTTACCCGCGTTTAAAAGTATTTGTTAATTTTTTTTACAAAATAAAAATGGCCCTAGTTATTCCGTATTACATCGGCTATCTGCCCGTAAAAGTCCCGACAAAATCGGTCATACCGTTCCAGAGATTAGTCGAAACAAATTGACAGACAAAAATTGTAAAACATGTTATTTTGATCTATGTACCGTAACAAGCGGTTATTTTAATATTATAAAAATACACTCCAATTTCATATCTTACTATAGATAATTTTGTTGTAAGTATAAAAGTTTCCGTTAAACATCAGTATGTGCGCCTCTCGTCACTCCAAACACGCCGCGAGCTATTCGAGAACTCCAACTATTCTCGCGCCGCCCAAGTGGTTGGAACACAAAGCTATAAATGAGCGTAGAACGGACGTAAGATAATGTACCTACTACGTAACAAGACCGTTCCTCGCTAAGATATAATATGCTATTTTTACTAGGACTTAAATTTCATATTGTTTGCTTAACATTTATACGTATTTATATCAAATCAAAATATTTTTTTTTATATATATTAGGTATTCTTTGTTTCGATTCCTAATCAAGGCAAACCGTTGAGTGACTCACAAATGTGAAATGCTTAATCATGTATAGTCTGTCTTTAAGTGTGTATGGTACTAATTATTCATAGCATGCCCTATTTGAGACCTAAGAAGCCTGGAGCTGATATCGATTGCTGTGTACTACCCGCAAGCGAGTAAAAGAAATAAAAAAAAACTATATTTTATGTAAAAAATATAGTATTTTATAGTTATTACCAGTGTCACAAGTAATCTTAAACCAACATAGTCTCAAGATTTGCCTCTAAGTACATGATCATTTTAAGAATACAGATGTCGATTCGATTGAATTCATTATATTATGAAGGTCGTAGCACCCGTCAACTACATCTTCGTCTTCATTAATGACATTTCCGTGTCATTGGTTCCTTGTCAGTAAATAATTCAGACATTACAGTACACCCAACATTTATTCCTGATCATAATTCATCTAAGTCATTAAATAGAAAGATAGATAAATCCTTTATTGCAACGAAATATATGTAGGCGAACTTAATGCTATTTGGCATCTTCTATTCAAACTTTAGGAATCATAAATAGATAAATAAATATACATTCATACCATTAGTCTATATCATAAGTCGGTTACAGGTCTGCCCCTGGTTCTAGATTAAGGAGGAACAAACAATAGGAGCGCTAGCTATTGTCTAGGATTACGATTAAAATTAAATAGCTTTGCTGTAAAACAACTTACCCTAGACCACACTATTAGTCTAAAGAAATGCTCATTTGCAACGGTTAGAAACTTCTTATATTATTGTTAGCTACGTATTTGGAAGGTTTTTATAGGTTCTGCATGCTGGAATGTTCCCTCTACCATAATAATAAACTTATCGTCATTATTTTAAAACACCTGAACAGAAACTTTGCATGTAACTTAATTTCCCATAGAAAGCCACGTAGCAAATCCGTAGCAACACTGACGCTTTGCTACGCAAGTCTGAGTCTCGATACAAACAAAAAGAATCACCGTAGACTCCTTTATTATTTTGTTTTTTTTTCAAAGTTACAGCCTAACGTCCCACTGCTGGGCACAGGCCTTCTGTGTAAAGAGAGTAAAGGGTGTCTATCACGCATCTCTAGCGCCGATTGGCAGAGTTCTTATGACATGTTTTGAAAATTGGGGCATGGTAATTGTCCGAGCGGTCGCTTTAATTACGCTAGCCAAGTTCTGGCACCACTAAATTTATTTGTTACAATTTAAAGTGTTGATTCACGCGGTCCGCTGCGTAGGAAAACATCGTGAGGAAACCTACATGTCTTAGTTTTTCTTTACCTGTATGTTATTATATATAAAATGTTCGTTGGAGTTTATTATTTTCTTATCAAAATGACATTGAACACTACTTCATAAATCATACCACTTACTGTCACTTGATAATCGATCGTTAGAACCCAATCACAGCCAAAATTACTATATCGGGAGAGTTTTGTAAACAGCAGGCTTGGCGCGTTTGTGACCTGTATGAATACGACATTAATTTTCCGTTTGGACCGTATCTATTTCTTGCTCCATATTCTTAATAAACTTTGACACCTTCTATAAATATTTACGTATATTCAGGATATCAAAATGAAGACACTTCGCGAGGAACTCCTTACACTTGCGAAAAAAAGCTCCGATTGTTTAACATTACTCAATTCTAAATTTGTTAATAGAATTTTAAAATGTAAAGTAGCTTTGTGGACAATAAGAATATAAACAAATTAACGAATTAATACGTTTACGTACGCACAATGCATTTAGTTTTCTAGATATTTATAAATAGTACTATGAATAAAGTCCCTAGAACTTCACGACGAACCCTCGTCGGCACGATTGACAATTCGAGTGGACTGATCCGATTGTAAATACTCTTATATAACGTACATTGATTAACTTTGAAGCAATTCTTCTGAAACTTTGAAGTAATTGCACACCTGACTCTTCAGTCTGATATCCTCAGTGTGACTGTGTGAACTGTGTGTTTAAATTGATGCACAATTACAAAATTACAAAATTAAAAAGCTCAATCATATTTAAAAGGTTAACAAGAATATTAGGGGAATTTGAGATTTCCATTACTACTTAGGGATGTACCGGGGTAAAGACTTCAATTGTTTTAATAATAAGATTAATTAATTTTTCAGTAAACCCGTTTTTAAAGTGTCATTTGGCATAGCACATAGATATAGAACAGATGGCCGATTGGGCTGAAAGGTTCTTGATTGGTGACCTAAAAGCGCAGGGTAGGATGTCCAACCACAACGTGGTCCGACAACTTTATACGCGGATGGCACTGCAAGTGTTTAGAACTGGTCAGTTATTTCGATTATAGAACTCCTTGGGTACATAATCTGATATTGCAATATATAAAATTGCATTCATTTGTCATTTGTTTTTTGTAAATTACCGGCATTTTTAAAAGAATTTTTGTTTTACATAAACAAAATTTTACGTGAAACGGCACAGTTTTACAAACTTTTGAAAAGCGTTAAGGAAAGGCCTATGTCTCAAATGATGATAATGAATTTCTAGTTATGTTATTAAGCATAGTTTTGCATTGTTACAGGATGGTTCGTGTTAGCTGCCTGCTCATCTGCTGCCTCCTCGGAGCTTTCCTATTGGTCGTACCTGCCACTTCCTACCCAAGGTAATTGTTATTTAATATGTATAATACCCTTTCTGTTTCTTTGTTGATTAAAGTTTAAAGTTCTTTCCTACTTCATAGTTAAACATTGTACCGTTGACTCTCTAAAATGGACAGCTGACGGTACAATGTTATTTTTTTTCACATAAAAGAAGGCTACAAATAAATATCTAATAGTAATTTAAGGAAAACTGCATGCGAACATAGAATACAGTTATTTTTCGTAGCTTCTTTTGCTATGCTAGCAATATTTTTAATAACATTCTTGTTAAACACTAAGCTAAAGCTTGTGCTAGGAGATCACGTCAAGAGAAGAATAGTGGATTCGAAGCAGCGACCTTACGTTTTGCAGACCGTACTCTAAACCATTAGGCTATTAACGCTTTTGTTTGTATATAGAGAATATTCGATAATATTGGCTTGATTATCTAAACCACGTTTATTACGATACGATTATTACGCCGCGGTGTTTATTACGATAACAAATTATATGATTGATGTCAAATGGAGTCTAGAGCAAGCTTTTTTTATTATTTCAGCCTCAACAACTACTACCGCCAGGACGGCCAAGACGACCCTGAGGAAATCATGGACATGCTGAACCGTCTCGGAAGCCTCATCCAACTGCAGCGCAAAATGGACTAGTATGTTTAACCGTTATAAATACAATAATTCGTAAATGATTTATATATTATAGAAAAGCACTTCTTGTTACGACCGATTTACCAAGTATAAAGAACTTGTAACAGAAGTACATGTAGAACTACATGATCTAATTCCCCCATCCCCTTTCCACCATCGGACTTCTAGACACACTGCGGGATTTCATCCTTTTGTTGTGAACATCCCTCAAACCCGAACGAAGCGATTTGCTTCGTCTTTCATTCTTCGTGCAGCGAAGGACTGGAATAGTTTGCCCGCGTCTGTCTTTCCTTCCGATTACAATGGGTATTTTCAAGAGTAGAGTGAATAGGCATTTACTAAGCTAGTGCGCTTTACCATCCAGGACTGCATTTCCACTTAACATCAGGTGGGATCGTAGTCAAGCACTTGCTTAGAAATTATAAAAAAAAAATATTATTTCTTTTAACGAAAAACATTTACAATGTACGTGAATATTGAACAATATATTATATACTAAAACCTTCTCTTAAACATGCCCTTCGTAATATGCCATCCCTTCCGTAATTTGTGCAACAAAAGGGGGACAAAGAAACTTATTAGAAATTATATAGTCAGTCACAGCGAATATTTCCTAGTTTGTACATTATAACAAATAGTTCATGTTGGTACTTACCTAATAATACAATCTTATTACAAAAGTTATTATTAGTCCAAATAAATATAAGGTCAAGCGTCTTTCTTTGAGAGTTCTCATAATTTTATCATCAAAGCTTATTGCTTAAATATGACGTCAAAATGAAAATCTATTTACACAATAAAAATATTGTATTCTTGGATGTCCTTTGTGGCAAAAATTATAATGTAAATTAACGTTAACAATATCGGATCCTTCATTTATTCTTCTTGATAGTCTTGGATGTCTTTCTTTATAAATGGTATTATATATATTCATTTCTTTTTCAGCTACAAAGATGACATGACTAGGTACGTCTATCTTAAGTTTGTTTACTTAACAAAGCTGTAATAGTATTCTTTTCATTTACATAAAGCATCGTTTCTTCTATTGGTTTTATGTTTAGGGAATTCTAACAAATTTTCAAAATTTCAAAACAATCTATTAAGATGGTTATCGTCGACAGTCTTACCTTTTTTTTGTTAACGAGGAGGAAATCTTCAAATTGATACCCCGCCTTCTGGGGGGATGGCGGCGGTTATGTGCGGTTTTTACTTACTAAAACCTCCCCGGTGGCCCTTCCTCGGTACATGGTGAGGGGCTCCGGGATCTCCAGTGGAACTCACTGGAGCCCCTCTGCACTGTGCTCAAGGAGAGCACTTCCCGGGGGGGAGGTTACTCCCTCAACCCCTGTTCCCTTGCAGTGCAAGGCGACACGGGCCAGCCGATGTCGCCTTCTTCCCGGGTCCACCTTGGCGGTACGACAAAGGCCCCCACCCTTATCGTCCAGTGAACCCGACGCCCCTTTTAGTAGCCTTCTACGACAGGCAGGGGATACCGTAGTCTTATTCTTGAGAGCCCAGAACTATAGGTCTGGCAGACAGTCTTACCTAGGATATTATGTTTTGCAGAATAGATAATGATGCCCATAATATGATGTCGTCTTTGAACCAGCAAAATGATTACCACAATTTATTGCATAATTTTATTCACGCTCTATAATGATGTCAAACTGTCGGAGATAGAGCCATAATAATCAGTATGTGTATGCCTTAAAGTAGCCTAGAGTTCATCTTATTGTAATATTTTACTCAGTAATGTATTCTTAAAGGATTCACCTTTATATTCCGTAAGTTTCAAAATAAACCAACTGGAGCAAGCCAGTTTGAATTCATGAAAATGTAATGTATGGAGATGAGCATTAACGGAAAAATTTTGTGAAAATAGTAATTCCACAGTGACTTTTATGCTGGTGAAATGAAATGACATATTTTAAAGATTTTTGGTTAGTTGACGAAGCCCTCTTAGTCGGCAAACTATTCCAGATTGAAACTGGTTTATTTATCATCCTATGTCCCCAGGGTGGAGCAGAGGACGTCCACATTGATCCTCCATCACGATCGATCTTGGGCTTCACACTGTATCTCGCTCCATTCCTCCCTATGTTCTTCGCCTCGTCTGCAACTGTGCCTCGCCAAGTCTGTTTAGGACGGCCGCACTTTCCTTGCGGATTCCAATCGAGAGCCTGCTTGGGAATTTGATCGACATCTCTTCGGAGGGTGTGGCCAATCCAGTTCCATTTGTGGTGCCATATTCCGAGGTCGATCGGACTTTCAGGACAGCACTCCTGATCATGTTTTGTGCATTTTCTCGGACCATTAGACATCAGATTAACACCGGTACCTCACACTCAATAAGGAGTCGCTTTAATTTAATAGTTTTTACTGTATTTGTGTTCTCTAATAATTGTAAATTTTGTCTATAAACAGTGAGAAGCGTGCTCTGGACCTGGGTCTCAGCCGTGGATACTCTGGCGCCCTGCAGGCCAAGCACCTCATGGGTCTTGCGGCTGCCAACTATGCTGGTGGTCCCGGAAGGAGGCGCCGCGACGCCCACTAAGAAGGCACCAACAATTAAATCTCCAGGCAATTTGCTAAGAATTACCGTCTTAATATAATCATTTAACTTGTATAGCATTGTCGTCTACTTAGATGTACCGTAGAGGCTTGTCTTGAACATTTCTTCTTAGAGTCACTTGTTCTAAATTAAATTTTGACTATAGTTTGATTTCCACTTTATGTATTATGGAATGGCCTATTTCAATTTAGAATGTTAGAGTTTAAGAATTAAATGTACAAATTTTAAGTTCCTTCCGTGTTTAAAAATATATAGTAGGAAATTATTTTACTAGATATACTAGACTATATTTAATTTACTTTTATTAGTTTGTCAATAATTTATCTATCAGTGTTACTTTTATAACGATTTCTAGAGTTATAATGACTTAATAGATTACCGTAACGTCAAAATTGTCATGCTTCGAAAAATAACGTCAAGTTGATTCGTGTCATTCTAGTTAATAGCTGTTTGAAATTAATTTCAAGTTACTATTCCTATAAATGTATGTAGTCGGATTATAAATTAAGAGAGTGATAAATACCTACCTTGTCTAGAGTTTATTGTTATTAAATAAAGAGATATTCATATTGACATCATTGTTTTTTTTTTTTATTTAGAACAACAAAGGAATACATATTAAGAGCTTTTTTTTTCTTTCTTTATAATTTCTAAGCAAGTGCTTGACCACGATCCCACCTGATGTTAAGCGGAAATGCAGTCCTAGATGGGAAAGGCGCACTAGCTTAGTAAATGCCTATTCACTCTACTCTTGAAAATACCCACATTGTAATCGGAAGGAAAGACAGACGCGGGCAAACTATTCCAGTCCTTTGCTGTACGAAGAATGAAAGACAAAGCAAATCGCTTCGTTCGGGTTTGAGGATGTTCACAAAAAGGATGAAATCCCGCAGTGCGTCTAGAAGTCCGATGGTGGAAAGGGATGGGGAATTAGATCATAAGTTCCTGAGCACACTCTCCAAAATACAATCTGTAGAAAACCGAAAGGCTAGCTACCTTACGCCTGTGCTCAAGACTGAGCAGATTGGTATCAGCTGCGTCACCAAATAGCCTCTTAGCCCGCCTCTCCACCGAGTCCAAAGCTGCGAAATGACATTTAGCTGCGCCTGTCCAAATGTGACAGCAGTATTCTACACACGACCGGACTTGAGATAAAAATACATAATCTAAAAAGAGTAATAAATAGGTAAACAACACCGTTATCCACATTATAATAAGGTCCACAATATGTCTACAGGACTACACACACTTTATATCTGTATTTATGCACATCAAACATTTAAAATATCCGTTTTTTTTTTTAAAGTTATTTTATAAGAGGTAAAGTCAAGAAATAACACATCAATGTTGGCTAAATGGTCATTATACTGCTTCATAATCCGAGTCAATGGAGCGCGTTCACCGGCGTTGGTTCTCGTAATAATGGGAGAAAACATTTTGTGAGTGTATGTATCACGAATGCGCTGAGAACTGCTAGGAACACGAAAGTAGATATTATTAATTACCTCTGTACAATAGAATTTATTATGGCAGATTTTCTACAAAAAAATTTGATCATGGTATAACCTTCTAACTTTCAATGAATGTAAATTGAATTTTTCTAAAAGAATACAATAAGACGATTGTTGATGAGAGCATCTATATGATATTGATAAGACGAAGAAATTTTGCTTGTACAGATTCAAGAAGTTTGCTGTATTTCTGATAATGAGGATTCCATACTGGTGACGCATATTCAAGCTGTGATCTGATGAGTGATTTAAAAAGAAGTAAATAAGTAAAAGATTGTTTGAATGAACTACAAGTTCGTGCAACAAAGTCGTACATTTGGGAGGCCTTGCTAAAAATATGATTTATATGAATATTGAAATGAAGTTTTGAGTCATAAAAAACACCTAAATCTTTTATTAGAGTAACTTTATCCAGGGGACTGTTGCAAAGCAAGTAAATAAAATGTATTGGGTTAGTGTTTTTAGTAAACGAAATAGATTTGCATTTGGACAAGTTAAGATATATTCTATTAACAGAACAGTAGGAAGACTTGACAGTGATGTTAATAAAAAAAGAAATATAATGGAATATGTCATAATTTTAATTTTTACATTTTAGCAAAAGCACGAATATATTTTTATTATAATTTCTTTGATTATAATTTTGCAGAGCAACACAAAGTTATTCTTGTTTTTTCTTATTCCATATACGTTTTATAAAGATATTTAAGAAAGCGCCATCTACTGTTTAGCGTAGGTACTAAAACATTTGCTTACTTAGTATTACATTGATATGCTGATTGATATGCTAAAAATTAAATAGATGTCACTATTACTATATAATCATCATCTAATTTATAACACGGAAATCAATACAGAAGGACGCACGCAACATTCCATGGAAAATGTTCATAATATGACACTTTCATTTCATATTCCAGATTAAGATATCTCAAAAAATCTAATAATTAAATAAATGAACACTAATTACCTACACCACATATATAAATTTATTACAAACCTATTTAATGCGTTTTACTAAAGTCTGACCATATTAAGGTATAATTATGTAATAATTTACTGGTTCTTATTAAAAGTTACATAACGGGTATATGGTATATTCAAACAAATATTATTTATTTATGTATATATATTTTAAATCAATTATTATATGAAGAATTATAAAATTAACATTCCAAAAATGTGAACGTTTTTACTACATTATAGGTTCATATTTTCCTAGCATAAAACATTATTTTTAACGGTTTAAAAATTAAAACAGTTTTAAATATTGTTGACTGTTATAATGTATTTAGATTATTCTTTTAACAATGTAAGTAACATCCCGTATGGTCTAGTGGCTAGGATACCTGGCTTTCACCCAGGAGGCTCGGGTTCGATTCCCGGTACGGGAAGGAATTTTTTTTGTATCTAATTACATCTTTAAAATTGTTTTCAGTTATTTGAACATAGTGTTTCGATAAAAATTATAGTCAAGAAGCTGCCAATATAATATTACGTAGGCTAGTTTTCGATACGTTTCGATCGAAGGCTAGGTTAGTTAGATACCCTGGATTCAGGAACAGTTAAGAAAGAATCAGTTTTTTTTAAAGGACATAAGTATACTTATAATATTATACTAGTTAATTTTTTCCTTCACCGTCCAGCACTTGGTAAATCAGCACTTAAAATTACAGACAAATTCATTGGTGCCGGCACCGAGGATTGCACTCAGATTGCTAAACTGCAACATGAGGTGACCGCCCGAACTCGTACTCTCGGATTCTTATTAACTTACCAAAAAATCTCGATCAGCAAACATTTCTATAATATCGTTAAGAATCTTTGATCTAATAAGCAAGTGAAAAGCTGACAGCGAAAGTTGTAGACAAAATCTACGCCGTACAAAAGTACGTAAGATGTTATTTATTTATTTTCCGGAATTAAACCCTATCAAACATCAAATGACGGAGCTATCATACCAACAAAATAAAATATACAGACACTATCGAGAACCCCTTCTCTTAAATTATTTTTCTTCTAAAACGGATTGAAACAATAATATGTACACAGTATATATTTTTTCTCTTTATTTGGGACAATAAACAATAGCACAAATGAAATATTAAAACACATAATAAAAATAAAACATGTAACTGCACTACCAAGAAAATTATCCGCAAATTATTATCATTATTATTTTAACGTGCAACATTTGAAATAAATGAACTGATAAATACTTACAAACTAACTAAATAAGCTGTCTTTAATACATTTCTAAATTCAGTAGTAGGCAATGAAAAAAAATCAACATCCGCGAAGTACTTATTGTATTTATCCACCACACGTTAGAGAGGTAAACACACACCAGCATTGGAACGACAGGAGTTTAAAGAAAATAAATTATATGCCCTCACCTCTCGTCGATAAACTGTTCTGGTTACAACGTAACATAAATTATTTACTAAATAACAATAGTCCAATTTATTGTTACACAATCCATGTATAAACTATCACAGTTGGCACAAAGAAGCTGGCCTTTACTGCTTCACTGGATTGAGAGGTGGCATAGCTCTTAGGTCGCTTAGCCTGAACCTCTAAGGTTTAAAGAAGCATGCGCCTTGATTTTATATAAATATACGTATATTCTACGTACGTAGTATATTTATGTAAACCAGTAAATAAAAATAACCCACAATTAAAATAGAGAAATATGTTACCATTTATGCGCTTCTGCGATATCTAAAGAGATGTGTCAACAAAGGTGGCACGAATAAATGGGGCGCACACTCCCATTATGTTTAGACCCCCGATACTAACACATCTGCTTTATAAAATATATACATCGGAACCGATGCTGTGTATAGGGGTCGGTCTATGAATACTGGCGTTGAGGACGATGGAAATAAATTGTGTATTCATTTGAGTGCGCCCCTGGTTTCGCTTAACACGTTAAAGATATATATAAATACTTATATATGGGTATGTCCATACATACGTAACTTAAACTTAAAACCCCTACTCATTCCTCAAACTTTTATGGGAAGTCATTCACACTGCGGGCTACTAGACTGTGGAATGCCCTTCCAAATTCCATTCGGCTTGCTAAATCCCTACCTGCTTTTAAAATTTGCTAGCGCAACATTATCAATCGATTTCGTCGGAACTATGATATATGAATATTTTATGTATTAATATATTTAATGATAAATTATTTATGTAGGTATATTTAGTGTAGGTTGTCAATTATATGTATAGATTTGTTATCTTATTTGTATTTCTAACGCCATCGTCCTGTTTTGTTCATATGTTTCCTGTCCATACACAGGTTGCCTGGAAGAGATCGCTCTCGGCGATAAGGTCGCCCATTGTGCAACAAACTGTAAAACCTTACTTATGTAATGCCTTTTGTTTGATTTTGGTGTACAATAAAGATATAAAAAAAAAAAAAATTATTAATGCATTAACTTTTTCTGTTACATGTGTTAAAAAAAAAAAATTATACACGTAAAGCCTGCCAATGCCCACATGTTATATGTGCTACACACAGAGGCGGAGACACCGTTGACACTCAGAGAAAGGCAAAACAAAACGTTTAATACCAATAAATTATTAATATTTTCCAAAAGCCCAAAAAACTTTCTGTATAGAAAGGCTAACAGATCCATTTTGATTTGGTCTTTGTGGTCATGACACCACTTTAGCCTGGATTTAAATACCTTTCTGGATTTACACATTTTGTTATAAATAAAGCCCGAAGAAGATTTACCATACAAAACCCACATTTGAAAATTCAGTCTAGCCTCGTAGTCGTTCCAGCCAACACCGTTTCATACGCTTTATAAAATTTTTACAATTCTTTGCCGCATCACTAAGGATAACAATATCCTTATACATTTTATCTATAGTTGTTCTACAGTTATTTTTTTTTATATACTTTCTAAGCAAGTGCTTGACCACAATCCCACCTGATGTTAAGTGGAAATGCAGTCCTGGATGGTAAGGCGCACTAGCTTAGTAAATACCTATTCACTGTACTCTTGAAAAATACCCATTGTAATCGGAAGGAAAGACAGACGCGGGCAAACTATTCCAGTCCTTTGCTGTACGAAGAATGAAAGACGAAAGAAAGCGCTTCGTTCGGGTTTGAGGGAATTGATTTGAAAAACAATTTTCAAATGTTTTAAGTTGTAAGGAGTAATCAATATTAACTTTTCGTTAGACTCCGCATAATATACACACGTGAGCAAAAATAAAGGGTCGGTTAAGAAAGTTTGAATGTCTCGGAAGAGAAAGACGCTAGGTTATTGAAATAATTTGTGCATGATAGACTTTATTTAATAACCTTAAAATAAAATAAAATAAAATATTTTTATTAATTTATTTATATTTCATTAAAATCATAAACTTGGATAATACAGTATTTTTCACTAAATTTTATTTTTATTCAAATTTTAGTACTTAGTATTGTGTTGTCTAAGTTCTAAAACTTTTAAGGATATTAAATTCCGTCTTTATCTTCCTGAGATATTCAAACTTTCTTAACCGACCCTTTATTTTGCTCACGGCTATAGAAGTATCTGTTCATTATTTCATTCACCCAATAATATTTCATTATATATAATATTTTGACTTACTAATTTAAGCTTAACGTGTTATACATTAAGCCTGCATTAAGCTGCAAAAGGAAAGAAAGATTAATGATCTGATTTATTTATCGGGAACACTTCGAGTTGTGGCCAAAAGTTTCTCGGGATTTTTTTACGCCAGTCCGTGGGAAAGCTAATCTGATGATGGTAGTCAAGTAATTTCTACCAAACACATTTCCATGACAATCGTCAGCTTATGTTGACAGCTTTGCGTCCCAGTGCTTTAACATAAATTTGAATTGGAAATTGTCGGCTTGCGGCGCGCCCGAAATATGTAAATTTATAATAAACTCGACAAAAACTCACCAATCTGTTAATTGTCTGAAACAAATTATTTCGTTTGCTGTATTCAGTTGTATTCTAGGAGGTCATTTTATGTAATAAGTTTTGTACCGACATTTAAATCCTGTGAATGTAAAGGACGAATACTATCGATTTAGTTGTTTGAAAGTTCAAGTCAGTTAATGCGAAAATATAAAAATAGACGGATAAACTTGCACACCCTTTTAACGTAAGCGCATAGATTAGCCTTGTGATGTTCCGACGCCTTTGAGACAGACAGACGCTTATTCGACGGGTATTTCTGCTTTACCTACCTACCCAATAAATTTTAAACTGTATAGTATATTGTGTCTTATAATAGAGTAGTAAGTACTACCTGGTTATACGTATCCCGTATGGTCTAGTGGCTAGGATACCTGGCTTTCACCCAGGAGGCTCGGGTTCGATTCCCGGTACGGGAAACTTTTTGTTTTATCTTAACTTCAACTAGTTTACATAAAACATGTTTAGTAAATATTTCTAGTTCTTTTTAATATTTAGCATAATAGACAATTGTTTTTTTTAATTTTAGTGACAAGTGCTAATCATTTTTACAACGTTCAAATTTTACAAAATATCGTCACAAAAATTCATTCTTTTAAAAAAATCAAATAAAAAGAAACTAAATATTTGACGAAGAATGGAATTAAATATTTACACTAAAGAGGGCCAAGCCAATTTCATTGAAGAGCAATGAAGGCGAGTAAATATTGACAATTCTTCGTAATTTCTACCGACAAATTTATTTCCTCAAATATTGGTTGAAAACAAATGCTATTATTTTTTTTTATTTTCAAATAGAATATTTCAATATTTTTTTGTTTTCAAATTTGGAACGGAAGTTACATACGAGTATATAGAACACCGTAGCACAGTAGAGATAATTAATACGGTATTGAGCCGTGACATTAAAAGTGTATAGTCGTAGTAGTTGAGAGTAGAGCCATGGTAAAGCCATTATAGTACAACGTAGCACATTGTAGACACATACATTTATACCATACCACTAATATATAGAATAAAAATATAAACTTATACTTTATCCTAAACAACAAAGACGTAAACATATCTTTTACTGGCATACCCAGCCCGTTCCGAAGGGATAGATTTTGCTTTATTTTATTTTAACAATAAACTAACTAAAATATTTAAATTAACTCTCACAATATATTCAATTATTCACTTCTCTCTGTATTCATTCTCTTCTCGAGCGGCTGAAGAATCATTACACCCATGGACATATCAGTAAATACAATATCATACCCGTAGTAGTAGTACCATAGTAAATAAAAGCTGTATTTACCAATTCAAAAAAAAGGAGTGCTCCAATCGTCACCAAACTTTACAGGATTACTCGCCAGGTCAAACTGAAGATTCCCTGAAACTTTCATTGAAATCCGTCCACCCGTTACGGAGCCTATAGGAAACATATCCACACACTATCTCTTTTATATGTATATATAGATACGTGCTACAAAAATATCATAACACAAATTTCATTATCTTTGCTGTTTTGTTTGTGTACCCCATTACGGTTCAAATAGCGTGAGATTTTTTATCATAATAAAATGTGTTACTTTATCGTAGTATTCATTAATGTTTTGATGAAAAATAGCTTTATAGAATGCTTGCGATAATGCAATAACGTTATACCGAAGTCCCACAATAAAAAATCGAGACTACATTAATGCAATTGAGGTTAGGAGTTAACCTTCAGAAGGACAACGTTGAGTCATGGATTCTAGATGTGACATAAACAACAAGGTATAACGTATTTAAATAAAACTATTTTCTTAAATACTTAGGATCATTGGAAACAAGTGAAGTAGCTGGTGCGCTTCCATGCAGGGTGAGGTACCATTACAATTTCGTTCAATTCTGACTAGGGGCTTCCATGAGAAAACCACATAAGTCTTAAACGTGCATTAAGTATGTGCGTTACAAATGAACGAATAACACAACAAACAAATAAACATTTTACTATCTCATAATAATATCATTAGCGACTAATTAAATTACCATTATGATTGGGGGATTTGTGTCCAAACTAGGAACAAAAATGTGAGATGGAGAACCATGCCTTTTTTTTTTTGTTTACGAGGAGGAAATCTTCAAAAAGATACCCCGCCTTCTGGGGGGAAGGCGGCGGTTATGTGGGGTTAACCTCCCCGGTGGCCCTTTCCTCGGTGCATGACAAGGGGCTCCGGGATCTCAACGTGGAACGCACCGGAGTCCCTCTGCCCTCGCAGTGCAAGGCGACACAGGCCAGCCGATGTCGCCTTCTTCCCGGGTCCACCTTGGCGGACGACAAAGGCCCCCACCCTTGTCGCCCAGTGAACCCGAGGCCCCTTTTAGTCGCCTTCTACGACAGGCAGGGGATACCGTAGTCTTATTCTTAAGAGCCCAGAACTACAGGGCTGGGAGAACCATGCCTACACTCCACGGACGTGCACTTCTTTTAAAACTATTGGAGAAGCATTGGAGAGAGAAGGTTAAACTTTATATCTATACATATATAAAATTGTTGAGTGTCATGTGTGTGCGCGAATGTGTGTGGGAATGTGTGTGTGTATACAAGTTAGTTTTATTTAATAAAACACACAAATACGCCTAAAACTGATAATTATTTAAGTATTCAATTGCAATATGTTGTCCGTTTTATTATTTTTAAAGGATCTTTTAACCAATCAGATATTTTGTTTTTACAGGTTTTCTTGCTTAGCGGGAACAGATTAAGGTTTTTGTTTTGACGTCAATATCACGTTAGGTTCTGATTAATTCGATTTCTTAATATTTCTACGATAATCTGGAAATACAAATAGGGCGTCCGCGTGTAATAATGATTTAAATCAAAGTCTGTTTTGGTCATAAATATAATAAATGTATAGTGAACTGCTAGTGCATTGGCGAAGTTTTAGAAAGGACTAGCCTCGTTACATTAAGGTCTCCAAGTCGTATGTAGTCTGAACATTCTCTGTCTCTTCTAAGTACTTTATTTCATAAACAAAGTATGACGTAATTCTGCGTAGGCGTGGGCCGGGTGTAAAGTTCTACGCTTTAATCGGTCAATGCCGAGCTGGAGGCTTACGAACGCCCGACTTATTTATAGTTCCAGTATTTATGTTTAGCCGTGATTACTTAATTGAGCGAGACACTCCCTTCTTAAATTAATAGGCGAGAGATTCCGTAATTGTGCCCGAGATAAAGGGACAATTTAATTAAATGAGTATGTCTAAGCTTATCCCATTTTATTTTAATTTAGTTTACTTCAATAGAAACGTGATATCAACGAGAAAGCTAAATTATTTCCCAAGTATCATAGTTATATTATAAATTTAAGGCGCTTATATTCTATTTCTTCTTTCTCGTTTGTGCTTCGTAAATACTTCTTGTTATTAACTAGTCTTGAATTTTCATAAACCTGTCAACCTTTAAAACGTAATTTACCTGATATATGTTCGGAAGCGAAGGCCCTATGCCGTCAAAATCATAATCAGTGATTTTCTATGTGTGTACTGTAATAAAATAATCTCTCACGGTAGAAGTCTCTGTTTATCGTAGCAGAAAGTAACAAGAAAGTCTCTCAGATATAGTCATTTGAAGTAACACAAGTGAACCAAGGCGTACGCTTCGTCTCACGCTAGAAATCTGTTCTCCCGAGCGCCCTAAAAGAAGAAGAACTTCAAAAAATGCTCACGGTCAGTGGCGTAGCTACCTGGGGCTAGGCTCAAGCTCAGAGGGCCCTCGAATCCTTACCAGAAATCTCGATCGACATTTATCGCTAACAGCAATTGAAAACAAAACCGCTTCCAGCCTTAATTTAAGACTAAGCATTGATACTTTTGCGAAAACCAAAGCTAGGAAAAAATTGTATAATTGTTATTTAGTCAGTTGGTAGGCCCGACCTTTATATACTAAACCCGATGCATGACGAGGGGCTCCGGGATCTCAACGTGGAACGCACCGGAGCCCCTCTGCACTGTGCTCAAGGAGAGGATGTCCCGGGGAGGTTACTCCCTCCCCTGTGCCCTCGCAGCGCAAGGCGACACGGGCCAGCCGATGTCGCCTTCTTCCTGGTCCACTTTGGTGGACGACACAGGCCCCCACCCCTGTCGCCCAGTGAACCCGAGGCCCCTTTTAGTCGCCTTGTACGACAGGCAGGGCCCGCCTGCGCGATCTCCGAACGGGATCGGCCCTCTCCCGATCCCGTTCTGCGGTCTCCTTCTGGGCCATTACGGACTCGCAGAAGGAGACCAGCGCCCTCCAAAATTATTAGTCAAACCTACGTCAAGTATTTATTGTAATTTATGATGTTACTGTTTAATATTTTTATTACCTTCCCTACAAAAAGAGCTTAAGTAGCTTAGCATTTTTAAAGTATTTGTAAATTTATTCTTATTATTTTATAAAACCTAATCAGTCTACATAGCAGTGGGGCCCCATTTTTTAATTTGCCCCAGGGCCCTTGGTTACCTATCTACGCCACTGCTCACGGTAGTATTATATTTATAATTTTAAATTAGGATAAATTAACGTAATGAGCATAAATAAGACGCGGGCGCTATGCAGAGAGAGAGCGAAGGCCGGGTACCGGACATCAAAACACAACCGTCTATTACGGTCACGCACCGCGATTAAAACTATTTAACCTCTTGAGAAATATATCGATATTACATAAAATATAGATATATTAACGCGGTATTTCGCTTCATTCCGATATTATCGAATCACCTAATATCGATATTTATATACACACACGCCCGCACATTCATACACACACACGCGCACTTCTATGTATATAAAACAATTTCAAAATTATAAATTTAAGGCGCTTATATTCTATTTCTTCTTTCTCGTTTGTGCTTCGTAAATACTTCTTGTTATTAACTAGTCTTGAATTTTCATAAACCTGCCAATCTTAAAAACGTAATTTACCTGATATATGTTCGGAACCGAAGGCCCTATGCCGTAAAAAATTCATAATAAGTATAGATCATTTCTTATCGGCGTTATAATTGCAAAAATATAACGAATTGAGAGGCTCCCCCTTTTTTGAAGTCGGCTAAAAATCAAACTGTGATGACAGCTTTAATTTAGTTTTACTCAGTGTGTAATGTTTAGCGTATATATGAGATGTTATAAAAGCTGGTTACTATTAATATAGAGCACTATATAGTCTCGCTTGACCCATTTTATGAATCCGATCAATATCGACTTGGGATGAACGAAAACAAACTTTAACTTTATGGTAATAAAAGTGTATTTCCCTTACTTGACTCACGGCTAAAAATAGATTCACGAAAGCTTTGACTAAAACCTCTTATTGTTTGAATAAATAGGAAAGTTTAAATTGATTTTCAAATATCTTTGTTTATATCTCTTTCTCTCTCTCTTTCTTGCCATTGGTCCCACATGGTGGTGGGGTCAGCTTTTCTGATTTGTTTTCCACTTCGCTCTCTCCCTGCCTCATGTCTTGTCCAAACTTTAATATTATTAAAACCCTTCATACTGAAGGTGACTATTTTTCTATTAACCTTTTGCTCATATGGTACCGAAAATATTTTCATGGGAAAATTTTGATAAAAAGACTTCATATATTAAGTCTCTTATCACAAGGGTGTTAATTCACGAAGGTTTAGTTAAAACCATAGCTCAAAACTTATCCTTAATAATTAAAAAATAGTAATAATGTCCTTAAGCTATAACTAAGTATAGTAAATTAGATCAGTGATTTTCTATGTGTGTACTGTAATAAAATAATCTCTCACGGTAGAAGTCTCTGTTTATCGTAGCAGAAAGTAACAAGAAAGTCTCTTAGATATAGTCATTTGAAGTAACGCTTTACAGTCTTTACTGCATTACATGGCACTATCAAGGCGTACGCTTCGTCTCACGCTAGAAATCTGTTCTCCCGAGCGCCCTAAAAGAAGAAGAACTTCAAAAAATGCTCACGGTCAGTGGCGTAGCTACCTGGGGCTAGGCTCAAGCTCAGGAGCCCTCGAATCCTTACCTGAAATCTCGATCGACATTTATCGCTAACAGCAATTGAAAACAAAACCGCTTCCAGCCTTAATTTAAGACTAAGCATTGATACTTTTGCGAAAACCAAAGCTAGGAAAAAATTGTATAATTGTTATTTAGTCAGTTGGTAGGCCCGACCTTTATATACTAAACCCGATGCATGACGAGGGGCTCCGGGATCTCAACGTGGAACGCACCGGAGCCCCTCTGCACTGTGCTCAAGGAGAGGATGTCCCGGGGGGAGGTTACTCCCTCCCCCCCCCCCTGTGCCCTCGCAGCGCAAGGCGACACGGGCCAGCCGATGTCGCCTTCTTCCCGGGTCCACTTTGGTGGACGACGCAGGCCCCCACCCCTGTCGCCCAGTGAACCCGAGGCCCCTTTTAGTCGCCTTGTACGACAGGCAGGGCCCGCCTGCGCGATCTCCGAACGGGATCGGCCCTCTCCCGATCCCGTTCTGCGGTCTCCTTCTGGGCCATTACGGACTCGCAGAAGGAGACCAGCGCCCTCAAAAATTATTATCCAAACCTACGTCAAGTACTTATTGTAATTTATGATGTTACTGTTTAATATTTTTATTACCTTCCGTGCAATGCACAAAAAGAGCTTAAGTAGCTTAGCATTTTTAAAGTATTTGTAAATTTCTTCTTATTATTTTATAAAACCTAATCAGTTTACATAGCAGTGGGGCCCCATTTTTTAATTTGCCCCAGGGCCCTTGGTTACCTAGCTACGCCACTGCTCACGGTAGTATTATATTTATAATTTTAAATTAGGATAAATTAACGTAATGAGCATAAATAAGACGCGGGCGCTATGCAGAGAGAGAGCGAAGGCCGGGTACCGGACATCAAATCACAACCGTCTATTACGGTCACGCACCGCGATTAAAACTATTTAACCTCTTGAGAAATATATCGATATTACATAAAATATAGATATATTAACGCGATATTTCGCTTAATTCCGTCATTATCGAATCACCTAATGTCGATATTTATATACACACACGCCCGCACATTCATGCACACACACGCGCACTTCTATGTATATAAAACAATTTCAAAATTATAAATTTGTATATTTAAAATTAAAAAAAAAACCTATTTAACTGAACCTAAACTTTGATTGGAGAGTGGGCGTTAATAGCAGCGACACAATAACCTTTTATTAATGTTGCTATTATCTTATACGACAATTGTACTTTATCAAACTTTGTTATGGTTTTAAAAAAAGATTTTTATTTTTATTATTATTAAATATCGATATATTTCATACGATAACCAAATATCGTATAAATGTTACTACACTCCTACTCTTCGCGATGGCAGTATTAGTTGTATAAATTTTATAATCTTTTTTCAGCTACATAAATAAAAACAAACGATAAAATATATTGAAAATTTTGATAAAAAGACTTCATATATTAAGTCTCTTATCACAAGGGTGTTAATTCACGAAGGTTTAGTTAAAACCATAGCTCAAAACTTATCCTTAATAATTAAAAAATAGTAATAATGTCCTTAAGCTATAACTAAATTTAGTAAATTAGATCAGTGATTTTCTATGTGTGTACTGTAATAAAATAATCTCTCACGGTAGAAGTCTCTGTTTATCGTAGCAGAAAGTAACAAGAAAGTCTCTTAGATATAGTCATTTGAAGTAACGCTTTACAGTCTTTACTGCATTACATGGCACTATCAAGGCGTACGCTTCGTCTCACGCTAGAAATCTGTTCTCCCGAGCGCCCTAAAAGAAGAAATACCTCAAAAAATACTAACGGTCAGTGGAGTAGCTACCTGAGGCTAGGCTCAAGCTCAGGAGCCCTCGAATCCTTACCTGACATTTATCGCTAACAGCAATTGAAAACAAAACCGCTTCCAGCCTTAATTTAAGACTAAGCATTGACTTTTGCGAAAACCAAAACTAGGAAAAAATTGTATAATTGTTATTTAGTCAGTTGGTAGGCCCGACCTTTATATACTAAACCCGATGCATGACGAGGGGCTCCGGGATCTCAACGTGGAACGCACCGGAGCCCCTCTGCACTGTGCTCAAGGAGAGGATGTCCCGGGGAGGTTACCCTCCCCCTGTGCCTCGCAGCGCAAGGCGACACGGGCCAGCCGATGTCGCCTTCTTCCTGGTCCACTTTGGTGGACGACGCAGGCCCCCACCCCTGTCGCCCAGTGAACCCGAGGCCCCTTTAGTCGCCTTGTACGACAGGCAGGGCCTGCCTGTGCGGATTCGAACGGGATCGGCCCTCTCCCGATCCCGTTCTGCGGTCTCCTTCTGGGCCATTACGGACTCGCAGAAGGAGACCAGCGCCCTCCAAAATTATTAGTCAAACCTACGTCAAGTATTTATTGTAATTTATGATGTTACTGTTTAATATTTTTATTACCTTCCCTACAAAAAGAGCTTAAGTAGCTTAGCATTTTTAAAGTATTTGTAAATTTCTTCTTATTATTTTATAAAACCTAATCAGTTTACATAGCAGTGGGGCCCCATTTTTTAATTTGCCCCAGGGCCCTTGGTTACCTAGCTACGCCACTGCTCACGGTAGTATTATATTTATAATTTTAAATTAGGATAAATTAACGTAATGAGCATAAATAAGACGCGGGCGCTATGCAGAGAGAGAGCGAAGGCCGGGTACCGGACATCAAATCACAACCGTCTATTACGGTCACGCACCGCGATTAAAACTATTTAACCTCTTGAGAAATATATCGATATTACATAAAATATAGATATATTAACGCGGTATTTCGCTTAATTCCGTCATTATCGAATCACCTAATATCGATATTTATATACACACACGCCCGCACATTCATACACACACGCGCAGTTATATAAAACAATTTCCAAATTATAAATTTGTATATTTAAAATTTAAAAAACCTATTTTAAAATTGAAACCCAATGATTTTTGATTGAAGAGTAGGCGTTAATAGCAGCGACATAATAACCTTTTATTAATGTTGCTATTATCTTATACGACAATTGTACTTCATCAAACTTTGTTATGGTTTTAAAAAAATATATTATTATTATATATCGATATATTTCATCCGATAACTAAATAACGTATATATATTACTACACTCCTACAAATTAATTAATTAAAATAAAAAAAATTATAATTTTTTCAGCTACATAAATAAAAACAAACGATAAAATATATTGAAAATATCAATATATTTATACAATATATCGCATAGTATCGATACCACATTACGATATATTTCATCGAAAAGATTGAGAATGAACATCCTTATCTTGAGAATGAGAAATAATTAAAGATACTGTTAGTGATACAGCGCCATCTATTACAATCTTGAAGTACTTTTAAAACCCAGCTGTCAAATATACTCGTTCAAACATAATCCCTTTTAATTTCGGTAATGAAAGAAGACGATTCGCCAGTGTTGTATTTAGATAAATAAGGGGAAGACAGACCAATAATTATTAATATTGTCCTTCTAGTAACATTTGGACCGTGTTGCTAGTAATTTGTGAAAACGAGTAAAGCGCTCATCTAATATTGGCGGTGAATCTAAGCAATTCGCTGTAGCTTGACTTCTTTGACAACAAAATGGAATGAGTACGATGATGATGGATGATGATAGGGACGCTTGCCGAGGAAGTTCATTTAGAACCTAGTCTCCTTTGCGTGTAGACGTTACGAAAATAAAATTATTCACACCAAATTATGATTTTGTTAATTAACATTGCAAGCAACCATGAATGCTTTGTAATTTGTATGATACAATTAGATATTTCCTGCAATTCAATCTAAGTGTTCGATTACAAAGATATTAAATTTAACATTATTTAAACCAGATCGTGTTTGAATCAGATACACAGAGCAAGATGGGTAGGCTGGTTGTAAGCATCTTTTTAGTCCAGTTAATGCATCAATATGCATCATGTACTATGAACGAGTTTATTTCATTACAATATGAAAACAGGACCGATCCGGCAACCCGTCAGTTATACGAATTCAGAAAACAACATCCGGTACGTACAAGTCTATACTTGTCTGTTGTATGTCGTAAATATTAATAATATATAAGTACTACGTACTTGGGATCAAATCCGTCATGGTTTAAAATTCTTAAATTACAATTTATTTACCATTTCAGTGTTAATACTTAAATATAAAAACTGACGTAGACTACAATCTGAAAATATCAAATGAATATAAGGCAATATTGAGAATTAATAATTTATTTTGCTTCTTCACATTAGATAATTCCTATAATTGTTGTTCCATTTCATTCCTATACTAATATTATTAATCCAAAAAACAATAGTAGTATCCTACAGCGTAATCTGACTCTGTCTACCCCCTAGATTTAAATGGAAGTGAGAGCTTATATAGTAATATGATCCGCAAGAATATTTAAAGAAATACCTTTTATGGACGCTCTTGTCTATACAATATTTTTTTAATTAAAAATAAATATTTGTTGCTGGTAAATAAAGACAAAAATACCACCTTAAGTTGTTTATTTTAGCATGGTTTTGTATTGTTGATTATAAGACTAAAAAAATCAAAAGACTGGCATAAAGCAAGCTATAAATATGTAAAAAATGATTCCTTATAATTACTCAAATATTACCGAATAATTTCCAAGGATGATTTGTAGGCTTTATTTTAATTTTAAATTTCCGACGTTTCAACCATTTAATACTGCTCATAATCATGAAGGACTGAAGTGTTGGTTATTTAATTATTAAAGTCGTTTTCAGACTACCGTCTTAATTATTTTTTTTACTACAGTAATATTAAAAAAGATAGGCTCAGGGCTAAGCGCTCAACTACATAATCCAATGGTCGAGAGTTAGAGCTCTAATGTATATTATTCAATTTCATCATCTTTATATATTCTATTTTAAGCTACTGAATTATTTACTATTCTATATATTTTTATTATTTACTATTCATCAAAAAATATCAAACCATCAATACGCACGAAGCGGTTTGCCTCCACCTTCCTTATGCGGACGGCTAAGGAATGAAACTCTCTGCCGCGTTCAGTCTTTCCTCACGGGTACAATCTGGACACCTTTAAGTCCAATGTGAACAGACACCTTATAGGCTCACGTGCTCCATCCTAGGCTTAGAAGCTAAACGTGAGCCTATTCACTATAAAAAAATCATTATATATCACTACACCTACAATGTCACCGCCCATCTATATTATGACACTTGCGATTCAAGAGCTAGTTCGGCTTCGCTAGCCATATCAGGGCTCATGCCCGAAGCTAGTTAGGGTCGCCGTCACCGGTCACGGTGTGGACAACTATAATTATTTACTATTTTATAATAAAAAATATTTAAAGAAAAATTATATAATCTTGAAATTTATTGTTGCACAACTTCCACCAAATCTCGAGAACTTGATCATTGACTAGTCAGCCCATACGTGGACGACGCATGGGCTGACTAGTACTACAACAATTGTTTATACATATATATTTTAAAGAATTATGATGATTTATTTTAAATGAATGAAACATACCGTATCTTAGATAGTACTAAATATTAATCTGATGCATTTTCAGAAACCAATCGGCCAAATGACGACAAGTTATGGACATCCTTTAGAAATAAGAGATACACATACACTCAACACTGATCTATTATCTAATTCTTATTTTCTTGAATCTGCGATGAATATGGATTCCGAAAGAATACCAGAAAGACTTGTACATGCGAAAGGTACAGCTGCTCTAGGATACTTTGAAGTGACACACGATGTGTCGATGTATACAAAAGCTGAAGTTTTCAATGGAATTGGTAAGAAGACTCCAGTTATAGGAAGATTTTCAACGGGAATTCAATACACAGGAGGAAACGATCTCTCTAGAGAAAGTAAAGCTTTGGCTATTAAATTTTATACTAGAGAGGGGAATTTAGATTTGCTGTGTTTGAATCACCCAATATATTTGTATAAGGATCCAATACTTTTCCAACATTTCGGACACGTTTTAAAAAAAAATCCCAAAACGTTCTTATTTGATCTAACAGATGACGTTGATTTTATAACTCTTCGACCAGAGACATTGCCTGCATATTTGTGGATATTTTCTGATTACGGAATTCCTAACGGCTATCGAAAAATGGATGTTTTTCCGATACATACATATGAAATAAACAACAAAGACGGCGAAAAATATTATGTTAAATTTAATTTTAGAACCGAACAACCCTTAGAGATATTGACAACTGAAGAAGCTTTTGCTATTGGGGCACGTGATCCGGACTATTTTAGTAGAGATCTATATAACGCAATAGAGGAAAAGCAATACCCATCATGGAGATTGGAAATGGATGTAATATCATTTGAAAATTTAACAAAAATTAACTACAATCCATTCCAAGTAAATAGATTTTGGAGAAAGGGCAGTTATCACACAGTGCAGGTAGGCCGACTGATATTTAATAAGAATCCGGACAATATGTTCCGCATTGCTGAACAAAGTGCATTCAATCCTGCAAATTTAGTACCGGGTATTCCAGGACCTATAGATTATATATTTAAAAGTCGAAGCCTTGCATACCCAGACACACAAAAATCTCGTTTAGGTGTCAATCACAATAAGATTGAAGTGAATCGTCCTATTTATCAAAAAGTTTATAATCGCGACGGTGTTTCTCCTGTAAAAGATAATATGTTTGATGCTCCAAACTATTATCCCAATTCATTCAGCGGGCCTGTGTCTTATGTAGATGCGGCGCGACCTAAAGAAAGACTCGTGGTATACGAGAGTAATGCTATTGATATGGCTGAGGCGTCCTACTTTTATAACAGTATTCTAAGAAATGATACGCAGAGGGACAGGCTTGCTGCAAATGCCGCGGCGGAAATTGTGTCCGTTCCACCGTTTCTACAGAAGAGGTTTATTGAACTTTTATATTTAGCTGATAAAGATTTAGGTGATCGTGTCTATATAGCACTCAAGAGAGCACTATCGGCACCTTCGCCACCAGCGCCAACTGGATTGATTATTAATAGAGCTGAAGAAAATGTTAATTGCAAAGACAACGACTAAAAGGTAAATTTTCATTTTACATAAAATTCATTGTTATTTTAAACTATCTAAATTTTTAAAGATACAAGAATCCGTGAATGATTTGATGTATTAAAACAGTGGACGCTTAATGTGTTTCTTTTTATTTATTCCATGGGAAAAATAAAGTTGCCACAACTATTTATTAAGAAGTTCTAGCACACAATGTTACTAATAAAAATTATATTAAAATAATATTAAAAAAATCGATCTTATAAGATACGAGTACATTATTGAAACAATATTCTTCATAGATAGGTTAGTATAACTAAAATTAAATATCTCAAATGACCATGCTATCTCAATGATTACAATATTATAGTATTGTTTCCCTCTCATGCTTCTTTACCTATATTCAATGTCGTTGTTAATAATAACAACAATCAAGCACAAAATCAGAACATAATTTTGCAGTTCTTGTCAAACATGCAGCGTTATCTCTATGGACTTTAACACAGTATAGAGCTCAAGTCATATATTGTTAACAATTTTGCAACAGGCGATGTTGAATGCCATCTCATATCTTTGGACGAGAGTGGGATGAACGAGCAAAAAGATGAAGCAGTCGATACCAATCACCTTAGTCTTACTCATAGATTTAAAGTGGTTGCTATTTCGATGTTTTATAGAATCCATTTAACAAGGTTTGTGAAAAAATTACATATTTTTAACACCCCTACACCCTCTTCATCATCGGAGAATAAGACAAACGGAGGGTTTATATCCATTTGCTGTGTACATTCCACTTCTCCTGTCTGCTATCTAGTCTTCTTTTGTCTTTCATTAAGCGAGCAGCAAGGAATTGGTATATATTACTTGCATCTTCAATCTTTACTCATGATCACAGAATTGGAGTTTTGAAGAAAAGAATGAATAGATATTTACTAAACGAGTGTAACTTACCGTTAAAGACTCAATAGGACCTTAAATGAATGAAAATCAAGGATTCTGCATATTATCTGAGATCAGCAGGACATTTTCGGGGGTAATAAAGACGAAGACTGTCACCAGCATAAATCGGAATTGTTGTGAAACCTGTTTATAAATTATAATATACTATATCAAACAACATATGTAATCACAACGTGATCGCTCACCTATGAACACCGATCAGTTCGGAATAGGGAACTGCATCAACCGACCGTTTGCTTACGATTATCACAAGAAATCTTCACAATCGTCTATTTCTACATATAATGCACAACATAAAAACTGAGATTATGCATAATTGTATAAAGGATACGGTTAGAGGTTAACAGTTTCAAAACTATTTAAGTATGTTATTAGCATAATGGGCAATGCAACATACGTAATTTATAGAGAGCGATGGCAGCCGGAGATCGATCGTCAAGAAGCAATCGTCGATTACCCACGCGCTTGTGAGTCATCCTTTGTAACAATATATACACAGCCTAGTTTTCCGGTAGACTAAAATCTGGGGACCACAAACCACTGACAGTAAGATTCATTGACGACCAATGTATTGTTTTCAGAAGTTATGAATAATAATAAAGTAGACATGACAATGAGAGGGAGAGCTCCTGATTTGTTATTGGAAGCAATACGCTGTGACGAGAGTATGCACACGAGTTACTCTGTTTGATACTTCCATAGTCATATATTTTACCTATTTTGCATATTTTCGCTATCGGACATTAAGAAGCGCGATTGCTTTAGAGGTTCAGGCTAAGCGACCTAAGAGCTATGCCACCTCTCAATTCGGTAAAGCAGTCAAGGCCTGTTTCTCTGGCCAATCTGTGTAGTTCGTCATTAAAAAAAGAAAGCGATTGCTTTTATTGTGAATATCCCTCGAATTTGGATTTTAAGAAGCGTTTTACCCGTTTCGCTTTGGCATCTTTTATTATGCATACAGCAAAGTATTGAAATAAATTGTTTGCGACAAATAGAAAAGTCTTATCGAATACATGAGGTCGAATCGCAGCCAAACGCTAGGTTTAAAATTCATCCGATTCGCTACGATGCTGATGCAATGATGCATGCATTCTATGAAAATGGAGTAGGTACTTAAAAGGATCGGTAGATAGTCGAAAACCGTATCAGTAAAATCCGCTAACCAATTTTACAAAAAGCTTATACGTTATGTAAAACTTGTAGTTGTGGAATGGCATACATCAAGATTGGTTTGATCGAATTATGGCTTCTGTTGTGATGAACGAATATAAAATTCAGGTATTTATTAATTCCAAACATTTCCTACTCAGTGCGCCCTACCCGTCTTGACATATGGAGCCGAAACGTGGACACTCACGGTTAGTCTGGTCCACAGGCTAAAAGTCGCTCAACGAGCTATATAAAGGGCTATGCTCGGAGTCTCTCTGAAGGATCGGATCCGGAATGAAGTGATCTGACAGAGAACTAAGGTGATTGACATAGCCCACCGAATTAGTAAATTGAAGTGGCAATGGGCCGGCCATTTTAGTCGTGGAACGGATAACCATTGGGCGAAACGAGTTCTCGAGTGGAGACCGCGGAGTGGGACGCCCTAAGACCAGGTGGAGCGACGATTTTCGCTGGACGACAGGCAGTACGATTAATGATTTAGTTAAAATTTATGACAAAAGTCTAGTGCATGATTACTAACTGTCCTGCGTTGTATGCGCAGGCTTGTCATCCTAACTTTATTTTTACACTACTATAAAACGTGAAGAATTTAATTCCACGTACTATTGACTTAAATATCCTTTGGAAGCAGGTGTTGACTTATACACACTACAAACACATAAATTTCCAATTATATATATCCTACAATTAAAAATAAATGTTCAATTACGAATGTATTAGCATATTTAGTAACGCTTAAATCAAAACGTGTTTCTATTACATGCACAGTGAAAGATGGATAAAGTGGCAGTAATCTTCTTTTTGAGCCAGTTAATATATCACTATGTAACATGCTCCGTGTACGATTTTATATCCTACCAATATGAAAACAGAACCGACCCAGCTAGCAGGCAGTTATACGAATTTAGAAAACCATCCGGTAAGTAAAAAATATCAATTCTTACATCGACTTTGTCGTATATATCGAATTTAAAGATGAACAGGTTGAGGATATTTAGGCCATTAGAAATTAGTGTAAGAATAGAAGAAATAAACGCATTATAAAGAAATAAAAACAGAAAAGTTACAATAATACAAGAAGTAACTAATGTAAAAATATATATTGCCCATCTAGCATATCACAACTATCAAACACTGAAATCATCGAACGAACAGCGGGTGCTAACTATACCAGAATTTTCCAATTTTCCACATACACCCATCACAATATAAAGCGAGAATTGAGGGAACAGAAAAATATAATAATAATATTAATAAATCTTTATTGGTCACCAAAAAATATTCAAGAATGAACTGTAAAAGAAAGTGCCTGACTCCTGACCTATTAGCTGAGGTACTATTGGACCTGTGTTTCAGCTGTCAGTTTCTTCTCCCATTTTGAAATCACAATAAAAACGTTGTGTTTGTGTAAGTCTCTCAGCCATATGTATCATTATATTATAATATGTGTAATTTAATTATATACTTAAATTAGGAGAGTCTCGGTTTGGTAATTTAACTCAAGTAACCACTTAGACTAGTTTGCATTTATGGCTTGGTAGAGATAGAGGGTGGATTTAGGATTTAATTTATCCTATTATATAAGTGAATGGCTCTGAAGCGGTGCCAAGCAGTGTGCCTGCTGACAAGCAGTGGCAGTTAATAAATATCAGACCTCACACACAAAAAAATACTTTGTTTATCTAAATATTTAAAATCAAAAGGAGTGGATAAAATAACTCCTTTTTCTTGGGCATCAGGACGCGAAACCAATAAAACAAGCGAAATATGTCATCAAATGATTATTTCTGGTTGAGTCGATTTAAACTGGTATAGATTATTAATTTATTATAATTTGTCATTACAAATAAGTCTTAGAAGTTATCATAGAAAATAATTATGATTAATTCAAGGATATATGTATGTACATTTTCAGATACCAATTGGCCAGATGACGACTAGTTATGGACACCCTGTAGAAATAAGGGATACACATACACTGAACACTGATTTATTGTCCAATTCTCATTTACTTGAATCTACATTAAATATGGATTCAGAAAGAATACCAGAAAGATTTGTACATGCAAAAGGTGCCGCTGCTCTTGGGTACTTTGAAGTGACAAACGACGTATCCAAATATACAAAAGCTGAAGCTTTCAATGGCATTGGAAAGAGAACTGCCATTGTAGCAAGATTTTCTTCGGCATTTGAATACACGGGTGGAAATGATCTCGCTAGGGAAGCTAAAGGTCTTGGTGTAAAATTTTACACGCGAGAAGGAAATTTAGATTTTCTATGTTTACATATTCCAGTATATTTCTATAAAGATCCATTGCTTTTTCAACGTTTCGCACACATGAATAAGAGAAATCCCAAAACTTTTTTGACAGATCGGACAGATGATATAGATTTTATAACTTTGCGACCAGAAACATTACCTGCATATATGTGGATATTTTCCGATTACGGAGTACCAAACGGTTATCGGAAAATGGATTTTTTTCCAATACATACATATGAAATAAACAATAAAAATGGAGAAAAATATTACGTTAAATTTAATTTCAGAACTGAACAAGGCTTACAGATTTTGACATCTGAAGAAGCTAGGATTGTCAGCGGTCATGACCGAGACTATTATAATAGAGATCTTTACAACGCAATAGAAGAAAAACACTACCCATCATGGATATTGGAGATGGATATAATATCATTGGATGATATAACGAAAATTAACTACAATCCATTCGAAATAAATAGATTATGGAGAAAGGGTACCTACCACACTGTACAGATAGGACGACTAGTGTTGAATAAGAATCCTGATAATGCATTCAGAATTTCTGAACAAAGTGCATTCAATCCTGCCAATCTAATTCCAGGTATTCCAGGACCTGTTGACTATATTTTTAAAATTCGAGGGCTTTCATATCTAGATACACAAAAGTATCGATTAGGGGTCAATCACAATAAGATAGAAGTGAATCGTCCTATTTATCAAAAGGTGTATAATCGTGACGGCGTACCTCCGGTTAATGATAATATGAAAGATGCTCCTAATTACTATCCGAATTCATTCAGCGGGCCTATCTCTTACGTCGATCCAGCGCGACCTAAAGAAAGACTTATGGTTTACGAAAGTAATGCAATTGATCTGGATGAGGTATCCTATTTTTATAACAACATTTTAGGAAATGAGACACAACGGGACAGACTTGCTACAAATGCTGCAACGATAATGTCGCAGGTGCCACCTTTTCTGCAAGAAAAATTTATAGAACTTTTATACGTAGCTGATAAAGATTTAGGTGATCGTGTTTATATAGCACTAAAGAAAGAACTGTTAGCATGTCCGCCACCAGCGCCAATTGGATTAAATATTGGAAGAGAAGTTTACCCGAGTTTAAACAAAGATAATTACGAAGAGGACGGCGAAAAAAAAGTAAAAAATCATGTTTTTAAAGAATCGAGAAAGAATTGAACTCGTTTCTATAATCTAATTTAAAAGAGTAAAAGATTGGGCTGCAGCTGTTTTTTATTTTCCATGCAGTAATGTATATAAATAAATTTGATCTAACTATTTATACATAATGGTAAAGTACAATAAGATACTGATTGAATAATTATATTTACAATAATTTGAATACGGTTTTTTAACTACTAACACATAAATCGTTTATAGTAATCTACAAGAATATTTTTTTATTATTAGAAGTGAAAAAATATTTCAAACCTTGTACGATCGATTCCCAAATTTTTAGGCCACAAAAACACGAGTAAAACATAGAATCAAAAGTTAAATTTCTATTACGAGAATCATACTTATGAAGTTCTGGTGCTTGGATGGAATACTTACTTAGTCTTGAATTATCATAAGCATACTATTTCAACAAACATACATATTTTATACGATTTTAGGAGTCTCCAGAATCTTGGCAACCCAAGGTCTTAAAGTTAAAAGTTACAGCCTTTACATATGTCCCACTGCTGGGCGCAGGTCTTCTCTGTAAAGAGAGTATAAGGGCATAGTCCGCCACGCGGCCCTAGTGCGGATTGGCAGACTTCACATGCCTTAGACAATTTTTCTAAGACCTTTTCCTTCCGATGTTTTCCTTCACCGCCGAGCGCGTGGTAAATCAGCATATAAAATTGCAACAACAAATTTATTGGTGCCGGCACCGGAGATTGGACTCAGGTTGCTAGCGTACTACACAACTTGAGCCAACCGCACGGACGCTGAGCTACCACAGCTACCCAAGGTCTTATACCAACTGAATTCATATGGGACCTAAATGAAACCAATACCATTAAGTTGTAAGATTTCAGTAATTATGACCTCCAGTAGCTGACGTCAATGATATATTTACATACATAGACTGTCCTAACGTTCTAAATCCGTATCTTGCTTTACACACGAGTGCGCAGCTTATCCAAACTTAACATAAATGTATATTCAATGAAATGGATACGCACGACAATGACGTCGGATACAAATGCTATACAAATCAAATCAAATCCAATAAATCAAATTCAAATTAAAATGCTAGACCTCCTCCTCCTTGCGTCGTTTTCCTCATTGCTGAGGGTCGTGACCTCCGCGAATTATGTGGCGGACGATCGCTTTCCACCTGTTGCGGTCTTTGGCGGTGTGAAATGCCTCGTGCCTGCTGCTACTTTGGTCTGTCCAGCGCATATTGCTCCTCGCTCTTGGTCGTTTTCCCTGTACTTTCCCTGTGCTATTCCCGGCTATGTGACCGATGAATTCGAAAACCCTACGGAGACAGACAGTCTGACGGTGACACCCACTTCCCGGAGAATTGACGCAATTGTGCGGTGGGCTGTCCAACGTACTCGCAACATTCTCCCCCACCACCACATCTCAATTGCTAGAAATTAAATCAAAATTATATTGTAAGTGATACGAAACGTGTTATTGTCAGTGGCGATAGAAACGAAACTACGCTTTTACTTCCGAAGAAGCACAGATAAATTACGAAGTTATGGTGTTTACACGGTCTTTCTAGTTACACGTTTGTGCTCGTTATCGTTGTCACTCAGTAAGGAGCTTTAACTAGGCTTCAATTGTTATAAGCCTACCAAAGTCTACATAAAAACATTTTTTGATACGATTTTTATTACTTACCTGGTTCCTAGCGTGTCAATAAAATTAACGTGAGGTTGAACTCCATCAAAAAGAAAAAATAGTATTGTTACAAGTCATTACATGTTTCGTATACGAGTATATACTGCTTTGCAGTACTCAAAGAACGCAGAGCTGAAGTCCTCATTACGTACTATATTGGCAATGGTGTCATCTGTTATTGCTATCAGACACAGTGAAGAGAGATATCGCCAGGTCCCCAGGGATAAACTAACACCCCCTCTCTCCCACGTGCTCTCCGAAGAGCACAGTGCAGAGGGCTCCTGTGCGTTCTTCTGGAGATCCCGGTGCCCCTCACCACGCAACGAGGAAGGGCCAGGGAGCGTTTTTAGTGGGTAAAATCCCACATAACCCCGCCTTGTGGGGGAAAGGCGGGGTAAAATGTAGAAGATTTCCCCCCGTCAACAAAAAAAAGCATAAAAGAACTCTCCGAATATCAAAACTGTTAAATATAATTAAATATTTACTAAAAACTTTACTGCGTATTTTACCAAACATTTTGCTATGTATTGGGTGTGTCCGACACTTCCGTCAGTACAGCGTGACACTTTGTCGTCGTAAATCCAACGCCATCGCGTCTGTGTTGACGCTAGTCATAAAATGGAGACAAGTCAAGTAATCTAAAGTTTTAATCGACCTTTGCTTGTTTTACAATTCACGTAGTAAATTTTTTACCAGCATTTTATAGGTCCCTTGTTTGCTAACCAAGAATGAATTTGACTTGGAGTAAACTGGTGAATTCATTCCGAAAAGTGTGACCGGGCGAGGCGATGTTAAGTTGAGAGAGAGATATAAGTTAGTGAAGATCAAAAGTCACAAAGTTACGTTTCGTATATCTAAGACAGTGTAGGCCTATTGTCTGTATTACTAGTATCACATTGTAGGAGTAAGAGAGAGCAGTGAGCACGCATATTGTCTTTCTCTCTTGGACAATCGTGTATAAATTATACATATGTATTTTTACACACATATAGATGGAGCTAAAGAAATTGTACTTCAGTCGTGGGTCTTAGCACACTCCTTATTTAAAACGAATATATTTATCTACTTATGTAATGATCTTTGAATTTTGAATGATATCAGAAGTACTTGTGCAACACAGTAGGTCATTGTACCTTAATCGATTGGACGTTTACCTTCGCGTCTAGAACCTTGGAATAATCCCGGACGTTGCGTAACACTAAAGGGCAAACGGTGAAGCGTGTAACCAGATTATGTGATCACACATCAACCAAGCCTTCTTTATAATTAGAGTAATCCATTCTGCCTCACGGGCACGAGGGCTGAGGTTTCTAGCGGATACCACCAGTGCCCCTTTGCACTAAGCCGAAGCACTTCCCGAGGGAGGAATTCCTTCCCCAACACCCTCGCTGAGGCAACCCAGGTCCACTTTTACGGCGAGTTTGTAGTATAGTTTTAATTATATAACTATTTATTTAACGTGTACTCTCTGTTACTACATTTCTTCTTCTTCTTTGTCGTTCGTGGTCACTAGAGCCCCTCAAATGAACAATCTGCCTCCATTGGTTTCGGTCCGAGGCAGCCCTCACCAGCTGGTTGAGATTAGGAGAGGAGATGGCACCTTTTACTTGGTCAGACCATCGTGTGTGCGACCAGCCTCTTGTTCTCTTGCCTTCTGTATTGCCAACGATGACCAGCTTTTCAAGGTTGCCACTCCCTCTACGCATGATATGCCCGAAATATGACAGTACGCGCTGTAGACACGTAGTGTACAGTCTGGTCTTTATGGCGAGTTGGGAGAGGATAGATAAATTTGTGCGCTTGGCAGCCCACGGTATAACTACTGGAACGCGAAGAGCACCGCATAATTTAAATAGTATAAATTCTTAGCGGCAATAGCCTGATGCTTTCAGGTACGGTCTGCAACACATAAGGTAGTTTAAATCCACCATTCGACTATTGACGTGAACCATCTCCTAGCACAAGCTTAAGCTTATAGGTAGCTGCTAGGAAGCTTGGAGTCCTATCAAAGGTACGGCGGTACTACACACCGGGACAGCTTTTGACTTTGTATAAAGCACAGACCCTTGGTCACCTATCAAAAAGTTGATAGGTAACCAAGATCTATACCTAGATAGTTTTACAGATTACATTTTGGAGAGTGTGCACAGGAATTATACGAGTTAATTCCCCCATCCCATTCTACCTTCGGACGTTTAGACACTCGGCGGGTCTCCACCCTTTTATAGTCGATATTCTGCGCGTCCGAACGAAGCGATTAGAGTCATCGTTCATCATGCGTACAGCAAAGGAGTGGAATAAGTTGCCGGACTCAGTCTTTCCGTCCAAGTACGACGTGGGAGCCTTCAAGAGTAGAATGAATAGTCATCAATCACCACTTAACACCAGGTGAGATTATGGTCAAACGCTAGTTTACACGCATAAAAAAAAAGCTTACTTGGAATGGTTTACAAGAATGTTAGTAATATTTGTAAATAAAAATATTGTTAACTTTGTTTTTTAAGAACGTTAGTCAATTTAAATTCAATTTACAAATAAGTAGCCTCAACAAATCATCTTTCAAGACGAATTTTCCACTTTCATAGAGCTTCTAATTCTACCACTCAAAATCACACCTTGAATACTTTTTCCACATATTTACATAACTTTCATGCTTATTCCACCACAGCTTATAATAAGTTTACACTAACAAGAAGGCTTCAAGCATGATTTCTCTAGTTTTTTATCTGTATTCTTTAGCGTTATATCTCAGAATGTGTAAATAAAGCTGTGTACTTTAATTCCCTTATTCTCCTATAGTTAAACAGCAAGCAGGATAGATCGGTGCCATCCATCTTTAATGGACGTGTCCCTGATTCGCCAGCGCTTTATTAGTTTTTCCTTACTTATCCCTTATACACACTATTGCGAAGTATTCGGAACGTTCAGTAGTTTTAATCTTGAAATTGATTTCTTCTATAATCATAAATTCTAAAATAATAATACCGTAAATATAAAAAAATAAATTACATAAATTAGCAGTAACAGCCTGGCTAAGTGTTCCATTTTATTTATATTATTTAATATTATATTTTGCACAAAATAAAATTGTAGAAAAAGGCATAATTAATGACCTGCCAGTCTTTTTGTCTGACCTTGGGTTTGTGTACAAGTGTGTAAAGTAACGAGTGCGGCGAGCATAGAGAAAAAAAATGAGATTTTTTTGTTTAGAACAGGTAAAAAAATAAGAACATTTGTTTTTTGTATAAAACCTCCATAGACTCCATGACTTGGCAGTGATGTTAATTAAAAAAGAAATACAATCGAATATGTCATAATTTAATTTGTACAGTTTAGCAAAAGCAGGAATAAACTTTTAATGTGGTTTCTTTGATTACAGAACAACACAAAGATATTCTCGTTTTTTTTATTATTCCGTATACGTCTTATAAACATTTAGAGCGACCATGGTGACGTCCGTCTATTAATTGAGCATGTTTATTTACGAGTAAAAACAAAAACCCGACTTAAAATCGGATCAAACGTGAAACGCTATAACGCGCGGTCGCCTTCTTTGTATTTCCGAGTTATAGTAGGAATATTAAAAAATAGAAATAACCAGAACCTAATTAAACTCTTATCGAACCATTAGTACATTTTTCTATAAAAAACTAATCATCGATATCTGTTGTCGTGATTTTGAGTTTCGTCCATTTGTAGTGCACATACTTAATCCAAATTTAAGACTTATATGGTTTTCTCATAAATGTCATTATCATAATGGGTCCACATTGTAAATAAAAGAAGAATCATCAAAATCGCTTCACCCAGTCGAAAGTTACGAGGACACAAATGTCAAAAAAATCATAAGCACGAATTGAGAAGCTCCTCCTTTTCTGAAATCGGTTTTCAAAAAAAATAACACTAAACTGGTACGTCACTTACGGATCAGTGGTGGTCATCAGAACAGTGATGAAAAAACTGCAACTGCACGACAGCGTCTAACATGCTGCAGTGGCGATATCCCGACACACCGTCAGCTGTGACTATTACAAAGATGACTGTGACGACACCACAGGAAGACTGGTGACAAGGGCAACGGCCACATCAAAAGAGAAAATAATAGAGTACAACTTAAAAATGGCCGTGAGAAACAGGGATGCAGCGGTCGCTGAGAAACTAATAACAATGCAACGGGGCGTCTACGACGAGTGACCCACAGCATTCTCCAAGACCACCTTCCAAAATCAGGCATAAAAAAAAATGAATGCACTATAGTAACTGTAGAGGTAGCACTGTTTTTACAAAATAAAGTACATTATAAAAGGGCGCGGACACAAGTCTGTAGTTGAGCTTTTTTGAATACAAAAAATACACTAAACTGGAATAAAATCCCAAATGGTGGTTAAAATCAATTAAAAATATTCTAATAAAGTTAAAAATTCTAATTATGACTTATACATAGCAGCTGTTCATATTTCAGCAATGTTACATGACCCATTTTTTTTCTTGTAAAGGTAGATAGAGAGTCGTTTCAGATAGCACGTTGCCTGGTAATTGGGAAACGAAACCAATTTAGTTCGATGCGCTACACTGGGCATGTTTTGAGTTATATAAGCTTTGATTGAAACATGCCCCAAATATTCTTCTACCATTTAAGGATATAGCTAAATAGTTTAGGGTACGGTCTGCGAAACCTAAGGACGTAGATTCAAATCCCCCATTCGACTATTGATGTACCGGCCAGACACAACTTAAGCTCATTTAGAATAATGAATAAAAATGTTTCATACAGATCTTTATAACAAAGTTGGTTAACATTATTTTTAAAATAACATAAAAATGACCTCAAATGTGAAATCTATAAATTACATGATCATTAACATGTATACCAAATATCATACCTTGATAATATCATCATTTCAGCCGTAGGACATCCACTGCTAGACAAGGACTCTCCCTACGATTACCAAAAGGACCGGTTTAAGCGGCTTACATTTAGCTGCGTACTGCGCCTTTATGAGATCGCCAAGCCATCTCGTGGATGAGCAGTGAACAGCACAGTTGTCCAGAGAAGCTGGCTTTTACTGCTTCACCAGATTGAGAGGTGACATAGCTCTTAGGTCGCATAGCCTGAATCTGTATATAGTCCCCTTGGGGAGGTGTACCTCGTCTTAGACGGTTACTATGTTATGGGTAAGCATTCAGATCCGAGGTAGGCGATCAGTAGCTATTTACGGATAAACTAATTGGGACAATCTGAGCTAAACTAACTTATATGCCACTTCGGGAAGCGTATATGCACCCGCCGGTCCGTGGTCTCTTATAAAGAACTATTCGGCCCCATCAGCTAATTGTTGTACACGCTATACGCTCTGCCCATTGCCAGTTCAACTCGCTTCAACGGTGGGTTATGTCGTTACCTTTAGTTCGTGCGTAAGTATCTCTTCATCAGAGCATTACCGTCTCTATAGCTCCTAATATTATATAAACGTTAAAGTGTACTGTATTATAATTATTTATCAAAATTATTGGAACTCAAAACAAGTACTAAGGAAGGTAAAAACATATAATATATTACAAAAGAAAAAGAAATGCAAAGAAAATCTTGACTTTCTCATTACAAACCTAACCCTCGAGCTATTTAATAACTGTCGAGTCATTTATCTGGTGCTTTTATGAAAAAAAATTGTCCGAGGGGAGGATAAATTTCAGTATGAAAAGAATTCGACAAACGCAAAGGGAAGCGGCGTTGTGGAAAATGTAACGAAATCGAATTCTGAAATATAAGCTTACAGAATGAAAAGCGTTGTTAATGTACTAACGACGATATCACTTGGCACTGTGTATTTTTGAAATAAAACAACGTGTGGTTCTTAAGACGGTTTTCTTTCGACTCATTTCTCGCGCACAACTGTCAAACGTCAATCATATGACTTGACATGCCGGCCGCCAAAAACAACTGTTTTTAAATTGATGCAATGATCTTATATATAAACAACAATAGTTACATCAAATTAATACATAATACAATTTTTCAAAATGATTTTTCACCCAAAGAATCTTATACTTCTGTAGACTCCTCTTCGCTCTAGTGGACTGTATATTATTAATGTATTCTACAGTGTTACAAATAAATATTTGATGAAAAATGCTTTACGATTCTAATGTTGTTATGACTCTGTAATAAACGTTATGCACGAGTGACACTTATTTTATGTTGCTCACTACCTAATATTCATGTAAAGAAATTAACAAACTAAAATATAAAGATAAATTTTCAAACTAAATTAATAAATTACTGTTCCATGACACTAAATAACCTCTTTTATTTTGTAAATTCCTCAGCTTTAATAGGGAGCGAAATCAATTTGGACAATGGTCGTTTTATGATTTCATTTCCCTTTAGCTGCACAGATACAACACGCACTTGAAATTGTTACGATTCCCCTTCATGTTACAATCCGCGATGAAAACATACAGAAATGACGATCGTTATAAGATCTTACTAAAAACAACAGGACACATCTTATTGAAAAAAAAGGAACAGGAAAACATGAACTGCACGTGCCATAACCAATGCAGTCAGATGAGCTGATATACAGCGAATGAAAGAATCCTGGGCACTTACAAGTATGTTGTGACGATGATCGACGAGGTAACGTAGACCAGAACTTAATTGGTTGGACGTTGTGAGTTGGGACGCCAAGTAATTTGACAAATAGAGTGGAATTGAGATAATTTTTTGACATTATGATGACAGATATTTTTTCGTCTTATTACGTCACTATTTTCTTGACGCGAATGGACTATGCCATCGAGAAAGCTACGCTTGTGGGTTATTGTGGGTCATACAGGAGGGATAAATGAGGAAAGTATGACACAGAAAATTTATACTTGTGCATTTCAGATCAAGCCGACAGCGTAATAAAATATAAGTCAAATCCAAATTTTGTTTAGACTCTCGCTATTTTTTAGTCGAATTCCTAATTTGAATTATTTACATATAGAAAACCGGAAGTTAAATTTTTAAATCGATGTTTGAGTAACTTCAATCGTTTTTTAAACATTTTAACCTTGAATTAAAGCTTTAAACGTAGTACTTCGTCACAAAAAAACGTGATCGCCAAAATTAAACACTGAAACTTTTTAAATATAAAAAACAATAATTTAAAGATTTTTTTTAAATTAATTCATACAGATAATAAGCATCCAAAAATTCATGACTTAATTATTTTAAAAGTTTATAAATCACCCAACGAAAAAAAATAGTGTGTAAATATCCACGTCTACTAGAAGTATAACTGACTACAGAGTATATATAAAATTCAAGACCTAATTTTTTTGGTTGCCCGCTTGACGTGAAATGCCCCTCTATTAAATTACGATTATGTATGCACGGATGGATGGCAATGAAAGTGTGCCAGGATCGTACTAAGTAGAAGTCCGTCCTCTGCCTGCCCTTCCGGATGACGAGCGTGATATTTGTATTTATAATTTTATTTTTCACATCCAAAAGTTGTAAACAAATGAAAAACAAATTTAGTGAGCTAACAATTGCAGATTTAAATCGAAGCAAAATGAACCACAAAGCTTGGCATTAAAGGGCAAAGTATTCTGCGTTGAAAATATAACTTTATTTTGCAGATCACAAGACCCGAATTGTTACAAGCAAACCGCTGGCTTTATTTTGTTAAGACTTCTTATCGGCTTCACGATTGGCTTTGCCAGCGTTTGTCCTCTTTAAAATTAATGTCAGAATGGAAAGTTTATAAAAGTCTTTAAGGAAATTGTTTTATTCTCCACCAATATATTTTATATCCATTACCAGATTTACGAAAACATTCCAAGGTATCTATCTGATCGACAGATAAAAATCACTGATCTTAGGTCCGGTTCCAACAACAAATACTGAACGATTTTGTTTTGATGGCCTTAGAAGGATAGTTACACGTTTTACAACTTGGAAAACTTCACCACTAGGTATTATAATAGAAGTATAACGTACAAACGATGTAAGAAATTGAAATAAAAGTATTACCTTATTAATATTTAAATAAAATAATTGATAAGGTCAAAAATAATTAAATTGTAAGAAAATAATATAAAAGTTAATATAGTTATTTCGATTTTTTTTTTTTGACGAACTACACAGATTGGCCAGAGAAGCTGGCCTTGACTGCTTCACCGGATTGAGAGGTGGCAGAGCTCTTAGGTCGCTTAGCCTGAACCTCTATCGCTAGTAACTCGACACAAGGGTCCCCAGTGAAATAACCTCGGCTTGGACGGTTACTATGTTACGCGTAAGCATTCCGATCAGAGGGCGCCCGAGAGGGCCGAACCACGACTCGGTCGGTTGCTATTTCACGGATAATCAAAAAAGTTTCTTCCCGTACCGGGAATCGAACCCGAGCCTCCTGGGTGAAAGCCAGGTATCCTAGCCACTAGACCATACGGGATTTTTTGCTTAACTTCGGTGATCGGACGAGAACCGGTGTATTCAACGTGGTATGGACGTTGGCGCGTTATTTCGAATAACTATCAATTTATAAGCAAATCGCACAAATTATAACTAACCTTTTAAACCGGTAGGCACAGCGAATTTAACTAACTATAAAAAGCACACAACTAAACTATTCAACTAAAGTATAATTTACAGTATGTACCTAACCAATAACCTCCTTTTTTGCAGTCGGTTAAATATTAACCAGCTTGCGCCCTATATTTCTGTTCCAATTTTTTTTTATATTAAATAGGCTCATGTTTGGCTTCTATCTTGCTTGATGGAAGGCGAAGATAAAGCCTAAGATGGAGCACGTGAGCCTATAAGGTGTCTGTTCACATTGGACTTAACAGTGTCCAGATTGTACAAATTTCATCCAGATCCGTTCAGTCATCCTGGCGTGATTGAGTAACTAGATTATGATAATAGTAAAATAAGAACAAAGCAAATGTAGAAAGAAAACACAAGAAAAGAACCAAAAAAAAATAGGTTCGATATTGTTTACTGTATTTGTAGTTAAATACCTGATCGAATTAACAGATTAAAGTTATTTGAAAAAATATACATGAATCAAACAACATCTTTAGCTAAAAAAAAACTTGCATCTTTTAGAAATAAATTAATTATAAACTGGGTGAAATAACACTGACCGTTGAACTGGTCCTCAAGCTGAAAGTCGCAAAATGAGCGATGGAAAGAGCTATGCTCGGCATTTCTCTTAGATATAGAATCCGAAACGAAGATATTCGACGGAGAACAAAGGTTGCCGACATAGTTCTTAAAGTCAGCAAGTTGAAGTGGCAGTGTGCCGGCCACATCTGCCGAGTCAGGGAATGAAATTCTTGCAATGGATGCCGCGCATAGGCCGGAGTAGCGTTGATCATGCTCCCTCCAGAAGAACGGACGACCTTATAAGGATAGCCGGAAGTGGCTGGATGCGGAAAGCGAAGGATTGTATGTGGTGGGAGGCAATAGGAAAGGCCTATTTTCAGCAGTGGATAGACACAGGCTGATGATGACGATGATGATGATGGGTGAAATTAAATAAACAAATTACGGTTGCCACCTCTGTCTAACCCATTAGGGTTAAAAGGATGTTAGTGCTTATTAAAAAGGTGAAAAGGGAAATGTACTTCCTCAAGCCTACTCCTTTCTCATAGACCAGCATTGTAAATCTAGCTCCGCCAGTATTATCTATGTTTGTAGAGGAAGGTTTTTGCTTTACAAATTCCTTAATTTTAGACCCATCTATATCAATAACTTACGACGACCGCCAAATGTGCCACGTCTGTCGTTAATTTTTAAGTATAATTTTCTCAATTCAGAAGGTGGCGAATGTTGCTAAAAAAGGAAGACATTTGTTAGCCGAGATTTATTTAAACGTGGCTATAGTAGTTTAGTGTGACGTCATGCCGGGTTGGCGACGGATCCATAAATCACTAAATCGTGCGTGCAACTATAAAATTCGCAAGGCGAGACCGACCGACACGTCATCTCCTCAATTGGATAGATAAAGTGCATATTTTTAAACAGATGTATTTATGAATTAAAACAAAACCCGATTTTAAATCAAATCAAACGTTAATCAAATTTAAAACTAAAATAATTCCTTTTTGAAGTCGGTTAAAAAGACAAACCTCACTTTAAACCAAATCTACGATGAAAATTGACTGAAAATTAAAAAATGGATGAAGCCAGGATACCGAGACTGTTTCGTCGAGGGGTCTAGGAAGTCGAAGAGGTCGAGGAAGACCAATGCTCCGGTTTGAAAGTGTGAATAGGGATGCTAAAGAAATTTGCATAGTAGAGGACTGTGGCCAAGGATAGACAGAGATGGAGGAAGTTGCTGGACTAAACTAAAAGAAGAAGTGTATATCTGTCTCTCTTAAGCCACTCGTAGTAACGTACGGTATGTATTAGGAACAAGGTTCATTAGCATACCAAACGAATCTGTTGTTAATGTTTTGCTGGAGCGGGAATTTGAACAACAACCTAATACGTGAAAGCAAACATATGTAATCGAATTACGTTGCCGGCCTTCGTTCGATCTATGTAACCTTCGTTGTCCTTACCTTCATTAAGAATACTGTTCAAACACAATTATCACATACATTCATTAATACGTGCTTTCTAGTAAACAATAATAGATTACTGGCCAGTGTCTAGTAGGTTGGTTTGGTTGAAAGGTCGTCGTTCGTTTGCCACCAGTCTTCCAGTGGCGTCGTCACTGTTCTGATGACCGCCGTTGATCCGTACGTGAGGCCTTGGGCCTCGTGCGCGGTAAGGATGCGCGAGCCTGCCCCCGATCCGTATCTCTGGTTGGGGGGGATTCCCTATACCTGGTATACACCCAGACGGTGTTGGGGAGGGTTGGTGTTATATTCGCGCCTCTATTCAGAGAGTGCACTGCAGGTCTGGATGCTAGCAAACTAGCTACCTGATATACCCTACAGCTCACTTGATCTTAACTTATCACAGTCGCCCATGAAAATCCGTGATCTCAATCTATCCCTGTGACTAAGATTGTTTGTATTGTACTGTATTATTGGTATCAAGCAAATAAATCTTGATTGAATCTTCCAACACACGACAACAAAATAAACAAATAACTTATTCCGGGAAACAAAGGCAAGTGTCCCTGTGGAAATTTCAACCGCATTCAAAATGTTTTTACTTCACGTTAAATCGAATTTCCTTTATTATTACATTTGTTCAGAGTTTTTATAAGGTTTTATTTAACTTGTAATGTTTTCGAAGATAAACTTTTATTTAACTTTTAATGTTTTTGAAGTTCTTTAGGCGCGTTATGAAAAAATGATGACAGTAACAAGTTGAAGCTGCAGTGAAACAAATTCTGCTTATACAATTTTTCAAGTGCTCCAATATAATTGAGGTCATCTATCCGTATGTATTATTTATTGATATAAATTAAAATATTATTATTTAATATAAAATATATACTTTTCAAATTTCAACTGAACTTTATTGACTCTGTTGAATGTCCTTTACCAGACCTTATTATGTCAATGTAATTAATTATTGCCATGCAATTACTATTTTTAATGATGCTAAACAAGTATAATTTTTCACGAGCGTACATAAGTACAGGCACCCATTTTTTAAAATATATTAAGATTAAATCGCGCAAACTAAATATGGACTACGTTAAAGTTAACATGTTGGTTCAGTAACAAATGCCCGATGCATTGATATAGTAAAGGCGACCTAATTTTACGTTTAGTTGGAGACGAAGTACATAAATTATTATAATAGACTAGAAATTTTGTATGTATATGTAAGGGTTAATTTGGAGATGGTCCGACGATGTTATCAGGATAGCTGGAAGTAGCTGGATGCCGAAAGCAAAGGATCGTATTTGGTGGTAGTTATTGAGGTATATATTTCCAGCGGTAGATAGACACGATCTTGTGATGATGATATATTTTTTTTTTATATATGAAAAGTGGCAAACGAGCATACGGCTCACCTGATCTTAAGTGATCACCGTCGCCCATGAACATCCACAGCACCAGAGGAGCTGTAGGTGCGTTACCGACCTTTGAGATAGGAATAGGCTCGTTTCTTGAAGGTCCCTAAATCGTAAACGTTCGGAAACACCGCTGGCGACAGTTGATTCCACAAGTTGACAGTGCGTGGGAGAAAGTTACGCGAAAAACGTACAGTCGTTGAACGCCAACCATCAAGATGGTGGCGGTGGAATTTGGAATTCTGCCGAGATGTGCGGTAATGGAAATCGGTAGCTGGGATGATTCCGAACAATTCCTCAGAACACTCCCCATGGTAAATGCGATACAGGAAATGATGATATATGTATGTTTGTTGATGTATGTGTATTTATATATTTGTAGCTTGCTTTTCTCTGCACAACCCCAAAGTAGACTGGCAGAGACTGCTTTTTGGCATTAGATCTACCTTTTCAACTTAGTTCAAAAAAAGGAGGAGGTTCTCAATTCATCCGTATGTTTCTTTTGCGTTTGTTACCGCTTAACTTTCGGCTGGGTGAACCGATTTGGATGATTCTTTTTTGTTTCGTAGCTAGTACTTCCCGTATAGCCCCATTTATAGTACAATTCTGACAATTGGATCCATGAGAAAACCATATAAGTCTTAAATGTGTAGCAAGTATGTGCGACGACAATGGACAGATAATTCAATATCACGCCAACTAATTTCGATTATTCATTTTTAATTGGAAATGATTTACTTTAAGAGTAGTTTGATGATAGTTTCTTTCTTTCTTTCTTTGGTTAGTTTCTGATTATGTCAGATTATTTTAATGAATAACAGATAAAAGATATAAAGATTATGTCCGCGTGTAACAGCGTTTAACAGAGTGCTATGCTCGAGGTATATCCACGAGATCATATCAGGAATGAGGAGGTAGACGAACGAAAATAACCGACATAGCTCGCCAGGTAATCAAGATGAAGTGGCAATGGGCAGGGCACGCAAGACACTACAGCGCGTAGGACAGATGGCCGATGGGTCCGAAAAGTTCTCGATTGGAGACCACGGACCAGCATGCGCAGTGTCCATTCCATCCTCATAAAGGCCGCAGGACGCAGCTGAATGAAAGCCGCTTACAACCGGTCCTTTTGGAAATCGTTGGGGGTGTGCCTATGTCCAGCATTGGATGTTCTACGGTTGAAATGATGACGATGAATAGCGTTTAACGTTTGGTTCGATTTGATGTCGGTTTTTGTTTTTGCTAGTAAATATACTTGTTGTACACTGTTTATTCTGTGCGAGATGAAATAAATAGATGTATCATCATTATTCCATCGCTGCTTAGTTTTTGTACAGCGAGCTAATGTAATGTAACGCAACCCAGTAATGTAACCCAGTCTTACTGTCGGTCACAGCGCGACCCCCGGGGGTGTTCCAAATGTTAATTGAGTAAGATGATCTCGGCTGCCGGAGCAGACGCGTGATCTGTTACCTAATCTAATCCCGCTCGTAAAAATGAATGGCGGTTCGGATTATTCGATTAAAGTAAATAGTCTTTCCTTGCCGCGTTATTCGATGTGTGTTTAGAATGTTCTTTTCACACTCACTGCACGTTGATTTTCATTTATTCTTAATGTTAGGGTACGATTAGGTTGACATTACCGAATTAAAGGTCCCCAAAAATTTTAAAAATTAATAATTTTTTTTTTGAAACCAAATAAAATGCTTAAATTACTCTTAAAACAATGTGATTATAAGATAAAATGAAACACCTTTTTTTGGATTTTCTAACGTCTAAACTAGGCCTGTAACTTACACGTTAGGCCTCTGCCAAAAATGATCCAGTTACATGTTGGACTTGTGCTCAAATGTATAAAGGTATATTATAAAAAGATTATAAGTATTCTCCGTCACTCGCTTGACATCGAGTACGTAGACTGGGTGACCACTGTACGTACGGACCTAAGGAATATTTTATAATAATTTTGTGTTTGTGCGTCGTTACAAAAAATGAATTTATAAAATATATACGTAAATATTTAAACATTATGTGAATAAAGGAATATATAAATAAATGTATTTTTAATTTTTTATTTATATAAATTTTGATGCTACTAATTTTTTTATATCATCTGGTGTTTGGTATTTTAGCCATGTTAGAAGTTTTTTTTTTTTACACTGGAATTTGTTCAAAGAATATTTATATATCAGTGAGAGTTAATATATTGGATTTGCACGAGGAGATCAAATGCGAATGCAAAACTATTTTGGGAAACACTTATTGCCAGACATACCATCACGATAACGTACATTCATACATGCTCAATTCACATTATACAAACTGCCTTTACATGCGACAAAGAAAAAAAATGTTAGTGAAACCGGAAGGAAGCCGGTGCTCTTAGTCCAAGATTTTGCTTAAAGCACTGGCTGCATGATTTTTGTTCGTTGTATTGTCAAAATTTAACTTAATTATTTTATATTATGTTATATTAGTGTAATAAAATATCTTGCCGAAATTATTGTATTTAATCAAATTAATTAATAAATCATTATTTTTTAAATATATATTACGTCTTTACATTTCAAACTGGCGTTTTGTCGTACTGGCCACTTTGATCTCAAACATATCTAATATTAACTTTCTAAGCAAGTGCTTGACTACGATCCCACGTCATGTAAAGAAGAAATGCAGTCCTTGGTGGTAAGACGCACTAGCTTAAGTGCCTATTCACTCTTGAAAAGCATTGTAATCGGAGGGAAAGACGGACACGCGAAAACTATTCTAGTCCTCTTGCTGTACGAATAATGAAAGACGAAGCAAAGCGCTTCGTTCGAGTTTAAGGAATCGAGCTCTACACTTGATTGTGAAAAATTGTGTTCAAAACGCACGTCTGAAAAGAAAGAAGGTTAAGAGTGACAAAAACAAAATTTAAAGCGTTTAAATAGTAAGTCAGTAGAGGGCGCTATAGATGGAGGTATATCGACCGGACCGATTTTTTTATGACGAACTACACAGATTGACCAGAGAGGCTGACCTTGACTGCTTCACCGGATTGAGAGGTGGCACAGCTCTTAGGTCGCTTAGCCTGAACCTCTATTGCTAGTAACTCGACACAAGGGTCCCCCGGTGAGGGGTATGACCGGATCGATGACATAGTAAAAATCAGGGCGGGTTGAGACTTGATCAATGATTTTGTATACACAAATGTATGAATATAGATGAAGCCAAAGAGGTCCACGATCTCTGCCTTCCCTATGGAGTGTTGGGCGTAAATTTTTCACACAACATATTTTAAATATTATATTATATCATATTATTAACAGACTTTAGCAATACATCAAGAGCCTTGGAGATAATTTAATAAAGACTTTTTTTTATTTATTTATTTAATACATTTTACAATAAGATTTACACTATAAAGAGCATCCCAAAACCTATCCCAGGTTTGTCTGGATGCTCACCATTCAGTCCTCATCCATTTTATAATAATACTGATTTAAAAGAAAATACCGCAACACCTCGTCACGAGCCGTTGCGAGCATCTTTTGCAAACGAACGCAACGCTTTGTTTCAGAGGTTCACAAAGGCTTTTCCTCCAGCATAACTCACTTGTTCTAAACTGTGCACTGATTGTCTACAGAGAGAGAGTCCTTTCCTTTTTATCCTAAATTTCTAGTATAGGTATCTCTTTCAAAGACGGAAGCGGCAACGGCCTTGGTTGCCGACAACCGATAAAAGTACTTTAGTTGACTAAACTAAAGTAATTTTAAATTAGTCCATTAATATATTCTAATTGAGAAGTATAGTTTACAGATTAAAATATTTAAAACTAAATTAGCATCTAGACGGACTAACTGTCGCTAACAGTATGTATTACTATGTAATCCTTAAAATATCCTCAAGTATCCTATTGTTTTAGAAGCTTGTGAATATTTTGCGTTGCTTAAATATTATGTAACATTAATTTCAAATGTGAAAGTCCCTTTTTATATTCTCAGTGAGTTCGCTGCCTCGATCATTTTCCCTCCGTGGTATACATTTCTTCATTATAGAAGGAAATTGCCCGACGTTGGAGGGTTGCAAAGTTAAAATGGAATTTTCCCTAGCGGTAACACAGTTTTATATTCTTCAGTGTCAAGGTTTTTTTATTATTCTAAACGTACTTTTGTCTTTATACTGTAATAAAGATGTCTAAATACATTTTTAATAATCCACAATAAGCATTTCTTATATCTAAGTAAAAGTTGGACGAGATAAGTAGATACTATTAATACTCGTAGTAAAAATTGTAATTAGTATTACTGTTATTATAATTTTTGTTATTTAATAAAGAATATTATTATTATTAAAAAACAATTTATAGTAATTAACAAAGTGACCAATAAAAATGTGAAGTACAAAAGAACATTTAATCAAAGTACGATAGTTCTTCTTCAGAATAAATTTCAATTCCAGCTAAGCATTGCAGATTTCTGCATTATTCAACGTCCAGGGAAAGTTCAATATCTTTTCTGGAATAGGATTTTTAAAGAGCTCCTTCTATTTTAAATTGCCCCGGCTTTAGTAGTTTAAAAATAATTAAAGTCGACGTTAAACTTTAAAACTATTTCTACACTTTAACCACGCTGTATTTTTTGTTACTTTTAACATCTTGAATTATAACTTAAATATAATGATTCAAGCGTCAATAGCCTAATGGTTTAGGGTACGGCCTGCCGACTAAAAGGGGCCTCGGGTTCACTGGGCGACAAAGGTGGGGCCTGAGTCGTCCACCAAAGTGAACCCGGGAAGAAGGCGACATTGGCTGGCCCGTGTCGCCTTCCGCTGCGAGGTTACAGGAGGGGAGGTAGTAACCTCCCCCCCTCGGGACGTGCTCTCCTTGAGCACAGTGCAGAGGGGCTCCGGTGCGTTCCACTGGAGATCCCGGAGCCCCTCGACATGCACCGAGGAAAGGGCCACCGGGGAGGTTTTAGTGGGTAACAACGCCACATAACCGCCGCATTCCCCCCAGAAGGCGGGGTATCTTTGTGAAGATTTCCTCCCCGTCAACAAAAAAAAAAAGGGTACGGCCTGCGAATCGTAAGGTCGTGGGTTAGAATCCAACATTCAACTATTGACGTGAACTATGTCCTAGCACAAGCTTAAGCTTAGTTGGAATGGTTAACAAGATTGTTAGTAATATTTCTAAAAAAAAAATTTCTAGCTTTCTTTTGAAAAATTTTTTAAAAATGATGAGTTATTTTATTTTTGCTTATATGTTTACACCGGACCCAAAATACAATAGATATATTACTTATTTCAATAACAACTGTAAACTACAATGCATTAGCAAATCAAAAAAACAGAAATGTAGTGAAAAAAAATCGTCAATCAACGTAAAATAATCACGCCAACAGATTTCAACGATTCATTTTTTATTGGAAAGGATGCACTTCAAGGGTAGTTTAAGTTCTTATTAATTCTACGAGTATTTAGTAATATTCCCACGCTTATTCCGAAATACAAAAAGTGAAGTCGGTTTTTGTTTTTACTCGTAAATATACTTGTAACTGCTTAACAAACTTTAAAACGCCTATTGTCACTCGTCAAACCTAAAAATACGTTATTAAATGTACGAAAACCCAAGACGAACCGTGATTACTGCACTCTGTGACTTACGAATGTTTATTATTATTAAATGATCGTAGGAATATTACGAAATAAAATTAATCAGAACCTAATCAAATTTTCATCAAACTACACTTGAAGTGCATCGTTTCATCAAAAAATGAATCATCGAAATCGGTTGGCGTGATATGGAGTTATTCGTCCATTTGTCACGCACATACTTAATGCAAATTTAAGACATGATTTTCTCATGGATGCCATTATCAGAATTGGAGCAAATTAAAATGGAAGGCACCAGCTTTCAAGTTATGAGGTACCAAACATAAAAAACATACATACGAATTGAGAACCTCCTTCTTTTCGAAGTCGGTTAAAAATATGATTATGCAAGAATATTACATCGAGAACGATTTAAACTGTACAAAATTGAGTTAGCGCCAACCGTAGACTGTCACAGCTGATAATGACATACGAGACATGCTAACAGCTGTAGCCGTCATCCCACAGTGGAAAATCACCCGCCATATAATTGATCATTTATTACCCGAGTCTCTGCTTAATTAGTTCTCAAATATCGTCACGGCTTACTTTGTGACAATTATTTGCAGCGTTATTTTGTAAGCCACAAGTAGTTTTCAACCGACTACAAAAAGGAGGAGGTTATATATATTTTTTTAATACATTCTAAGCAAGTGCTTCACTACGATCTCACCTGGAAATTTTAGGTTAAATTGAAATGCAGTCCTGGATGGTAAGGCGCACTAGCTTAGAAAATACTATTCACTCTACTCTTGAAAATACCCACATCGTAATCTGAGGGAAAGACAGAAGAGGGCAAACTATTACAGTCCTTTAGAATAGTTTGCCCGCGTCTGTCTTTTATATAATAGAAAATTACTCTGTATGGTGCTATGATTTGTTTTTTTTTTATATGAAAAATGGCAAACGAGCATACGGCTCACCTGATCTTAAGTGATCACCGTCGCCCATGAACATCCACAGCACCAGAGGAGCTTCATAACTTTGGAATGAGCGTAGCGATGATTTTTTTTTATTTGAAATCTGGTACTTCCCATGTGGTCTCATTCAGACAATGGTATCCAAGAGAAAAACATATATGTCTTAAATTTGCATAAGTATGTGTGCCATAAATGTACGAATAACTCAATATCACGCCAACGAATTTCGATAATTCATTTTTTTATTGGGAAGGATGTACCTCAAAAGTTATATAATGAGAGTTCGGTTAGGTTGTGATTAATTGTATTTCGTATTACGTTAATTCGGAATTACAAAGAGAGCGTCCTCATGTACTAGCGTTTAACGTTTGATTCCTGAAGTGGGTTTTTGTTTTTGCTCGTAAATATGAACTTGTTATTTTAACCGTCTTCAAAAAGGAGGTTCTCAATTCGTTTGTATTATTGTGTAATGTAATGTTTCATTCGTAACGTCGTGATTGATTTATTTTTGAAATAGTTTCTGAATTAATTTTGTTGGCATAGGACCTTGGGCTGGGTATACATACCACAGCCCTGTAGTTTTGGGCTCTCAAGAATAAGACTACGGTATCCCCTGCCTGTCGTAGAAGGCGACTAAAAGGGGCCTCGGGTTCACTGGGCGACAAGGATGGGGGCCTTTGTCGTCCACTAAAGTGGACCCGGGAAGAAGGCGACATCGGCTGGCCCGTGTTGCCTTGCACTGCGAGGGCACAGGGGGGAGGGAGTAACCTCCCCCCGGGACGTGCTCTCCTTGAGCACAGTGCAGAGGGGCTCCGGTGCGTTCCACTGGAGATCCCGGAGCCCCTCGTCATGCACCGAGGAAAGAGCCACCGGGGAGATTTTAGTGGGTAAAAACCCCACATAACCGCCGCCTTCCCCCCAGAAGGCGAGGTATCTTTTTGAAGATTTCCTCCCCGTTAACAAAAACAAAAAGGGTATACATACCAGGACACTTAAATATCGTTTAGAAGAAAGCTTGTTGATTGTAATAAGTGGGTGACAGATTGCATAACTTTGGAACGACATATAAAAACACGCTCTCATTTATACACGCGCCCTCACACTCAGGCACAGACGCACTATTCCTTCCACGTACCCGCTCAATCACATAAAAAAATATTTACTCTGTAAGATTAATTTTGAGTTAGGTACAATATCTCTTTAATAGAGGCTATTCATTCGTCTAGTAGGGAGATCTGAGAAAAAATGTGTATGCAAAAATTAAGTTGTGTGTGTAAAATGTGTGTGTGTAAAAATAAATATTTCATTTAATTTCATCTCCAATTAAACAGATAGATATGCGGTCAAGCGCCTAGAAATTGAAAATAAAATTCAATACTTCAACATTCTTCTAAAATATGTTCCTACAAATTTGTACATATAACGAATGGAATTTCAATTATAAACTTGCTGGTACGATACAAAAAATACTAAAATACCACACACATGGCAGTCGAATCTATTATATACAGCAATGTTGTCCTGATAAGATCTTCAACTGCATAAGAATTTAATCTTATAATAAACTTGTTAAAAGCATTCGAAACATAAAACATATCTAGTCCAAGGTAATGACATTACATACAGAATATATTTAAGGTATTTTGTGGGTCGATAGATACGGCTATTCGTCGAAATTTCATTCAAGGATTCTGAATTAAACATGTGAATATTAAGTTCCAAGTTGAATAACCCATTGGTTCGTGGACAATCACTTTACTATTCATTTTAAGCTAGTACCAGTTGCATACTACAGTGATTTTGGTATGATTTTTTTTTTTCGTCTACTTCTTTCTCCAAGACCGGCAACACACCTGCAGCTCTTCTAGTGTTGTAGATGTTCATGGGTGACGGTGATCACTTAAGATCAGGTGAGCCGTACGGTTTGCCCATATTTCTATAAAAATATAATTAAAAAGGAAAAAGTAGACTGGCAGAGAATTGGTAGGTAATGCATTTTGTCATTAAGTCCATTAAAAGTAAATTTGGCATATACACCTGTGAGCAAAAAAAGGGTCGGTTAAAAAGTTTGAATATCTCGGAAGATAAAGACGCTAGCTAACTGAAATAAATTTTGCATGATAAACAATTAAATATCCTTAAAATAAAACGCCACATAAAAACAACACTAGTTACTAAAATTTAAATGAAAATAAAATATAATATAAAATACTGCATTATCCAAGTTTACGTAAAATATCCTTTTCGTTTAAGTTAATGTTTTTAATGAAATATAAATAAATTAACAAAAATATTTTGTTTTAAGTTAAGTTTAAAATATTTTTAAGGATATTTAATTGTCTATCGTGCACAATTTATTTCAGTTAGCTAGCATCTTCCGTGATATTTCCTCAGGGTGTTTACCTTCACTGCCGAAAATGTGGTAAATCAGCATTTAAAATGGCAACAAACAATTGAATTGGTCCCGGCACGAGAATCAAATTCAGGTTGCTTACTATGCAACTTGACGCGTCCACCCGGCCACAGCCACAGGTCACATAATATAGTATGTATATGTATAAAGTAAAGATATAAAATCTCCTTACTCCTTAAGGAGATTATATATCTTATCTATTCTTTTTTAATTTTATAATAATTATTTAAATGTCATAATTGTCAGTGTCACGACATTTATTTAAAAGAGAAGTGGATTAAGGACAATATATGTTGTTTCTATAAATATTATAAAGAAACGCAGTCTTGTCTTTAATTTCAAGTACCGTATAAACTTTATTATAAAGATATAGGTAGGAGATTTAATATCTTAACTTTATAAATATAACTAGCGTACCCAGCCCGCTTCACCGGGTTAGATTTTGCTTTAATTTATTTAAACAATAAACTTACATCATTGAATATTTTATTTAACTCTCACAATATATTAAATTATTCATCTTATCTCCGTATTCATTCTCTTCTCGAGCGGGTAAAGATTATTACCTACACCCATGTACATATCAGCAGCATCAGTAAACATATACGCGGCGCTAAAACTTATCATGAATACTTCAAAATCCTTAATTATTATCCTTAAAATACTTCATTATACTCCATTGTACTTCAATATTATTCATAATGTCATAAAAATACACAACGCATGTGTCAATACAAATTTGGTTTAGAAAACAATAGAATATCATCATAGTAAATAAAAGCTGTATTTGACAGTTCAAAAAGAGAAGTGCTCCGATCTTCACCAAACACATTTACAGGATTACTCACCAGGTCAATCTAAAGATTGCCTTAAAGTCATTGGAATCGGTCTAGCCGTTTCAGAGCCTATACGGATCAAACCCACACACTTTCTCTTTTATATATATAGTCATGCTAATGGCCTGTATATAGTACATATATAAAAGTACTGTGCTGTTACTGTACTGTACTGTGTTTCATATGTATAAATTTCTTCATCAAATTGTCACTATTTTCATGTTCCCAATTCTGTTCCATAGTCCTTGAAACATTAGTATAATAAAAGCATCGATGTACGTTTTCGTAAACAACTTTCCCGTTCACATATAGATCCAATTGAATACCGTGTAGACGTATTCCCTTTCATCATTCCAGTCCAATTTAAACGGGCTCCGAATTCTATACGTACAAAGTATTGGTAAACGAAATTGACATTTTCAGCTGAAAAGAGACAGTCAAGTGATATAGGTCCGTAGGAAACTGTGTCGCAATACCACGTGAAATTACAAAAATAAAATAAAACAAGCATATTTACGAAAAACAAAATCATCTTCAAATAGAATAGGAATATTGCGAAATAGAATTAATCAGGACCTAACCGAACTCTCATCAAACTGCCTTTACACCTGTCCAATAATAAATAAATCAAATAATTTGCTGGCGTGATATTAAATGGAGGCAACATTAATTTAGCTGGTGTCTTTATCTTCCGAGATATTCAAACTTTCTTAACCGAGCCTTTATTTTTGCTCACGGCTATACAAACACGGTACATATATCAAATTAACATTTTTTACAATTTGTATGTCTAATGTAATTAATATTAATGTAATTTTGTATGTTCCGGCTAATCTCTGGAAACGCGGGACCGATTTTGACGAGACTTTCACTGACAGATATGTAAAAAGGAGTAACTTAGACTATTATTTTAGAAAAAATAAAGAATTAGTTCTTAATCGCATGGAACACCGAGAGGCGCAGCTAGTCCTATTAAAAATAAGTCATCTGAGACGATAAAGAATTAGGTAATTGAGGAGAAACGTCTCAATCGAATTAAGGTCAGTTTAATTCAGGCGTGTGGGCCGTGCAAACGTACCGTGTGAAGCCACGGAGTAATTTGCCACGTCGCCATCTAGTGGGTAGACGAACAAATCGACAATCAATTAAAAGACTTCCAGTGGTATGCCGTAATTACTATTTGAGTATAAAAATTTATTGACAAGTTACGATTCACAAATTATGTTAGTAGACTATTTTTAAATATCCACAAGTATCGAGGGAATCGACCTGGATAACAAATTAATTGAGAACCTCATCCTTTTTTTGAAGTCGGTTAAAAGAGAACGTCCGCGCGTAGGAACGTTTAATGTTTTATCCGTCATTGATGATAAATGTTTTGATGTCAGTTTAGTTTTTAATTGTAATTTTACTTGTAAGAGTTGACAGCCTATGTAATCATGTTCCTCAGCGACCGTTGGTTCGTTGATAGTTCGCTCGTTGGCTTTATGCTATCACCAGTAGCATTTTGTCCCCACTGTGCCTGGCGAGTCACCTCAGCGTGCCCAGTAGCATATTTCAAACCACGCGACCTGGAATCCGACCGATCCGACCGATTTCCATTACCGCATATCTCGGCAGAATTCCAAATTCCACCGCCACCATCTTGATGGTTGACGTTTCACGACTGTACATTTCGCGTAACATCCACGCACTGTCAACCGACGGATTCAAATGTCACCAGCGGTGTTTCCGAACGTTTACGATTTGAAGACTTTCAAGAAACGAGCCTATTCCTATCTCAAAGGCCGGCAACGCACCTACAGCTCCTCTGGTGCTATGAATGTTCATAGCCGACGGTGATCACTTAAGATCAGATGAGCCGTATGGCTCGTTTGCCTTTCTCATATAAAAAAAAGACGTGGCGCCGAGTGGTAGCCGGCGAGGCTATCAACTCTTTGCTTCTAGCGCATACTCCAATATTTTGAACACGTTGCTCCGAGAAATCCTAATATCCTCGAAAAGCTAATAGTTGTTGGCCAGGTGAACGGAAAAAGAGCACGCATTCGCTCACCTACATGTTGGGGAGGCGCAGTTAAGACGCTCACGGCCCTGCCAATACCCAAAGCCATTAAGACCGCCGAGGACGGACGTGGAAGTTAATCGTTAAGCGAGCGATCAACACATTGTGCTAAACACGACCTTCGGCAATGAAGGAGACAGCAAAGAAGAAGAATACTTGTAAGGCAAAGTAAATGTCGCAATAGAGGACGTTCACATAATGTGATTATAGCAAACTACAGACATCTGTACAAACAGTCATGCAATATAGATATCTCGACAAACAATCAAGGTAAAATATAGGTGGGGTGACAACCCTGGATACTGAATTCACTACATACAACGTAAGTAATTGAGTTTTGTTTACTTGTTATCGAGCAGTTTCTTTTTTCATTTTATTTGGTCATATTTTTTGTGAAATATTTTCTCATATTTTTGCTATTTTTCACTTAAAATCGTGTGATTAACAAAGTACCTGAGCGATACTATTGGCTTCTTTGTTACATTAACTAAACATAAATTTACTAAATCCAACATATAATCATTTGGTGCCTTTGATCCTAATTCCATAATGTAGTTTTGAAGTACTAAGTAAATATGGATTATTAATATTGTTCCAAGTGAAAGTAAAGTTTTACACAAATTGAAAAGCTTCAACAAATCTTGCTTTTCAATTTAAAGTAAATATGAAAAACCGAGTGAATGCACTCTTTAAAAGAACGCTGTCAAGAGCATTTGATAAACTGTTCTTTCTACAGAATTTTATATTAAATTTTTGCATAGCAAGGTTTATTGGAAGTTCAATGAAGAATTTTATGTGATCTTGATCGTTTGGAATATTTAACCGTATTTTTAAAACGTAAGCAATATAGCAACTAACGGAATCTTGTAGACTTCAAAATTCAATACATATAATTTTAATAGATTTTTTTTGGAAGAATTGGACTACCGATCAAACAGCTTATCTGGGCTCATCTGTCATTATGTTTTACCAATAGCATACCACTGGCACGCCTATCGAATGTGTAGTATGATAATGTGGTATTGATGGAATGACAATTGATACGATTGTAATTGTAATGGAACGGAATTACATAATAAAACTAATTAAGTAATTAATCCAACATATAAAGGGATTGCCAGGGCCGGAATTAGGGAGGGATTTAATAGAGGGTCCCCCACAATAGAGGCTTCGAAACTTTTAAGAAAATGAAAAATTTGCACTGTTGGGGTTTGTTTCAACTGTTATTTATTGAACTTATTGAAAGATTTCTTGTCATTCCATTTTCAAATAAAATAAGCTATGATTTTGTGGTCTTTTATTCTCTGGGCTTCCAGAACTCTAAATGTGGCTCGGGGGATTGCAGATGCATTCAACCAACCCATTATTTAGAGTACTAGCTGTATCCTGACACATTTCGCACAATATAGTTGCATGGATGAGAACTGAAGAACAAAATTATTTAGGGGAATTATAGAGGGGAAGCAAGTAATATAATTGCAAATGTGATAAATTAAAGCCAGATTGTATAATCCAGTGGTGTGCAAACTTTTTGGTTGGCGGGTCACAAATTGTAAGAAATACTTTAAAAGGGGCCAAAATTTTACCGAAAAAAATATTTATAAAATCTACTTAACAAAATAATTAAAAGCTAATTAAGCAAATTACACAAATTGTTGATGGCAATTATTTTTTTTGGCTTTTTACGTAAAAATTTACGACGTTATAATTTTTTTTTAAGGTTTTAAACCTTATAATCACTACTGATATAAATAAAACAGAAACAATTTTACAATAACACATCAAAAATATTAACAAAGTCTTGGCGGGCCGGATGAAATGCGTTAACGGGCCAGATTTGGCCCGCGGGCCGTAGTTTGCCCACCACTGGTATAATCACTAAAACTAATTAAACAACTTGAATGCTACGGAATGGATTTTTTTTGTAAATCTTTAAATCACATTGTGTTATAATCTGAATTCGCGTCGACGAGATTCATTTTTTAATAATGGTAAACAACGCCATCTATTGGTATTGACTGTTGAAAAGCTTGCTATCGCAAGTATGGTACTGATGCAAGAAATAGATAAAAACAATCTTAGAAGCGGGTCGTCAAAGTTGAGCAAACAAACATAATATTTACGTATGTAGATATAAAACATTTTTCAATAAATACAAAAAACACAATGCCATCTGTTTGTAGCTGTAATAATAATTCAATTTATAACGCAATTAAATAGCCTATAAAACGGTATGTAAAAACCTAAATTCAATTACAATAATCCAATCAGTGACTACGTAACAGGCGTTCATGATGGAATCTCAATAGCTTCAGAGTAATAGGCTACATTTATGTCAATGGAAAGAACAAATATATTTACGATTAAAAACAAAAACCGACTTTAAATCGAATGAAACGTTATACACTATTATACGCGGACGCCCTCTTTGTACTTCCGAATTATGATGAATAGGAATTACGAAATTGAACTAATCAGAACCTAACCAAACTCTCATCAAACTACTCTTGAAATACAGAATGTATTTTGGCCAGAGAATCGGCATAGCTCTTAGGTCGCTTAGCCTGAACCTCTTTCGCCTGTAACTCGATACAAGGGGTGGTGAGGGGTAATCTCGGCTTGGATGATTATTATGTTACGCGTAAAAATTCCATTCTGAGGGCGCCCGAGAGGGTCGAACCACGATTCGTTGACAAGCAGTTATTATGGTTTCATAACACCGACGCATTAGTAACGTGGTTACAAAGGTAGACACGGCTTATAACAGTAAATATTAGTTTAAAATATATATATATATATAAAAGAGAAAGTGTGTGGGTTTGGTCGATTCGTTCACCGATTTCAATGAAACTTTCAGGGAATCTTCAGATTGACCTAGCGAGTAATCCTGTAAAGTTTGATGACGATCGCAGCACTCCCCTTTTGATAAATACAGAGAGGAATGAATAATGTTATATATTGTAAGAGTTAAATTCAATATTTAATGTAAAGTTTATTGTTTAAATAAAATAAAGCAAAATCTACCCCATGAAGTAAGCTGTGTACGCTAGTTACATATAAAATAAATAATTAAACGAATGCGCAATTCTCTGTATATTTGCGTTGTAAGTTACCGTTTCAAACAGCACTAATACATTAGTTGATTGTAATCTACTCTGGAAAAGCATTTCGCTCCGTACCGTGGAAACGAGTTCAATGCTACTCTACTTTGCAATTTACTTTACTTTTATATATAAAGAGCAAAGTGAACGGTAAGCTTTGCTTACAAGAAAAAATATTCTTTCATATTTCACTTATCAAGATGAGATCGATTGAGAAAATATCATCTGCAGAGATATCTTCAGAATGTATTTAGTATGTTCTACGAGTACATGTACTATTTGCAGTTGTTGTTTTTACGATTTTTTTTAAAAGAACGCTCGCAATATTTTTTTTTCAGAAATATTACTAACATTCTTGTTAACCATTCCAACTAAGCGTAAGCTTTCGAACCCACGATCTTGGTGTAAAAATATCGCAAGCGGACTGGTTTGCATTTTCTAAATGGATCGATTGTATAGGAGTTAGTTAAAGTAGTTACAGCCTTTATATATGTCCCACTGCTGGGCATAGGACATATTTCGCATATATCACCTGCTTTCAAATAAAAAAAAAGATTCATCAAACCTCCTCCTTTTGAAGTCGGTTAAAAAAATACAAGATACATTCTGATACCAATTTCGAGTTCAGCGACGCCGCATAGAACCGGCACTGCTATAAAATTTCGTGCTAAAATTATGTAGGAATTAGAAATAGAATTACCTATAGATATAAACCAAGTCTAGATCATTTATGTTGTTAGTAAGAGAGCCACGCTGTCGGCCATTTCCGTCGGGAAGGGTTGTTAATGTTGGCCATTAAAACATTCCAAGGGCGCATTTGTTGGACCCTCAATATTTAAATTCAGCGACCCCTGCGGTAACTATATATGTTTATTAAAGTTTTCGGATGTTTTAAATCTACAAAGCGTCCATCCGCGACCGTCGGAGGTTGCGAATAATCCTTGCGCGATACAAGCATTTTATGGGAAAACCACACCCCCTCGATAGGATTAGGAGCGTTGCTGGAGTTTCTTCGGCCACTTCTTCTCCCAGCGCTAACGCTTCCCGAAGTGGCATATAAGTTAGTTTAGCGTAGATTGTCTCAATAGATTTTGTTAATAAATAGCTACCGACCGAGTCGTGGTTCGGCCCTCTTGGGCGCCCTCGGATCGGACTGCTAACGCGTAATAATGGTAGCCGTCCAAGCCGAGGTTACCCCTCACCGGGGGGACCCTTGTGTCGAGTACCACCTAATAGAGGCTCAGGCTAAGCGATCTAAGAGCTGTGCCACCTCTCAAATCCGGTGAAGCAGTAAAGGCCAGCTTCTCTGTGCCAACTGTGATAGTTCGTCCAAAAAAAAATCGAATGTTTTATTGGCAAGCTTCTAGTTACTGAATACAGACACATTTTCGTAATAAAAATTACTTCTCATATTTACGCGTATATTACTCAATAAAAAAAATCACTTATAATCTTTTTGAAGTTTCATAGCGTTTGACATTAATAAATAACTTTTCACAAACACTTTACCCTATTTTATTTAAAAAAAACACCTGTACTGTTATTGAATGATCGTATTAAGCTATTTGAGAGAGCACGATAAATTCGAAGTTATCCGAAAAATTACGAAGGATAATTTTCTCTCACTATATCTGTACAGAAATGCTGTCATTAAAATGTTTAAAGAAGTTGTTTACGTTGAAATCTTAGAGAGAAACTTGGAACGTTCACATTCGTTCCCTTTGTTTAGTTGAAACGTTATTTGGAGCTGAAATTTCTGTTACTGTTCCGGCGCTCGTTCCCAAGCGAAATGGGTCAACGTTACAATATTCTGTTTGAATCGCTATATGTATCAGACTATTGAATTCGTGTGCATTATAATGATATTCAATATTATAACGAAAGTCGGTCGGTATTGTATTTTTTTTCTTTTGAGCAAAAATTATATCATTAATAAATAACAGAACCCAGAATAAAGTTATAGTAACTTCTTACCCGTAAAATGAAACTGCTACTCTATAAAACCCTTATAAGGCCTTTTTTTTTGACGGGGAGGAAATCTTCAGAAAGATACCCCGCCTTCTTGGGGGAAGGCGGCGGTTATGTGGGGTTCTTACCCACTAAAACCTCCCAGGTGGCCCTTTCCTCGGTGCACGACGAGGGGCTCCGGGATCTCCAGTGGAACGCACCGGAGCCCCTCTGCACTGTGCTTAAGGAGAACACGTCCCGGGGAGGGAGGTTACTCCTCCCCTGTGCCCTCGCAGCCGATGTCGCCTTCTTCCCGGGTCCACTTTGGTGGACGATTCAGGCCCCCACCCTTGTCGCCCAGTGAACCCGAGGCCCCTTTTAGTCGCCTTGTACGACAGGCAGGGGATACCGTAGTCTTATTCTTGAGAGCCCAGAACTACAGGGCTGACACTTATAAGGCCTATTCTAACTTATGGACCAGGACGGAGCCGTTATAACCAGGAGCTTTATGACCTCTACCAGGAACTGCACGTGGCTGGCTGGGCTCATCAAATTAAACAAACTTAGATGGGCTGGTCATGTGCAGAGAATAGATGAAGCCAGGATACCCAAGGCAGTTATGACGAGGGACCCTGAAGGTCGAAGAGGTCGGGAAGACCAAAGCTCCGCTGGATAGACGGTGTCAATCGAGACGCCAAAGAATTTGGCATAGGAACCTGGAGGACTGCGGCCATGGATAGACCGAGGTGGAGGATGTTGCTTGACCAAGCCAAGGCTCACAAAGGGCTGAACAATGAAGTAATAAAAAATAAATTAAAATTTCTCTATGTAATAAATAATAATTAAAACGCTCATAGTATGACACATCTAGCATGGCCGCAGCGCACCTATTCCCTAAATCTTTGATCATTAACACGAACACCGTCTTTAATAATAAATATTTACTAAACGTAGTTTGCCTCGATTACTTTGCAATTTCCAATAACCCACAATTCAAGACAATATTTTGATATTGTTTCTGGATGTTTTAAACCTATTATTATTTTAAAAGCATATTTCTAAAACTGTAACGCTTAGCTTAAAATTATATAATTGTGTATTTTCCTTAAGTGAGTGATTTTTTTGTTATTCTTGTTAAGGATATAAATTTCTCTTAAACCGTAAACCGTAAATACGTTTTCAAGTAAGACTTCTTAAGTCACGCTTGACTTGCGTAAGTTTGCGAATGCGTTATGAAAAGTGTGCTGTGTTAGGCAAAGGGAAGTTGAGACGGAGTTAAAATTTAGTTACTATTAGAAATTTATTTATTAATAATAAAATCGTTACATTTCTTTATAGCGAATGTTGTGTACACCTGTAATTGGCATACACAACAGGACTTAGTTTGTAAACTTGATTATTACAACAATGTATGCCTGTGTAATGCTGTTGGTGTATCTTATTAAATAAATATCTAAGACACAGTGCATGCCTATACAAAAACACAAACACAAAAACAATAACATACAGATGAATTGAGAACCTGGTCTGAGAACCTGGTCTTTTTGAAGTCCGTTGAAAAAGGGGGAGGTTCCCAATTCGAGAGTTTTTTTATATTTGTTTTGATGATTTATTTGAAGGCAGGTGCTCCCATTTCTGACAATGGTGTCCGTGAGAAAACTCTAAAAGATTAATATTTGATTAAGGTTTGTTTCAATTTGAAGCCGGTTTTGTCGGTCTTTAATAACGGCGTGAGATTCGAAGTTTTTTTGTCTTTTTTCACAGCGACCTTACGCCACGTGATGCAAAGATTTTCTCACGGCAACTATAATAGGACTGTTCCTATACCCAGTACGTCTCACACGTGAAATGGCATTACAACATGGACGAACTGTTTATTATAGCAGTACCTCTATAAGTTGAAACAATCAGCTTATTCGATACAAAAATCAAAACTTTACAAGTATTAAGAGTTCTGTCGGGCACGCTTATGAATTTTCATTTTTGTTCACTCAAGCGTGAAATCTCGGTGTCAGATTTCCTGTATACGTTTTATTATATCTTCTTCTTTTTCGTTCCCACACTGCTGAGGATCGCGACCACGTACAAGCAGCCTCCTTTGAGTGCGGTCATAGGCGGAGTGGACCGCACGCTGCATGCTGCCTCCCACCGTCTTCATGATCATGTGCGACCATTTTGTAGGCGCCCTACCCTGAGCACGTATGCCGTCCATTTTGCCTAAGATGATCTGCTTCTCCAGACAGTGCTTTGAAGACCGCATGATGTGTCCAAAGAAGCTGAAGGCTCTTTGGCGGCAAATTTCTGATAGCCGTGTGGAGATCTTAAGTTCCTTCAGTATGGACTTGTTGGTTCTCTCTTTATTATATAAGATGTCACTTATATAATTTATGTCGATAGAGGTTCAGGTCAAGCGACCTAAGAGCTAGGCCACCTCTTAATTCGGTGAAGCAGTCAAGGCCAGCTTCTCTGGTCAATCTGTGTAGTTCCTTATTAAAATAAATATATATTTTTTGTATTGTACTTTGCGGTATTTATTGTTTGAGGTTTGAATGCCATCTTTGCGCCGACATATATTTTTTCTTTGCAGTTCTGAAAATAACAGCAACAATGGATGTAGAATACAGAGTGTTTCTTCGGCAACTTCTTCTCCCAACGCTTCCCGAAGTGGCACTCAAAGTTAGTTAAGTTTTTGAATGTCCCTTAGATTATCCGTGAAATAGCAACAGACCGAGTCGTGGTTTGGCTTTCTCGTATCGTAATGCTTACACGGGGGACCCTTGTGTCGAGTTACTAGCGATAGAGGTTCAGGCTAAGCGACCTAAGAGCTATGCCACCTCTCAATGCGGTGAAGCAGTCAAGGCCAGCTTCTCTGGCCAATCTGTGTATTTCGTCAAAAAAAAATTATAAATGGAATACAGATTGACATAAAGTCGGAGTAATTCAATGTATTTCGTGACAGCTTCAAATCATAGTGACACTCGGAATGATTTACAACATGCCATTAACGTTTACTTGTAACGTATACCGACTGGTACTTCGTAATGGACCATAAACAATTTAATAAAGCGCACACGATACTTTGAATTTGAACTCTAAATTACACATTTAAAGTACATAGTCCGCTAACTTCACTTTTCAATATATAGTTGACTTAGGCGCGTAAGTAATTAAACATTATATGTGATTGATTTTCACCTCTTGTACGAGTAAATTGAATTCTTTAACTTGTTTCTGTGTTCATTAGGTGTTCGCGCACGTTACAAAATTCCATTTAAGACCTTATTGCTTTAATAATTCTTACAACATAGCGAATGTGGAAATACAACGATTAAAAAATATTCCGATTTGACAAGTTTACGAGTAAAAAACATAATCCTACTTCAAAATAAAAATCCAAGCTACACGTTTTCCTACTCCCAACTAATAAAAAGAGAACTTCGTAATTTATTAATTTTACAATAATCAATTCTGTATCATTTATCATTGAAATAAGGAGGGTAATGGCTCTCGCCACTTATCTATATCTATATATATCTACAACCCAGGCGTACTGCAGACGATGCGGCTATGTGTCACGGACCAGCATGTAGGCCGGCTCACTCCTGAACGTCTTCTGAATTGTCCGATTTGTCTTTTTTTTTATTGACGAACTACACAGTTTGGCCAGGGAAGCTGGCCTTGACTGCTTCACCGGATTGAGAGGTGGCAGAGCTCTTAGGTCACTTAGCCTGAACCTCTATCGCTAGTAACTCCACTCAAGGGCCCCCCGGTGAGGGCTAACCTCGGCTTGGGCGGTTACTATGTAACGAATGAGCATTCCGATCCGAGGGCGCCCGAGAGGGCCGAACCACGACTCGGTCGGTAGCTATGTCACGGATAATCTAAGAGACATTTAAAAAGCTAAACTAACTATGAGTGCCACTTCGGGAAGCGTTGGCGCTGGGAGTATATTTGTCTGCTTGAATACTTGAATACGTGCCACTGTCGCGCGCACTTATTGCGCTCAGTGATATTTGTAAAATAATAGATATCTTTCAATGTTCCACGAAGGAATTTACAAGTGTAGCATATTATACAGTACCTTAGTTTAAGTTGTACCATCATTGTTCAGTATCAACCTAAAACAGGTTATTACAACCTGTAAAGATAAGTGCATGTGTTGAATATCTACGAGTAAGTTGTAGGCTTTTGTTTTTTGTTTCTTTCTTTCTCTGTTTTATGTATCGTTTTCTATTCTATGACGATGAATAAAAATTCTCTTTTTAAAAAAAAAATAATAATTTAAAAGTAATTTAGCGTAGTCGTTTTATTTGAAGTCGTTATTGTTTTTCCTCGTTTGATTTAAGCTTGTTTCCCGCATTCGACGCTTCTATCATAAAACAAGTTGTTATACGACTCTGACCCATATATGTTAAGGATAAGGCGTGTTATGGCACAGTGATTGACATAGTTGGGAGATATTGCCTACACTCCAATTAGCGGTACGAAATCTTACACGACCCACTTCGCTAACAACTGACCTCAATGCTCTTGCTTATTTGGATTAATAACGCGGACTTATAATAATGCAGCTAGTATTCTTGTAGCAGCGATAGCCTAGGTGCTAAACACCCCTGTAGTTCTGGGCTCTTAAGTATAAGACGGTATCCTCTGCCTGTCGTAGAAGGCGACTAAAAGGGGCCTCGGGTTCACTGGGCGACAAGGGTGGGGCCTTTGTCGTCCGCTATGGTGGACTCCGGGAAGAAGGCGACATCGGCTGGCCCGTGTCGTCTTGCACTGTGAGCACGGGGAATAACCCCCGGGACGCACTCTCCTTGAGCACAGTGCAGAGGGGCTCAGGTGCGTTTCACTGGAGATCCCGGAGCCCCTCGTCATGCACCAAGGAAAGGTCCACCGGGAAGGTTTTAGAAAAACCCCACATAACCGCCGCCGTCCCCCCAGAAGGCGGAGGAAAGGGGATATCTTTTTGTTCATTTCCTCCCAGTTAGAAAAAAAAAGGAAGTATAAAAAAAACACTGTCATTTTGAAGTCGACAAAAATGCAGGTAAATGATCTCGATTTGGTGCTGCACATAATTAAAGTGATGCTGTACACTAGAGATCAATCCTTGATTGAGCACGTATTATTTTATTTCATTTTAAACGGGTATTAAAAAGAATTACACCGCTCATTAAGTAGAAAGATTTTTGAAAATTATTGAACAAAAAATAGATGTGCTAGATGCCTGGTATATAAAGTCTATCCCTTCTTCCTTCTCTCTATTAATTAGCCTAGGTTTAAACGTTAAACATATTAACGATGGCGCTGTGAGTGCAAATGTTTTAAAAATACAGACGAATTAACAATCATAATCATAACATTTCCTGTTTTTGAAGTCGGTTAATGCAAGTTTATTTACGATAAAAACTGAACTGATCATTGAATCCACATCCAATGGCGGTTACCTTGTGAACCAATTCAAGGTTATTTACTTTTCACATAAAATGTTAGCCATCCCAACTAAGTTAAAACTTGTGCCAGGAGAGTCTTTTTTACATAAGGATACCAAAACTAAAATATCCGCCGAAGTCATGGGTACAAATTAATTACCATAAAGTATATAATTTTAACTGTTTTCCAGATAATTAAAACGCCAATGTATGTTTGCAACACGAGCCAAACACAAAAGCAAACATTCCATTGTCTGCCAAAATAACATATTCGTTCTGTTTTACGTAATCTCACGCGGTTATTTTGGCAAAATAATTTAAACGGGGCCACGAATCCTAATAAAATTCGGCTACATTGTGCGTATCTCTAAAATTGTTAATTTTATTACGCATTTAAAGGTTTTCATTATTCGAGAACTTTCGTGATAATGCTATAAAACGATACTAAACCAATTTAACGATGGCACGAAGTTAGAGTACTTAGCTTAGTCCCGGATTTGATTCCTAGACCATGAAAATATATTTTATTACAAAATTTGCATATTAAAGATACACTAATTGTAAACACCACTTCTGGTAGCGATGGCGCTAGGAGAAGAAATGGCAGAAGAAATTTCAACAATGCTCCTAACATCTAACGGGTAGGAAAACTCTGAACATAAAGTAAATAAAATGATCCGCAACCTCTGACGGTCGCGAATGGACGCTTTGTGTGCTTGCAGCAATCTAGTGTGTGCTAAAGTTATCGCGTCATCCGGATCGTCTAGAACGTGTGTCGGCACCAGACGACGCGACGGATTTTGGTTGATAATGTCTTGTAAGCAAGCGGTACTTACAAAGAGTTTAGTTAAAGTATTTGGTGGCAGTCTCTAAAAATCGTCGAGATGCCGGCTTTAATAATTGGGCTATCGTTGGTAGTTCGGTATCGACATGCAGTTCGCGATTGCGCACGAACCACGGTGCCGTGGCTCGTCACAGAAAGCGATTCAGATGAATGGATATGTTTTTGTTTAAAATAATTGAAAACGGAATGCATTAGAGTCGTTACCTCACGATATAATAGACAAAGGTGTAAAAAGTTCCGCAGACCATTCGACCTCGACACCAATGTGACACGCCCTGCAGGCCATGTCCAACGCGGTTGTTTATTAAAAGCAACAGAGAAAAGCAGCGCTCTTTCCACCCTGTTGAAAATAAAACTATCTATTTCTCACGGCCTTTTAATTCTATTTAGTAAGACAGCGATCACTGTCTGCTTATCACCAAGATTATCAGGTCCCATATATGACATTACACCATAATACATTCCGAAGAAATCGGAATCGGCAGTCCTTCCCAATCGATTTTCAAAATAGTCAAAAGTTAATTAATATTAAAAAAGGTTAACACAGAGTTTTTATACTTTCTAAGCCACTGATGTCCACTTGATATTAAGTGGAAATGCAGTAATGGGTGGTAAATCACAGCTAGTAAAAAACACTCACATTCTAATCAAAGTGAAAGACAGATGGGGGCAAATTATTCCAGTCCTTTACTGTACGAATAATGAAAGACGAAGCGCTTCGTTCGGGTTTGAGGGATGTTTACAACGAAAGGATGAAATCAGCAGTGCGCCTTGAAGGCCATTTTTTTTTAAGAAAGCTAGCAACATTTCCATTTTTTTTTTCATAAATATTACTAACATTCTTGTTAACCATTCCAACTAAGCTTAAGCTTGTGCAAGGAGATGGTTCACATAAATAGTCGAATGGTGGATTCGAACCGTAAGGTCGTGTTATGATTCGCAGGCCGTACCCTAAACCATTAGGCTATTGACGCTTGAAGGCCAATGGCGAAACAGGGATGGAATGGGGAATTAATGCTATTCTAAATCGTAAGCGATTTCATAATTTAAATATATCTGTTTGTAGTCAGCAGGATCACTAACGATCAGGTGAACCGCACGCTTGTTTGCCAATGGAATCGAAACACGTCTGACAATGTGCATCATACAAGGGTTATATACAGAAACTATGCTTATTGATTCAGTGGTTTAGCGAGTTTAAACAGCGTTGTTTCGTTCAAAGCTGGAAGCTTGCCATGCCTTTGATCATCGATGTTCAACGAAGCGTTAATGTGAGTTAACTCTTCGTTAGGCTGCTGGCTTAGATGAAGAGGTATAAAGAACCGTGTAATATTAATACAGATTCTACCAGCTCTAGCCCAACCCGTTTCACCGGGCTATATTTTGCTTAATTTTATTTAAACAATAAGCTTACATCATTAAATTTTAATTTAACTCTCACAATATATTAAATTATTCATTTCTCTCCGTATTCATTCTCTTCTCGAGCGGGTGAACACAAATATACACAACGCATGTGTCAATACAAATTTGGGTTATAAAACAATAGAATATCATCATAGTAAACAAAAGCTGTTTTGTCAGTTCAAAAGGAGGAGTGCTCCGATCGTCATCAAACTTTACAGGATTACTCGCCAGGTCTGTAGTTCTGGGCTCTCAAGAATAAGACTACGGTATCCCCTGCCTGTCGTAGAAGGCGACTAAAAGGAGCCTCGGGTTCACTGGGCAACAAGGGTGGGGGCCTTTGTCGTCCGCCAAGGTGGACCCGGGAAGAAGGCGACATCGGCTGGCCCGTGTCGCCTTGCATTGCGAGAGCACAGGGAGGGAGGGAGTAACCTCCCCCCCGGGAAGTGCTCTCCTTGAGCACAGTGCAGAGAGGCTCCGGTGCATTCCACTGGAGATCCCGGAGCCCCTCGTAATGCACCGAGGAAAGGGCCACCGGGGAGGTTTTAATGGGTAAAAACCCCACATAACCGCCGCCTTCCCCCCAGAGGGCGGGGTATCTTTCTGAAGATTTCCTCCCCGTAAACAAAAAAAAACTAGCAAAGAACCTACACTAACTAAAACGACTAGCGAGGAAAACTGGCTTCGGCTGTTTCACCGGATTGAAAGGTGGCATAGCATCTCAGATAGTAACTCGACACAAGGGTCCCCCCGGTGAGGGGTAACCTCGGCATGGACATGGTTACTATGTTACACGTGAGCATATTCGAGGGCGCCCAAGAGGGCAACACTACCATTAGCACAGCTCTTAAGCACCAAAGGTCAGCTGGAAGAAAATATTAAAAAGCATTACGTTGGCCTCTGTATTTTGATGCAATAAGGAAATTACCTATCTATGTAATATAGTGGAACAATATAAAAGTTTATTTGACAATATGATAGTAAACAACATGGTCTCTTAGAAGTTTCCAGAAGTTTGATGCCTGCAAGGGATTATTGATCAGTGACGTCAGCCGGGTGCACCAGAACCTTTCGCACGCTACGATAACGCCGTGACAGGGTATTACATCAGCAAACTGTTTGCATTTCCCTACGTAGGCGATAAGCGGCCCCGCAATTGTGTTATGCTTGAACGTTATTATCGTGTTTAAGTTACCGGCTTAGTAACCAACATACGAGTAAGTATTAAATTATTATAGAACAGCCTCACTTGCGGATCGAAGACGCATGCTAGACCTGACATTCCTTAATAAACTTGCAAATGGCATTATTGACACCCCTTTTTCTATACACTCTTTTCGTCGCGTTTACCAAGACCTTTACGTTACCCATTATTAAGAAGTAGTTTATTCTAGTCGAACCTAGGTAAGAAAGCGCCTTTAAACAGACTTCCTATAGAATTTAACTCATATTCAAATCAGATATCGACCTCTTTTGTCAAAGTTTTGGTATGTTTAAAAAATCACTAACCTTTAAATAGTTTTTTTTTATTAGTTAACTTTAATTTTACGCAATAAGACTTTGGAATGCGCTGCCAACAAATGTACGTACAGCTGGAACTAAATCTACTTTCAAACATTTACTATGAAAGCTTTACCTAAGCAAGGAATAGTTTGACAATTGCTGTCCCTATCCATCTATAATTATATATATGTATCTATTTATTATTATTATATATAATTATTATGTTTATATATTTAATTTATTTGTAAGTAGGTATGAATATTATATATGCATGCATTTATTATAGTTTTCTTTTATTTATTATTTTCTCACATAGCTTGCACCCGTTACTTTGTCCCTACACAACCCCAAGGTAGACTGGCAGAGAATGCCTACTGGCATTAAGTCCGCTTATTTGTACCTTTTTTTGTATTGTGTGCAAATAAAGAATAAATAAATAAAAATAATTTAAAATTTAGTTTGATTTTTATAATAATTTAATATTGTCACTCGCCATCAAATTGCATGCAGTCTTCATCTATGACTGCGATGACATTAACTTCACAACTTTTGACTCTTTTATATATTGTATGTTAAAATGTTCATTGTGTTGATGTTCAATAAATACATACAGTATGATTAATTTTTCAAGTATAACTTCTTTCCGTTTGACGACTTGGGGAGTAAGCTGATGTTACGTTACGTTACAAAAGTGTGATCGGATGAGGTGAAATAAAATTGAGAGGGAGATATAAGTAAAGATAGTAAGTGGAAGTTACGTTTCGTATATCTAAAACACAGTGCAGGCTTATTGTCTGTATCACACTGTAGGAGCAAAGATATCAGTGCGCGCGCCCATTTTCTTTATCAATCATATTTCCAGCATGGTTCCATTTCAACTTGATCCAATTCTGATAATAACCTCCATGAGAAAACCACATAAATGTTAAATTAGCATTATGTAGGTGTGCAAAATGGACGAATAACTCAATAAAAATGAATAATTCTTTTGAAGTCGGTTTTTGTTTTTACTCGTAAATGTACTTGTCTTATGTGTATATATTATTCATATATACGTCTACATACATATAGATGCAGTTAAAAAAGTTTTACATCAGTCGTGTGCTCTTATGCCAGGAGTGCGTCCCTGAACTTGAGTTTATTAAAGATTTGTGTACGGTATTAAGTGGAATTGCAACACTAACACGTCGCCTCGTAAACACGTTGAACGACAGTGATTCAGTCACTCCACCTCGCCAGGCCCGAGACGTGTGACGTCACTAGAATTAATCTCTCTCGCAGTTCGCCTAACCCGAGCGCTCTTGACCTGATGGAAATGCTAAACGTAAGTCACATCAGCGGCTAATGGCTAATGTATTCAGCCTCTTGCAGTCGTTTCTTGTACGAGTTACATGAGTTACTTTGTACGAGAAATTGAAAGTTGCCATCTTTATGGTAACATTTTTTCAATTCATCTTTCAATGTTTTTAATTCTATCGGTACTACCGGCTTCATTTGTGACAAAATAACCTCAAAGAATACAGATTATACTATTATTTATACAAATAAATAAAATTGGACTGTCTGTTTTCAATATTAACCCGTTTTTTACTATATCTATTCACAGGAATGTATAAAACAAAATTAATTTTTTTACAATTTTTGTCTGTTTGTTCCAGTTAATCTCTGGACCGCTGAACCGATTTTGACGAGACTTTCACTAGCTCAGATAGCTGATAATAAGGAGTAATTTAGGCTGATTTTATCTTGGAAAAATTTAAATATATAATATTTAATCGCGGGTAACATCGCGGGGCGCAGCTAGTTATGTTATATGATCATACCGCAAATTTATATGTAAAGCTAGCAAATATTTTTAGTACTACCTTCATTTTTTATTGGAAAATGTACTCAAGGGTGGTTTGATGAGAGTTTCTGATTAATTCTATTTCGTAATCCTGCGATGATTTGGAAATACAAAGAGGTCGTTTTCGCGAGCGTTTGTTTGATTTCATTTGAAGTCCTTTTTGTTTTTATTCGTGAATATATTTGTTAATACATCACTTATGTTGCCAATTATATGCCAGTATTCTAATGATAATTTGTCACCATACGCTTGAAATGATCGTAACTTAAGCCGATGAATGCACAGCCGATATTCGATCTCGGAAATAAAGCTTCCATTGTTTGCATTGACGTCATCCAAGGCATGGAGAGCACTTCCATGCCTCTGACACGTAATTGGGCACTACAGTTTCACAGGAGCCGGTCGAGTTTCATCGCCTCTATTTAATTATAACGGTGACGGCGATGAACCTGATTAGTTAATTTAGTCTAGATTTTTTTCAAGTTGGCTCAAGTTGCGTAGTACGCTAGCAACCCGGGTTCGGTGCCGGTACCAATAAATTTGTCGTTGCAATTTTATGTGCTGATTTACCACGAGCTCGGCGGTGAAGGAAAACATCGTGAGGAAACCTACATGTTTTAGAAAAAATTTCTACGGCATGTGAATTCTGCCAATCCGCATTAGGGCCGCGTAGCGGACTATGCCCTTATACTCCCTTTACAGAGAAGGCCTGCGCCTTTAACTTTAACTTTTTTCTTATATTTATTTTTTGTTAACGTGTTAAGATGTATTTTAAGAGTAGTTTAATGAAGTTTGCTTAGGACTTGATTAATTCTATTTCGTTATATTTCCACGATAATTTGGAAATACAAAGACGTCCGCTTGTCTAGCCTCTGCATCCGGCGGAAATACATTTTGAGTGCGGTCGGACTGGGCCTAGTTTGTGTTGTGTTCTATAAATGTCCATTGTAGTGGTCACACGGGTTGCGCGACGAGGCACTTTGCGCTTGACGCGACACAAGGGTTGTATTAATTTACAAAAATATAGGGGGAATTATTTTATTTGAGCCCCATTAGAGATTATGCAGTGCCCTTATACGCAATGAATATTAATAAAATAAACGAAATAACTTTTTTGTTAAATTCCACGCGGATGAAGTCGCGAGCACAGCTAGTTTTATATATACCAACCATTCGGGAGAACACGATAAATTTAGAGATCGTCAGACCCTAAAGAGGTTCAAACTAAGCGTCCTGAGAGCTGTGCCACCTCCAAAACCCAGTGAAACTGTAAAGGCCACCTCGCTGATCAGGGAAAGACGTTCAAGAGTCACCTGTCTCAAATGTCGCGAAGACACCTACAATCTCAATGGTTATAAATTTCCACAGACGGTGTCAAACATAATAACATTAAGCGAGCTGCTAGCTCGTTTACTTCAATATATGTAAAACAATACATAATCTTAACCATCCCACTAAGAAGTACAACGACCTCAGTAAATACTAACGATTTGTGGAAGTATTTAAATTCCTACACGAACAAATTCCGAGAAATTATATTGTAAGATTATTAGGCTGTTAACACCGCGTGACATGGTCACGTGTCACGCTGACTAATTATCACCCACGCAAAACCCAATACTAGTTGCCCGGTATATTAACGTAAATATTCTAAATATATTTACATATATTACAAACATAATAGGATGTGGGGCCGCGGCAAATTGTTGTCAGAGCCTGAATTAATACTACTTAAAACAACATTCAAAGTTAACGTGTAGAAAATGTTTCATGATCCTAAACATGTCTTATGTAAACATGTATTATTCTATAATATATAGCTAATAAGAAATAAGGTGATCTAACGATCTCATAAAACTCGCGGCATACAACCGTTCCTATTCGAAATCGTTAGGGGTGGCTTATGCCCAGTAGTCGATATCCTACAGCTGAAATGATTATTATTATGAAGAAGAATGAATCTTTGAAAGAGGAGAAGCTTCACAGGCATCCGCCACCCGACAGAGATCCGTGGAAGAGACAGAAAGCTATGGATCTGACCGCGTCAGTAAACTGCCGCTGCCGGCTGTGATCCGGACGAATTTGGGAATATCGAAGGTTCTGCTGACGAAGTTATAATGACAAACAATCATCGGAACATATCCCGAGGGGCTGGCCCGACGTCATGCTCGACGCCGTGAGTCACTCAGGCATATAACTTCCACTTGTTTTCATCGAGCTTTCGGTGAGTACTCGCACAGACATAATCTCGTAGCTAGAATTCATAACAAGTAACTTGCTCTTCGAAATGGTCTTGGAGTCCGAAGTACCGTACTTTAAGTACACACCGGCGCCGGTTCTCGAAAATGGTCTTGTTATGCTCTATTGGGACCGATCTATCATCACACACAGGATCATTTTCAATGATTTAGCCACGTGTACATGCGCCGACGTCCACCATTGTTCCTACAGCCTGTCTCCAGGACTAACTTGTCCAGGAACTCTCCGCTGTCGAGCGCGGTTGGGTTTATTAATACCATATTCCTGTACATAGATATATTTTGTTGCACTCAGTCGGTCTTTATCGAAGCTGCCTACAAATGCGTGGAAGGTGTTCAACTTAACTCAACTAATTTATTTATTTGTTGTCAGTGCATTAAGCTGCTTTTTATTTGTTTTAAATTTAGAAATATATATATAACTTAACTTAGTTTTTATAATATCAAATTGGTTTATCTGTAACGGTGTTCTAATGTTTGTTGTTTTAAATAAATAAATATCATACAGACATTAATAATAGGTTGTAACTTTAACCTTGACTTGGCTCCTAAGGTGAAGACATTATTTGCGGATTCGATCTTATTTATATTACTCCCAAAATTGCAAGAAACCACTCATAGAGAGCAAATCTTAAAAGCGAACACTTTATTTTTCATAGACCGCTTTAAGATTCAACCAAGAAAAAGCCACACTTGTGTCTTTCTTTAAAAGAAGCTCTTTAATGTCAAAGCTTAATGTCAGGGTGTCGTTTTGAAGCGTATATCACTCGAGTGCACAGTGTGACGTTCAACCGAGAATTGAAATTATCTTAGAAGCTAAGTTAAACTTTTAAAAACTGCTAAACACGTTCACTGTACTTACTTCATATATAAGATAGCTTAATGGTTTAAGGTACGGTCTGCGAATCGTACGATCGTAGGTTCGTATCCAACATTCGACTATTGACGTAAACCATCTCCTAGCTAGCTTAAGGTTAGTTGGAATGGTTAACAAGAATGTTAGTTATACTTCTGAAAAAAAAATTGCTAGAATTTAAAAAATAAAAACTTGTAAAACTTGTAATGCTACTGAGTATCAATTTCCAACATATTCTTAAGTTGTAGTGGCTATGTGATTATAATATACTATTAGACAGATATATTTTCTTTATTGACATCATACAAACCACTCACAAATACAAGTATATGTGAGTAAAACAAAAACCGACTTCGAATGGAAACAAACGTTACACGTTATTACGTGCGGATGCCCTGTTTCCATATGTCGAATTATCGTAAAAATATTACGAAATATAAGGAACCTTTTAAATAAAAAAAGTAATCATCGAAATCGATTGGCGTGTATTGACTTATTTGTCTATTCGTCACAAACATAATTAATGCAAATTTAAAATTTTCTCATGAATGCCATTGTTATAACTGGACCACATGAAAAGCATCATCTTTCAAATAAAAAAAGAATTATCAAAATCGGTTCACTCACTCGAAAGTTATGAAGTAACGAACATAAAAAAAATGCAGAATTGAGAAACTCCTTTTTTGAAATCGGTTGAAAAGAAAAATCTGCATAAGTCATTAAAGTCTATATACTCGTATATAAAAGAAAGTCGTGTTAGTTACACTATTTATAACTCAAGAATGGCTTTACCGATTTAGCTAAAAATTGGTGAGGAGGTTAGAGCCAGGAGACGGACATAGGATACTGTTTATTCCGTTCGACAGCGTTCCCGTGCGACTTGACATAAATCATCAGTCACTATAAAACGTGGTATAACAAAAACGAATCAGTCTTGGAATAACAAAACGCAAATGACAGCTATGTAATGGACGTATGGATGACAATTTGATTTTGTAAGAAATCAATTTTAAAACTATTTATATTAAAAAAATAACAATCATAATGTAATGATGGAGCCATTGCCTATCTCAAAAAGCTAAGTAATTTTGTCTATGAATGAATGGTTGAAAATTTGAGTTTGGAAATAGTAGGTTTGATCCGTATAGGCTCCGAAACGGCTGGACTTATCTCAATGAAACTCAAGAAAACGTTAATCATCAAATTAACCTGGCGAGTCATCGTGTAAAGTTTGGTAACGATTGGAGCACTCCTCTTTTTGAACTGTAAAATACAGCATTCATTTACTATGATGATATTCTATTGTTTTGTAACCCAAATATGTTTGACACATGCGTTGTGTATATTGATGTCATTATGAATCTCATTGAAGTACAATGAAGTATTATAAATGATAAGAATTAAGAATAATATTGTATTTACTGATATGTACATGGGTGTAAGTAATGATCTCCATCGGCTCGAGAAGAGAATTAATACGGAGAGAGTTAAATTAAATATTTAATGATGTAAGTTTATTGTTCAAATAAAATCTAGCACGGCGGGCTGGATACTCTACTACATTATATAAATAATAACAGTTACAAACCACAACAACAAGTTAAACAAATAAAAATAATCTATATAATGACTAATGCGTGTTTGTGTAATTAACTTGAAATTTCATTTTAATTAAACAAAACATATCCCGTTCATTTTACAGTTTGACGATTAATGTGGTTGCACATTGTTGTTTGTTTTGTTTCAAAAGTTCCTGTTTGATTTGGACAAAGAGTTAATGTGGTGGAGCCACGCTTAAAATAACTACTTAATTAAGATAATTGTATTAAATATAATTTTATTTAAATATTATGTGAGCTCCCAACAGTTATTATTGACAGATTTTAGCAATACATCAAGAGTTTTAGAGATAATTTAATAAAGACTTACTTTGTTGCAGAGGTTCACTTGTAAAGGGTTTTTCCTCCAGCGTAACACACTTATTCTAAACTGTGCACTGATCGTCTTCAGAGAGACAGTCACCCCCCTATCTAGTCAACTATAGTACTTTTATTTTTTATTACCGTGGAGGAAATTTTCAAAAAGATTCCCCGCCTTCTGGGAGGAAGGCGGCGGTTATGTGGGGTTTTTACCCACTAAAACCTCCGCGGTGGCCCTTCCTGGGTGCACGGTGAGGGGCTCTGGGATCTCCAGAGGAACGTAGCGAAGCCCCTCTGCACTGTGCTCAAGGAGAGCACTTCCCGGGGGGGTTACTCCCTCTCCCCCTGTGCCTTCGCAGTGCAAGGCGACACGGGCCAAGCGAAGTCGCCTTCTTCCCGGGTCCACAAAGTCCATTAACTTATTCTAATTCATAAGTATACTTTTTATAATATTTATATATGCAATAAAACTAAATAAACATATAGTAGAACTGTTGCTAACAATAATGTTATTTATTTTAACATTCATTTGTTTTTTTTTTAATTTTTTTTTGTCGGTATTTGTCGGGTTCTTTTATTTATTCTTTTTATAGAAGTGCTTGACCACGATCACACCTAATGTCAAGCGGAAATGTAGTCCTGGATGATAAAGCGCACTAACTTAAGGGAGCTATAAAGTACAAATGTCTCTTTACCAGTAACGTTTCATTATGAAACTGATTGCAGTAATATCAATTATCATTTCATCACACGCGAATGTCGTGTCTGTGGTACGCCATCAAAAAGCTTAGTGACACTAATCTGTCTGAAAGTGTGTGGATATGTTCCCTATAGGCTCCGAAACGGCTGGACCGATTTCAATGAAACTTTCAGGGAATCTTCAGCTTCACCTGGCGAGTAATGCTGTAAAGTTTGGTGTCGATCGGAGCACTCCTCTTATATTTTATAATATTTAATGAAGTAAGTTTATTGTTTAAATAAAATAAAGCAATATCTAGACCGGTGAAGCGGGCTGGGTATGTTAGTAAACTATAAAACTACTAATACTAGCAAATATTTCGTTCGTTTTATACACAATTGGTTTAGCAGACTCGGGGCAGAGGGTTCACCGTGTCCATTGCGCGGCCGTCTCCGTTGACGTCAATGGAAACAATGGCTACATTATCGCCGTGTTTGCAGCTGGGACAGATTCTTTGAATCGCAAACGAAAGTGTAAATGTTTCCACACACTGTACGACGGATGAATTATTATATTTTAATATAAAATTCGTTTTACAACTCTGTCAAAATACTTTATCTATACCTCGTGCAGTATTTTAACTACCCTTATTGGTATAGGTAAAGGCTACGGTATCCCCTGCCTGTCGTAGAAGGCGACTAAAAGGGGCCTTGGGTTCACTGGGCGACAAAGGTCTTTGTCGTCTGCTGAAGTGGACCCGGGAAGAAGGCGACATCGGCCTTCGGGAGAGAGGTGATAGATCCTTAACGTGACGCACTTAATGGTTCGTATTTTACTCGTAAATTTACTAAACTACCTATAATGAAATTACAGTTTGTGCAAATATATTTAGCAGAAACGATGCGAGGACACATTTGCAATCGCTGACTTGCACTTTAAAGTTAGTCGGAACCAGTTTTGTATCGAACATTCCAGTCTTCAATGGACTATTTTAAACTTTAACGATGGACAAACCGCACATGTGGGCTGGCATGGCGTTACGTTTTAAAACTCTAATATATAAATTTATTTCTAACAATAATATGTAACGTTACCACCTACACACTCAAATTTTTCTCGAGTGATTATTTTTAACCAAGTTCAAAAAAGGAGGAGGTACTCAACGCGTCGTTTATGTTTTTTTCCTGATAACTTTCGACTGGGTAAACAAATTTGACGATTCTCTTTTTATTTAAAAGCCGGTGCTTCCGGTGTGGTCTCATTCAAATTTGGTCGACTTCTGGCAATGGCATCCGTGAGAAAACCATTTAAGCTAAATTTGCACCACTTAAAATTTCATTAAGTATGTGAACGAGAAATGGACGAATAACACAATATCAAGTCAACCGATTTCGATGATACAATTTTTATTGCAAAGGATATACGTTATAGGAGTTAACTTAATGATAATTTGATTAGATTTTATTTTGTAATATTGCTATTCTATTTGAAGTCGGTTTTTTTCGTAAATATACTCGCTTTGTGTTTGAGAAACAGAAAAATTAAAACCAATTCGTACAAGCCAGTTGGGATTCGAAAATTTATAATATTTATCTTTATAAATCAATGTTTTTCCTACCCTATTGCTAATGGAAAGAGCACATAGCGCGAAAAACAGATGGCCAATAGGGCCGAATGGATCTCTATTGGAGATCTGTTTTAAGGTACTGGGGGTACTTGTCAAGTCGCTTACAACCGCACCTTTTAGAAATCGAATATATATGTAGGTATGTCTAAATTATAGATAGATAGATAAATCCTTTATTGCACTAAAGAATATGTACAAAGGCGAACTTAATGCTATTTAACATTTTCTTCCAGATAACCTTTAGTGGTTAAGAGCAGGCTAAGGGTAGTGCCGCTAAAAATAACGTTTTAAAAATATTATATTGATAAATAAATATACATATATAGATACTTCAAAATAAATATAATAATAAACATAATCGAAATATTGTCGTTTATATACCAGTTTGTAATTTTTACAATGTTTGAGTAGAAAGTATTCAGATACACGCGATTTATAGGCATTAGTTGACGAATCTCAATCGACAGCCTATTCCATAGTTTTATAGCTGTACAGGTAAAAGAATTGCCAAAATTCGTGTGACATTGGGAACGTTAGTTTGGTATAGAAAGTTCTAGGTTCGCGGCCGACGAACTGTTCGAGTACGAAGCGCTCACAAAGATATTCTGGAGACCTATTTGTTATAAAATTTATTTTACATGGTAAGTGTGTGTACGTCTCGCCTGTTAATGATGAAGGCTATCTAGTATTTTATCAACAATAATCCCACAAGCATTCATTCATTCATTCTATTACCACGCACTCAAAAATTATTATTATAAAGAACATTTTTTGCCAATGAACCAAACAAATCTGTGAATGTTTATGAAGTGACTATTTAATTACAAGAGTAAACTTCAACTATTTTAATAACACTTAACAGTAAGTCAGACCAAAATGGCTTAGTGAAAGTCTGAAAACTTGATGTAATTAATCCGCTTCGATAAAATTTCAAGTTGGCAAAGTTACCAACGAGAGTTCAAGATGTCGACCGAACGTCAGTTTCGTTTGAACTTAATGAATTCAATTTGCAAAGTTGGCAGCAAGTTGTTTAAAGCGTTTCAATATAATCTAATACGAATACTGAGTGGTGACTGTTCTTTTAGTTAAATGATTGCTTCTATGGACACACGTGCTGAATCAAATCACAGCTCATAACAACATAAAGAAGAATTCACGTGATACTTATTAGAATGCCTCAATATAGCGTCATTAGCATAATGGTCTAGGATCTGTAAAACATAAGGTTCTGGTCCTCTTGGGAGGGGCCGATCCCGTTCGGAGAGGGCGCAGGTTGCCGGTGGCATACCGGCCCGCAGCCCTGTAGTTCTGGGCTCTCAAGAATAAGACTACCTTATCCTCTGCCTGTCGTACAAGGCGACAAGGGTGGGGGCCTGCGTCGTCCACCAAGGTGGACCCGGGAAGAAGGCGACATCAGCAGGCCCGTGTCGCCTTGCGCTGCGAGGGCACAGAGGGGAAGGGAGTAACCTCTCCCCCGGGACGTGCTCTCCTTGAGCTGGGCTCCGGTGCGTTCCACGTTGAGATCCCGGAGCCCCTCATCATGAACCGAGGAGGAAAGGGCCACCGGGGAGGTTTTAGTAGGTAAGAACCCACCAAAAAAAAGGAGTCGGCAACCCGCGGCTCATGAGCCATGCGGCTGAAATTAATAATTTAATATTTTGTGAGAGATAAATTTAATATTTAATGATGTAAGTTTATCGTTTAAATAAAATTAAGTAAAATCTAGGCCGACTAAGCGGGCTGGGTACAACTAGTAATATAACAGAAAAGTATTCCATAACGACAGCGAGAAAATTTACGGGCTTACATAAGTAAATGGGACATAGAATATTCTCTGAAAGAATTAGAACAAAAAGGGCAACTTAATCCTGCAATATTCTCACAATCTGGATTCAATCATTTCTAATTTCACACGCCGCTGCCTTCTTTCTACTCGCCAGAATTAAACCTGAAATCGAAATGACTTAACTCAATTTCCATTATCCTCTTCGTAACAAGTTACTGTAAACGAGTAGACAGTCTGGCTCGAGTATGTTTAAAATTATGCTACTAAGTTAGCCCTTTTAAATAGTTTTTTTTTTGGTTTTTGATGTCTTTTTCATCTACAAGGGCGTGAATATTTCTTCTTCTTAAAGTGCTTTTCCAACTAGGGAAGGTTGGCTATAAAAAATAATTGTCTATACGTGAAACGCACACTTGCAGTGTGTAATACTAATATTATCAAGATATGATAAAACATGCCTTACGTGTACGTAAATCTATTGCGTCTGAATAATAAGCATAGTTACATTTACCAGGAGTAATCGTGACTACTGTTTTTGTGCTAATTCCGTTATCGTTTTATATCAAAGCTCTGCAACAAAACCTATTAAGCGTGAATCAAACTTCTCCGGCTTGGGTTCCGTACTACAAATTAAGTCATTTTTTAAAGAAAAAAGAAAAGTAATATTTCTTTTTTACTAACATTATTGTTAACTATTCCACCTAAGCTTAAGCTTGTGCTAGGAGATGGTTAACCTCCCAGGACGTGCTCTCCTTGAGCAGGGCTCCGGTGCGTTCCACGTTGAGATCCCGGAGCCCCTCATCATGAACCGAGGAGGAAAGGGCCACCGGGGAGGTTTTAGTAGGTAAGAACCCACCAAAAAAAAGGAGTCGGTCAACCCGCGGCTCACGAGCCACATGCGGCTGAAATTAATAATTTAATATTTTGTGAGAGTTAAATTTAATATTTAATGATGTAAGTTTATCGTTTAAATAAAATTAAGTAAAATCTAGGCCGACTAAGCGGGCTGGGTACAACTAGTAATATAATAGAAAAGTATTCCGTAACGATAACGAGAAAATTACTTAAGTAAACAGGACATAGAATATTCTCTGAAAGAATTAAAACAAAAAGGGCAACTTAATCCTGCAATATTCTCACAATCTGGATTCAATCATTTCTAATTTCACACGCCGCTGCCTTCTTTCTACCCGCCAGAATTAAACCTGAAATCGAAATGACTTAACTCAATTTCCATTATCCTCTTCGTAACAAGTTACAGTAAACGAGTAGACAGTCTAGCTAGAGTATGTTTAAAATTATGCTACTAAGTTAGCCCTTTTAAATAGTTTTTTTTTTGGTTTTGGATGTTTTTTTTCATCTACAAGGGCGTGAATATTTCTTCTTCTTAAAGTGCTTTTCCAACTAGGGAAGGTTGGCTATAAAAAATAATTGTCTATACGTGCAACGTACACTTTCAGTGTGTAATACTAATATTATCAAGATATGATAAAACATGCCTTACGTGTACGTAAATCTATTGCGTCTGAATAATAAGCATAGTTACATTTACCAGGAGTAATCGTGACTACTGTTTTTGTGCTAATTCCGTTATCGTTCTATATCTATATCAAAGCTCTGCAACAAAACCTATTAAGCGTGAATCAAACTTCTCCGGCTTGGGTTCCGTACTACAAATTAAGTCATATTTTAGAGAAAAAGAAAAGTAATATTTCTTTTTACTAACATTACTGTTAACTATTCCACCTAAGCTTAAGCTTGTGCTAGGAGATCTTTAACCTCCCAGGACGTGCTCTCCTTGAGCAGGGCTCCGGTGCGTTCCACGTTGAGATCCCGGAGCCCCTCATCATGAACCGAGGAGGAAAGGGCCACCGGGGAGGTTTTAGTAGGTAGGTCAACCCGCGGCTCACGAGCCACATGCGGCTGAAATTAATAATTTAATATTTTGTGAGAGTTAAATTTAATATTTAATGATGTAAGTTTATTGTTTAAATAAAATTAAGCAAAATCTAGGCCGGCTAAGCGGGCTGGGTACAACTAGTAATATAATAGAAAAGTATTCCGTAACGATAACGAGAAAATTACTTAAGTAAACAGGACATAGAATATTCTCTGAAAGAATTAAAACAAAAGGGCAACTTAATCCTGCAATATTCTCACAATCTGATTCAATCATTTCTAATTTCACACGCCGCTGCCTTCTTTCTACTCGCCAGAATTAAACCTGAAATCGAAATGACTTACTCAATTTCCATTATCCTCTTCGTAACAAGTTACAGTAAACGAGTAGACAGTCTGGCTCGAGTATGTTTAAAATTATGCTACTAAGTTAGCCCTTTTAAATAGTTTTTGGTTTTGGATGTCTTTTTCACCTACAATGGCGTGAATATTTCTTCTTCTTAAAGTGCTTTTCCAACTAGGGAAGGTTGGCTATAAAAATAATTGTCTATACGTGATACACTTTCAGTGTGTAATACTAATATTATCAAGATATGATAAAACATGCCTTACGTGTACGTAAATCTATTGCGTCTGAATAATAAGCATAGTTACATTTACCAGGAGTAATCGTGACTACTGTTTTGTGCTAATTCTGTTATCATTCTATATCAAAGCTCTGCAACAAAACCTATTAAGCGTGAATCAAACTTCTCCGGCTTGGGTTCCGTACTACAAATTAAGTCATATTTTAGAGAAAAAGAAAAGTAATATTTCTTTTTACTAACATTACTGTTAACTATTCCACCTAAGCTTAAGCTTGTGCTGGGAGATGGTTAACGTGTTCGAACTTATGTTATGCAGACTATTAACGCTTCATTATTAAAATAGTTTCAAGTTAATATAAACGATAACGATTCTAGTTTTAATCCTAGAACATATTTGGTAAGATTCAACTTTTGACGTATATTTTTCGTGTGGAACGGACGCTCTTGTCGATATAACCATAAATATACATTTGAACATAGAACCCTAAAACGAAGCAAATTTATTCAATATCGACGTAAGTTAAAGTTAACCATCACGCAAACTTCGCGTGCTTTACTTAGAACCACATCGATTAAACATTTCTTTCAAAACTAAATTTACTTCTTTTCAACACATTTTTTTTTAATAAAGATAGAATTTTTTCTTTCAGAAATATTACTCACGTTCTTGTTAACCATTCCAACTAAGCTTAAGGTTAGGAGATGGTTCACTGGTCAATTGTCGTTTTTTTAACGAGATTAGTCAGAGAAGTTGACTTTGACTGTTTCATCGTATTGAGAGGTGGCATAGCTCTTATGTCACTTAACCTGAACCTCTATAGCTAGTAACTCGACACAAAGGTTCCCCGGTGAGGGGTAAACTTGGCTTGGTCGGTTACTTTATTACAATTGTCGAATGGTTGATTCCGACGTTTCGCAGACACAACCGTATATTTTGAATCCATACCGGAATTTAAGTACTGTAGTCTAATAATTAAATCAATAGGCACAGTGTACTTTCGAGTAGGCATGTATCTATTTGCATTTAATCTAATTAATAAAAAGTCGCTGAGTTAAAGTTGTACTGCACTAGACAAATACAGCTAATACATATTATATATACATACTGTATATAACTAAACGCCCCCATCTTGACATTGACTTCGAGACACACACAATTTTTTTTTGTAAACTGTATTAAGTATTAAACGCAACGAACATCTTGGCGTTGTACCAAACATCTAAAATATGATTCACGATCGAGGAATTCATTTCCTAATTGTAGTTGCATTATTTTGTGGCAAAATGTTGCACCCTTAAAAATTTAAAATCCATGATATTTTTAGACGTTAGGAGCGTTGGAGTTTCTTCGGCCACTTCTTCTCCCTGTGCCAACGCTTCTCTAAGTGGCATTCAATTTAGTTTAGCTTAAATGGTCCATTAGATTATCCGTGTAATAGCAAACGACCGACCCGTGGTTTGGCCCACTCGGGCGCCCTCGGATCGGAATAGGTACGCGTAACATAGTAACCGTCCACGCCGAGGTTACCCCTCATCCCCGGACCCTGGTGCCGTGTTACTAGCTATAGAGGTTCAGACTAAACGACCTATGCCACTTCTGGCTTATCTGTAGATCTGTATATAATAAGCACTATTTACTAATAATAATTGCGATAATTCTAGCTATTTAATCATTTAACGTACAAATGTTTTAAGTATTTTGGCGCCTTGCCACACTGGTGACTTCCGTGCTCGAGTGACGTACCATTGACGCTACCGTATATTTATTTGAGTACCGTTTCGACAACACTTCTGCTTTGATCTTATGTCACTTAACCTGAACCTCTATAGTTAGTAACTCGACACAAAGGTTCCCCGGTGAGGGGTAAACTCGGCTTGGTCAGTTACTTTATTACAATTGTCGAATGGTTGAATCGAACGTTTCGCAGATACAACCGTGTATTTTGAATCCATACCGGAATTACCTTAAGTACTGTAGTCTAATGATTTAATCAATAGGCACAATGTACTTTCGAGTAGGCATGTATCTATTTGCATTTAATCTAATTAATAAAAGTCGCTGAGTTAAAGTTGTACTGCACTAGACAAATACAGCTAATACATGTTATATATACATACTGTATATAACTAAACGCCCCATCTTGACAGTGACTTCGAGACACACACAATTTTTTGTAAACAGTATTAAGTATTAAACGTATTTATAGTACAGACTTCTTTTCAACACAACATTTTTTTAATAAAGATAGAATTTTTCTTTCAGAAATATTACTTACATTCTTGTTAACCATTCCAACTAAGCTTATGGTTAGAGATTCACTGGTCAACTGTCGTTTTTTATGAGATTAGCTTGAGAAGTTGACTTTGACTGTTTCACCGTTCTCAGAGGTGGCATAGCTCTTATGTCACTTAACCTGAACCTCTGTAGCTAGTAACTCGACACAAAGGTTCCCCGGTGAGGGGTAAACTCGGCTTGGTCGGTTACTTTATTACAATTGTCGAATGGTTGAATCGAACGTTTCGCAGATACAACCGTGTATTTTGAATCCATACCGGAATTACCTTAAGTACTGTAGTCTAATGATTTAATCAATAGGCACAGTGTACTTTCGAGTAGGCATGTATCTATTTGCATTTAATCTAATTAATAAAAAGTCGCTGAGTTAAAGTTGTACTGCACTAGACAAATACAGCTGATACATATTATATATACATACTGTATATAACTAAACGCCCCATCTTGACAGTGACTTCGAGACACACACAATTTTTTGTAAACAGTATTAAGTATTAAACGTATTTATAGTACAGACTTCTTTTCAACACAACATTTTTTAATAAAGATAGAATTTTTCTTTCAGAAATATTACTTACATTCTTGTTAACCATTCCAACTAAGCTTATGGTTAGAGATTCACTGGTCAACTGTCGTTTTTTATGAGATTAGCTTGAGAAGTTGACTTTGACTGTTTCACCGTTCTCAGGTGGCATAGCTCTTATGTCACTTAACCTGAACCTCTATAGTTAGTAACTCGACACAAAGGTTCTCCCGGTGAGGGGTCACCTCGGCTTGGACGGTTACTATGTTACGCGTAAGCATTCCGATCCGAGGGCACCCGAGAGGGCCGAACCACGACTCGGTCGGTTATTTCACGGATAATCTAAGGGTCATTCAAAAGCTAAACTAACTTTGAGTGCCACTTCGGGAAGCGTTGGTGCTGGGAGAAGAAGTGGCCGAAGATACTCCAGCAACGCTCCTAGCATCTAAGGGGTGGGGCCTGCCCATAAAATAGCGGTAACGCGCAAGGATTAATCGCAACCTCCGACGTATAATTTATACTACATGAATGATATGGATATTTGTTTTTTCAACCGACTTTAAAAGGAGGAGGTTCTCCATTCGTCTGTGGTTTTTTATATTTGTTACCGCATAATTTTAGACTCAGTGAACCGATTTTGATAATTCATTTTTATTTGAAAGCTGGCGGTGACAATGGGATCCATAAGAAAAGCCCTATAAATCTTAAATATGTATCAGTATGAGCAGCACAAATGGACGGATATCTCAATTTCACGCCAACGAATTTCGATGATTCTTTTTATTGGAAAGGTAAGTAAAAGTACTTTAAGTGTAGTTTGATAAAAGTTTGGTGACATTCTGATTATGTTTGGTTTACAAAGATTTTTTTTTAAAATACAAAGCGGTCCGCGCGTAATAGCGTTAAACGTTTGATTCCATTTGAAGTCGGTTTTTGTTTTTACTCGTAAATATACTTGCTAACATTTTAACAATAATATGATCTTATTTGAGTTAACTTATTTCTTTTTTATAAACAATGATTAATAAACAAATTGGACGTGTTTATTATACTTTATTTATTTTATGTATTATATTAAATTTGATTTAAATGTATTTGTCAATTAATGCATCGTTGATATCTTTAAAAAAATGAATTGAATTATATTCGTTCCGTCATAGAAAATCTGTGTTTCAAAAATTTAAACTTGTCTCGCGGTTGCCGTCCAAAGGCGTTATCGATTCCGCGACCTCATTATCCCTGTACGCATGTACCAAATATGGACTTTATTAAGGGACATTTTCAACTGCAGACTCACGAACAATTCAAATGAGCGAGTCACGTACATATGTCCAAGCGATGTGGGGAATACGAAATAGCGAAATATTGCGGCTCGAATCTTCCTTCGAAATAAAACTGAATTGTGAAAGCTCCGTATCTTTACTTACTACAGTTGGTATCAACATTATACGTTCTTTTTAACGAATTCAAAAAAGGAGTAGGTCTCAATCTCGTCTGTATGTTTCTTTTGTCTGTTAAAATGTGTTTAACTTTCGACTGGGTGAGCCGATTTGGACGATCCCATTTTAATTTGGTCCAAATCTGTCCGCAGCATCCATGAGAAAACTATATGTCTTATATTTGCATTACGTATTTATTGCATTTGAATGTGCACGACACATGGACGAATAACTAAATATCATCTCAACGATTTCAATGATTCATTTTTTTGATTTGGTTCTGATTAATTCTTTTTCGTTATATTCCTACGATAATTCTGCAATAGAAATATATCCCGCGCATAATAACATTTGATTCGATTTGAAGTCGGTTTTTGTTTTTACTCGTAAATCTACTTGCTTTTAAATAACTTTAGTTATTTATTAATAATTTATCTTGATGGGCAAAAACCTTTCTGAGAGATGAACTGTTAGTCGTATAAGGACATCATGGTTGCGTAACATCAGAGCGTTGACCGGAATTGCAAGTGCCGGTCATCTGTTTCAAATCTTCACCGCCGACCGCGTATTATTTGGATATGACAATCATTAAAACTATTTTTTACTCAATTGTATACCCGAAAATGTTTCAAATTATGACAACACGATACACGAAAAAAAACCTACTTCTAAATGAATAATAATAACGGCTAATAAATCCGAAATAAGCTTAAATGCATACAAGCAGCAGCAACAGCAATACAAAATAAAACTGGTTCTTTTGTGCAATGACCGAATTTGCACTTTAACTGCGACACGTCGACCTTGTCAGTCCGCTTTTCTCGTGTTTTCGCTCGAGCAGCGCGACCAGACGCGACTTGCGACCTGACAATTAGCGACCAGCCGGCGGCCACCATTTTTACATTTTGCACACGGCGCTCCCGAGTAACTGTCGACGAACGTTTTCATGTTACGTTTAGACATAATGATGGTTACATCATCGCCGCGTTATAAAGGTAAATGAAGGGCGGTAAAAAAATTACCGTAATCTGTATATCAACGCTGAAAAACAAAAACGTAGTAACCCACAAAAATGAAACTTTTCAACTTTAAAAAAATATATATATCTTTCGTGTTTATGGAACGAGAGCTGTCGTTTTTGGACACAATATTAATTATTTATTGCTGAATAAGTATTGTACCACGGCATTAACCTAGAGTTTTCCTAAAAGAAAATCGTTTTACGATACAAAAACTAAAAGAGAAGTGTCAATATCGAAAATCCTATTTTCGCTATTTCCATCTAATTGTTACAAGTCATATATCATTCGACGCGTCTTTTTTTTCTGATTCCAACAACGTAAAAAAGTGAAAATGGGCATATGTGTCACTTACTACGTTTTTGCTTTCCAGCGTCGATATGTATGAAATGAACGAAAACCTCCGAACTACTGCACCCGGTGAGGGCTAACCTCGGCTTGGACAGTTACTTTGTTAAGCGTAAGCATTCCGATCCGTGGGAGCCTGAGAGGGCTGACCCACGGTTCGTTCGGTTGCTTTTAAAGTAAGTAAGAAAAACACGAAAAAATTTATACTTTCTGAGCCACAATCCCACTTGATGTTAAGTGGAAATACTATGCATGTAAAGCACACTATTTTAGTAAACTCTTCATTAACTACAACTCTGTGAAAAAACAGACAAGGCCAATCCTCTGATATACGTATAAGGAAAGACGAAGCAAATCGCTTCGATCCGGAATGTATATTTACCACATTCTAGATCTACCATGCAACTTTTGTATATACAGAAAATTTAAGAACAAATCAAAACGAGGGCATACAGAATCATTAAAACGTTTACTTATCTATATATATATACTATCACTATATATATACATACATATAATCGTGAGCTCAGTGTCAGTGCTCCTGAAGCTGCATACTACGCTATCAACCCGAGGCAACATTAAGTTGTAAAATTTAGCTGGTGTCTTTATCTTCCGAGATATTCAAACTTTCTTAACCGACCCTTTATTTTTGCTCACGGCTATGGTACATATACCAAATTAACATTTTTTACAATTTGTCTGTCTAATGTAATTAATATTAATGTAATTTTGTATGTTCCGGCTAATCTCTGGAAACGCGGGACCGATTTTGACGAGACTTTCACTGACAGATATGTAAAAAGGAGTAAGTTAGACTATTATTTTAGAAAAAAATAAGAAATAGTTGTTAATCGCAGGTAACACCGAGAGGCGCAGCTAGTCGTAAAAATAAGTCATCTAAGACGTTAAAGAGCCGAGGGAGCTCAGTGTCCGTGTGGTTGGCTCAAGTTGCGTAGTATGCTAGCAACCCGAGTTCGATCCCCGGTGTCGGCACCAATAAATTTGTTGTTGCAATTTTATGTGCTGATTTACCACGCGCTCGGCGATGAAGGAAAACATCGGAAACCTTCATGTCTTACAAAAGGATTCTAAGACATATGAAGTCTGCCAATCAGCATTACAGCCGCGTGGCGGACTATGCCCTTATACTCTATTTACAAAGAAGGCTTGCGCGCAACAGTAGGACAAGTTTTAAATTTTTATTTAAATCGGACTATGTAATTAGTGAAAGAACATTCTTACTTTAGTAATTGTAATAGAATACTGTCAAATGTTCACAAAAGAGAAATATCTAAACTTAATTAATCGCAGAGTTTCTTCAAAAGACACTCAATCTTCTTATCTCCTTAAATCCCACTCAACTTCACTAAGCTACAAAATTAAGTACGGCATTCGGTTTTGATCGACTTCTCAAATATTAAATCTCACTTGAAATTTGCTCACTAATGTACATTCTATACGAAATCAATTTGCAACAGACGCAAACCATATCATTATCATCTAGATAAGCTCTGTTTGATGCGTGAAGTTTAAAGATAATCAATATCACAATTTAGTGGTAGAAGTTAGATGTTGCATTATAAATTCCACGGTATCTTGAACACGCTTTTCAATCGACTTTATAAGACGAGGTTTCAAGTTGTATTTTTTAATGTCACAAACATTCATGGCGCCGTGTCCTGTACTGATTTTTAAAGTGTTTCTTGTACGATAGAGTTTAGTATCAATTAGTATGCAAATGCATCGTACAAAAGGTGTTCGTTGATTGAGATATTAGTAGCTTTACGACAATGCAAGACTAGGTAACACTCGCGTACACACGAGGCCCTCGAATGTGAGAGGACAAAGGGAAACTTTTTGCTATTCAGTCAAGTAAAACAAGCGCAGGCGCACGCGCACCTCTTAATCGCATCATGGAATTGTATATATTTGGCTTAACTCCTTCCAAATTTAGAAAAGCTTTACAAGAGATTTTGTTAACTTAACTATTTTCCATTTTGACTGTTTTTTCTTATTTTCTATCATTAATTTAATCCTATCTCTGTAACTTTTATGTAGTAATCTGTGGATAACGGTGTTGTTTGTACAATGACCAACGATATGTTTAGTAATTTATAATTTTTCTTTATACTTTAATTTACTTTATTGCTCATACTTTTCTGTGATTTATTATAATTGTACAAATGTTTGTTGTCCTGAATAAAGAGAAAAAAAAAAAAAACATAGTTGCCAAAACTTCGTAAGACAATTATGACATATAATATAAGATGAAATTTGGAAATAAAAGAGAGTACCGGCGCGTCAATATTTTATCCCTCACGTTCGATTTGATTTTTTTCGTTTGTTATTTTAACCTGATTTGTGGTCGATGCTTGTATTTAATTGTTCAATGCTCATAGAACTTTCTTTCAAAAGATTAGAAAAGACATTGCTTCGGCTTTTAAAATGATTAAAGTATTAACATTTTAAAGTGCTCAGAGAATTGATTTCAATGTACATGTTTCAGACAACTTGAGAGCCATTTAACGATTACGATAAACATAAAAAAACTCGATTGCAAAAGCGTCCGCCCTTTTCGTCTGTCAGTGGCCCCTGACTGATAAGGCTGTTAATACATTAATGTGAAATAAAAAAACGGTAAAGCTCCGAAAAGACCATTTTTATTTTACAATTTGATTACTTTTAAAATGCCGCTTTATTACTTGTTACGTAATAAAGTCTTGTAACACACAGTATGACTGCCAGTAACGCGAATGGAAAATTTTTGAAAAGCGAAGCTGAAGTTTTCTCCTGTCAATTCTTTCAGTGCTCATGTCGACTTCACCACTTTGATGAGATTCATGTTTTTTTTTTATTGTTGTTAGATCGCAACCACAGACCTGTGTCCGTGCTCCAATACACTTAAATTGTTCACTCTGCATTTATTAAAAGAGTGCCACTTCTACAGTTACTGTTTTCCTTTTTTTATATATATAATGCCTGAATTTGGAGGTGGCCAGAGATTCTCCACGACCGCTGTGTAGTCATAGTCCACTATCCTCTCCCTTGATGCGGCCATTGCCTTTGTCATCAGTCTTCCTGTGGCGTCGTCACAGTCATCTGTATGATAGACACAGCTGACAGTGTGTCGAGATATCGCCACTACAGCATGTTGGACGCTGTCGTGCAGTTGCAGTTTTTTCGTCACTGTTCTGATGACCACCACTGATCCGTACGTGAGGCCTTGGGATTCATGTTGCAGTCTATTAGACTGTAGAATACTCTTCGTAATTCTGTTCGACTTGCTAAGTAACTACCAGCTTTTGAAAACCTGATAGCGCTAGCATGTCAATCAATTTGGAACAATGATATGTATATTATATACACCGTGTTTGAAAATTACAAAAATAATATTATTCAAGAAAAGAGCATATTCTTACCTGAAGGGTAGGCAACGCACTGGCGCCGCTGGTGACGTGGGCGGCGGTGAATCACTTACCATCAGGTGACCCGTCTTGCTCGTTTGCCTCTTATTTACATTAAAAAATTAATAAAAACCTAACCAACCTCTCATCAACTACTCTTAAAGTACAAAAAATGAATCATCTCTTGGCGTGATATTGAGTTATACGTCCACTTATAACGCACATGCTTTATGCAACTTTAAGACTTATATGGTTTACTCACGGACGCCAGAACTGGAGGAATTCATCAAACGGTTCACCCAGACCAAAGTTATAAGGAAGCGAACATAAAAAACCGAACAGACGAATTGAGAACCTTCTCCCAGTTGTTTGAAAACATAAATAAAGAGTTAACTGAAGAAGCATAATTACTATATTATATTTATATTGTAATTTTTTAACTTTAATCTTGGGGAATCGTCTACTGAACACCGGACCAACACAGAAGACGGGCAGACGGGTATCACTAAAATACCAGAGTCGGCTTCATAGTCGACACAATACTGAACTGATATCTATTCGATCAAGCATCGCAACCAAATAGATTTAGTTTTCACATTTTAGTTTGTTTAGTTTTTTTCTGTTTTAACATTATTGTAAGAAAATGTTTTGTAATTAATGCAATTTTAATTGTAAATAGTACTGGATTGAATAAATGGTTTATTATTATTATGTATTGCAGATTGTTACACGTTTCTTTTGCTCTAATGTATAATTACCCTTATCAAGTAATGACGTCCTTGAGTCTCCGCAGACCAAGACCAATGTCATCCGGGAATAGAATATGGTGGATCGTCTTTTTGAATCCACGTTGAGACTCTGCCAATTCGCGAACAGACACATCCAAGCGAAAATAAACCGACCAATGTCATAGCGCACGCGAAATAAATGCTTAATCAAACTCCATGTATTAATCATGAATCATGACTTGTCGCAAAATATTTTGACAGCGTATTGATTCATCTATCAGTCATATACTGTGGCTTCTTGAATTGATTTTTTAACTAGATGTAATACATGTTTTAGGCCAGTAAAAGCTTCTTATTCGTTCTTTTCTATTTTCATTTTGGTTTATTCGAGTTTGTACTTCGCAGACGAAAATATTGTGAAGATATCCGCTATTCCCGTCGGTAAATTTCTTTATTTAAACATGCAAAATATATTTTATTTTTACAATAATACCAATAAAAATATAAAAGTACCAGTTTATTTTATTTTATAACATTTGATTTAAATCGAAAAGTCCTCCTAAGCGGACATGTTTTGCAGACTTTTCAAATTTTCAGAAGAGAAAGAGGAAACAAAGAATAAAGAATAAGTAGACGCAATACCAACAAAGACCGGAAGACAACAAGTATATTTACGAGCAAACAAAAACCGACTTCAAATCGAATACGAATATTATGAAACAGAATTAATCAGAACCTAACCAAACTCTCATCAAACTACCCCTGAAAAGATGTACCTTTCCAATAACAATAATCTGAATCAACAAAATCGGTTTATGTAATTATTTTAGACAAACAGAAACAAATGATAACGGACATATTTTAACAATTACGGCATAAAAAATATTACAAACGCTTCCCTTCAAGTTGTCTCACCGAGAACAAATTTGTATTTCGTAAATCATCGATACAGTACAGCAGCAGCATTGTGTTAGCATGGACATGATAACAGATATAAATTACTTGCGTACCCAGCCCGCTTGGCCGGTCTACATTTTGCTTTATTTATTTAAACAATAAACTTACATCATTAAATATTTAATTTAACTCTCACAATATATTAAAATACTCATTTCTCTTCGTATTCATTCTCTTCTGTCTCTTGTCGAGCGAATGAAGATCATTACCTACACCCATGTACATGCAATATACTCCATTATACTTCAATATGGTTCATAATGACATAAATATGCACATGCGTTGTGTACGCTTGTGTCAATACAAATTTGGGTTATAAAACAATAGAATATCATCATAGTAAAATAAAAACTGTATTTGACAGTTCAAAAAGAGGAGTGCTCCGATCGTCACCAAACTTTACAGGATTACACGTCAGGTCAATCTGATGATCCCTTTAAGTTTCATTGAAATCGGTTCAGCCGTATCGGAGCCTATACGGATCAAACCACACACATTCTCTTTTATATATATATATATACAAATTGCAACAAAAAAGTAAATGATAAAAAGAAAAATAAACAAAACAAAAAAAAATATAGTAAATTGAAAACAATTCGCTATGTTTGCGAGGAAGCAGTGATTGGGCTTTATAAGCAGAGTGACATGTTGAGAACAAATCGTTGGCCTATTGAGTTATCCATCTATTTCTGGCGTACATACTTAACGCAACTTAAGACTTATATGGTTTTCTCGTGGATGCCATTATCAGAATTGGCATTTCCATGTACTTGGAAAATTATTTCATATATATGAAAATTGATTAGAAAATTTCATCGATATGAAAATGTCTATAGCATGAAAAATTATACGCTATTTATAACAGCGTTACGCAAGCGACCGTTATCCGCGATCATATCAAGAAATTAGTATGCGCCTATGACTTCATTCCTCAGATAAATTTTATTCAGCAATCTTTGGCCCGCATTCAAATAGCTTTTTATGTTGCCCATTATAAAATCGTTATTGATTGTAACATTGTTTATTGTTAAATCGTGTTGTGAGTGTTATTTTTGTGACCCAATTTTTATAAGACCTTTCAAATTGTAACCTAGTTTATCCGATTTCCACAATATCTTCTTTTTTCTTTATTTTTATTCCTTATTTTTTTTGATTGACGCTATTGGCCGCCGTGTATACGATATTATAATATTTCTTACGGTTTTAATCTTACATTTTTTTTCAGTTCTCTCGCACAGCAAGACCTCTCGGTCCCAGCCTGTTGTAAGGAATTTGGTTCTAAAAATAATTTTATTGACGTAACACTAGTTCATACAGATACATTTTAATACACTAAAGTAGTTAAATCCTTATGTTAACAAAGATTATCGGCCCTAGAATAAACCGTGCCATGTCATTTACAGATAGGAATAAACGTCGATATAAATATAGACAACGGTTGCAGTTGTACGGCTTCCGTTCGGTATCGGTGGATGGCACGGCATGCATAAACTAAAACTTTCCTAAAAGGTTTTCCTTGCAAAGTTAAAAATTCAAATCGCGTTATGTCTAGTCTCGTTTCAGAGCGCGTCGGCAAAGTACACATGCCCCGGGGCTTCGAATTCAACTGGGCGGTGTTTTTACTGAAAATTCTCGTTGAATTTGAATTAACAAAACATTCAGAGATCTCAATAGCGGTTATAATGATAATGAAAAAAAAAAAATAGTAAATTGAAAACAATTCGCTATACATGCTATGAAGCAGTGATTGGGCTTTATAAGCAGAGGTACCTGTCGAGAACAAATCGTTGGCCTATTGAGTTATCCATCTATTTCTGGCGTACATACTTAACGCAACTTAAGACTTATATGGTTTTCTCTTGGATGCAATTGTCAGAATTGGCATTTCCATGTACTTGGAAAATTATTTCATATATATGAAAATTGATTAGAAAATTTCATCGATATGAAAATGTCTATAGCATGAAAAATTATACGCTATTTATAACAGCGTTACGCAAGCGACCGTTATCCGCGATCATTTCAACAAATTAGTATGCGCCTATGACTTCATTCCTCAGATAAATTTTATTCAGCAATCTTTGGCCCGCATTCAAATAGCTTTTTATGTTGCCCATTATAAAATCGTTATTGATTGTAACATTGTTTATTGTTAAATCGTGTTATTTTTGTGACCCAATTTTTATAAGACCTTTCAAATTGTAACCTAGTTTATCCGATTTCCACAATATCTTCTTTTTTCTTTAATTTTTATTCCTTAATTTTTTTTTATTGACGCTATTGGCCGCCGTGTATACGATATTATAAATTTTTCATACATTTTTTTCAGTTCTCTCGCACAGCAAGACCTCTCGGTCCCAGCCTGTTGTAAGGAATTTGGTTCTAAAAATAATTTTATTGACGTAACACTAGTTCATACAGATACATTTTAATACACTTAAGTAGTTAAATCCTTATGTTAACAAAGATTATCGGCCCTAGAATAAACCGTGCCATGTCATTTACAGATAGGAATAAACGTCGATATAAATATAGACAACGGTTGCAGTTGTACGGCTTCCGTTCGGTATCGGTGGATGGCACGGCATGCATAAACTAAAACTTTCCTAAAAGGTTTTCCTTGCAAAGTTAAAAATTCAAATCGCGTTATGTCTAGTCTCGTTTCAGAGCGCGTCGGCAAAGTACACAGGCCCCGGGGCTTCGAATTCAACTGGGCGGTGTTTTTACTGAAAATTCTCGTTGAATTTGAATTAACAAAACATTTAACAGCGAGATCTCAATAGAGGTTATAATGATAATGAAAAAAATATTACCATTTTAATATTAACGTTCCACCCGAATCGGTGTAATTCCTAGAAGTGGTACTTCGTAGAATATTGGCTTGAAGTTTGCGTATTATTACTTCTACGTATCGCACTTGAAGGAGGTGTCTTAATTAACTGACTACAGCAGATTGGTTAGGTGTTAATGGATCTAATTTAGTATAGCTTTTAAACCAGTCTAAATACGGAAGTCAGTCGGAGTGGAGTCAGATACGGAAAGCGGATAATCGTATCGTGTAAAGCCTATTTCCAGCATGGGATCGATACGAGCTGATGATGATCAAATGATGAGTAACCCGCATGTGGTTTGGATCCTTTTTCATGCATATTTTTTAATCATCGTATGTTAATTTATTAAAATGGCTTTGAGTACCGAAGATATACCAGAAAACTTATAAAAATCGAATAGGTTAATGAAAATCCAAGACTTCTTCAATACTCTTTCTCGACGAGCACGAATGGGAAGTGAGAAAGAGAATTCTTCACGTATTTATGATACTCCGACAAGTATATTTACAAGCAAAAACAAAAACCAAGTTCAAATCAAATCAAAGGTAAACCCTATTACGCGCGGATGCTTTGTATCACCGAATAATCGTAGAAACATTACAAAATATAATAATTAATAAGAAACCCACCAATCCTTCATCAAACTAATCTTGAAGTGCTTGCTTCCATAAAAAAATAATCTTCGACATCGGTTGGCGTGATATTGCCATTTTCGTCCATTACATGATGCAATTTGTGGAGCACACACATGATGCAAATTTAAGACATATGGATTTCTCATTGATCCCGTTGTCAGAATTGGACCAAATTTAGAGGGTCTACGCGAAAACACTAGCTTTCAAATATAAAGTATCATTGAAATCGGTTCACCCAGTCGAAAGTTATACGCTAACAAACAAAAGCAGACGAATTGAGGACTTCCTCCTTTTGAAGTCGGTCGAAAATAAAAGAGGCCATTCGGGCGTAGTGTTACTGACATTTTTTATATATATTTTTTTGAAATTTATGATTATTTATAGTGCTTAATTAATTTGAATTCAGTTTGTGTTTCAAATCATAAATATAATACATATAAATAATACACACTCGTTCAGTTATGTACTATAAATATTCAATATATAAATTATACTAAAAAAGCTACTTTCTTTGAATTCAGATCTCACGTTCGGTAACGGTATATATAAATTTTTAAAACGCTATTTTTAGCGGCACTACCCTTAGTACGGTCTTAACCACTACAAGTTAGCTGGAAGAAAATCTTAAATAGCATTAAGTTCGCCTTTGTACATATACTTTGATGCAATAAAGGAATTATCTATTTAACGGTAAAGGGAATAAGGATTTGTTGACTCTGTCTACCACAATCTATATAAGAAATTCGTGCTTAAATATTCAAAATTGTTACTTTTATTCAACATGAAAATTACTGTAGGCATAGAAGCATATTTTTTGATATTTTTGAATATACCAATTCGATCGTTGATACCGTATCATACAGATTACAACGCTTTGATGGAAATCAGCTTGTGTTACAAAGAAATACACGTGCAACATGGAACATACACACACACATCGTATTGTAATGTGAAGCATGCTTGTTGAGTCATATATTGTTAGTTTAAACTAAAACGAGGCCTAGTGTGCAAAAAAAAATATAGGTGCCGAGTACGTTATATAGGTACGCATTGGCCACTTGTCCCAGCGTTTACACTTCCCGAAATGGCACTTAAGGTTAACTTTACTTCAGAATGTCGCTAGCTATCCGTGACAAAGCAAACGCCCTCGGATTGGAATGCTTACACGTAAATAGTAGTCACACAAACCGAAAATTGCTCCCCTTGTGATAAGTTACTACGAATAGAGTTTCAGGCTAAGCCATCTGGGGCTATGGCCCCAGCATGCTTCGGCGTCGTCATAACGGCTGATGGCATTCGCGGAAGGTTTAGTGGGTAGGGGCTGCCCAGGCCGAGTCCCACATCCCTCGGGCCCACCGAGGGTACCGGAGGATGGTCTATAAAAGATTCCCCGCGTGAACAAAAAAATAAAGGCCATTCGGGCGTTGACGTATCGGGGTGCGCAGGAGGCGTTACGAACGCCTCCTCTTACCGCCCCGTAATCAAACTGGTCAGGATGGGTACCTGGCCCCAGCATGCTTCGGCGTCGTCATAACGGCTGATGGCATTCGCGGAAGGTTTAGTGGGTAGGGGCTGCCCAGGCCGAGTCCCACACATCCTTCCGGGCCCACCGAGGGTACCGGAGGATGGTCTATAAAAAGATTCCCCGGCGTGAACAAAAAAAAAAAGGCCATTCGGGCGTAGTGTTACTGACATTTTTTTATATATTTTTTTTTGAAATTTATGATTATTTATAGTGCTTAATTAATTTGAATTCAGTTTGTGTTTCAAATCATAAATATAATACATATAAATAATACACACTCGTTCAGTTATGTATTATAAATATTAAATATATAAATTATACTAAAAAAGCTACTTTCTTTGAATTCAGATCTCACGTTCGGTAACGGTATATGTAAATTTTTAAAACGCTATTTTTAGCGGCACTACCCTTAGTACGGTCTTAACCACTACAAGTTAGCTGGAAGAAAATCTTAAATAGCATTAAGTTCGCCTTTGTACATATACTTTGGTGTAATAAAGGATTTATCTATTTAACGGTAAAGGGAATAAGGATTTGTTGACTCTGTCTACCACAATCTATATAAGAAATTCGTGCTTAAATATTCAAAATTGTTACTTTTATTCAACATGAAAATTACTGTAGGCATAGATGCATATCTTTTGATATTTTTGAATATACCAATTCGATCGTTGATACCGTATCATACAGATTACAACGCTTTGATGGAAATCAGCTTGTGTTACAAAGAAATACACGTGCAACATGGAACATACACACACACATCGTATTGTAATGTGAAGCATGCTTGTTGAGTCATATACTGTTAGTTTAAACTAAAACGAGGCCTAGTGTGCAAAAAAAAATATAGGTGCCGAGTACGTTATATAGGTACGCATTGGCCACTTGTCCCAGCGTTAACACTTCCCGAAATGGCACTTAAGGTTAACTTTACTTTAGAATGTCGCTAGCTATCCGTGACAAAGCAAACGCCCTCGGATTGGAATGCTTACACGTAAATAGTAGTCACACAAGCCGAAATTGCCCCCCTAGTGATAAGTTACTACGAATAGAGTTTCAAGCTAAGCCATCTAAGAGCTATGCCACATTCCAATCCCAATCTCCATGGCGGTCACCTTCTCTGGCCGATATGTGTAGATTAAATTAGGTTAAAAAAAATCCAGCCCTGTAGTTCTGGGCTCGCTGAAAAAGGGTACGGTATCCCCGGGTTCACTGGAAGAGAAGGATGAGGGCCTTTATCGTCCGCTAACGTATACACGGGAAAAAGGCGACATCGGCTGGCCCGTGTCGCCTTGCACTTCGAGAGCACTGGGGGAGAGATTAACCTCCCCCCGGGACGTGCTCTCGAGCATAGTGCAGGGTGGCTCCGGTGAGTTCCATTGGAGATCCCGGAGCCCCTCAACACGCATCGAGGATAAGCCACTTGGAGGGGTTTTAGTGGGTAAGAACCCCACGTTACCCCGCCTTCCCGGAAGTAGCGTTCAATGTTTAATTCGTCGCCTATTTAAATTTCGTGTTTTTATTCGTACATATCCTTATTACAGCAATAATAAATTTTACACATTGATAAAAAAAAACTCAATTAAATATATTTATATAAAAACATCAATAACCTAATGGCTTAGGGTACAGTCTGCAACACAAAAGATCGTAGGTTAAGGTAGATTGGAATGGAAAAGGGGCCTCGGGTTCACTGGGCGACAAGGGTGGGGGCCTGAGTCGTCCACCAAAGTGGACCTGGGAAGAAGGCGACACCGGCTGGCCCGTGTCGCCTTGCACTTCGAGAGCATTGGGGAGAGATTAACCTCCCCGGGACGTGCTCTCGAGCATAGTGCAGGGTGGCTCCGGTGAGTTCCATTGAAGATCCCGGAGGCCCTCACCACGCACCGAGGATAAGCCACCGGGAGGGGTTTTAGTGGATAAGAACCCCACATAACCGCCGCCTTCCCCAGAAGGCGGGGTATCTTCTTGAAGATTTCCTCCCCGTAAACAAAAAAAAAAAAAAAAGGTTGGAATGGTTAACAAGAATGTTAGTACTATTTGTTAAAAAAAATTGCTTATAATCTAGATTTTAGACAAGGATCAAAGGCTTAGATTACCATATTCAAGTTCCCACCCGGCTTGATATACAGGATTGTACATTAAGCAAGAAAATGTATATAATATTCCATTTACGTCAGTTAAAGTATCAGACACGTCGCGTGGAGCCGGCCGCGTTACTTTCCATAACATCCCATTAATCAAAGACTCCATTAGGCTTCCCTTCCACAAGAAAGCGTAAAATATTCTTGTTTTTACTCATAAATCATAACAAATGATAACCATGTGTTTTCTTATCAGTTTTGTGAAATTATCAAATACCCAATTTCAGAGGCCTGTACCGTCCAATGCTCACCACAACATTTGGTGTTCAGGGCAGCATTATTGACCCCACTTCGGAAAGGAGAGGTTCTCAATTCGTCTGTATGTCATTTTTATGTTTGTTACTTCATAAATTTCGACTGGGTGGACTGTTTTTAATGATTATTTTTGTTTAAAAGCTGATGCTTGTCATGTGGTCCCATTACAATATTGGTATAAATACCAAATGGACGAATAACTCAATATCATGCCAACCGATTTCGATGATTCGTTTTTTTATTAGAAAGCATGTACTTTAAGAGTATTTTGATGAACTTTTAGTTAAATTCTATTTAATAATAATAATAATGAACCATTTATTCGAACCAGCACACTATACACTAACAATAAAATAGTATTAATTACAAAACATTTTCTTAAATACTAATTAAAAATAGGAAAAAATAAATAATAAAATAAAAAAGAAATTAAGTTAATACGACAACTTAACCCATTTGGTTGCGATGCTGGATCGACTAGGTACCAGCTCAGCATTGTGTTGGCTGTGAAGCAAACGCTGCTATTTTGCTAGTACCTATGCCTTCCCGTCTGGCTGTGTTCTGTGCTCTGGTATTATGTGGACGATTCAGCAAGATTAAAGTTAAGTTAAAAATAAGTGAAAGTACAATATAAATATAAACGACACAAAAGGAATACTCAAAGATTTTTATTTCGGGAGAGGGTAAAACGGGCTATGTATATAAATAGGAATAAATATATAATGAAATAAATATATAATAAGCAAGAACAAGGAAGCGTTTCAACGACTTTGCTGCAAGTTGAATGCTTTAATTTTTTTTTTGAATACGCCTACGTTTCGCGCTAATCGAATTGGGGGAGGAATGTTGTAGTGAAAACTGCCCCGGAAGGCGACAAGTCTGTATTTTTGTGTAGCTAGTTCTTGATTGCCTGCCCAATCATCCAATTTGGTGCAATCGTTTGGAAGTTATATATACTTAATTATATAGTATATATTTCGTTGATTCATTTTTTTATTTCAGATATTCAGATTTATTTAAGTTACTATCGTTTTATTGTATTTTTTCTTTTTTTCGTGTATTTGTTTTGTTTCAATGAGACCTAATGTGTGAACGAACAAATAAACGTTTATTCTATTCTATAGCTAAGCAGCTATCAAGGCCCATTATCAGTAAATTTGTGTCAAGTCCATTGGACTGCCGACATTGAAAACTTTATGAACGATCGCAGCTCGCTTCTGACATTTATATCTAATCCAAGACTATGAATTCATCGCTAGCAACTGTACACTTAAGTGTACAAACAGACCGTTTGACATTTCTCAAAAACTATCTACACGATCTTTGATAAGGTATCACTTGTTCAACATCGTTTATGATAATCAATGTATGTACGGACGGACGTAGTTGTACATTAAAGCGCCGGTTGCCAAATCATTTGGAGTGTGGTGTGCTAAATATAAAACAGACATAAAACATAAACCAGAGCTTGTTGACTCGAATCGGCAATTCGACATATAACTATGTGAAAACCCCTTTAATAATAATAAAGCAAAAAAGTGTGTGGGTATGTTCCATATAGGCTCCGAAACAGCCACACCGATTTTCAGACTTTCAGAGAATCTTTAGATCGATCTGGCGAGTAATCCTGTAAAATTTTGTGACGATCGGAGTACTCCTCTTTTCCTCCAAACCGTGCCGGCCGCCCGTCGCCAAGCCGTGCCGGGCGGCCGTCGTCAAGCCGTGCCGGCCGACTGTCGTGCAGCCGTGCCGGCCGCCCGTCACCGAGCCGTGCCTGAATTGTCAAATACAGATATTCAGTTGATATTGTATTGTTTAAAACCCAAACTTGTATTGGCACATGCGTTGTGTATATTTATGTCATATTGAAGTACAGTGGAGTATAATGAAGTTTATTTAACATAATAATGAAGGATTTTGAAGTAGTTTTTTTTTTATTTTTTTATTCAAGGCAAGTTATAGCGCCGCGAATGTATCCGTTCTTGACCCGTTTGAGAAGAGAATGAATACGGAGAGAAATGAATAATTGAATATATTGTGAGAGTTAAATTAAATATTTAATGATGTAAGTTTTTTGTTTAAATAAAACAAAGCAAAATCTAGCCCTGGCGAAGCTAGCTGAGTACGCTAGTTACAGATATAAATGAAAATTATACATACTTTAAAAAGTTTATTTATCCGTGATTTTATTATATAAATTAAATTAACAATTAGACTACAATAACTGTCTCTGTATACTCCGCTTAAAGAAAAGGACATGAAAATGAGAAAAAACCTCTTCTTTAAAGAAAAGACTAGTAAATATACCTACAGTCGATTTTTTTTGAACAACCTGACTTTAACTGTTTCACCGGATTGACAGGTGGTGGTTCGGTCTCTATTCTTAGTAACACAACACAAGGGTGGATAGTCCTAATAAAGTTCCTTTATTAGCCTTATATCGAATAACTATTCCTATTTTAACATGGGAATTTGTAGGTAGGTCAAAATTTTGTTTATAAAACTGCACTCCAACAATGCATACACGAGAAGTATATTATAGATAAAAAGTTGCCGAAATCTGAGGTAGGTATGAAACTGCCTATAAAACGAGCACTAGAATCCAACCCACACGACCAAAAAAGAGCATCATTTCATCCTTCAGTAGTAGAGGTTCATTGAACTCATAACCGAAATAAACGTTAAAGTCTTTTGGTGGCAATACAGAATGATAAGAAAATTCAAAGGTCTATAGGTAAGAAAGAAAACCTCGGAATTTTTGATGCAAAAATAAAATGTTATTGCCTGACATTCGCGAGAAAGAAAGCTTTCTCGTAATAATTCAAATAAATGTTTTTACAACAATACCTTGAATGTTAATGGTCATGTCTAAAGAAATACGAAAAATTTTATTATAGTCATAGAACTAATTAAAACTCAAACTCAAATATAATAAATAAACACAAATCAAAATTAAGCAATATTTTTTTCGCAAATTGTATCGCTACTATATTATCGGAAGGAACTTCGATCCTGGTGTCCCTTGACACACATCTTTTTTTTATTCTATGTATATAAAAATTTAATTTTTAACTTTTTAATTTTTTTTTGTCAACGAGGAGGCAATCTTCAAAAAGATACCCCGCCTTCTGGTGGGAAGGCGGCGCGTATAGACACGCGCGTCCAACTCCGCCAGAATCTCAAGCGGCGGGAACCGAGCCAGGATAAAGGCCGCCTCGTAGGTTTTTTTTAAAATAAATGTACTAAAAAAGCGTGTTTTTGAGATTTTTTTAACTATGCTTATTTTATATATATGTAAAGTAAAGATATGAAACCTGTTTACTTAAATTTATTTCTTTTTGTATTTATATAATTTTAAATGTAAAATGTCAAAGTAATGTATGACATTTATATATAAGATAGAATTGGAATACGGACATTAAATGTTGTTTCTCCAAATATTATAAAGAAACGCAGTTTAGTCTTTTATTTCAAACAAAAATATAGACTTTATTATATATATAGTGTTTTTTCGAATATGAATGGATCGTAACTAAAAGGAATCATTTCTTAATTAACTTAAAGAGAACCATTTTGTCTACCCATCCTACCGGCTAATCCATGTAGTGCAAATATTAAAAACACAACCATATTCAACTTTTTATAACCTCGTATTTTATATTTATATATGTAGGCGTCCTCCGCTCTTATGTTCCCTTCATACAGTTCCCATCTTACCACAGATTAAATAGAAATATTATGCTACATCTATCCCTTTTATAGAAATAACTTATTTAAACTACCAATGAACGTCTTTCTCCCTCCTTTACACAAAAGAAAACAAATCGATTTTCTAATATCTAATAGGAACCATTTCTTAATTAACTTAAAGACTAAAGAACCATTTTGTCTACCCATCCTACCGGCTACGCCATGTAGTGTTTTGCAAATATTAATGGCAAGAATATTTTAATAAAAACACAACTATATTCAACTTTTTATAACCTCGTATTTTATATTTATTTATGTAGGCGTCCTCCGCTCTTATGTTCCCCTCTGACAGTTCCCATCTTACCACAGATTAAATAGAAGTATTATGCTACATCTATCCCTTTTATATAAAAGAAATAACTTATTTAAACTACCAATGAACGTCTTTTCTCCCTCCTTTACACAAAAGAAAACAAATCGACTTTCTAATATCTAAAAGGAACCACTTCATAATTAACTTACAAACTAAAGAACCAATTTGTCTACCCACCCTACCGGCTACGCCATGTAGTGTTTTGCAAATATTACTGGAAAGAATATTTTAATAAAAACACAACTATATTCTACTTTTTATAACCTCGTATTTTATATTTATATATGTAGGCGTCCTCCGCTCTCATTTAGTTTTGGTTAGTTAGTTATTGGTTTATTCCTAATGGGAAAGGCAAAATGACTTAAGTCTATACAGCACATGTCTTGAATAGAATTTTGGTTTTAAAGGCCGAAGCCAGGTCTTCATTGATCTTAATTGTAAAGGCGAAGGTGGCGCAACCCTTTTATCTCTACGCTCTCACGTTCCCCTCTGACAGTTCCCATCTTACCACAGATTATATAGAAGTATTATGCTCCAATATACATCTGAAATTGTGTGTACCCGACATAGTAATATAACTCTGTGCGTCATTAGGCACAGTTGATGTTGCGTGATAATATATGAACAGCTGATTTATTTACGACGACATTCAGTCCAAAATAGATACGCTATTTAAGATAAGAGTAATAAAGATTAGAAACAGTCGTCTCTATTTCGCTTCGTAACTCGGTATCTGAGCATATTTTTCTTTGTTTTAAAATGTGACTTCTCAATTTGTATTGTATTCGTTACTTGGCACGTTATTTAAGATGCGCGGCTATATGTTTACAATTTAAGATCATTATTTTAATTTTTAAATTTACTCTATTTCATTTTTTTTTTGACGAAGTACACAGATTGACCAGAGAAGCAACACAGACAAACGAAAAACAAGACACAAATTGGCCTTGACTACTTCACCGGATTGAAAGGTGGCATAGCTCTTAGGTCACTTAGCCTGAACCTCTATCGCTGGTAACTCGACACATTGGTCTCCCCTAAGAGGTAACCTCAGCTTGACGGTCACTATGTTACGCGTAAGCATTCCGATCCGAGTGCGCCCAGAGAGCCGAACCACGACTCGGTCAGTTGCTATTTCACGGATAATCTATTGTATTTCATTTCTCTTATTCTAGTATTGCCAGTAGCCTATATTTAATTATAGTGTTAGAAGAAATGAGTTTTATCATTTTATTTTCTATATTTAATGTTATTAAAATTTATTGATTTCTGTTCCAATTCTGCATGGAAAATCCACGGTATAGAAATCAATAAATAAATCAGACCGAACCCTGCACTAGGACGCTGACATAACTAGGACACTGTGATGTTAAATACATCGGACTCCTGTATCAAAATTAAACCACGATAACGCTTATAAAATTAATTTGCTTTCAATTTGTAGTAATTACGTTAATACAGAAAATTTGCATAGTATCTATACATTTTTAAATATAAATTTACACATCAAGTTAAATAAATTTGAATTAGTAATAGTGTAATGAAATCGTCGAACATGATAATATGTTTACAATTTTAAAAAGATAATTCAAACCATAGACATGCAATCGTTGTGCTAACTTCTGCACAACTTTTCCATTCATAAACAATCGTTAAGAAAACTTTGACCTTAACGATTAGATGAACGTTATTCCGCATCTATAGTCTATTAATATTAATTTAATGGTATCACAATATAGAGAAGAGATAAGTTATTACCAGAATAATTATCCCTACAATAATATTAAATGTCATTTATGATAATTTATGTATTATACAGTGGGATTATAAACGGTATTTAAAAAAAACAAAATGTGTGAGGCAGGTCGAAACTGTCCAGAATAGAGAGAGAATAGAGACATTTAACAATTGTTTAATGTCTCTGTCTAATGTTTTTAACTAATACGTATCATTATCAGGCTGGAACAGTCCACTGCTGGACATAAGCCTCTCCAAAAGCTTACCACTAAGCATCCTTAGCCACTCTTATCAAGCTCCTGCCAGCCATTCTGCTATAGTCGCTCCACCTTAGCTAGCTCCATCCACTTCGCGATCTCCACCCAAGAACTCGTTTCATCAACGGTTATCCGTTCTACGGCTGGTTTGGCCTATATAAATAGGAAGTTGTATATTGCCAGCCTGTTACAAGGACACATGTCACCGACTCCTCGATCAACAAGCGAATCGCAAAGGCATTAAGTCCACATCACGCTGGTTTTCTGCTAGGTCGTGTACTTTCCCGACCGTGCCGACCCATTCTGTGCAAGCTGTCACGAAAGCCTAGCACTGTATTAAATAATTTTATCACATAAATAAATTATTAGCTTACAACGCTCAATGTATTTATTTTGTGCGTCTGATATTATTAATCATTTTATGTAACGCGATAAGATCTCATAGCTTATCGCCAAAGGATTAGATGCGATACGAATGAGGATAGGCTAGCAAACATGTCCATACAATCAAAGTACATCGCCCATGACCCCTGTCACGCTTGAGACGTAACAAGTTCGTTAAACTGTAGACTTCAGAGAGAACAATCCATTATATTTACTTCGTACCAGTAGGAGCCAATAACTATTTTGTCTTTTAGTTGATCAAATAGTAGTGTTTCAAAATGTTCTTGTTATACTCCAAAGTTAAAAGTTACTGGACATATGTCCAAAGCACACGCCTTCTCTGTAAAGAAAGCCCTTATAGGGCATAGTCAGCCACGCAGCCCTTGTGCGGATTGGCAGACTTCACATGTCTTATAATTTTTTTTAGGACATGTAACCTATGTGTCCTAAAAAATTCCTCGCGATGTTTTCATTCATTACTGAGAGCGTGTAAATCAGCACATAAAATTGCAATTTATTCATTACGCTTGGACGCCCTAGTTTGTATTTGCGAATTATCGTAGTATTGTTACGAAATATATTATATATTGCGCGGGCACGTCTCTAGGTAGTCCCGGGCACCGCTGAAAATCAGCGCTGTGGCATCCTTGCGACAGCATATGCTGTCGATATGTGTCCGATATTGGCATCGTATGTTTTGTATTATTTGTCCGTGTAACTTTAACTGTGTTTTGTCTATTATTCATTCTTTTTTAATGCGTGTTATATTCTGTCTGTGATGTGTTTTTGTATTGTGATGCCAATAAATAAATGTCTATGTCTATGTCTAAATAGAATTAATAAGAACATAACCAAACTTTCATCAAACTACTCTTGAAGTGCATTCTTTCCAATAAAAATGAATCATTGAAATCGGTTGGCGTCATATTGACTTATTCGTCCATTTGTGGCGCAAATACATGATACAAATTTAAGATTTATATGGTTTTGTCATGGATCTCATTGTCAGAATTGGACAAATTTCGGCTTTCAAATAAAATGAAAATCCGTTTAACCAGTCGAAAGTTATGCGGTAACATACAGATGAATTGAGGACCTTCGTTGAAGTCGGTTGAAAAGGGAGAAAACCCAGAAAATGTCTAAAACTTTTTTCATTTGACGTAGATTCAAAAGCGCATTTAGGTTATATTGGTGAACCACTACTTAGGGTTAGAGTGATTTCAAGCATCTTAAACGCTCGTCTAGACTGAATAAACAACCGCTTGTAGTCGACTTGTAACCACAAAAAATATAAGACGTAGGACAATCCACTATAGCACTCTTGAATGCCAACTTATACTCTTGCACGTTACCGCTATTTTATGGGCAGGCGTTGCTGAAGTTTCTTCGGCCACTTCTCCCAACGCCAACGCTTCCCGAGGTGGCACTAAAACTTAGTTTAGCTTTTGAATGTCCCTTAGATTATCCGTGAAATAGCTACCGACCGAGTCGTGGTTCGGCCCTCTCGGGCGCCCTCGGATCGGAATGCTTAAACATAGTAACCGTCCAAGCCGAGGTTACCCCTCACCTGGGAACCCTTGTGTCGAGCTACTAGCGATAGAGGTTCAGGCTAAGCGACCTAAGATCCTCTCAATCCGGTGAGGCAGTCAAGGCCAGCTTCTCTGGCCAGTCTGTGTAGTTCGTCAAAAAAAAATTATAACTAAATTATACATAAAATATTTTTCGTCATTGCAAAATAAAATAATAAATAGGAAAAATTTTCTGTCGGCTATTACTGCAAATACAATTATAATATATTTATTATATATTATGTATATTTAATACTGCAGAAATAATTGTATTGTTAGACATATTCCGTAAGATGAAGAGAAATTTAGTTTATGATAATTTATTATTTATCTGAAACCTATATCTTTTGCTATAAAAACTCCGACGGTACAATAATAAACAACACTACAAAGTAACCGGATAGAAAGGTAGAAGAGGGAAAGAGTTTATATCTTCAATATCTTCAGGGCCGGATTTAGGAGGAGAAGACGCACAGCCCCGGGCCTCCACATTAGATGCTTCGAGTTTTTTTTAATTATATTTATATGCTTGTTAAATGTTGAAAAAATCTTTTACTTGCTTTTACAATAATTGTTTTATTAAAATCTCGACTAACTTGTAGCCAAGTCGTCTTTTATGGCCCGGAGCTTCTAGATCCCTAAATTCGACCCTGTAATATCTCACTCAAGTCTAAATGCAGCGGTATAACGAAGTTTACGATAAGCTTATATTTCGCGAAGTTGTGGTATCATTCAAAATTCATTATTTAATAGAAACAGTTTTAGAAGTTTCTAGAAAATGGTAATAGAAGGTAGCGGGAATTGATGTAATCGTAATCGGGAACAGATGATTCCACATTATTACTAAATTGTATCAAAAAAAATTCATAGCTTACAAAACTGATATCAATGTAAAAAATAAGCGTAACGGTTTAAATACAGTCTGCGAATTGCAACCTGCTCGTGCAGGACGTGATCTCCTAAGAGCACAGTGCAGAGGAGCTCCGTGCATTCCACTGGAGATCCCGGAGACCCTCACCGTGCACCGTGGAAGGGCCACCGGTGAGTTTTTAGTGGGTCTTAGTAATATTTGAAAAAAAAAATAATGTTAGCTTTTAAAAACTGAAAATATCCGTATCCTTTTAAATAAACCTGGTTACCCTACTCAGTACCCGCTGTCCGGGTACGTAGACAATTCATCCGACGAGCCAGTTCGGTTCTGTGGAATTTATTTGCATTAAATATATACAACAGCCCGGGGCTCCAATAACCCGGGGTCAATTCGCTTTGACAGTTAATATAAACAGATAGCTCGAGCTGATTGGATCCGACCAATATGTTTTATTTCGAAGCCAACGCCGTTTTATTCACTTAACTGAATTGCGCTTTTACGTTTGCCGTCGATCTGTGAAGTTTCGACGATGTGACAGACTGGCATTGATAAAAATAATGGGGATTACTGAAATTTGGGAATGATTGAGAATGCGAGGCATACTTGGTAAAAACCATCAGATGCTTTTAAATGTAGCACGAACTTCTGTAAGAACGTACAGAAGGCACACACCACTTCATTCTTTCTACCGTTACTTCATTACATCAGTATTCCATATGCCAGCATGACAGTCTTTTCAGTTTTCGGTTTGTAATCGGAAGGAAAGACAGACGCGGGCAAACTATTCCAGTCTTATGAAAATTTACTATGGAAGCTTTACCTAAGCAAGGAATAGTTTGACAATTGCTGTCCCTATCCATCTATAATTATATACAAATGTATTTACATATGATTCTATTTATTATTATATATAATTATTGTTTATATATTTATTTGGAAGTAGGTATGTATATTATATATGCATGCATTTATTATAGTTTTCTTTTATTTATTATTTTCTCACATAGCTTGCACCCGTTATTTTGTCTCTACACAACCCGAAGGTAGACTAGCAGAGAATGCCTACTGCCATTAAGTCCGCCTATTTGTACCTTTTTTGTATTGTGTTCAAAGAAATAAATAAATAAATATGACTGTTGTTTTTCGGTAGTAAGTTCTACAATATGAAGATAATATACACAGTATAAATACATACCCACAGTATATAATATGACAGTATACTATAATATAATCAAACACAACTGTAAAGCATCTTTACTGTGGCTAGTAGGTTTGGACTACGGAGGATACGGAGGCAATATTACGACACAAGTTACAATAATATCTTTCTTGTACATTATTTTACACACATATTCTTACACACTGACACAAATGCACACTCGTACACACAAATACAAATAATTATTTTATATTAACTTAAAAAAAATATGGTATGATGAAGGAAGAACTGGATCTTCCGGCACAAGTATATTTTATACTTAAAAGAAGACCTAAACACTGTATTCTTGTTTGATGTCTTTTGTTTTTGAAAATTAAGATTTTTATTTATTACTAGCGGACCCGACAGACTTCGTTCTGACAAAAAGATTTGGAATGTGGCAAATTTTTGTTCCTCCCTATTTTATAGTCGGGGTAAAAAATTCTCCTGAACAGAACTGTCACCCTGATGATAGGGCGATGTGGGGTTCAGCTCGAGTGACCAAAGTATCTTTGCTTCCACGAACTTTCTGGGACGCATAAAAATCCCGACTGGGATGTCTGCCAGAGGGCTTTAAACTAAGAGGCGAACTTAGGGATCAAACCTGATTGGAAAATAATCTAAAAGGACAGTGGGAACCTAGAGGTGACAAATATATAAAAAGTTAACGCTCGGCTAGTGGAGATAATCTGCAAAGGAAGTCATAGGTATTTTATAAACAGTAGTAAGTGTAGGTAACACTAATCAATAAGTAATTACAACACACAATCTCATCTACTCTGCTTATGTTCTTGTGATGGCATAGTTCATAGTGGGTACATGTTTTAGTGATGGCATAGTTCATAGTGGGTACATGTTTTAGTGACATTATTCAATTTTAATAGCACGATCCACCTGAACCAATTATATATATATGGTAAACACAAAAACGCGAAAATTAATATTTTATTAAAGAAGCCATGGTAATTTTAATAGAAGCGGACAGAGTATAGGTTAATGAAACAAACGGAACACCCTGTAACCTCATACCGCCTGTTAAAAAGATACCTGACACCCTCGCGTGAGAATTCATTTTGCTATTATGTAATAAGCCCTCCATATAATGACGTCATAAATATGCCTTTATAACTTCAGCGAGGGTCTTACTGCAAAAAGAATTCAAAACGCTTTCCCTTATAGAGAACTTCGACACAGTACATTGTTTAGTTTCAACCGACTCCAAAAAAAGAGGTTTCCAATTCGTCTGTACGTTTTTTTTATATTTGTATATAAGATAATTAATTTTGATGATATTTTTTTCGTTTGAAAGCTAGTGCTTCCCGTGTTATCCAATTTCCTATTCAATTTGGTCTAATTGTGAAAAAACCATATAAGTGTTAAATTTCCATCAAGTATATGCGCCACAAATGGACAAATGACTCTTGGTGGGGAAGGAATCTTTTGCGAGTAAAATACGTTGTAAAATAGATAATAACGGACTTAAACAGTAAATTCTTGATTCACTGTTTAAACAAATTTATAAAATATACAATCAAGCAGAAACATTAGCCCATATTACTTAAAAAAAACAACTTTTTATCTTATAATCTAATTCTGCGTGCGTCGACTAGAAATTCGGCATGCAAATATTTTGGTGCCGTATCTCGCTTACGTCCGTTGAATGACCAAATCGTTTGCTCGCCAGATAACGGACCAACGTTTAATATCTTTCTTGCACATTATTTTACACACATATTCTTACACACTGACACAAATGCACACTCGTACACACAAATACAAATAATTATTTTATATTAACTTAAAAAAATATGGTATGATGAAGGAAGAACTGATCTTCCGGCACAAGTATATTTTATACTTAAAAGAAGACTTAAACACTGTATTCTTGTTTGATGTCTTTTGTTTTTGAAAATTAAGATTTTTATTTATTACTAGCGGTCCCGATAGACTTCGTTCTGTCAAAAAGATTTGAAATGTTGCAATTTTTGATTCCTACCTATTTTATAGTGGGGGTAAAAAATTCTCGTAAACAGAACTGTCACCCTGATGATAGGGCGATGTGGGGTTCAGCTCGAGTGACCAAAGTATCTTTGCTTCCACGAACTTTCTGGGACGCATAAAAATCCCGACTGGGATGTCTGCCAGAGGGCTTTAAACTAAGAGGCGAACTTAGGGATCAAACCTGATTGGAAAATAATCTAAAAGGACAGTGGGAACCTAGAGGTGACAAATATATAAAAAGTTAACGCTCGGCTAGTGGAGATAATCTGCAAAGGAAGTCATAGGTATTTTATAAACAGTAGTAAGTGTAGGTAACACTAATCAACAAGTTATTACAACACACAATCTCATCTACTCTGGTTATGTTCTTGTGACATTATTCAATTTTAATAGCACGATCCACCTGAACCAATTATATATATATGGTAAACACAAAAACGCGAAAATTAATATTTTATTAAAGAAGCCATGGTAATTTGATAGAAGCGGACAGAGTATAGGTTAATGAAATAAACGGAACATCCTGTAACCTCATACCGCCTGTTAAAAAGATACCTGACACCCTCGCGTGAGAATTCATTTTGCTATTATGTAATAAGCCCTCCATATAATGACGTCATAAATATGCCTTTATAACTTCAGCGAGGGTCTTACTGCAAAAAGAATTCAAAACGCTTTCCCTTATAGAGAACTTTGACACAGTACATTGTTTAGTTTCAACCGACTCCAAAAAAAGAGGTTTCCAATTCGTCTGTACGTATTTTTTATATTTGTTACCTGATAATTAATTTTGATGATAATTTTTTCGTTTGAAAGCTATTGCTTCCCCTGTTATCCAATTTCCTATTCAATTTGGTCTAATTTTGACAATGGCACCAATGAAAAAACCGTATAAGTGTTAAATTTCCATCAAGTATATGCGCCACAAATGGACAAATGACTCTTGGTGGGGAAGGAATCTTTTGCGAGTAAAATACGTTGTAAAATAGATAATAACGGACTTAAACAGTGAATTCTTGATTCACTGTTTAAACAAATTTAAAAAATACATAATCAAGCAGAAACATTAGCCCATATTACTTAAAAAAACAACTTTTTATCTTATAATCTAATTCTGCGTGCGTCGACTAGAAATTCGGCATGCAAATATTTTGGTGCCGTATCTCGCTTACGTCCGTTGTTGAATGACCAAATCGTTTGCTCGCCAGATAACGGACCAACGTTTTAGATGTTTGTGATGCTCATAATTCTAATATGGAACACGTTTTAGCTGTTATTTTTTTCTTTTTAAATTAAGTTGTCGTTCACTCTATACAATTCTTTTTATACTATGTAAGTGCTTTGATCCTACCTGATGTTAGTAGAAATGCAGTCGTGGTGGTAACGCGCACATTGTAATCGGAGGGAAAGACAGAAACAAATTTTAGGAGTTCCCTACTATATCTTTGGTACATTTAAACAAAATCAGTTCTTTAGTGACGTCAATATTTGAGCACAAATATTAAAAAATATAGACAAATCGAGAACTACCATTTTTTACAGGACAGGATTTTAGAAATGTACTGAATGTTTAGTCTGTAAGTGATAAGCTACTGGAGTGATAAACTCCGGTGATTAGATCTTGGAGTGATCTAATCACCAGTTTAGGCAAATAACAGCCCTGTAGTTCTGAGCTCTCAAAAATAAGACTACGGAATCCCCTGCCTGTCGATAAAAGGGGCCTCGGGTTCAATGCGCAACAAGGGTGGGAGCCCTTGTCGTCCGCCAAGGTGGACCCGGTAAGAAGTCGACATCGGCTGACCCGTGTCGCCTTGCACTGCGAGGACAGAGGGGAGTAACCTTCCCTCCCCCCGGATGTGCTCTCCTTGAGCCCAGTGTAGAGGGGCTCCGGTGCGTTCCTCTGCATATCCCGGAGCCCCCTCACCATGCACCGAGGAAGGGCCACCGGGGAGGTTTTAGTGGGTCTAAAATGTGATGCTATATTTACTGTTCATGTGCAAATTTATTCTTTTGTCAACTTTGAATTTCCGATACAACTGTAATAACCTCTTTAAATAATATGAAAGCGGAAGTGACGTTATAAGCAGCAAGTAGACATCATTGGCACGGATGTTTATATGACTGGAACGTATTATTGAAGTTATACTTCTCTTGGCACGATTATTAAAATAACTAATGTATATATTATGTAAATAAATAGCATATTTTCAGAACGCTACGGAATTTCCGCCCGTCAATGAAACGCGTCATGAAGTTGTTAGTACAACGTCACTGTCAAATTTCAGTATGAATTTTAACATTATACTTGTACACAAATACTTATAGAGTAATGGACTAAGCGGCTGGAATCTCTGAATACCCTGAAAAGGAGGTTATCAATGCGTCAGTATGATTATTTTTATTTTTTCTATGATTGTCACCTCATAACTTGTGACTGGGTGAACCGAACCGCTTTCCGTGTCGTCCAATTCCAATTTGTTCCAATTCTGACAATGGTATCCATGAAAAAACCATGTAAGTCATACAATTGCATTAAGTATGTGCGCCACAAATGAACGGATAACTCAATATCACGCCAACCGATTTCAAATGTTCATTTTTTATTGGAAAGGATGTATTTTAAGAATACTTTGACGAAAGTTTGGTTAGGTTTTGATTAATTCTGTTTCGTAATATTTCTACGATAAGTGGAAAATACAAAGGGGGCGTCCGTCCGCACGTAATCTCACTGAAGAGAACGGCAAAGACCACGCAAAAGGAAAAAGAGAAATCGAACCCTGCCTCGAGCCGGTATTAGGCTAGGAAGATGAATATATAGTTTTACATATGATTTAATAATATTAATTAGCAATTTAATATAAATAATTTAACATAAAAAAATAACACAAAAAACCCAAAAGGTCCAACACCAAGGGCTGCTCGGCATAATACTGACTACCCAGGGAGGGTAAATCAGCGCTGGTATTCTGCAGAAACCCAGACAGATACTATGAAACAACCTTCAACGGCAGAATTTTTAACAAAAATAAGAATATCATAAAAGAAAGTAAACGAGGGGAAAAAATATGTAAAATAGATTGTATTTAAGATGGGGAATTGAACAAAACAGGACGAAACAGAACACAGTCAATCAAGTGTTTAAATTAAACAATAATTATTCATTAATTCCTCAATTCATTCCTCAAAATGTGATAGGAATAAGCCTATTGCTATAACTGGCACAAAAGTTAATTACAGTTTTCTCTACTTACCGACAGACGGCAATACAAAAAGAAAATTGTGGCTGTGAGCGGATTCATTATTGAGATTAACTTAACCACTTAATTCATAACTTCGAGTAAGCCGCCTGTTTGTTTGCCAATTATATTAAAAAAGCTGTGCTTATTATATTATAAAAATGTTATAAAAGTAATAAGCTTAAGGAATTTAATGCAATATGGTAGCAGGTTGACGACAAATTAACGCGAACTCACGCAAGCGGCCCTAGTTGGTTATTAAGAGGGTCCGCGGAGGAATTTTTAATTAAAAAAGTCTATTCGAAATAAAGTCGACTCCATCCCGGCGTTCTGTTGAATGCCTCGCCGCAAATGGGGGTTGTCGGATCGATGCTTCTATTGGACTATTATTACGAGACAACTTCTAGGGCAAGGCTGTGTTTAACTTGGAAATATTTCAGTTCAATAATAGGAAATGTCTCCAACCATTTGTATTTTAAAAGGTTATTATAATAAAATATATGTAACTTCAAAAAAAGATCTGTCTGCGCCTATATTTCTTTTCTTTTTTATTTAAATGTTGTCAATTCATAGCACCAACTTTATATCATTTGAAAGAATTTGGTTTCAATTATATCCCGTATGAATACTTTTTTGCTCATAAGACCGTAGGTCCCAAAGATATACAAGGAACTACGAAAATCGTAAGGTAAATTTATGACCTCCAAGATAGGGTAAGCACATAATGATAAGTATGAATGTAATATGGATCCACTTGCCTAGAGAGTATAATAATAATTCTTTATTGGTCACCAAAAATTATTCAAGAATGAACTATGAAGTCCCTGACTCCTGAGCTAGTAGGTACTATTGGACCTGGGTTTCAGGAGTCAGTGTCTTCTCCCATTTTGAAATCACAACAAAAACATTAACAATAGTGTATAAATGTGTGTTTATGTATATCTCTCAGCTATATGGATAATTATATTATAATATGTATTATTTAATTATATACTTATAATAAATGAGGAATGACCCAAAGTTTCTATCCCAAACGGCTCAAATATGAAATCTCTATCGAGGCTACTATATTTGCGCCGCTTGAGGTTTTCTGCAGTTGCAGCGGCCAGCTCCAGCCTCAACAGAAGATTCTGGAAGATGTGACGGCGCCCAAGTATCGACGCATGTGGCATCCCATACTAAAGGTCGTCCCATCTTCCAGGGTATAAGTCATACCATCTGGTCCCTTACCATCGTAGCAATAGTTAATTTAGCTCCAAAGTTGATGCAATACAAATACAGACAGATAAGTCGGTTGAAAGTTTTATTTTACAATCAATGGTCTGCTAAGTGATAAACTATCGACTTACAATCCGGGAGGCGGGGTTCGAATCTCTGCGTTCGATCAAGTGTGTATGTAGTTAAGCACCTGCTTAAATAATATATAAATGTCAGATTAAAATGAATAATTATGCTTTGATATGATAAAGAATAAAGATGCAGATAATTCTCCATTGATGACTAAGATATAATTATTGTCTCCGGTGCGTTTACGGGCCACCGGGGAGGTTTTAGTGGGTAAGAACCCCACATAACCACCGCCTTCCGCCCAGAAGGCGGAGTATCTTTCTGAAGATTTCCTCCCCGTCAACAAAAAAATGTGGACATCAGTAAGAAGCATTTAATATAGCATTCATAGATTGTGTACGTAATACGTTTTAAAAATTTTTTCTAACACATTTTTTCAACGCAGGTTTACTCAAGATGTCTTGCTTCACCGCCGGAAGCAGGGCAAGTCCGTACATAATTACGACAGCAAATTTATTGGTGCCGGCACTAGATAAAGCTCGGGTTGCTAGTTTACTATGCAACTTGAGCTACCAAGTCTCTTAATTTGTAGTAATTGTAATAAAAGATGACATCTCCTTGCACATAATAAAAGATATTAAGCCTATTTGTACCAATAATGTCGGTGGTTATCACAAATAAAGTTACTTCACAGTATAATTACAAACTTTTCCTGCTATTCTGATAAGTAAATTATTTGTATATGACTGTCTTTCGACATCGTTTACATATTGACCATTTTATTTCCGCAATACTGTCGCCTTCGGTCAGTTTACATTACAATAAACGTTCCTTTTACAGTTTTGGCACTGAGACAAGTTTGATGTTTGCAAGAATATTGACAGCGCATCCTAGCCGTGCGCGAGGCCCAAGGTTTCACGTACGGATCAGTGGTGGTCTCAGAACAGAGACGAAAAAGCTGCAACTGCACGACAGCGTCTAACATGCTGTAGTGGCGATATCCCGACACACCGTGACGTGACGACACCACAGGAAGATTGGTGACAAGGGCAACAGCCGCATTAAAAGAAGACAACTACACCCTAAAAATGGCCATGAGAAACAGGGCCGCAGCGGTCGCGGAGAAACTTATAACAATGCAACGGGGCATCTACGACGCGTGAACCAAAGCATTCTCCACCACCACCTTAAAACAATCAGGTATTATAAAAAAAAATATGTAGTAACTGTAGAGGTATCCTTCTTATTAAAAATAAACCAAAGCAACCAATTCAAGAATATTACAAAAGAGCACGGACATAAGTTTGGTTGCGTTTTATTGAAAGAAAAGCAGTATATTTACGGGCAAAACCAAAATCAAGTAAGTTTACGTTAAAAATGAACGCATATGTAAACGTCTTACCGTCAAGTAGCAACGGATTAATATCATATACTAAGATGTTGATTTTTCTTTCGTCTTCACATTCGTTAAGAAGTAATTACCTATTCCTGGTTTGTATTATATATCTCGAGAGCCGTCGTAGCTCAGTGTCCGGGCGGTCAAGTTGCATAATACGCTAGCAACCCGAGATCGATCCCCGGTGCCGGCACCAATAAATTTGTTGTTACAATTTTATGTGCTGATTTACCACGCGCTCAGCGGTGAAGGAAAACATCGTGAGGAAACCTACATGAATAAGAAAATTTTTCTAAGTCTTGTGAAGTCTGCCAACCCGCACTACTATGCCCTTATACTTTCTTTACAGAGAAGGCCTGTGCCCAGCAGTGGACTTCTATGAAGGCTGTTACTATCTAAACTAACTATATATCTCAATCACCAAACATTCTTTTGAACAATTTTTAGAAGTCAATATCTTTAAAATCCCACAATATTAACATGGAACTTTCACAGAAAAAAAAAATCATAAATTACCCGGCTATAAGTGTACAGATATTACAAGTATATTTACAAGTAAAAACAAAAACCGACTTCAAAAGCATTAAATAGAAACTCAAAACTCTCATCAAACTACATTTGTAGTACATCCTTTCTAATAAAAAATGAATAATCGAAATCGGTTCACGTGATATTGAGTTATTCATCTGTCATTATTTTATTTGTCATTATTTTCTCCTGAACGGTATTGTCAGACTTGGACCAAATTGAACCACTACGGGAATCACAAGCTTTCAATCTAGTCATCATCTTTCAAAAGGGTGAAGTCATTGAAGTCAGTTTACCCAGTCGAAAGTTATGAGATAACAAACAAAAAAATCAGATGAATTGAGAACATCCTACTTTTTTGAAGTCACATGGAAATAACAACTTATATTAATATTATAATTTTGTCTTATAAATAAATAAAGTATATTATCTTTTATTATTCTTGTTTATTTATACGATGTACATGAATTTTATTATATTTATCTTGACGTATCTATTTATGTGTATGTTAATGTATATATTTAAAAAAAAAAAGCTAGCAATATTTCTTTTTTTTTTTTTCAGAAATATTTCTAACATTCTTTTTAACCATTTCAAATAAGCTTAAGCTTGTACTAGGAGATGGTTCATTCAGCCCTGTAGTTCTGGGCTCTCAAGAATAAGACTACGGTATCCCCTGCCTGACAGGTATAAGGCGACTAAAAGGGGCCTCGGGTTCACTGGGCGACAAGGATGGGGGCCTTTGTCGTCCGCTAACGTGGACCCGGGAAGAAGGCGACATCGGTTGGCCCGTGTAGCCTTGCACTGTGCCTTGCACTTGCCCCCCGGGACGTGCTCTCCTGAGTTAATAGTGCAGAGGGGCTCCGGTGCGTTCCACTGGAGATCCCGGAGCCCCTCGTCATGCACCGAGGAAAGGGCCAACGGGGGGGTTTTAGTGGGTAAAAACCCAACATAACCGCCGCCTTCCCCCCTGAAGGCGGGGTATCTTTTTGAAAATTTCCTCCCCGTTAACAGAAAAAAAAAGGAGATGGTTCACGTCAATAGTCGAATGGTGGGTTCCTACGATCTCACGATTCAACCGTACCCTAAACCATTAGGCTATTGACGCTTATAAATTATTTATTCATCTATATTAATATCTACTTATACTAAAATTAAAAAAAGAAACATGAATTCAACTACCATAACTAACTTAAACGAACGTCGATGGACGTTAGCCAAATGTTCGCGCTCTAGAGACGATCGCTCGATATTACTCAAACGGATGTATCATACGCAACATGTGAGCACATTGGGTGCCGAAAATGAACGTTCCGTATCGTACTAGATAAGAGTTGAGATATCATCGAGTCTTTAGACAAGGAGTAGAAAGATAACTTCACGTGTTATGGGCCCATTATCTCACGAATACGTACATCCAACTCGTACATTGAAAATTTACATAGATTGTAATGCAAGGACAATGGTAAAAGCGTTGTACCTCGTTAGCTGATATGCAAATGTAAGCTATTATAGCCGGTGTAGGTTGGCAAATAAAGGTGACTATCGCGTGTGTGTGGTTTAATATGTTTGTGTGTGTTGTTACAAAACACATTGGTACATCGTGCTGAATTAAGAGTCGTTCACATTAACGCTCGAACGAAAGTAGTTTCTCAACGCGAGAAATGTTGAGAGAAGTTTGTTTGCGCTAACGAAATTAAAAAATGACTGACGAGTGAACAACATCTATTAACTCGAGAGTTTATAAGTTCACCGCAAATTTTTCATTTTCTTTTGACTTGGAATAACAGATCAGAGTAATTTAATTGTGTGACAAAAGTGGGCGCTTATGTAAAACATTTTTATGCAGTAGCCTTTATTAAGTGTTAGCCGGATTGCCATCCTGGATAATAGAGATTTATTTATTTATTAGACATAAGGAAAAAAAACAGAAAATGGTTCGAAAATACCTTTCACGCATTTGTACGCGGCCTCAACATATTGCCACTGGTTACAACAAAAGACATCCACTTGCTGCAATATAGTATTATCAAAACCAACCGCGCGACAATAGTGGGATCTTCTTCTTAGTCGTCTCCTTCATTGCTGAAGGTCGTGTCTAGCACAAAGTGTTGATCGCTCGCTTAACGATTCACTACCACGTGTCCACCTGGCCAACAACCATTAGCTTTTCTAGGTTATCAGGATTTCTGCGAGCAACGTGTCCAAAATATTGCAGTATGCGCTGGAAGCAAATAGAGAGATATTATATCATAATAGATTTATTTACGTTAATACAAAGATTAAGAGATAAAAATTTATACACATCTTAAGAAGTGTCCAAGCACCGGTGACACGGTGTCCAAAGTCGGCATCACGTCCTATGTTCTTTGTTTCTTCAATTTTTTTTCTATTTACCTTGTTTCATATTGTTTGTAATGGGACATATTAACACAGAAGATGGAGACGATATATTATACAGTAAAACTGTATTTGGAACTTCAAGAGAAACTCCAAAAAATCTTTTTATACAATCTTATTTTAGAGGGACAATTTATAATGAAATGATTGATTATTTCGAATTACAGAGTTTCCACTAAAACACGTTTTGATGGTATTATATATAACTAGATAAATGACATACATGCGTAGTCAATAAGTAAAACGGTTCGATGTTTTTCAGTGTATTTCCATTTAAGTACGATGCTTATAGACATAGAAAGACACTAAAATTATTTTAGAATAGAGAAACAAAATAAAATTAGTTATGTTTACTGTATAGTTAAGAACCAAAAGTTTATGGCGATTTTTCATTGTGAATGGTATCTTATATTACACCAGCGTGTCTCAATATTCCACGCGGCCGCCAAACCGCTCCAAATATTATTATCATTACATAGGTTGAAAGTTATCACGGTTATAATTGTGTTATGTTAATACCATCTCACTATAAATAGCTGGACAGTATTTTTATTGATCTGTCAGGTTAACGCCATAGCTCCTATTATGTTGGGTTATTTTTTTTAATGACGAACTACACAGATTGGCCAGAGAAGTTGGCCTTGACTGGATTGAGTTGAGGCATAGCTCTTAGGTCGCTTAAACTGAACCTCTATCGCTACTAACTCGACACAAGGGTCCCCCCGGTGAGGGGTAACCTCGGTTTGGACGGTTACTATGTTACGCGTAAGCATTCCGATCAGAGGGCGCCCGAGAGGGCCGGACCTCGACTCGGTCGGTTGCTATTTCACGGATAATCTAAGGGACATTCAAAAGCTAAACTAACTTCGAGTGCCACTTCGGGAAGCGTTGGCGCTGGGAGAAGAAGTGGCCGAAGAAACTCCAGCAACGCTCCTAATATCTAAGGGGTGGGGATATTGTGTGATGTATTGTTGGGTTGGCATTACGACAAGAAACATTTTTCCATACAATTATTAGGGTTATTTTTAAGTTTTAATTAGTAGAGTAACTTCGGAAGGTCAAATGCCAAGAAAGATAACATGGGACTATTTTGGTGGGACCATCTCCATTCTACCGGACGTAAAGTCTCCACCCTATCACATTCGATGTTCCGCGCGTCCGGACGAAGCGATTTGAGTCATCGTTTATCGTGCGTACTGCAAAGGAGTGGAACAAGTTGCCAGCTTCAGTATTTCCGTCCAAGTACGACGTGGGAGCCTTCAAGAGTAGAGTGAATAAGCACTTGCTAAACTAGCGCGTACCATCTTTCGACTATATCACCACTTATCTTCAGGTGGGATCGTGGTCAAGCACTAGTTTATAACCCTTAAAAAACGTATTTGAAAGGAACCCGTTTTAATCAATCAAGATTAAAATAGGTCCATAAGATTATCCTCTAACAAAAGGTGCTCAACACGGCTAAAGAAGTATTCACTTCAATAACTATGGAATTAAAAAGCATAAATTATATTTTTTGTTGTTTAAAAACTTTCCGCGTTTTTGACAAAAAAATCCTTTAGGCACGTTTGACTTTTGAAGTAAGCTAGTTACGAAAAGAGTGATAACGCGAGGTGAAATGAGAGGATGATATAAGTAAGTGAAGAAAGAAAGAGAGACGTATTTCGTATATCTAAGACACATTGCAGCCGTATTCTATGTATCACACTGTAGGAGTAAGAGAGAGCAGTGCACGAGACTTTTTTGCTCTTAAACAATCGTTTGTATATTATCTATATATATATATACATACATATAGATGGAGTTAAACACTCAAGACGTTTACTTCAGTCGTATGGTCTAAAGCACATTCGTTTCTTATAGCTTCACCTTTTGTATTGTGTTATGATATTCAGAATACAACATAATACGCCAATGTTTCGTAATATTGAAATACACGATTCATTTCGTCGGGCACGTGTCGTCGGAGTGGTATAAAAGCGTTCTTGTGTTACGTAACGTGGAACATATTAGTGACACTTCAATTGTCGTTTCTCGCCATTGTTTAGCGCCGTGGAACTCTGGGCGAGAGTATTGTCTGCGGAGAGATTTGCACGGTCTTATTTATAGCACGTCGCTTATAAAATAAAATAAAATAAAATAAAATAGCCTTTATTTGCTACTACAAATAACATGCAGCTTAAGAAATTTATTTTACAAGTTTGTAGTAGTCGCCATTAAGGCGTAGGCCTCCCAAACCTCTCCATCTTTGCCTATCCCGTGCTACCTGCATCCACTGAGATCCACATATGTCTTTGAAGACATCTCTCCACCTTTTAAATGGTCTTCCTTTTTTTTCCAGTGGTACCCACTCTGTTAGTCTCTTTGCCCACCTATTATTTTCCATTCTACATACATGTCCTGCCCAGTGCCATTTTAATAACCTTAGTCTTTTCTGTGCTTCTACAATTTTTGTTCTGTTTTTTATGGTTTCGTTACTTATTTTTTCTGATTGTTTTATTCTTAGCATGCTTCTTTCCATTTTACGTTGACATATAGAAATTTTTTCTTCATCTTCTTTCCTCAATGCCCACGTCTGGCAGCCATAAGTTAGGCACGGTAATATTACCGTTTCATATAATTTTTTTATACATATATATATATACATACATATAGATGGAGTTAAACACTCAAGACGTTTACTTCAGTCGTATGGTCTAAGGCACATTCGTTTCTTATAGCATCACCTTTGTATAGTGTTATGATATTCAGAATACAACATAATACGCCAATGTTTCGTAATATTGAAATACACGATTCATTTCGTCGGGCACGTGTCGTCGGAGTGGTATAAAAGCGTTCTTGTGTTACGTAACGTGGAACATATTAGTGACACTTCAATTGTCGTTTCTCGCCATTGTTTAGCGCCGTGGAACTCTGGGCGAGAGTATTGTCTGCGGAGAGATTTGCACGGTCTTATTTATAGCACGTCGCTTACTTGCGGGCTAATATGATGTCCCGGGCAAAGGAAGATTGCATAAACACCGACTTCTTTGTTATCTATGATTATAAACTATTTTCTGTAGTTGCACACAAAAGCGTGTTAACTAAATCGCAAGTTGTTCTATAGCTTGTACATTTGATACAATAAAATAAAACCCTTACTTGCGCTGCCATCACGAAGAGTGTAATGTAGTATGTTACTACAATCCTTTTCTTCACGATGGCAGGACTCGTTGTATAAATTTTATAATTTATGCATGTAGTCTGTACTGCTAGCAGAATCAAATCAAATCAAATAGTCTGAACTGGTATCCGAAACAAGAACCTCTCAGTTACGCGAGTACTCTATTAGTACAAAACTTTTTTAGTATTTAATATCAAGCGCTAATTAATTATAAACAAATTGCGATATATGAAAAATATCGATATATTTGTACAATATATCGCGTAGTATCGATACAACCACACGATATATATGGTTGTCAAATATCTCCCTTCCGCCTTTTTGTCCTTTGAATTTCGCGGCTATGTACAAAGCGCTACAGAGCTCGTATCTAGCAATACTATACATAATTTGAAAGGTCTTGACATAACCTACAAAACGACGCTATGCATAATTAGTTTGGATATTGCGTTCAACAGTTATAGACGTGTAAACATGGAGTTCACTAACGCCGAAATTCGCGCTATTTTAAAGTTCTCCATCCATTCATCCATCGTTCTATCTCCTGGGCGATGTCACGAGATGCCACATGCCGGTCTAACTCGATGTAGTCCATGATTTGATCGGTATTTGTCGTCACAGGTCTTCCGCCGGCTGGCTTATCCATGGTGTCGTTTTCACCGGCTCTGAATCGTCGAAACCATTCCTCCGTGGTTCGAAGTGATAAGAGTACCATCCCCCAAAACACCATTAATCTCACGGAACGTTTCTCTAGCGGATTTGCCTTTAACGAAGGAAAACTTTAAAATAGCGCGAATTTCGGCGTTAGTGAACTCCATGTTTACACGTCTATAACTGTTGAACGCAATATCCAAACTAATTATGCATAGCGTCGTTTTGTAGGTTATGTCAAGACCTTTCAAATTATGTATAGTATTGCAAGATACGAGCTCTGTAGCGCTTTGTACATAGCCGCGAAATTCAAAAGACAAAAAGGCGGAAGGGAGATATTTGACAACCTATTATTATATCGCTATCCCTATTTTATCTGTCTCGATTATGTCACTGGTAAATAAAAATATATATTTTTAAAGTGAATATAAAAAAATAAAAAATATCTCTCTTTTTCACTACAGTATACTTCTATTTATATCTTGTATATGTTAAGATTTGATAGAAAGAACGTGTATTTATTTACCGAATGCCTTCACTCGTTTTCATTCAGTAACGTAATAGAATTTTAGAATGTGCTTTCAAAAATAAAACGCACAGAGATAAACTGTACGCATAGTAATCCATTTATAACCTAAAATAAACATCGATTCACTGACGTAGCAGAAGTTTATACAAAAAGTAATTTATTTTCGACACAATGATCTAATAAATCGAAATGTCCGAATGATTAATGCGACTCTGACATCGGTGCTTCACACGATACATGTTTCTGAACTTTACCTTGGTCTTTATTGCCGTGCTGTGTGAAAATTAGCGTCTGTGCCACTGATGACGTAGCGTTAATGTATTGGAAAACAGACATATAGCGTGTAACATCTGTTTGGATATACAACATTTCTAGAACATTCGTCGAGCTTTAACATGATATCTACGTAGTCCCGTTTAGTTAATTCTCGTTGATTATTTGTTGTAGTTATGTTAATTATAATTTAATTTAATTTTAACTTCTAAAGAAGTGTGATCGTACTAAAATAATAGTCTGTGATGTTTGCTCTTAGATTCTATCGAAGTTTTAATTCGATACATATAAGATTATTTAAATTGTGGAGCAATTTATCCCGAGACTATGTACTTTTAATTTGATGTTGCTCTTATAAAGTCGGAATACAGAGCACAATAATCACTTTAGAAAATTTTAATTGAAGAAGTTAACGACTAAAATAAACCTAATTGTTTTCCTTATGTCTTTTTTCTATCTAGTTAATCGTTTTAGTATAGATAAAGGAATCTAGCAATTAGATGTTAACCGATAAAAATGAAAAAAAGGATCTATTTACATTTACTTATATGAGATAAATATAGACTTACATATAATTTTAAACTTGTGTTAAATAAATGTGTATGATAGATTACGTGAAAACACTATTGTATGCAATACAAAGACAGAAAAGAGAAAATACAAGAGAAATGAAGAATATTCCTATACTCAAAAGGTCATATAGGTATATATATAATAAAATATAATTGCAAATATGTAAGACTAGCGTCATATATATTATGTTTACGGCTAAAATTCATTTCGAGACTTCGGATAGAATGCGGAATGTGTAAATCCACTAAAAGTAATGTAATTTACAAGTAGCGTAACTGTCGATCGTTTGTTACTTTAACGCGCATCGTTTTGTAAGCAATATCTTTCATCCTTATTATTCTTGTGGGCTATCTTTTTGTATCAAGAAATATATAGAAGACTAGCGTACCCAGCCCACTTCGCCGTGCTATATTTTGCTTTATTTTATTTAAACAATAAACTTACATGATTAAATATTTAACTGTACTCTCACAATATATAGGTTGTCAAATATCTCCCTTCCGCCTTTTGTCTCTTGAATTTCGCGGCTATGTACGAAGCACTACAGAGCTCGTATCTAGCAATACTATACATAATTTGAAAGGTCTTGACATAACCTACAAAACGACGCTATGCATAATTAGTTTGGATATTGCGTTCAACAGTTATAGACGTGTAAACATGGAGTTCACTAACGCCGAAATTCGCTCTATTTTAGTTTTCCTTCGTTAAAGGCAAATCCGCTAGAGAAACGTTCCGTGAGATTAATGGTGTTTTGGGGATGGTACTCTATCACTTCGAACCACGGAGGAATGGTTTCGACGATTCAGAGCCGGTGAAAACGACACCATGGATAAGCCAGTCGGCGGAAGACCTGTGACGACAAATACCGATCAAATCATGGACTACATCGAGTTAGACCGGCATGTGGCATCTCGTAACATCGCCCAGGAGATGGGAGTTAGTCACTAAACCATTTTAAACCATCTGCAGAAGGCTGGATACAAAAAGCTTGATGTTTGGGTGCCGCATGATTTGACGCAAAAAACCTTCTGGACCGAATCAACGAATGCGATATGCTGCTGAAACGGAACGAACTCGACCCATTCTTGAAGCGGATGGTGACTGGCGACGAAAAATGGATCACATACGACAATATCAAGCGAAAACGGTCGTGGTCGAAGGCCGGTGAATCGTCCCAAACAGTGGCCAAGCCGCGAATTTCGGCGTTAGTGAACTCCATGTTTACACGTCTATAACTGTTGAACGCAATATCCAAACTAATTATGCATAGCGTCGTTTTGTAGCTTATGTCAAGACCTTCAAATTATGTATAGTATTGCTAGATACGAGCTCTGTAGCGCTTTGTACATAGCCGCGAAATTCAAAAGACAAAAAGGCGGAAGGGAGATATTTGACAACCTATTATTAAATTATTCATTTCTTTGTATTCATTCTCTTTTCGGGCGATTGAAGATCATTCACTTACCCATATACATATCAGTAAATACAATATCATTCTTATCATTTAGGATTTATTATACATCATAAATATACACCACGCATGTATCAATACAATGCTTTACCAATTTACCACCATTAGATGCCAAGCTATATTCACTTGCTAAAAATATGAGCTCCTACCACATATGGGACTTAATAAACTTGGTGAAAAGCAGCAAAAGCTGTCTCTGTCTACCCCGCTGCATTAAAATGACATGAGAGCTGATATATATTATTTATGTTTATATAAATAGAAATGATATTCAACCATTTTTATCTGTACAAATGTTGATACATGAAAAAGCTTTCATCATTTGTTGCCGCCGCGAAAACAAATTTGGCTTAGTACCCGCTGTTATGTCATTTAGACCTTGAAAATATTATAAGACAAATTTGCAAATGTACGAAATACATTGGGCAGTTCGGGCGCGCGGTCTGTGAATGAACTGAGGTGGTATTTTTAACAACCAACTGTCACGACATCACTTCCGCGTTCGAATAAATGAAATATATTCAGTTCAATGGTAAAATTAATTTGACGTTCGTAAGCAATGAAGAATTTTTCATTTTTTTTTTAATTATATTAGAGTAAAGAACCTGTTATACAAGTGATATTGAAACTCCTTGGTAATTGAAAAACCGCAAGAATGTCGTTAATAAATTATTTTCTGCTTACGCAATTAGCATGTTTGCGTATATCTGCTGGCAATTGAATTATTTAAATTAAATTTTTAGCACAACAACCACTCACGTTAGCTAATATAAACGGGGTGAATAGAGATAGGATACCTTACATGACGTAACTAAAAATGTAATAAATTGTGCACCAAGACAGCATTGTGAGATGCCTGTCGCATTTTACCTCATTCCGCCCAACTTTCATCCCTTCCAAGCATAAAGTCAATAATGTATAACGACAAACTGGTTAATATAATGAAGTATATGCAAATGTATATTTTTTATCTGTATTAGATTGTTAAAATGTTATTGTAGCGGGTTTTACCTTTATTCTTAACTACCATAGTTCAGTTGGAAGAAAATGCTTTTTTATGCTTTTTTATAACAAATGGCTAGAAAAGCTGGCAACAGATTCCCCGGAATTGGGAGGTGGAAGAGCTCTTAGATCGCTTAGCCTTAATATCTACCGGGAGTAACACGGCGCAGAAACCCGAGCGGCTTCGGCTCGGACGGTTATTCCTATTCGAAGGCGCCCGAGGGACCCATACCACAATATTATCGGCAGCTTCTATCAGTATATAAAAATTTATAAAGTACACCTATATGTGGCAGCAGATAGGTCTAGCGTTGAGCGAAACGTGGAAGGGATGCGCATGTGTACAGTCGCGCAGTCAATTATTTCTTCAAATTACGAATAAAGTGTTTTTGTTGGTACTTTTTATAATATGCCATATTCACTATTTAAAATGACAAATAAATTATTAAAGAAACCTAGCAATATATTTTTTCAGAAATATTACTAACATTCTTGTTAACCATTCCAACTAAGCTTAAGCTTGTGCTAGGAGATGGTTCACGTCAATAGTCGAATGGTGGATTTGAACCTACGACCTTATGATTCGCAGACCATACCCTAAACCATTAGGCTATTGACAATTACGAAAGTACTATACAATTAAATTCAACAAAAACTCAAAATTAACAGAAAAAGTCAATTAACATAAAATTTAGAAGGCGACTGTATACCATGAGCAAGCGGGGTGTGGTATCCATGCCAGAGTAGAGCGTGTGGCAGAGTACCATAGGTGAGCCAATAAGCGATCGCGCATGCCCGCCCGCGCACTCCCTTACACACCGATGGTACCTTATTTTTGACTTCTGCGCATTAACAGTCAACGCTGGAATTATTTGCCGCCAACTTTAAATACATTATAATGCAATAAACAATCTATCTATCTACCAATATAATTCATTCATTAGGTCAATAATATTAAAAATATCCTCCTATTCGTAAATTACACATCGGAATAATTACCATACCAAATGTGCCGCGTTTATAATCAGCGAAGCTGTAAAGGTCACAATATACATGAGATATTGTAATATCGATTTTCATGACAGCTGTTACCTTAACGGGTCTAAATCGATATCGCTAACAAGACTATGTTGTCCCGTAAATAGGACGCACGTCGCCCCGTCCATAAACGGACCGTCCGTGAGTTAAATATAAGAAAATCGATATGGACGATGTATTAATATAAAATCGTTGCATGCTATAGGGTCGTGAATTCATCGAATGAATCCACGGAAGGCTCCATTGGCAGGAAGCGCTGCGGTGTGCTGCATCGTGACCCCATTCCGATTTTACATCCAAACTAATTTTGTTTCATACATGAGTAAAACATGAGACATGAGAAGTGAAATCTTTACGATTGATTAAATCTGTGCAGGGCCCGATTTAAGAGACGGGGGGAAGATGATTACTAATGCACGAATATAGAATCAGTAAGATAATATAATTAGTGCCAGAGTTTTTAATTGTTGCCAGTACCAGAAGTTAGAAAGTTAATTAAATAAGTGATACTTAGAAAATACAAATTATGATATGATTAAGAAATCATTTAATTTGCCTGTTTTTGTATTTACTCAAAAGGTTTCCAGAACTGTTTCGTACTATCTAACTAAGGTCTAGACGGTCTTTATCATCTCTTTATGATAGCTGCTGTTCTAGAAACTTCGATTGTTGACTTCATGTCATTTATGCAACGTTAGTAGCGAGCACAATTTGTGTAATTGTTTCATAATCATGACTTGTAGTACCGCATTGCAATTGCTTGCAATTGTCCGCAGATCGTCTCTGTAAATGCTTTGCGATTATACTATACGAGTACAAGAGGACAGATTTGAATTCTAATAACGTAAGTGTGCTACGCGGATCCCAGGTTAGATATAGCTGAAGCTTCATTTGTAAAATTTAAACAACATTATTAAAAAATGTATATCATAACAATTATTTTCTTTATACCTTAGAACTTAAAATTAATATTTTTATAATAATACATTTAAGTAATACATTTATTTCACGTAATGGCACCGAGAAACGTGTATACGACCAAACAGAATAGATTTTCAGACATCCTGGCTACAATAATGACCGTTGTTAAATAATCTTCGTACAGTATCATGATGCAAGGGCAACACGGCCCTCCACAACATCCGCCGCAGCATCCACCACAAGGTCCGCAACACATTTCGAGAACATTGGAGTACAGATCTAAATAAAAATGAACGGGTTTTATAAACATGGCTGAGATCGTGGCTTGGTTGTGCAATAAGGAACTGAACTATGGATGGACACCAGACAGGAACTAAGTATATTTCTTATTATGATTTTTTATCGATAAAAATCAAAACCGACGAAATTTTCTCAACACTATAATAACATTTATCGCTTAGACTTTTAGATTATATACAAGTGTTTCACCACGAACCTACCTGGTGTTAAGTGGTGATGTAGTCGAAAGATGGCACACAGTAGACACTGATCCACATCCCACATAGCCTATACATAAAAATCTTACGCTTTTTTAACGTTATGGACGTTTTTTTGCCTTGGGAGGAGTACCCTGCCCTCCGCCTTTCACATACGGAACTTCGTTCCAAAAAATACTGATGATGAAAGAAAGAATGGAGAAATAGGACATGATGCCACCATTGGACCGTCTCAGCATGTGCTATCGCAAGGCTGCAACAACGCTGATTTTCAGCGATACTCAGGAATAACCAATGAAGTGTCTTCCCAAGAGTTTAAAAAATTGATTTTGTGAGTTATGCATTAGTGAGTTAATTCGACGGGCACACGTGTCTTTACCTTTGACTGCGTAACTAGCTTTCTCGATCCAAGGCCGCGGGTTACGAGATCGCACGGCCTTATTGGTACACCCGACACCTCACAGTTGCGATATTACAAAAATATTTTAGGCACAACTTTACCAATATGTTATTGTGAAGAATTACTTCACAAATAAGTTCTCAAAGTCACCATCATCATCATCATCACCAGCCTGTATCAGTCCACTGCTGGATATAGGCCTCTCCAAGGGCATGCCACCGACCACGATCCTCAGCCACTCTCATCCAGCTTCTGCCAGCCGCCCTGCGAAGATCGTCGCTCCACCTAGTATTACGGCGTCCCACTCCGCGTTCTCAAAGTAACTTATTAAAATTCCTTTTTACCAGATATTCTACGATTACTAGCGTGACTGTTAAAATAGATTACATTTAATATCAGATGAAATTTATTAAATGTTTAATGTACTAAAAAGTTACAGCCAATTAATACATATAAAATAATAATAAAACTTAAATTTTATACAACATATAAAATACAACAATTGAAACAAAATTGGAGTGTCAAAGGAAAATCATAACGCACAACTGGAATAGCAGATTACGCATTAGCAAGAATTGATTACTATTTTAACACTAAAGGTCAATCAATATATTTGAAGCGTCAATAGCCTAATGGATTAACGTACGGCCTGCGAATCGTAAGGTCGTGGGTTCGAATCCGCCATTGGACTATTGCCGTGAACCATGTCCTAGCACAAGCTTAAACTTAGTTGGAATGGTTAACAAGATTGTTAGTAATATTTCTGAAAAAAAAAGAAATATAGCTAGCTATCTTTTAAAAAATATATATATATATATATATATATATTTGAAGCGTCAATAGCCTAATGGTTTAGGGTACGGCCTGCGAATCGTAAGGTCGTGGGTTCGAATCCACTATTGCCTATTGGACTATTGCCGTGAATCATGTCCTAGCACAAGCATAAGCTTAGTTGGAATGGTTAACAAGATTGTTAGAAATACTTCTAAAAAAAAAAGAAATATCGCTAGGTTTCTTATAAAAAAAAAAATATTGTAATTAATTGGTTTAACGGAGTCGGGCAAAAGAGTAGAAAAAGAGTACATTTTTGGCATTGATAGATAAATCAGACCGGACGTTATAAGATAAGAATTACCTTAATATATAATTTTATTATTCAATATATAATATGAATCTTTTAAATTTATTGATTTTTTTTTCTTTAAAATAATGCTAACAATATTTTTTCGCAAGTATTAATAACATTCTTGTTAATCATTCTAAATAAAAAGCTTGTATTAGGAGATGATCACGTCAATAAGAATGGCGGATCGAACCCACGATACGCAGACTGTACGCTAAGCCGAGGCTATTGACGCTTCATATTGAATCTCCACTTAATGACAGATGAGTTAAAACAGTCTCGATAATAATCCTAGATAAGATCTGGTAAAAGGATTGTAACAAGTTACCTTGAGAGTTCATTTGTTATATGTATATAATAAAAAGAACGGGTAATGGGCTGTTATCTTTGTACCGTAAATGTAATCAGCGTTTACAGCGAGCCTGGGATAAGGGTGGGATTAGCGTCAATCAAAATTCTACCCGGACTAAAGTATTTTAATAATACCTTTCTATGTGAATTGATACTCCTATATCTATCTTCTATAGAGAAAGTGTGGGGGTATGTTCCATATAGAATCTTCAGAATGACCTGGCGAGTAATCCTGTTATGAGACGATCGGAGCACTCCTCTTTTTGAACTCTCAAATACAGCTTTTATGTACCACTTGATGATGTTGACAGATAACTCTGAATTGTTCATTTTAAAATTTCATGAACAGTCTGAGTCTTTATAATTATTCCTTATTTGTGATCAATATTAACAGTTTTAAAATACCCATTGCTTCATAAGTATTTATTAATGCCCTTAATTCACATTTACCACGCCCAAGCCATACGTCGTACTTTTATTTCTGACATTAATTCGGGCCAGATATGTTTTTGTATAAGCGATAAGAATGATATTGTATTTATTGATATGTACATGAGTGAAGATAATGATCCTTACCCGCTCGAGAAGAGAATAGAAGAGAATGAATACGGAGAGAAATGAGTAATTTAATATATTGTGAGAGTTAAATTAAATATTTAATGATGTTTAAATAAAATAAAGCAAAATCTAGCCTGACGAAGCGGGCTGGGTGGGACGCTAGTATCATATATTTAAAAGATCGGAGTAAACTTATTTTTGATACTCTTAAACCAAATGCAAAAATAGAACTAAAATTATTTGTTAATTGAAATTTTCTTTGCTCTCTGTTTTTTTTTATGTTTGTTACGTCATAACTTACGACTGGGTGACAATGGCATCCATGAAAAAACCATATACGTCCTAAATTTATCATCATCATCGTAAGTGCGCCGCAAATGCCGATATACCGAACCGGGGCGAGGTATCGGGTATCGGGTAAGGCGGCGGTTATGTGGGGTTCTTACCCACTAAAACCTCTCTGGGAGCCCCTCTGAACAGCGTTTAAGTTGTAATAGGTGGCAGACCGGCCCGCAGCCCTGTAGTTCTGGGCTCTCAAGAATAAGACTACGGTATCCCCTGCCTGTCGTAGAAGGCGACTAAAAGGGGCCTCGGGTTCTAGTGGCGCCAACCTGGACCCGGGAAGAAGGCGACAGCGAGGGCACAGAGGGGGAGGGAGAAACCTCCCCCCCCCCCCGCAAGTGCTTTAAAAGCTTTTTAAGCCTTATGTAAGAGGCTTGAAATTAGTGATAATAGCGATTTATTGAAAACGAACAAGAAAATATGGTGCTGACACAATGGATGCAGCAATGGAAGAGAAAGTGTTGCTATAATTCAAAATACAACAACTTTTACTGTGACAGATAATGTTGCTATAATAATAAAGTAACAAAAACACTACACAATATGACTTTTATGTTTTGTACTTAACAGACGAATTGAGAATCTCCTCATTTTTTGAAGTTCGTTGAAGATTAACAAGTAAATAGCGCTTTTTGCACATATATTATTATAGTGGCATTTCAGTGACAATAGCCGACTTGGGTTCGAGGTCTTAAATGTACCAGAGAATGTATGCTTAAAGATATAAGGCAATTTAAGACGAAAACATATGGCAAGTGATATTTAGATGCTGCAAGACGCGTCACTATCGCATACAACGTATCTAAACACAGCAATAGGAACGTAATATACTGTCGTATTTACTCTGAACATCTGTTGTGACTTATTAGAACATCTTGCGAGATAAACAATTTATACTGCAGACTACGCACCACGTCGAGACGTCTCTTGCGGGGCGGACGCGTGATTCAAAACTCGCCTCCCCGTTTCAATTATTCACTGAAGGTAAAACTAACGTCACCCACGTTGTCACTTGGGGAACTCTAACCGCATGGGAAAATTTGTTAATACACTATGGTTATTAACTATGGATAGAAGTTCGACGGTTTTTTATAGTAGACTAGCTGGAACCCGTGGTGTTACCCGATTTAAACTATTTATATAAATTTTCTTAAATAAAAGTAGCCGGATAAGCAAGTTGAAGTAGCAATGGACAAGGCACATAACGCTTAGAACAGATGGCCGATGGACCCGAAAAGTTCTCGATTGGAGACCACGGACCAGCAAGCGCAGTGTAGGACGTCCATCCGCAAGGTGATCTGACGACCTCATAAAGGCAGCAACACGGTTGGATGCGGACCGCTTACAAACGATCCTTTTGAAAATCGTTGGGGGAGGCCTAGGTCCAGCAGTGGATGTTTTACGGCCGAAATGATGATGATGATGATGAAAAGTAGCCTAAGTTACTCCTTATTACATCAGCTATCTACCAGTGAAAGTCTCGTCGAAGTGGGTCTAGTCGTGCCAGAGATTAGCCGCAATAAACAGACAAAAATTATAAAAAAAATGTTGTTATTTGTACAGTATATACTATTCATATGTAGGTAGTAAAAAGCCGTTATTTTATTATTACTGACAGACACTCCAATTTTATTTATTGGTACATATTGTAATAATCCCAGTCAAATCAATTCAAAATCAATTATTTTATAAACGGCTGCTTCTATCTTCCTTGACCTTAAAGAAAGAGCTTGAAGGGAAATTCTTAACGAATGTCGCTTGATAATCGTTAAGGTTAATTACTTCTACTTAACTAGCAACGGAAGTTTGTTCCTAAGTGCCGGCACAATGAAAATGTTTATTCCAATTTAAAGTATCGATTTATCACGTGACCAAGGATGACTGAAAACGTTATAACGAAACCGGCAAGTATATATTTTTCTCTAACACGTGGTAATCCACACTGAAGACGTGGCGAACTATGCTTAATACTGTGAAAGTAATTATTGTAATGCCGGGAGCATTGCAGACATAACTTGTCGATTAACCCTAAACATAACAATGTATAACATACATATGCATGTAAAGGAAATTATTTTATTAATTATTAGGAGTTATTTTATAATAATTATTCAAATGTTTAATGTCACAATTGTCAGTGTCGTGACATTTATATAAAAGAGATAGAGATGAAATAAGGACATTAAATGTTGTTTCTCTAAATATTCTACAGAAACGCTGTCTTTAATTTCGTGTATAGAAATACATTCCTAATAATGCGATAATCACTGTACGTGTAGCACTGAATATATTAGAATAGTGTACGTAGCGTCCAAAATACGTAGGTTCATATCACGATTTTTAAATTTATTTTTTGATATACATTTTTTTTTTACTTTTCTTCAAAAAACAATCTTGCCACAATAAGTGTTAATAATATGTTACTTTACCTTTTTACTTTATTTATTGTATTGTATCGTCTCCAAAACCACCCCACTGACTGACTGACCGATCCTCGGCCACTCTTTCCTTTTTTTTCTTAAAAAAAGCGCAGCCACGGACTTGTGTCCGTGTACTTTAATTGTTTACTTTGTTTTGTTGAAGAGTGCTACCTATACAGTTACTACATTTTTTTATTAATGCCTGATTTTTGAAGGTGGTGTTGAAGAATGCTCTGGTTCACGCATCGAAGACGCCCTGTTGCACTGTTATTAGTTTCTCCGCGACCGCTGCGTCCCTGTTTCCCATGGCCATTTTTAGGTTGTACTCTATTTTCTTTTGATGCGGCCGTTGCCTTTGTCACCAGACTGTGACTCATTCTTTTGACAGCTTATTGAATTGAAGACTTTGACAGTTCTTTCCAGAGCCCCCGAGTCTTCTAAACCAATTGTGTACAAAATGAACGTTTGTTCGCGTCATAGTGATAGATATTTGCTAGTTTTATATCATTGGTGCCACTATGGTTTACCGATGGCGTCATACTGGCACAACAATCGTGTGTATGTAAGCATTTGACGTATTTGGTAATGATGGATTTCATAATAAAACTTTGAACATAAACGAGAACTATCATTCTTAGTTCCATTCAATATATCAAGAGCACCAAATAAATTGGAATATTGCTGGAGGTTACTGCTTTCCTGGTCTCTTTAATTATCGTTTAAAAATAATAATAGTGTTTATTTGCAATAAAATCCTAATTTAAACGTCAGTTTGTTCACATTTAGCACAGCAAACGATGCGAGATTCAGTCGGGCAATCGTAAAGTGGGAATTTTTAGTGAGTTTGTTTAGACTATGCGATGTGCCGAAACAATCTACGCGTGGGCGATACGACCGACGGACGTAAGCATTTGAATTTGAATAAATTTGAGTTTTGGCACGCCTTATACGGATTGTGTAATACACTCGGAATTTAGGGATTCGCCAAAAGTAAATGAAAAAGTAAAGACCCCTCTATGACCTTGAAATGTCTTTAACAGGAGGGTCGGGTCCCGTTTTTTGTTACGGTCGTAATTCTTAGTGGCATTATAGAGGCACAGAATAAAGAATTTCATTTATATCTAACCGACTTCTAAAAAAGTCTTTGTGCGCTCATGTCGGTTATGAACCGATTTTAAGGGCTTTTTTTGTTTGAAAGGGTTTCATTTTATTTAGGTACTGTAGAATTTAGCATAGGACTTGGGTTTTTTTTGAGATATTGGTAGGTTTATGATAATCAAATACCTATGAAATAAGAGAAAGAATATAGGCGCCAGAACTAAAAAAAAACAGGTGTCTGGGCGCAAGGCGCTCGGACGTTAAATTCGTGACAACGTATCCTATGTACATACGTTATTCCAACAAAACTGAAGTGTTTTTCCCTTCACTGAGCACAAATTTGCGTTCTCTATCTCTCTCATACCACGCTCTCGCTTACACACTGAACGATGCGGCATTTGCTTCGTGCACTATCGGCAATTCTCGACACGAGCGTAACGGGACATTTTGCGCGAATGATATCCAGTATTTATCAATTTATAAAACGTTGTCAAGTAAAAAGAGCGTTCGAAGGTAGTAACGTGTTATAATTGTAGGTGTTGTGGAATGAAATAGTCCAATAACTAGTACACTCGCTTTTTTGAGACAGCGTAACGTTGTACAAGGAATTATTTCAACGAATTCTGTGACAACTGCGCGTCCACGCCATCTTCTTTTTACAAAGATTAATTAGAAGTCAGCTTACAAACTAATAAAGTTAAATTATTGTTTACAATTCCAAGTTAATGTGATGAGCAACTAAATTATTAATTATGAATTAAAGATACAATAAGGTTCAGGTAAATCACTAAGATATCATTGGAAGTAGTTATGCATAAAAATCGCTGGGTGCCATGTGTTGCCAGCTAACAAACGTTTAATCTTTGATCCTTCACGTTTTATTGGATTTGAAGTCGGTTTTTTTTTTACTCGTAAATATATTTGTTGTACTTAAACATAAGTTACAGATCGAACACTAAATATAATTAAGGCGAAGCGCCTGCGAGTGTCTTTGGCCTAACTGACCTTATATCCAACCTTGACTCGTCGATTTTTTCACATTCGCCAATCCAACGATTGCTCCAATCGTGCTATAAATAAATACGATTACCATTTAAATAATGGCAAACAAAAAGTTATTCACGCGACTAATCTATTTTTCTGTAATCGTGCACATACGAGGCTATTTTTAAACGAATGTTTATAAATTATACTTCACGTATAGCTCGTTGGAATGCGATAATTGTAAACAAAGTTAACATTTTTTAACGTTGATTTCGAAAAGTACAATCTTCGTTGTCTCCAGGTTATCACAAAAACATTAATACCCGCGTCTTTTCAATCCTGGAGTAGACAGACAGCATTCGCTATTCGCTTTTCACCTAGCTTATTAGCCCACCAGCCACTGACCGAGTCATGGTTCCGGAGCTAAGCCATTTCTCAATCCGGTGAAGCAGTCAAACCTAGCTTCTCTGGCCAATCTGTGTAGTTCGTAACACCCACCACCAAACACTGGGCACAAAATTTTATCTAGTGATTTTTGTATTTAAAAAGGGTATAAAATTATTGGTCTAAGCCGACTATCGATAGGCCCCTATCACATATGGAACCCAATAATAGTGGTTAAAAATGGAAACTAAAGCAGTCTGTCTACCCAGCCAGGGTACAAAGGACGTGAGAGCTTATATGTTTTTGTGTTAGAAAAAAGAATGCTTTTCTTAACCAATATTAATTTCTTGTTAACCATTCGAACTAAGTAAGCTTAGTTCGAATGGTTGTGCTAGGAGATGTTCACGTCAATAGTGGATTGGAACCTACGACCTTACGTGAAGCAGATCATACCTTAAACCATAAGGCTATTGATGCTCTGCTTCAATTGATCTGATTGATTTAAAAATCAACTTAAAAAAACACGAAAACAAAACTAACAAAAATTATGTTTTTCCCAAACGACTACGTCGAATTGAAAATAATATTCCCGATGATTAAAATGTGTTATTCAAATGCTTATCAAGGTTCAGAAGTAGACTAGCAATATGAATGTCCAACAGTCAAATGTTTCAACACTAGGTGAACTGTACCCCCATAAATCCAATCCACTTTATAAGGAAGTCACATATTAAACCGCCCCAGGAGTCCCGACAACGCGACTGCCAAATGTTTAAACAAAATTTTCCACGTTGCATATTCAGTTTGTCAAACTTCTAAACCGTTGGTACTCAACCTTTTTTTTAAAGCGGCCACAAACACGTGGTAGTCATAGTGCAAAATGGTTTGATTAAAACTAGATGGGCAGCAACACAGCCAAGCGGTCCGCAGGTCGAGTACAGCAGTTCTAAACCTTCATTGAATTACCCATAAATAAAAGAGAATAACAGCCCTCTAACATGAGCTCTATTGTCTCGGAGATGACGATTGTGACCACCAAGACAGCTCTTCACCAGCACTCCCCACTCTTCTATTTCAGGCCAAGAGGCCTGGAGTTTCAGTCTGGTAACTACTCCAATAGAGTCCGTCCAGACATTGGACGCAATGCCTCTGCTTCTTAGCTCGAAACACCCAACCAGAATTAGCTTTTCAAGGCTATCTGGCTGACGGCGAGCTATATGGCCAGAAAACTGTCGGCGTTTATAATATATACATTAATGCTTCAGTAGGAGTGCACGGCATATATCGATTCAATCCGATATTATCGAATCTAATGTCGATGTATTTCATCCAATAAACAAATATCGTATGATATTGCATGTTACTAGACGCCTACTCTACCATTGCAGCACTAGTTGCATACATTTTATGGTCTGTGCCACGGTTTTTTTTGGGGTTATTTTAATATAAAGAAATTACGATATATGGAATATATCGATATATTTCTTGCATGAACATCCCTATACATAAGGTACTAACAATGAAACAAATGTACTGTTACATCGATATTTTTAATTTCATCGTAATTTTATAGAGGATCAATACATGGTGACAAATTACTGAAATTAACTGACTTTTTACACTTGAACCATCAATGCTATAGGCACTCGATACAATAGAGCTAGACATGAACATTTTATGCAGATTATAAAAGAGCAATCTCAATAGACATATAATAATGTTTCTGTGTATATCCAAGATGGGTAATAAAATGTTCACATTAGTGTCAGAATCACAATCATGAGTAATGCGACTACTGGAATGAAGATTTGCATATCCGAAAAGCTGATATTGAAATCCTAATTAATGGGATCACAATCACTACATTTATATACAATGATAGCCACAAAAGTTCATATCATAAATATCTAAAATGATGAAATTGAAATTAATTTTGCCTCAATTATATTATTACTATGTAGCAAACACTGCCCACATGAGGATATTAAACATTTTAATGAGAAAAAATATAATTAAACCATTAGATTTGCCCAACTTTCACAGTAAAACCATAAACAGCTTAAAAGCAATAAGTGACTAAACTCTATTATAATTTCACAATTTTCTAGTAGTATTGTTACTTGCTCCTACATTATAATCTATTTTTAAATCCTGTCAAATTTAAACGTTAAGATAAATTTCTTTTATATAGTATTAGCTTTTTTTTTCAAATTCCAGACACAATATTTTAATAAGTATAATCTCGTCTAACAGTTTGACTCCTACGCAATAAGCTAGTTGAACTGTGCAGATATGTGGACATAGAAGCGACAGAGTGGCACATGCCAGATCACTGGTGTGATGATGCAAAAACTTTATCGTAATGCAATAAAATTAACAAAAAACTTCCCTTAAAGATATATTTACATGTCAATGTTTAAGAGACAGCTATGGCACCAGTATAACAATATAGTTAAGTAGCAAAGAAAGTTTTTAACATTCTAAAAAATTAACAACTTCAATGTGTAATTCATCAAACAAACAGGGAGGAAAACGAGATATTGTTTTCAACATTCAAATACAGTGAGAACTTATTTTGTTATATATTTAATCTTAGTTACAAATATCATAGACATAGACAAAGCGTTGGTCAAATTCTAAATCTACAAATTTATGGACATATTTAGAATAAATATTTTAAGTAGTAACTTTGATATGGCTGCACTTAAAACAATTTAAATATTATATTAAAATTCTAAGTGCAGCTGTGTATTTCTCATTAGCAGTATGAGATGATTATGTATGAAACAGTTGAGTAACCGTAGGAAATTCATCTAATCACTATAACCACAAACGCACAATGTTTTTCATAATGTAAAATTTACTACAAATAACTAGAAATTATTTGTACCGCCCGGATTCAAAGTTCTACTTCTATTAGCTAAAAGTATGATAAACCAGAAAGTCACTGTCTCAAATATATCAAAGAGCCAAGAGTAACGGAAAAGTTAAACACGTATTGGTAACACCAGCATGGCAAATATATAAGACTGAAATCACAAATGATATAGATTTTCATAGAACATGACACAATATTATACATGTTGTCAATTATGAGTTATTGAATGTAAATATAAATTCTCTCGATAATTTGGTGCTTAATATCAATGTATAGTGAACACTGTTTATCTTAAAACATGATTAAATTACCAAATTTATTGCTTTTAAAAACTGTTGTTAGCAATAAGTGTTTACACACTTGTAACACTGGCGGCCGATAAAATGTTTTTTACTATTAAAACTTGTAAACTACAAAATAAGGAACTATATTACACTTAAATACCAAACAAATCCTCACATCAGATCACAAACATGGTTGAATTGCACAATTGAACGTGACTACACAAAAAATAAATTAATCTCTCTGTATTATAATTACAGGCTCCTAATAAAATATCAATTGTTTTAACAATACATTTATAAATTAAAAAAAATAATAACAAGGGGTCAAAAAATTATAACCTACACTAGAACATTCTATTAGGACTTAAACATACAAATTTAATTGAATTATTACGCTAAAGCTGCAAATGTGACTGAAGTAAGTGACTGATTCATTTGTATACTTTTTATTAGACAATGATCTGATAAATATATTAATCTTAAAAACTAAGAAGAAATCCTGAGAAATAAGCAATCCATTATTTTAATGATTTACAAAAAATACAAATATATGTCTAAGCTTACCAGCACTACGGTAGACAATTGATTGATAAAGAAAACCTAGATCAGACAGTGCACAAAGTTACATATGTATATAACACCATTGGTAGAAACATCGTGGGATATCACTTAGACAAGGAACACCTTTCCTTATCCACTCTTCTATCAACTTGAAAGGGCACTAAGCAAATGAATTCCATCAAAATATCATAAATCAGTACTACTATCATCATGTTGCCTACACTCCAAGTTTAATCTGTAAGGAGTTCCAGCTTGGGGGCGTTTCAACGTCTATAATAACCCAAAACCGCCGGCAACAGCATACACTCATCACATTTCGTGACAACAGTCACGGACCATTCACAAATACCAAAAGCCTGCTCTCCAGCCTGTACACATGCAGGCACCAACTAATAGCTCAGAATTCGGCAAATTCTTTTGCACATTTCTCTGTTGATGAGATACGCAATGCCTCCTCCTCATAATCATCAAAGTTACTTGTGTCGCCTGGACCCTTGCAACGTGGGATGAAAGGCGCTTCAATCTTCTTTTGGAAGACCGCTATCCAATCGGTGCTCGCAAACCATTTGTGTCCTTTAATGTCATTGACACCCGCTTTGAGGTTGCCGTACCGTTTTGTCAAATCTACTTGAAGCAGGTTGCGCAAAAGATCCTTCAGATCTGAACCAAAGTGTGAAGGGAAGCGGACCTTACCTGACACAATTTTCTCGTAAATTTGAATTGGCTGGTCTGCGAAGAAAGGCGGGTAGCCGGCCGCCATCTCGTACACAAGGACACCAAGCGCCCACCAATCCACTGCCTTGTTGTAACCTTTAGATAAAATGATTTCTGGTGCAAGGTACTCGGGTGTGCCACAGAGAGTCCATGTACGGCCTTTTACTCTCTTAGCAAATCCAAAGTCAGTTACTTTAAGGTATCCCTGGGAGTCGATCAACAAATTCTCAGGCTTCAGATCTCGGTATATCAGGTCGAGATAATGGAGGTATTCAAAGGCTAACACTATTTGTGCAGCGTAGAATCGCGAATGAGGCTCGGAGAAGCGGCCTACTTTCCGCAGATGCGAGAACATTTCACCACCAGGTACATATTCCAATACCATGTACAGGTTGGAGTTGTCCTTGAAATGGAACCTAAGGCTTACAAGGAATGGAAAATTGATCGCTTGTAAAATTCTCTTTTCATTTAATGTATGCTCGACCTGTTTCAATTTCACAACTTTCTGTTTGTCTAATATTTTCATGGCATAATATTCTTTCGTGGGCTTGTGCTGGACTATCATCACGCGACCGAACGAGCCCGTACCTAGCGTTTTAATTCGTTCGAAGTCGTTTAGTGCGGCGGTGTTGGTAGGATTCTTTTTCCATTTCTCCTCGAAGTCTTCCTTAGCCTGGTCGAGGAACTCTTTGACGCTTTCGGCGGCGTCCACCTTCTTGTTGGCGGTGGCAGCATTATTGCCCATGGCGCACTTGACAATCTATTCTAGCGCCTCGATTCCTCGTTAAAAGAGGCTGCCTTGCACTAATCGATTCCTGCTTGTGCGACCGTGTAAAAACGGGCAGGTCAACACAATTTCATTTGAAACATATACATCCTCTATTTTTATACACAAACACACGACACAAAAGCCACTCGAAACGAGCATGCATATACACTATGGCTTTGAAAGAAAAAAATTCAAAAAAATACTTTGTCACATTCACAAGAATAAAATGGCTTCCTCAACCGGACTCGATCGACAGAGCGAGACCGAGCGTACAATTTGCACACGAGAGACGGTCAATTCTGACAATGTTGCTAGCTTCTAAGAAAAAACTACTGATTGAAAATTACATGCCTACCAGAAACTACTAAAAAATAAAAACAACGTAAGCTATTATTTAAAAAAAAAGCTTTTAATTTTAATAAATTATTTTGTATGTTACATTTAAATAGGTTACTGTCAGTGTTGCACAAAATTAATCCAAAAACGTACAGTGTATTGTACGCACGTCAAATTCAGCGTGTTATATATATAAAAAATATTTTAATATTTATGCTACATCTTTTCACAAAGTGGGTGAACTGAGCTAATCGCGAAATTGAACGCTTATTAAGGCCAATTATTTTGATCCTAAAAGATGTATCGGGAAGACAATAGACGAATAAACAATCACAAACGAAACAATCTTTAATTTTTTCCATTTGAAAGGTATTCTTTATTAATGAATTTTGGTGTCCGTATAAACATTGGATAACGTAGATTCTATACATTTAAATTAAATATCTATACTGGCATGATTTATTCGCAATACCTATAATATTGGTCCATTGTATAAAATTTCCTGTCAAGTTTGGAAGTAGCGGTATGATAAAGAACAAATTAGTTTATCATTTTACTGAAAAACCTGTCCTCCCACTCTTGAAATGTTGTCGTCGGTTCTTTGAGTATGAGAGTTTTAACCAAAAATAAAATTGATTATCTGTGCTACAACTGTCCCACTAACTGAACAGGAATTCGGAACTAAAAAACATATTTAGTTTTTTTTTCCAACTGAACAGTCGACACAAAATTTCTCGTATCAGATAAACTGTCACGTTCATTTAATCCTAGAGAGCCAAGTAAAATATGTCTTTACCAATCTTATGTGAACCCATACGCTACCATGCATACGGCAGGGATCGACCGTCGTTTCAATTAAAATCAATTAATTCAAAATAAATATATTACAAACAAAATACAAAGAGATTAAACTATACTTGTTACAAAATTTTATACTAATTTACTTTTTTATTTTTAGTAGCAACATTACAATTTAGTTTTACGTTATATAAGCAGATGGCAGGGCAGAAGCTGTTGCGCAGCCAACCAGTTTCGGTGTGGCGATGTATGCATGCTATGCGTTGAATGTGTGAGGTAGTGTACATATGCGAACAATAAACTATGTGCTGCTATTTGAAAATATCGTTTCATTTTAATTATTAAACATTTATATTTTCTGGTATTTTAAAAAAATCGCTTCCATTTCGAGAGTAATAATTATTGATGAAAGAAAAGTGCCAATTTCAACTAAGTGTTTCCACCGATTCCAGTATTGTAAGAGGAATAATGTGTTTAATGGTTTTTTATTAAATTAATATTTGATAAAAAACCATTAAATGATGATAAAAATAATGTGGTGTAATGTTATAAGTAATTGTCTTATCTATGTCGAGATTCTACTCCAACACAAATAATAACAACATCCAACATAAAACTGAAAGTTAATATTATTTGAAATATTTATATGGATTTGAGGAACATTACATTTATTCTCATGGTGTTTCTATTCATGGGAGAATAATCTACTAATGATAAGCATATCGTTGTATTGTTGACGATTGAAAGAGAAAATAAATGCCTGTCTCATTCTACACCGTGCAAAGACCACTATTACGTCGTTAGGTCGTAGCTCTCTTTCACACTCCGTATTACAATAACCTTCGCAAGTAGACTTAGCAACAGCGGATAGAAATAATAGCGAAGAAAAAATGTAAAAAACTAGGTTTAATGCTACACAATAGCAAGAACATATTATATTTACAAAGAATAAACGGTTGATTATTTTATGAAATGTAATTTTAAACAATATTTACGAATCACATTAAATATGTATTCTTGCAACAAAGGAAACGGTATCACGTGGATAGAGGTTAAGAATTTATTTAAGGCATGCAAAATTAAATAATATATGGTATTAACATTAACTATGTACCGACAATTACCACACAAACACAAAGGACCTTTGTCGTCCGTAGACCCTTTGCTTTTTACGACAGGCAGGGGATATCGCAGTTTTATTCTATAAGCCCAGGACTGCGAGGCTAAATGGTCGGTAGCCCTACATCGACATACAAGTCGTCACTACGTACGAATCATGGTGCACCCGTGACTCGTCGTAGAAAACGATTCTATGTAACGTATATGGGTGCCATGCGAAGACCGTTCGGCTCACATACGTCATTAAGGGACATATAACGGCTTTTTAGAGTGCCATCTTCTTACGGAGGGACTTTTTACTTATTTATGAGATCGTGTAAGTGACCCATAACGTAGGTTGCCCGGTTCCTAACACGAGTTATGTGCAGCCTGGAACTGAGCTTGGGATCTAGTATGTCATCGAGGTATTTGGTTTGTGTAACCCAAGGAATAGTACTTCCGCATGGCGCCAGTACTTCTCTAGGCCATACAACCTACGTTCTGTCGACATAAATTTACAATCATTATATCTTGATTAACATAAAAATACCGGCGCCAGTAACTAGACTTGAGATATAAAACAAGTACATAACCTATTTTATACTTTCGACGAAACTAATTTAAAGGATTTGCGACTCATTACATTTTTTTCTTTGTTTCATCTGTTTCAACTTTGGTTTTTGTTTTTATTTCATTACGAGATAATTGTATATGGCTGAATAGAATCAAACCTAATTAAAAATAATATAAGATTATTGAATTGTTTATAATTCCTTACATCTATAAAAATAGTTTATTCAATGAGCAATATTAACGTAAATGAAAAGTAATCATTATGTTTCTTACTATCATAACATCTTTTATATAATGTTTACAAAATATAAAACAATTATTTTAATTAAGAAAATCGCTAACCGTGAACAGCGGAGTGACGGAAAGCACTTTCGGCCCGCGATGTTACAATGCCCCGTCGCCTTGCAATGTCGGTGACCGCTGACAACCTTGTATCCAATAGCGATAAAAAATTATTCCGTAAAGAATTATTTTAACCTCAAAACTTCAAATACACTTCAAAGGTTCACAATTTTTTAGACTGTAATTTTTTAATGTTTGTGCTGTGCACATAAGACCCTGTAATTTAATAACGTATTTTGTTTTCTTTATTTTAAAAGATTTTGGTTTCAATTAGATCTCATATTAATTTTGATACCTGAGCTTTTTGAATTATTTTTAATTGTTTAAAATTTGATTATTAAATGTGCAATTTTCACGTAAATATAAATAAATCATTATGTTTCTATCATACCTATCTGTAATGTATTTCATGGATATGATAAAATTCATAACGTCATAATTTTGTAAAATACCGCCATCTATGTGATCATATGTAAATCCTAGCTTGACTTAAAAAAGAAAGCGACATCTACAACCGATACGCTTCGAATTAAAAGTTAAATTATAAAAATAGTTTATTCAATGAGCAATATTAACGTAAATGAAAAGTAATCATTATGTTTCTTACTATCATAACATCTTTTATATAATGTTTACAAAATATAAAACAATTATTTTAATTCTTTAAAATTTGATTATTAAATGTGCAATTTTCACGTAAATATAAATAAATCATTATGTTTCTTACTATCATAACATCTTTTATATAATGTTTACAAAATATAAAACAATTATTTTAATTCTTTAAAATTTGATTATTAAATGTGCAATTTTCACGTAAATATAAATAAATCATTATGTTTCTATCATACCTATCTGTAATGTATTTCATGGATATGATAAAATTCATAACGTCATAATTTTGTAAAATACCGCCATCTATGTGATCATATGTAAATCCTAGCTTGACTTAAAAAAGAAAGCGACATCTACAACCGATACGCTTCGAATTAAAAGTTAAATTATAAAATAGTTAAATTATGTTTATATTTATATATAAATCTATGGGTTTGATTTTTATTCAATTATATTAGCCTGGATAAAAAATAAACAGATTATTTCCTTCAATCACACATTTACATCAACATTGCGACTACGTCATTGTTGCTACTAGATTTTATTGCACTAGCAAAAACCTACCTATCTAGTAGAAGTCTATGTTACAACATTAAGTTACTGCTTTTAATACGAAAATGAACCTAATCTTTTTACTATTAAAGTTGTTTTTCATATTTCGTATTAAAGTGTAAGTTAAAAAGCAAGATTAAAACATGTTCATTTATATTATTACACAATTTTAGACTCATTGTGCCGTGAAAGAATACGAATACGAATAATCAAGTACTGTCTTCTGAGTTAAATTAGTTACGGTTTCGGTATTTTTTTTATGCATTTAATCCAATAGCAGCATCTGTTTACGCGTGGCCTACTCAACAATATATTAATAAAATAATATAATAGAATTACGAGGTCTCATTTATGTAGCCTAAGTTGAGCTGTCTGATGGCGGTAGAAGTTTGCGTAAGCAGTCTGGAATGCGCTGAGGTCGCAAGGCGATGCTGTAGCGTTGTGCTGATGAAGCATTTCTAGTATGTAGAGCATTTATAACATACTCACATCGACTAACTTAGTGCACGTACATCACACATCTCATGTTACAAGCGATAGTATTCTTTATACAGGAAGCCCGAGAGGTCCATACGACGGTCGATACCTTGTCGAATTACAGCGTTGCCAGCCTTTCGGAAGCAAAGAAAAAGAAGAAGAAGTGAAATAATGAAGCTTCATAAATACAAATTATTAGTTAAATTTGAATGCAGGCGAGATAAGAAGTTATACAATGTCAATTAAGTATTATGTGCGGTTAGTTAATAAGTATATCTGGTATTATCAAGCTAAATCATTTTTTTTAACGTGGGGAATCTTTTTATAGACCATCCTCCGGTACCCTGGGTGGGCCCGGAGGGATGTGTGGGACTCGGCCTGGGCAGCCCCTACCCACTAAACCTTCCGCGAATGCCATCAGCCGTTATGAGCGGGGTGCCCCGGATTTGTCAGCGACAGGACAAGAATGTGGAACGCTTCACGATTTTGCGTGTCATCCTTGCGCAGGGGCCATGCTAATCTTCTCTGTATCGTTCCAATTTTAATTTATGTACTGCCGAAGCAAGTACAAGCTAAATCATATAACTTAAGATACACTATATATTGTATTAATACTGAATAACTGCGTTGTAGATAATCGTCGACTGGTTTGACATTATCAAGACTATTATAGCGTAGCGCAACGAGTTTCTTATCCGTATTACTCAGTCATAATTAATTCCATAAAAAAATTCTATGAAATTTTAACATTAAGAATAGAGTTTACACCTTTCCCAAGGACCAGCAATGCTTGAGAGCTATCTCTCAGCATCTTACTTAATGTATTGATTGTGTATTGCAATTAAATGTATTTATTTATAAAATACTATTATGCAACGACAAAGTATTTTATTTAAATGTTAGCAGGCGCAGTGATGAACTGTTCTGGTTAACGAATTCATATCTGACGAAATCGCACGCTTGTGCCAAGATATTCTTTTAAAGCCATCGACCTAAACGTAAATTCCGACTCTACAGTACTGGTGCAAAAGTTTCTTTATTTCCATGCATTAAAGTGCAAGGTGGATTGTCTGAAACAAATTATATGGTTATACGCTTCAAGAATTAAGCACCTAAATTTTTCTGTCTCAAAAAATGGTCTGTAATCACGTCAAGAAATTTTTACTTCGCGCACTAACTGTATCATAATATTCAACATTTTTAAATGCAAATAACCCTTATGCGGAGCGAATTTTATCCGTTTAAGCGTAAAGACCATTTTTTCTTTTATTACAATAGACAATTGGGTCAATGAACTTCCAAAATTACACGCGTAAAATTCATGGACATTCACTGCCTTATGCGAAATTACCATTTTTTTCGTTTTCGAGTAATTATTACAATTTATGTGATTGCGATTATTTAAAACTACGTTAACAATTACTCTCAGTAAAAAAATTGTTATGTGGCTTCTAAAACAATAGCTTTTGTAAAAGTTATAGTGATTTGGAAATTTCGTTATAGCTATATGTAGGTATTCTATCCAAATTTGTTTCAACATCAGTATTTCAAACTTAGGGTTTTTCTAACTCGGTTTATTACCTAGTACTAATTTTAGTTAGTAACTTGTTGTAGTTAAGTAACTAATTTTAGTTGTAGTACATAATACATGAATTAAAAAAATAGGTATTTTTATTTGGAATTTCCTGCGTTATTTTAACGATTATGTTTTTGAAACAGGACAGAGGCAAGGTATATTATTGCTTACTTGCTGTATTCGAGGTATTCAAGGTTGTCTGAAGGCAAACGAATTTCTATAACTATCTCTCTTCCATACGTGCTATACACAATATAGTTGTTTCATAAACTGAACATCGTGCACTAACTTAACGTCAAACATGCGACCCTGCGAAACCGAGTGCACGATATTTTCTTCCTCCCTCATTTGATCGGCGGTGTTTGTGCAGTGAGCATTGTTTTGCGTAGTGCGTGGCACGTGCTGTATATCACATTTAAATTCTTATTACTGTATATTCCTTGTACTAAATATAACCATGGCAGACGCAGCCGTTGAAAAGAAGTAAGTTCATTTAACCTTTTATGTTATTAAAAGTAATTTTTTCGCAAATATATTTTTGGCGGTTACAGAGAACGTGATCAAAATGGCTTCCAATAACAGTATTTTACTCATGTTTTTGTAGTGTTTTATTGTATTAAACCAGATTTCGCGATATAAATCGCCATGTGTTTATTATGATGTTTCATATAATAGTTAATATAGTATACATGTAGTTTAACGGGTGTTTATTGTGACGCCGACACGCGGGAAAAGTCCTTGAATTGTTACTAAGACTTTTCCTAAGTAGTTAGAGAGTTAGTCAACTACCTCGTAAAGTACAGTTAATGTGTAAATGATACGCATAAAGGTTTCATGGTCGGTGGAAATTTACTGCATTGCATTGGGCGGGTAAATTGAAAGCACGCTTGCGAGCGCGGGAGCGTATAGTTCAAGATGGCGCTGCATGCGCGGCGTGCCGGCGCGGCGGCGTCATTCGCGCGCTCGATTCAAACTTTGCCATAGCATGTTTTGCAACTCGACGGAGTGTATACGATTACGTTATCGCCAATCGTTAGGGACGCGTTGACATTAGTTATTTTTAACCTTTTCGAGCCTCGCGCCATTTTATACGTAACCTAGTAGGGCGAAAAACGCATTAATTCGAAAAATGCTTTCCATTTTCATGCAACTTTCTATTAGCGCGTAGCGTTATACTTTACACAGCCACAATAATAACAAATACATTCAACTCGTGAAAAGTAATATAAAAGTGAAATAACACAGCTATAAATTTTAGTTTTATTCATTATGGTATATTAAAATTTTTATTTTTCTTCCTGAATATAGAAACCAGGCAAGTATTTAAGTTTATCTATAATATATAAATTTACAACATAATATTATTATAATGTTGTAAATTTAATTATATTTAACATAATTGCGGTAAAATGTCGTATTTACATAATATGAAATATAGAAAAATGATGTATGCAAGTAGGTATAGTATTTTCAGCACATAATAAACACACGTAATTATATAGTGCCGTTAACCCGTATTTTGGTAGGCGTTAATTTAATATCAGTCTCTTTCTGAACTCTGTTTCGTCTATATAATCCTGATTAATTCTTTATGCCTAAATTATAAATCTATCTTTTCAGAGAAGTAGCACCTGAAGAAGTCACTTCAACTGAAGCTGCGAAAGAATCACCGGTTAAGAAACCATTGAAGAAGACCACAGAGGCTCCGGAAAGTAATGGCAAGGAAAAAAACGGAAGTGGCGATGCCCCTGAAGAAAATGCGGCTGAAAATGGTGATGCAGAAGAAAGTAATGGTGATGCAGAAGAAAGCAATGGAGATGCTGAAGACAGCAATGATGCCACTGAAAATGGAGATGCCACAGGTATAATGATTTTACATCACTATACAGTCCTTACAAAAATATATATATATCACATCCAAACTTTATCATATTCTTACTATTGCAGAGACAAAGGAAACCGGTGTGAAAAGGAAATCTGTAGCTGCAGATAATGGTGATACAGAAGAAAAGACTACACCTGAAAAGAAGGCAAAAGTGGTGGAGGAGCCAGCATCTGCTGAAACAGAAGAGACAGCGGCTTAAAGCCGTAACCATATTACGCTTGGTTTACTGCGATGCATCCATGGACTTTAGAGTTTAACTCCTTCCGAACTGATTATACATATCTAATTGCTATAACCATTTACAATCACTGCAAAAAGTCATAAAGTTAAGTTTTTTTACAGAATATCTTCCAACTGATCTGATTAATACAAAAAGGAGTTGAACTCTATTAAGACTTCACTTAAATTTAAGTTATGTAAATGTAAGTTTAAAAAGTATCCGATGCATTTACACTTTCAAAATTTCTGTAGACTATTGACTACATAGTACATACTACAATGAAACATGATGTCATTATAGTTTAAGTCTAGTTATAATAGAATAGACACTGGATACACTAAAACTACCATTTGTTTCCAATGTAAGACACTGTCCTATTAGTTATTGGACGTAGATGTTCAGTCGCATTTAATGCCATCAGGCAAAATATATTTACACACAACAAGTGTGCTTTTGGATACTTTTTTTATCATACATCGTCCATTATAATACTATTCTGTATTTATCTTACCTGCAAAGTACCTGTGAAAATATTCTAAATGATCAAATCTGTTAGTCATCTGAGATGTGCATCGCAGTGAACCGATCACACAATTCTGATTTGGTGTTGTATGCTGTTTTTGTGTATTTGTGTCTTTCAGCAGTGGTAAGGAGAGACTTGAGAAAGCGGTTGAATTTCTAAGTATTATTAAAAACGCAACAACCATATTTGGGTAAACGGTTACGCCAGTAGAATACTGCCAAAGTAATTCACCCCGTGTGAAAGCAACTCACAAGTCCGTTCTGTGAACGACGCGATTTATATGAAACAGCTTTTACTTAACAAGGATTTTTAGTGAACTAAGATTAATTAAAAAAAATTTAGATAATTCAGTTGTAAATTTAAGTTAGCAGTTAAATGTCGCACATTTATATATTTCATAGGCATTATTACTTAACCATTTAAACATTCCTCGACTTGGTTAACAGGTTGCATTGTGTGAAGAAACTGTTACGTTTACTGGTAACACAGGAGCTACAAGTTCACATTGCAACACTAATTTTAAGATTTGTAATTGAAAGTTCAAAGTTGACAAATAAGGTGATAGTTCTCATAACTGACATTTAATTCTGTGTTATTTTTTAATTCAACGGGGGTCTAGTTATGTTTTTCTTATTTCCTGTTTATTTTTCTAATTTATTTCGCTTCTGCATTGATTTATTTTTGTGATAGATAATTACAAACTTCTATATTAAGTCGACCTTTATGGATATTGATTTTTTTTTGTATTCTGAGATAACTATTAACAATAATACTGTGTTTAAGGTTTTGACTAGCTTTTTTCAGATTATAACTTTTACCTTACTTGACTAATATATTGTTCAAACTTTTTAAACGAGTTTTGATTCAAAGTACATTTAGTGTTAGATTTATTAGTAAAGTGTGAACACGGCTCTATGTCGAGTTCGTGTTTGTGAAAATTTCTGGCAATAAAATAGTCCAATGAAATAATTTGTTTTTTTTTGACATAATCAAACTGATAATGCATTTTTTACCCCTTCACTCCTGGACTGGGAGAACCGATTTTGATGATTCTTTTTTTTTAAAGCTGCTGCTTTCCGCGTAGTTCCATTTAAATTTGGTCCAATTCTGACAATGGGATCCATCAGAAAACCATGTAAGTCTTAACTTTGCATCAAGTTAGGCCAAAAATGGACGAATAACAATATCACCCTAACGGATTTCTATGATTCATTTTTATTGGAAAAGATGTACTTCAAGAGTAGTTTGGTTAGGTTCTGATTAAGTTTGATTTCGAATATGCCTACAAGAATTTGGAAATATTTGATTGGACTTTGATTCTATTTGAAGACGATTTTTGTGTTTACTCGTAAATAATCTTTTTTAAAGTTTAATCTTTCTTAAACAATTGTGTATATCGACGCTGAAAAACAAAAACGTAGTAACCCACAAAAATTAAATTGTTCACCAGAGCCGAAAAACATTTAAACTTTAAAAAAAAATTATAACTTTCGTGTTAGTGGAACTAGAGGTGTCGTTTTTGGACACAATATTTATTATTTTTTGCTGAATAAGTATTGTACCATTACCTAGAGTTTACTTGTTATTTACATCGTTTTACGGTACAAAAAATAAAAGTGTCAATTTTGAAAATCCTATTTTCGCCATCTAAATGTTACAAGTCATATATCATTCGACGCGTCTTTTTTTTCCGATTCCAACGATGTAAAAAAGCATTCCAGCGTCGAGTATGTTGGTAATGACAAATGGCTTTAGATAAATTTGAATTGTGTATTGTTCTTATTTGGCTATTTTATGTAATAAAGCTGGCAACTATTGTTCTAGTAGGTAGATAAAGCAAGTCCTATCCCTCTTCTGTCCAGGTGACAGGGTAAGTTCCATACATCTGAAACAAACTTTAAGGTACGACAGCAATACGTTTATATAGTATAACGATGAAAACGGAAGAGTTTATAGCTAAATATATTTTCGAGGAGAAATACACAATCACTTTTTGTATGTTAGGCTCTCTCTAATTTAGGCAGATATATATTAAGATTCTATAGCTAGCTCTTCCGTACAAAGAAAAACTTGATTAATCGCTAATTTGATTTAAATTTATGCTTTTAAGCGTACGCAGCATGGCTAGGGAGAATTTATGCTAACAGTAAAACAAAATCGGTGCGGTTCACTAGTAATGTACCTATATTATTATATTTACGTCTTGTATCTGGCCATACGGACATACATAACGGAATGTCATTATTTTGTTTTCTTTTACTGATGATGAATATTTTATGGCCTGTTAACAAGACCTTTAAGCCAAGTCTTTTTTAAAGCACATACCTACACTTATTTCTTACGTCTAAGATGAAAATGGTAAAATGTAAGTTAGTCCCCGCGCCATTTTTTTTTCTTTTACTGGAAAGGCAAACCACAGAAGTAGAAATGATATAACACAAGATACGGCATGCTTCGGAGAAGGTTATAAGTAACCAATATAATATAGATTATTGATCTATATTTTTTTTTGTTTAAAAATATAATTTTCTCTTCAACTACTCATTCTTTTGATGTACAACAATCTACAAATGCATTCGATTGACATAATTTTTTCTAAATATTATCCAACTTGCCACTTCTACCAAGTTTATTTACCAAATTGGATAATACATGAAGGCGGATCTATAGTTATAAAACAATATATATTGTACCTTGTCTAAATGACGTGAACAAACATGATGTGTTATTGATGAGAACGGAATACATCAATAACCGCGGGTGAATCAAGGACGGTCATCACCTTGGATACTAGATAGTACACATGACATGTGCTTTTTTTTGGTACTGTTACATCGCTTCAGTAGGCTGAACCAATGTCTGAACAAAGACGTGGCTAATGTTATGATGAAAATTATTCGTGAAAGAGAATTGATAAAAGCAGTATAAAGGTGGTAGATATGCGGGCGTTACTGTCTGTATACGTTCTTTTCCCGCTCTTTTATTTAACGCTTTCACAGACGTCACAGAATATTAACGTCTGTAAGTATGTCGAAAGTATTTAAGGTTCTTATTTTAAAAATACAAATGGATATTATACTTAATTACAAGTATATATTGTATTTATAGTGCTTATAAATGAAGAAAATAATGCTCTGGCTGAAAAAGCATTTGACGTGGCGAAGGAATATGTTCGACGTAACCCCAGTTTGGGGCTGGCTATAGATCCGATGATCGTCGTGGGAAATCGTACAGACGCAAAATCTTTTCTTGAAAATGGTAAGGGTTTTTATGATAATTTTTTTCTTGCTGCACGGAACAATTATCCTGTGCTCGTGTTGAACTATATCCGGAGATTTGTAAGCCGCGAAATATGTCTTCTTCCGTGGCCGTTATTCTGAAATTTTCCTCGGATAATGAATTGGAACATGTCGTATTTGTCAATGTTACTAGTGTATATTGACATCGTATTTGTCATTACTCATTGTTACTAGTGTATTGATGACGTTCTATATTTATGTATTAGTAGAGATTCGACCTGGTTTCCTTTCGGCTGTTATGCTTAACTTACTGTATTTGATCAAATTGAATATTAAATAATAGAATTTAACATGTCAATCGAATGGAACGAATTTGTAATAGAAAATTATTCGTTGTTATACTGAAACTTTCTACGAAACACTACGCATGATATGAGAATCTTGACCATCATTTATTAGTATTGATATTATAAACTGTATTTATAGTTTGTAGGAAATACAACGACATGCTGTTTGCAAAGAAAACACCTCATGTGGTTCTCGATTTTACTATGACCGGGGTTGGCTCGGAAACCATAAAGTCGTTTACCGCAGCTCTCGCCCTGCCGACTATTTCTGGATCGTTCGGTCAAGTCGGCGACCTGCGACAGTGGCGTTCTTTAAACGTCAATCAAACGAAGTTCCTCCTGCAAGTCATGCCCCCTGCTGATATTCTACCAGAATCTATAAGAGCTATCGTCACAAAACAAGATATTACTAATGCCGCAATTATTTTCGATGAGTATTTCGGTCAGTTATTATTTACACTTAATTGTAAAATATTACAACATATATAAATAAATATTAATGTAATTTGCACCTTCCAGTTATGGATCACAAATATAAATCTCTACTCCAAAATATACCTACACGACATGTGATTACACCTGTCAAAGGCTTCAGTAAGGACGAAATTAAAACTCAACTGCGAAGTCTACGTGAATTGGATGTAGTCAACTTCATAGTAATCGGCAGTTTGAGAACAATAAAGAATGTTCTAGACGCAGCTGACGAGAATCAATATTTCGGAAGGAAGACCGCATGGTTCGCCTTGACGTTAGACAAAGGGGACATTAGTTGCGGGTGTAAAGACGCCACTATAGTTTATATGAGACCGACGCCAGATGCAAAGAGCCGAGACCGTCTCGGCAAAATTAAGACAACATATAGCATGAACGGGGAGCCCGAGATAACGTCCGCTTTTTACTTCGACCTGTCGCTGCGGACGTTTTTTGCTGTCAAGTAATGACCTTTCGCTATTTTAACGCTAGCGTACTCACGCCGATCTGTATTTAGTTCACCACGCGTATGCGTATCTAATTATACCCTGGTTTATTCCATGACTTCACTTATGAATTTCCAGATCTCTACTGGACTCTGGCAAGTGGCCAATTGACATGCAATATATTACTTGTGATGAATACGACGGCAAGAATACTCCTGACAGGACCTTGGATCTTAAAACTGCATTTCAAGAGGTGTATTATTCAATATCCTTTAATTATCTGTTTGTCCAGCGTATGCGAACCATACATGTATGAAACAATAATAGTTAGCTTAGTTTTCAAAATCGTTTTTAGTCTAATAAGGCCAAACTCTTTTTCTTTTATGTAGTCCTGTATTTAGCCATAGACACTACTTGTAATAGCGTTTATGGTAACGTGAATATAACCAACTACATAAAGTAAAAATGAAAAGAACTTATTAAAACAGACGAACACAAAAGAAAAAAAAATTAGAGCATTACGTAATTTCGATATATAGGTAGGTTGATATAGAGACCATTTTTAATATAATAAATAAATAATAGCGTATATTGTCTTGATTCCGTGAGGATATTAAATTATAATTAAGTATTGCCATATTATAGGTATCAACTTGTACACTTTTGATTACCGTATTGTATGATAGAAGAAACCAGTTTGTCAGGGAAACGAATTCGATACGTATGGTAAAGTCTGGCATTTTTTTTCAACTATCGCTTCAAATGGCTGATTATTTCTATTTAGTTAAGTTTAGTTACTTATAAAGTTTATTTCTATATGAGTCAATATACCCATTAATATAGAAATAAACTTTAGCTATTGTATTTATGTATAGCGTGGTCACAGAAAATTAAGAATTTTGTTGATGATTGTGGCTTTCCATCAAGGATCTCTAGAAGTTCCCTTTCGATTACAATTGGAATAACAAAAATATTAGGACCGCTCTTGACCCCGGTTTCTTGGTGTTTTCCTTCACCGCGGCTATTTTTTTATGACGAACATCATAGATTGTCCACAGAATGACTGTTTCACTGGATTGAGACGTGGCATAGCTCTTAGGTCGCTTAGCCTGAACCTTTATCGCTTCCATCACCGTAATTAATTGTTATTAAGTATAACAATTTCAAGAGTCCAGCGGCAATTACAATTCAATTGGCATTATGCTACCGAACCGAAATCGTAACCTCGTAATGAAATTTTTTGATAAGTAACTTTTAACTAATTTTTGGATTATTTTATGATTATTAGTTATTTAATAATTGGAAGATATGGTGAATTATTCATTGCATATTCAATTTGACATTGGTTTAGCAGACACGGGTCTTGGAAACTTTGGAAGTTCAGGTCGCGTTATATAACACTTTAGACTGACTTAGAATGGTCGGAATATAAGCTATATAGTAACAGAGTTAATATTAATTGCAGGTAAAAGAAACACCGACCTATGCCCCGTTTTATATATCTGAAGACGATCCAATGAATGGGAGAAGTTACATGGAATTCAGTACCGACTTATCAGCCGTTACCGTTAAAGATGGCGCTTCGGTCGGAAGTCGCTCATTGGGTTCTTGGAAGGCGGGCCTTTCTAATCCTCTAACCCTCACCGACGCTGATAACATGAGCGATTACTCAGCGCAGCTCGTTTATAGAATTGTTACCGTGGAGGTGGGTAATGAACTCTCCCATTGTTTAAAATAAAACATGATAAAATTCAGTCTCGTTTGTTTAGCAACAGTTGTGTAAACATTTGCGACATTCATAACATTTGTACGTCGGTTAACCGATATAGCTGCTTATCTCTTTTTAACACAGTATTCGCTGTTATGACGGTATCCTGTTTTAATAAAAGTTTAATCATAGACCCACAGGGTCCTAACACAGATTTCTATCCATCCAAAGATTGTCCGAACATCGCTTTAAACGACAAGACGAACTTTAGGTTTACACTAAGGAATAGTGTAGAAGAGGTGCAGGTGTATTGCCGGCCTCTGAGAATGGGGCAGGCACATTTCTCGAAGGTCCCAGAGTCATATCGGTTCGGAAACATCATTGGTGTCATGTATTACGATTGATTTGACTTTGGTATTATAGACGTTTATGAAACGAGTATATTTACGAGTAAAAACAAAAACCCGACTTCAAATAGAATCAAACGTTAAACGTTATAATTAATACGCCCTTTTGTATTTCCGAATTATTGTAAAAATATTACTAAATAAAATTAATCAGAATCTAACCAAACTTTCATCGGTTGGCGTGATATTGAGTTATTCGTCCATTTGTCGCACACATACATTGATGCAAGTTTAAGACTTTTATGATTTTCTAATGGATCCCATTGTCAGAATTGGACCAAATTTAAATGGGACCACACGGGAAACACCAGCTTTCAAAAAAATAATATCAAAATCGGTTAACCCTTTTAAAAGTCATGTGGTAACTCCGGTCTTTTGAAGTCTTTTGAAAACAGAATGATCTATGGGACCGTTTGCATTTTGTTTCGTTTTTCATAATATAATCATTTTTAGCAACAACCATTTATTATAAGAGACGACAAGTCACCGAAGGGTTTTAAAGGTTACTGCATTGATCTGTTGGAAGAAATACGACAGATTGTAAAATTTGATTACGAAATCATTTTATCGCCCGACGGTAATTTCGGTACAATGGACGAGAATGGTAATTGGAATGGAATAATAAAGGAGCTTATGGAGAAAAGAGCCGATATAGGTTTGACGTCGTTATCTGTGATGGCCGAAAGGGAGAACGTAGTTGATTTCACCGTGCCGTATTACGATCTGGTGGGGATAACCATCATGATGAAACTGCCTCGGGCCCCAACGTCGCTGTTCAAATTCCTGACGGTCTTGGAGAATGATGTGTGGCTTTCGATTCTCGCTGCATACTTCTTCACCAGGTAAGTAGATGATTATATTTGCATTACTACTGTTTTTTATAAAATTACTAGTCGCCCTGCGGTTTTGACGCGATTAAAAACTATTTTTTTAAAATATATAAACTATCCAACTAATTAATAATTTACAGTATGTACCTGATTATGATCCCATATATAGGACTTACTTGAGTAACGTAAAAAGAGAAAGAGTGTCCAGTCCAGTGAGAAAGAGAGTGTCAGTGTCCGGGCGGTCGCCTCAAATTGCATGGTACGCTAACAACCCGAGTTCGATTCCCGGTGCCAGCACCAATAAAATTGTTGTTGCAATTTTATATGCTAATTTACCGCGCGCTCAGCGGTAAAGGAAACCTATACCTTCTAGAAAAATTTTCTAAGGACATGTGAAGTCTGTCAATCCGCACTAGGGTCGCGTCTTTACAGAGAAGGCCTGTGCCCAGCAGTGGGACTTATATAAACGCCCAAGCCGAGGTCCCCTTTCGGGGCCATTGTGACCAGCTGCTCCCTAAACAGGTTTGGGCTTAGCGTCTTATGCGCTTTACCACCTCTCAAAATTGCATTGAAACTGTAGAGGTCGCCTGGCAACATTTTTACCTCATTCTATTTGTTCTATGAAAAAATCTGGTGGACTTATCCTTTGGTCTTGGCAATACTCTCCACTGCAATGGAACCGCATTACAAGGATGGAGTCGATTTATAGGTCTCAGTATTATTTAAAATATTTGGCACTGCATAACGTAGTCTATACAAATAAATAAAATTAGAGTGTTTGTAACATAAAACTAACCCCTTTTTACTACATACACGTGAATATATACATACGGACATATCTAGAAAGAATATTTTTTATAATTTTTGTCTTTCTGTTCTGTTCCGGCTCAATCTCTAGAACGGCTTGATAGATTTTGACAGGACTTTCACTAGCAGATAGCTGACGCAATAAGGAGTTATAGGCTACTTTTTTAAAAAAAAAGTTTTATCGCGGGTAACACCGCGGGGCGCAGTTAGTCGTTAAATAATTAAGACTACAGCACTCATCTGATTTAACACCATTGAAGTAAGGTTCACTTTGCACAGTGAAGCGTATATTTCCGTTTCAAATTAACACGTTTCTTAGGGCACGAACATGAACTTACTTGCCTTCGTGTGAAGTACTTGATCCAATATGACAAATTATTAAATATAACGTAATGGAATCACCGCTGCTTACAGCTGACAAGACAGGTTTGTTGTGCATGGAATGATTTTGAAAAACATACATTTGTGGAATGTCGTGTTGCTTTCACAACCTGCTATGAAAGAATTTCTTTCCAGTGACATGCTCTATCTCGGTACAGAGGGGCACAGATGCGATCCGGAGCAGTTCTTAGAGTCCCTCCTAATATACCGAGAATGCCCATCGCCCATTTTAATGAGTACAAAACAACCCCGTTTTAAGATTTCCTTCTCGATATGCAAAAAGTATATTTACGAGCAAAAACAAAAACCGACTTCAAATCAAATCAAAAATTGCGTGCGTTTAGCATTACGCGGGGACGCCCTCTTTGTATTTCCGAATTATCGAATTGGAATATAACGAAAAAAATCTATCTATAAAATAATCTATATCTAGAACCTAACCAAACTCTCGTCAAACTACTCTTGCAGTGTTGTCAGCATCCTTTCCAATAAAAAATGTATAATGGAAATCGCTTGACATTAGAGTTACTCGTCCATTTGTGGCTCACATATTTGATGCAAATTTAACACGTACTTCTCATGGACCCCATTGTTGCACGGGATGCACCAGCTTTTATAAAAATGGAATCGGTTCACTCAGTCAAAAGTTATGCGGTAGCAAATATAAAAAAAACCGAATCGAAGAACCGAATGGTCGGTTGAAAATTAAAGGTTCGGGCTATACAGGAGAGAATACATAACTAACAGAACAATTTAGTCTGTCACAGGAATATTTTATTCGGTTACCTACCGTTCCCATAACTTACTAGTAGTCCAAGAGGCCACAAGGTTATCATATCATACTAGACGCAATCCAAGTTATGTATTACAAGTATAGCAATCTTTAGGAATTTCCGTAACACTTAGCTACGTCATCTATATAAAAACATGTTTTGTTTTGGTCTCTTTGGGCCCAACATGGCTAACGTCAGTTATCATCATAAATGACAATATTTATAGTCTGTCCGTCATTTCTCTTACAAATTCATTTAATTCATTTAGCTTAGCTTATGGCGGGAAAACAACAACTCTCTGTTTATTAATACTTGTATAATTATAAGAAATGTCATAAATTGTAATTGCCCTAAAACAATACGTCAAAGCTTAAAAATACCAAGTTAAAAAGCAAGTAGTATGTGTGGCGTGTGCGCCTTTGTGCATACATGTGTCTTTATAAATAATACAAAAATTTTAATAATAATACATGTCTGACTTCGAGCGTCACTTTGCAAAATCCATAAGGAATGTGATCGTCGGCGATTTGAATTACGTGGAAAAACATTCACCTAAAGAGATTCCTGTCGGAGATATTAATGAGATGACAACTAAATATTTCGATCTGTATGCAGTACGCAATAACCATAGATTTTGATTAATTTTTAATTTTTTTTAAGTTTCGGCCTTACTTTAAATTACGGCCTACCTACATTGTGATATTCTTATTTAACGAGACACCAAAGTTCTTGAGACATTTACGTAGAACGGCGATTTTATTATTAGTTTTACATTTACTTTTAGCATTGAAACATTTAAATCATATAAAAAAAATTCACGCAAATCAGATAATAATAAATGACATTGTATAATCTGTGGATCCAGTAAATTTTGTTTTACAAGAGGTTAAGATGTTGCCATGTTTTATAATCCTACAAGCGTACCGTGACGTGCACAAGTACAGTTATAGCTAGAGGTTGTTGCACAAGCTACATTGTGCACAGTTCCGTGTTACATATTACACAGTACTAGATGACGTCATAATAAACCACTTCTTACTTTATACAAGCGCCAAACGTACGCCATGTAACTATAATATTAAATATCCGTAACTTCATTTGTTCTTCAAATATATTTAAAAAAAAATAGTAGTAATTCGAACAAAAAATCGTTTCTATAACGGCTATATTATGTATCAGATTAATAAATGAGGCGTCAATTTTTCTTATTCATAGTAAGATTGTTATAATCTATATTTTTGAAGGATGAATAAAATATTATCTGTGCCTTTAGGTACTGTGATAACTTGTGGAATATAATAGTCCAATAACTAATACACACCCTTTATTCAGACGGTGTAACGTTGTACAAAGAATTATTTTATCGAATACCGACACAACAATGCACGTCCTCACAATCTTTATACAAACTGAATTAGAAGTGAGATTACGAAGTAATACAGTTAAATTATTGTTTACAATGCAAAGTCAATGTGACCATCAACTAAATTATTAGTTATGAATTAAAGATACAATTAGGTTCAGGTAAATCACTGAGAAATCATTGGGACTTGTTATTATGCATAACAATCGCTGGGTGTCATGTGTTGCTAGCTTACAGTATATATTGTAAGTATATAGTTTTTGCTCACCGTTAAAAAACAATCAGATAGAGAAGGGGAGATACCAGCCTGCGTCGTCCACCAAAGTGGACCCGGGAAGAAGGCGACATCGGCTGGCCCGTGTCGCCTTGCGCTGCGAGGGCACAGGGGAGTAACCTCCCCCCGGGACCTGCTCTCCTTGAGCACAGTGCAGAGGGGCTCCAGTGCGTTCCACGTTGATATCCCGGAGCCCCTCGTCATGCACCGAGGAAAGGGCCACCCGGCAGGTTTTAGTGGGTAAGAACCCCACATAACCGCCGCCTTCCCCCAGAAGGCTGGGTATCTTTCTGAAGATTTCCTTCCCGTCAACAAAAAAAAAGGGAGATACCAACATATCGCCATGCATATGTTGGTATTTTGGTATATTTGGTATTCATACCAAATATTGTCATTGTCATACAATTATGACACTTATTTATGATGGTAAAACAACGAATTGTATTATCTGTGGCGTAAAATCAATTATCTATCTACTATTGCATAACGTTTCACATTATAATAAAATAATAAATAAAATATCTAAACACTGACGTTGTTCCTGATAGATATTATATACCTATTAGATAGATACACAAAACATTAATCATAACATATTCATTTTATTTCCTTGATTTATTTTAATTGAAATCATTTAGAAATATATTTAAAGGACTACTTACTTTAACTGCATAAATTTAACGATACTATTTGGTTCCGTTCACTTGTGTATTTAATTCGTTATTATTGTAATAAAAATAATGTAGTCGGAAAGAGTCGACGAAGCGCGAACATCGCAAACGTCCATTATAATAATATTCAAATGTAATAAAAGAAATAAAATTACTATTTTTATTTTAAACTACTGTTTGAAAGAAATTTTAATGTGGAAATGACACGCGAACGATTTATTGTAATCTTAATCGAATTTTAGGCTTTAACAAACAACATTGTAAAACAGCAAAAGATGTGACAAAACGTATTGTGGAATACAAGTCGTTTATTTCTTGTTTAGGTATACAAAAGCGCGTAAATTAGCAAATTTACTTCACTTTTGTGCGATGACCTCATTGGTACAAAGATAACAACGGCACGTTATGCCTAAGCTTGTCAGGAGTCAAATACGATGTGGAATGAGTTTACATGTAGACAATGCCTCGGCTATTTCCGATTTGTAAGTCACTGTGACAGTTTAATGAATTACTAGAATTATCTAATGTCATATCACTGAGTATGAACATTTAAAAATAATTGTTACTTTTGAATTCCAAATACTTTTACATACATTGCAGAAGTAATTTAATAATGTATTAAAATTATAATTATCAAATGCAAAGAAAAAAGAGAATCAAATAATAACATTGTTGACTCACAATAAAAAATATCTGCAACATTCAGCGCCATCTTACGTGTTTTTATGAACCATAAATAACAACGTAACAAACTTTACGGATACACAAAAAAGAACCTTCTTGCGTTAACATTGGGTACTAAATCAAATTCTTTGAAGTGACGTTTTACGGCGTTTCCGTAGTGATCAATGGCAAGAACGGTGTAAGATATTGCCAGGATTAAATATAATTTAAATGTTCAAATATTTCTGTCGCTTTACAAAGCAGCTGTATATATTTTAGCAAACAAATTATTAATATCAAGTATGCTGGAAATATTATTTAGATTGAGATATTTGTTCTGAGCTAGTGCTATTATTATTAAATTAACTATTTATTACTACTGACGACATCTACCAAACATCTATTATAAAATTCACTTACCTTACGGCTTTCATACTTAGTAACAGGATTATCTAAAAAGAAAAAAAAAGAACTTTAAGTCGCAACCAAAATATTTTTAAAAACAATAGGCTGTCTGTCGTATTGTAGATACTTATTTGCGTCTTATGACGTTCTATCGGTGAGTATGAAAGAGCGTAAATTAGCAAATTCGCTTCACTTCTGTCCGATGACCTCATTGGCTGTACGGTTCGTCGTAAAGTTTCATCTCTAGGTTAGCCGCGAGTAGTACGCCTATCGCGGTCAAGGTTGGCACCTTTATACTTTGTAACTTGAATGGCAAGTAAACCTTACATCACGCATTCACCAATGAACGTTGATGGTTACGGGAATTTTGATTAATTTCATAAAAGTTGGATGTTAAGTAAGGCAATATAAAGGCTGGTATGGTAAGCCGAGTGTCCTAATTGACAATGATGTTTAATTACGAAACCAATCTGTTACATTTTATTCATACAACCTAACCTATTACAGTATTTTCAATCGCTTAGGATAATATAACTAATACTCTTGGTCAATTAGTTGCTAACTCATACACACTTTAGTACTTAGTATACGAGTAGAATGCTCATTAGTCCTGGTACTTTCGTTCTACCTTTTTTAATATGGCGAATTTTGTTTTGAATGTAATGTTGAGCTCGTACTTAGAGAAATAGGTAACTAGTAACGCCATCTATCGTGAGAGAGTTGCAATACTACGCTTACCTTTCGTCGATTTGGAATGTTGCACATCTGCGAGTATCGTTTTAGCTGCGATAATAATTAGTTTTATTATGTACACAAGGAATTGAAAACGTTGTATGACATTGCGGTCTTTTTAAAATAATGGCCGTACATCATACTATTTTGTGTTTTTTTTCTTTCTAGCATTTGTGCCTTAATTTCCTAACGGTTCCGTCGATATATCAGAGTATTTGATTGCTTGATTTGATCGAGATATTAGTAGGTTAACTACCATTCAAAAAGAAGTACTTCTGAGCTTCAAGGAACACTAAACGTGGTCGAAGAAAGAGAACATGAGAACAAAAACATGAACACACAAAGAAAAACTGTCAAACTAAATCGTTGCTTCGAATCCGCCATTCGGCTATTGACGTGAATCATCTTCTAGCACAAGCTTAAACTTAGTTGGAATGGTTAACAAGAATGTTAGTAAAATTTGTGAAAAAAACTTTTTTTTATCTGTTAATTACACAAAATTTTAACACCAGGTTATCAAAATTGATATTATAATTTACACAAATCCTTAATAACATAAACAATAGTAATTACATTAATAATAATTTTGACGTTGGCCGTCACGTCATGTTTCCTGTCAAAATATTTGAAAAATTTCATCTTAGTGTTTCGGATGGTTACATTCACATTTGTCTATATGCTGTGAGAGAATATTTATTTACCGAATAGCGTGAGAAGAAGAAATATCAATAAAAATAAAATAATTATTTCGTAAATGAATGAGAGAATCTGCGTGTAAGCGTTCAACGTTATGGATTGATTTCAAGTGGGTTTTTGTTTTACTTGTTACGCAAAAGCTTCAGAATGATACAAGCACCAGTATTCGAAATGTTCGTAGATGTATGGACGATGGATATACGAGCGAGAGGTGTGCCAGAACTTAATGGGTCAAGGGTGTGAATGTTTATTCACTCGTATGTATTGTTAATATATACGATTAAATAAAAAATACGAGCACACATTCACTAAAATAAATATAAAATAATAAACTTTTTTATACGTTGAGTGTTTGGAAAGTGGCATTCTGGTGTAATGCCTCCCTTTATTATTTTTATTCGTCTTCTTTTTTTCTACTAAGACTTGTGACGCCGCCGGTAAATTAGAGTACTACAGAATATTGAAATTATATTTTATAAATTTGTTTCACCAAAAATGTACAATTACGAAAAGGTCTCAGCAAAAAGAAAAAACGTTGACATCTATCTTATAAAATTTTCTAAATATAATATTTTTTTTCCTCGGTCGCTTAGCCTGAACCTCTATTAGGTAGTAACTCGACACTAGGGTCCTTCCCGTGAAGGGGTAACCTCGGCTTGAACGGTTACTATTTTTACGCGTTAGCAGTCCGATCCGAGAGCGCCCGACAGGGCCGAACCACGACATGGTCGGTAGCTATTTTATTGACAAAAAACTTTTTTCCTCTAAAATACTTTTTGGTAATTAGCGAATGCCAGTCGCCACAAGTTCACAATTTAGTTGCGTATAAACGTATTGACAGCCAGCAACTTAGGGTTGCTATAATACAGACATTATATCCATAAATAACTTCTTTTAATTCATGCCATTGACATTATAACAGTAATGTCGATGTCGATGCTTAAGCGATTGTCGCTATTGTTATGTATATGTTAAGCTGAAAATAAATTATCGATAATTCTTTCTTTCACTAAACCAAATGCAAGAGTTTGGTTTAGTATTATTTAAATTCTCTTTCTTCTTCCACGTTCGTTCTCGTTGCAGTTATGAAGTGACTACTTAAACTTGGATTGACCTAACCTACCAAGTCCACAAACAATGACAGCGCCATTAGCGTAATAGTGTAGAGTACGGTCTGCGAAACGGAAGGTCGAAGGTAAACACCATTCGACTATTGATGTGAACCATCTACCATCACAAGCTTAAGTTTATTTGGAATGGTTAATAAGAATGTCAGTTATATTGATGACAAAAAAAAATAGCATTTCTTTATAAAAATATTGTTCCATACAATATTTAGAGTTCCCTGAGAAATTTTTGGAAGCTTCTCGTTCAGCCCGTTGAGTGAACTGCTGAATAGGATAGCAGTAATCCGTGTTCTGCATTCATTTGTTTTTGAAGTAAATCTCTTTTACTTTCACTTCACTTCGGGAGTAATGCTATGCGAAAGTGAATGCAAGAGTAAATGCGTTACGAAAGTGTGATCGGGAGAAGCGATAGGAATATGAAAGGGAACTATAAGTTAGCGAAGATAGAAAGAGAAAAGAGTTTCGTATATTACTGTAGGGGAAAGAGAGGGCAAGGTGGAGCACACATATTCTTTCTCTCTTTGTCTCACAGCCAGTTGCGTTTCGTATATCTAAGACACAGTGCAGGACTATTGTCTGTATCACAATATAGGAGCAAGAGGGAGGCTCGCACGCATTTTCTTTCTCTCTTGGACAATCGTTTTTATATTATATTTTGTCTCTATGTTACATATATATAAATAGATATAGATGTTTTACTTCAGTCGTCTGAAGCACACTCGTATTTTTCCTTTTAGTTTTTTAATGTGGGTCTTCGACAAATGGAGTCCCTACAGCTACCAGAATAATCGGGAGAAGTACAAGGATGACGAGGAGAAGCGGGAGTTCACATTAAAGGAGTGCCTCTGGTTCTGCATGACGTCACTCACGCCGCAGGGCGGGGGTGAAGCGCCTAAAAATCTATCCGGCCGCTTACTGGCTGCTACATGGTGGTTGTTTGGGTAAATAATAAAACAAATAAACGTAGTATTGCGCGCGCACGGCTTTGGGTAGTCCCGGGCACCGCTGAAAATCAGCTGTCGCATCCTTGCGACGGCATATGCTGAGACGGTGTCCAATATTGGCATCTGTATTTGTCCGTTTTTCTCTCTTTGACTTTATATGTTTTATTTTATTTTTGTCTTTTTTGTTGTTTTAATTTTGTTTGTAATGTATTCGAGTGATGAGTGATGTATTGATGTGATGACGATATCCAAGTTGTAAAAGAAATATTTGACAAGTATGTTTACGTGTAAAAAAGACCCTTGACATCCTTTCCAATCAAAAATGAATAATCGAAATCGGTTGGCGTGATATAGCGATTAGATTTGCATTATTTTGTCGAGTACAAATTTGAAGAATGCAAATTTAAGACTTATATGGTTTTCTCATGGATGCCATTGTCAAAATGGGAAACACTGGAAGCACCAACTTTCAAATACAAAAGAATAATCGAAATCGGTTGGCGTAATATAGCGATTAGATTTGCATTATTTTGTCGAGTACAAATTTGAAGAATGCAAATTTAAGACTTATATGGTTTTCTCATGGATGCCATTGTCAAAATGGGAAACACTGGAAGCACCAACTTTCAAATACAAAAGAATAATCGAAATCGGTTGGCGTAATATAGCGATTAGATTTGCATTATTTTGTCGAGTACAAATTTGAAGAATGCAAATTTAAGACTTATATGGTTTTCTCATGGATGCCGTTATCAAAATGGGAAACACTGGAAGCACCAACTTTCAAATACAAAAAGAATAATCGAAATGGGTTCACACAGTTTTACAACACACAAACTTTCTTACAAACTTAAAGAAAAACATACAGACCAATTGAGAACTTCCTTTATTTTGAAGCCGGTTAAAAGAAAGGAAATACCTACTACTAATAGCTGGCTAACTATGACGCCAATGAAAGTTCATTCAAGGAACTGAATGCGTCAGTGTTTTAATATCCAATATATAACCTATATATATAACCTTTGAACATATCTTTAAGAAATTGAATTAAAATGTGAATGAACGTTACAGTTTCATCATCATAGCTTCGTACACCGCCAACCTGGCTGCTTTCCTCACGGTCTCCCGATTGGATACACCAATAGAGTCCCTGGACGATCTGTCCAAGCAGTACAAGATACAATACGCGCCGCTGAACGGCTCAGCTGCCATGACATATTTCGAGAGAATGGCTCACATAGAAGTCCGGTTTTACGAGTAAGTAATATTGTATATATTCTTCTATTTCAATAACAACTATATTTATAGGTAAAAACAAAAACCGACTTCAACTCAAATCAAACGTTAAACCCTATTACTCGCGGACGCCCTCCTTGTATTTCGGAATTATCGTAGGAATATTGCGAAATAGAATTAATCAGAACCTAATCAAAGCCCTACCAACCTAACCAACCCTTGAGTACTTCAAGGGTTTAGTTTGGTTAGGTTCTGATCCTAAGCCCTTTTTTTTCAGCCCTGTAGTTCTGGGCTCTCAAGAATAATACTACGGTATCCCCTGCCTGTCGTACAAGGCGACTAAAAGGGGCCTCGGGTTCACTGGGCGACAAGGGTGGGGGCCTGCGTCGTCCACCAAAGTGGACCCGGGAAGAAGGCGACATCGGCTGGCCCGTGTCGCCTTGCGCTGCTAGGGCACAGGGGAGGAGGGAGTAACCTCCCCCCGGAACGTGCTCTCCTTGAGCACAGTGCAGAGGGGCTCCGGTGCGTTCCACGTGAGATCCCGGAGCCCCTCACCATGCTCTGAAGAAGGGCTGCCGGAGAGGTTTTAGTGGGTAAGATCCCCACATAACCGCCGCCTTCCCCACGAAGGCGGGGTATCTTTGTGAAGATTTCCTCCCCGTCAACAAAAAAAAAGGTTCTGATCCTAAGCCCTGTAGTTCGGAGCTCGTGGAATAAGACTACGGTATCCCCTGCCTGTCGTAGAAGGCGATTAAAAGGGCTCTCGGGTTAAATGGGCGACAAGGGTTGGGTCCTTTGTCTTCCGCACTTCGAGGGGACTCCTAAGATCACAGTGCAGAGGGGCTCCGGGGCGTTCCTCTGGAGATCCCGGAGCCCCTCACCATGCTCTGAAGAAGGGCTGCCGGAGAGGTTTTAGTGGGTAAAAACCCCATATAACCTCGTCTTCTCCCAGAAGGCGGGGTATCTTGTTGAAAAAAAAAGGTTCTGATCCTTTTTTCTTCATTCATTCTGATTCTTCTTTTTTTCATTCACTCTGATCTTTTCCAATAAAAAATTAATGTTAGAAATCTTAAAAGTGCATACATGAAGCCACTCTTCAACGTCTTATTAAATAATAATTAAATTCTTTTACATAACGAAACTTGCGGCGCATGTCGGTTAATTAATTCTCATCGCACAAAATACGCAGAACTGTTGTGGCGTTAATTACATTGGAAAGTGCTTAAATTTATAAATTGCACCGTCTAATTTAAGACTTATATGGTTTTCTCATGGATGCCATTGTCAAAATGGGAAACACTGGAAGCACCAACTTTCAAATACAAAAGAATAATCGAAATCGGTTGGCGTAATATAGCGATTAGATTTGCATTATTTTGTCGAGTACAAATTTGAAGAATGCAAATTTAAGACTTATATGGTTTTCTCATGGATGCCATTGTCAAAATGGGAAACACTGGAAGCACCAACTTTCAAATACAAAAGAATAATCGAAATCGGTTGGCGTAATATAGCGATTAGATTTGCATTATTTTGTCGAGTACAAATTTGAAGAATGCAAATTTAAGACTTATATGGTTTTCTCATGGATGCCATTGTCAAAATGGGAAACACTGGAAGCACCAACTTTCAAATACAAAAGAATAATCGAAATCGGTTGGCGTAATATAGCGATTAGATTTGCATTATTTTGTCGAGTACAAATTTGAAGAATGCAAATTTAAGACTTATATGGTTTTCTCATGGATGCCATTGTCAAAATGGGAAACACTGGAAGCACCAACTTTCAAATACAAAAGAATAATCGAAATCGGTTGGCGTAATATAGCGATTAGATTTGCATTATTTTGTCGAGTACAAATTTGAAGAATGCAAATTTAAGACTTATATGGTTTTCTCATGGATGCCATTGTCAAAATGGGAAACACTGGAAGCACCAACTTTCAAATACAAAAGAATAATCGAAATCGGTTGGCGTAATATAGCGATTAGATTTGCATTATTTTGTCGAGTACAAATTTGAAGAATGCAAATTTAAGACTTATATGGTTTTCTCATGGATGCCATTGTCAAAATGGGAAACACTGGAAGCACCAACTTTCAAATACAAAAGAATAATCGAAATCGGTTGGCGTAATATAGCGATTAGATTTGCATTATTTTGTCGAGTACAAATTTGAAGAATGCAAATTTAAGACTTATATGGTTTTCTCATGGATGCCATTGTCAAAATGGGAAACACTGGAAGCACCAACTTTCAAATACAAAAGAATAATCGAAATCGGTTGGCGTAATATAGCGATTAGATTTGCATTATTTTGTCGAGTACAAATTTGAAGAATGCAAATTTAAGACTTATATGGTTTTCTCATGGATGCCATTGTCAAAATGGGAAACACTGGAAGCACCAACTTTCAAATACAAAAGAATAATCGAAATCGGTTGGCGTAATATAGCGATTAGATTTGCATTATTTTGTCGAGTACAAATTTGAAGAATGCAAATTTAAGACTTATATGGTTTTCTCATGGATGCCATTGTCAAAATGGGAAACACTGGAAGCACCAACTTTCAAATACAAAAGAATAATCGAAATCGGTTGGCGTAATATAGCGATTAGATTTGCATTATTTTGTCGAGTACAAATTTGAAGAATGCAAATTTAAGACTTATATGGTTTTCTCATGGATGCCATTGTCAAAATGGGAAACACTGGAAGCACCAACTTTCAAATACAAAAGAATAATCGAAATCGGTTGGCGTAATATAGCGATTAGATTTGCATTATTTTGTCGAGTACAAATTTGAAGAATGCAAATTTAAGACTTATATGGTTTTCTCATGGATGCCATTGTCAAAATGGGAAACACTGGAAGCACCAACTTTCAAATACAAAAGAATAATCGAAATCGGTTGGCGTAATATAGCGATTAGATTTGCATTATTTTGTCGAGTACAAATTTGAAGAATGCAAATTTAAGACTTATATGGTTTTCTCATGGATGCCATTGTCAAAATGGGAAACACTGGAAGCACCAACTTTCAAATACAAAAAGAATAATCGAAATGGGTTCACACAGTTTTACAACACACAAACTTCATTACAAACTTAAAAAAAACGTACAGACGAATTGAGAACTTCCTTTATTTTGAAGTCGGTTAAAAGAAAGGAAATACCTACTACTAATAGCTGGCTAACTATGACGCCAATGAAAGTTAATTCAAGGAACTGAATGCGTCAGTGTTTTAATATCCAATATATAACCTATATATATAACCTTTGAACATATCTCTGAGAAATTGAATTAAAATGTGAATGAATGTTACAGTTTCATCATCATAGCTTCGTACACCGCCAACCTGGCTGCTTTCCTCACGGTCTCCCGACTGGATACACCAATAGAGTCCCTGGACGATCTGTCCAAGCAGTACAAGATACAATACGCGCCGCTGAACGGCTCAGCTGCCATGACATATTTCGAGAGAATGGCTCACATAGAAGTCCGGTTTTACGAGTAAGTAATAGTATAGATTCTTCTATTTAAATAACAACTATATTTATAGGTAAAAACAAAAACCGACTTCAACTCGAATCAAACGTTAAACCCTATTACTCGCGGACGCCCTCCTTGTATTTCAGAATTATCGTAGGAATATTGCGAAATAGAATTAATCAGAACCTAATCAAAGCCCTACCAACCTAACCAACCCTTGCGTACTTCAAGGGTTTAGTTTGGTTAGGTTCTGATCCTAAGCCCTGTAGTTCTGGGCTCTCAAGAATAATACTACGGTATCCCCTGCCTGTCGTACAAGGCGACTAAAAGGGCTCTCGGGTTCAACGGGCGACAAGGGTTGGGTCCTTTGTCGTCCGCTCTTCGAAGGCACCTAAGATCACAGTGCAGAGGGGCTCCGGTGCGTTCCTCTGGAGATCCCGGAGCCCCTCACCATGCTCTGAAGAAGGGCTGCCGGAGAGGTTTTAGTGGGTAAAAACCCCATATAACCTCGTCTTCCCCCAGAAGGGTATCTCAAATTAATTATCAATTATCAAAAAAGGTTCTGATCCTAAGCCCTGTAGTTCGGAGCTCGTGGAATAAGACTACGGTATCCCCTGCCTGTCGTACAAGGCGACTAAAAGGGTTTCCGGGTTCAACGGGCGACAAGGGTTGGGTCCTTTGTCGTCCGCTCTTCGAAGGCACCTAAGATCACAGTGCAGAGGGGCTCCGGTGCGTTCGACTGGTGATCCCCGATTCCCTCACCATGCACCGAGGGCCGTCGAGGGGTTTTAGAGGGTGACCCCGCCATCTTCTTCAACAAGATAGAAAGCAAGCCCTAGGAGGCGGGGTATCTTATTAAAGAGCAATGAAAAATTCTAACAACGTTTCTATCGCCAAAGAACCTTAACCTCTTAGCGCAGAGGGAATTCCACCTTCCACAACAGTAATGATTGTTAAAAGTAATTAATATTAAAAACATAGTTATATTGAGTAATTTCTTACACCAACATTCTCAACAAACATAAATAATATGACTATAAAAGCACAAACATAAAAACAATACAGACCAATTGTGCACCTTTTCTTTTTTGAAGTTAAAAGTGGTTAAGCGGCGTCAATAAAGTCGAACCACTCGTATATTTCCTTGTACATACATTAAAAAAACCTTGTGGGACACCAGATAGGAACGAAGTTCCTTATTATAGAAATATTAGTTTTAAGGTCTTTTCGAGGTATAAAGAAAATAAAAAAGAAATAAGATGTTGTTTAAAGATAGATTCACGTGGCATTTAACATTGATGTAACCGACTTCAAAAAAAGAAGAGGATTATTATTTCTCCTGTATGTTAATTAGGGAATCATTGACGTAGGGGATATAAAAACTTTACTCCGAGGGCACAGGGAGGAAAGGATAAACCTCCCCCCACCCGGGACGCGCTCTCTGAGAGAACAGTGCAGAGGAGCTCCAGTGCGTTCGACTGGTGATCCCCGAGCCCCTCACCATGCACCGAGGGCCGTCGGGAGGTTTTAGAGGGTGACCCCGCCATCTTCTTCTACAAGATAGAAAGCAAGCCCTAGGAGACGGGGTATCTTATTAAAGAGCAATAAAAAATTCTAACAACGTTTCTATCGCCAAAAGAACCTTAACCTCTTAGCGCAGAGAGAATTCCACCTTCCACAACAGTAATGATTGTTAAAAGTAATTAATATTAAAAAAACATTGTTAGCTATTTTTTTACTACATTGTTGTCAATCTTGTTCTAAGCGTAAGCTTGTGTTAGATGGTTCACGTTTCAGCCCTGTAGTTCTGGGCTCTCAAGAATAAGACTACGGTATCCCCTGCCTGTCATACAAGTCGACTAAAAGGGGCCTCGGGTTCACTGGGCGACAAGGGTGGGGACCTGCGTCGTCCACCAAAGTGGACCCGGGAAGAAGGACTCCGGTGCGTTCCACGTTGAGATCCCGGAACCCCTCGTCATGCACCGAGGAAAGGGCCATCGGGGAGGTTTTAGTGGGTAATAACCCCACATAACCGCCGTCTTCCCCCGAGAAGGCGGGGTAATGTCTGAGCATTTCCTCCCCGCCAACAAAAAAAAAAAGATAGTTCAAGTCAATAGTCGAATGTCGATCATTCGACTATTGACTTGAACTTGACCATCTTTTTCGAACCTACGAACTTTAGTTTTGCACACCGTACCCTAAACCTTGCTCTTTTTTGAGGTTGGATGAAAGAGCGTTGTCAATAAAAAGTCGAACTCTCCTATATAGCTATTTTGTAGTATTTCACTTCTGAATACCAAGAAACTAAGAGGAAATTATTAAGGCCCAGACTTCCCCACCAATCACCAATTCTTCCAACCTTTTAAAATAATTTGAATATAAACAGCGCTGTGCTCCTGTATTACAAAAATATTGTTCAAATGACCTTTGGCAGCGTCCGACGCGCCTACGTTCTGGGTTCGATGTCCGCGCCTTACAATGTGTCTTATCATGACACGTCTGACCCAAGCGAGGTCTTATTATAAATAAAATGTAATGTAATAAGTAATATTGTATAAAAGATAAAGTTATATTTAAGACTTATTTTGAAAAAGCTGAAAAAAAACATGATAACTCGAAAATGGTTCACTTCTGCATAATGAAAATAAGGGTTATAATTATCGCAAATATTAACCCTTATCACCTTCTAACGGGAATACGTCGAATTACTAATAACTCGTATATCGTATATTATATTTATTGTGGTACATATTTATTGTTAGGCTTTGTATAAATGGCATGTGAATGTCGCGCACAATGTAGTATTGTTCGCGACATTGGGTAGTCCTGGGCATCGCTGAAAATCAGCGCTGTGGCAGCTTTGCAACAGCAAATGCGGAGACGGTTTCCAATGTAGGCATGTCCTATTCGTCCGTTCCTTCTTCCTTTAATTGTATTTATTTTTCTTTCTCTTTTAATGTGTTGGTATATAATGATGCCAATAGATAATTATAAACATGTCGGATGGAATGTGGGTACATAGACATTTACAACCGATATAATAATAACTTTATACAAAGTAAATATATCACAATTAGCAAATTCATCTCCTTCACACATAGGTACATATTGTACGCTACGTCACGACCTTTAAAACAAACAACAAAATAAGACAACATACCTCTCTCGTAGTTCAGCATTACGGTTTCAGCAACACTGCAAAACCTCGACGTGTTCCACTGCACAACTATCGACCCAGCGGGGGTCCACACACTTTAACTAATCACAACACAATTACCACAATTTCACTCGAGAACGCCCATTAATTCACACTCAAAGTTCACATACACTCACACGTGAAACCTTATCCCCGACATATCAGCGGAGATGTCACAAGTGACTCCTTAATATTGTTTTCGTACCCTCGTTTTATTATTTTTTGAAATTCGAATACCGTCTATATATGAGTCACTGTTTACTATAAGGGCATAATCACACACGCGGCTCTAGTGCGATTAGGCAAACTTCACATGTCTTAGAAAAAAATTTCTACGACTTGCAAGTTTCTTCGCTGCCGGTCGTAAATCAGCACTTAAAATTGCAAATCTATACTCATTGGTGCCGACACTGGGGATCGAACACGGGTTGCTAGCATACTACGCAACTTGAGGCGACCGTCTGTAGACTGAGCTCCTGGATAGATTACTTATTTTAAAAAATGATGGTCAATATAAAATAAATATATAAGTGTTAGTTCCAGATGAAACGCTACTAGAAATTAGAAGCTTAAGTATCGTGGTTATATTATAAAGTTCTGGTGCCTATATTGTTTTACTTCTTCCACAAATATTCATAAAAATATTTAAAATACTAGAGTGATGCTGTCAATTCGAAACTTTGCGATATATTTTATGGTAGGCGCTAAGAAATAGACTTCTATTTGATACATACCACATATTTCATGGACACGTTTTTATATATTTTTTAGAACTTTCTTCTTTCAAATTGATGGCTGCTATCAATCCAAAAGCTTTTACAATTTGATGGTATAAAGTATTGAGCTTTTTTTTAAATGAACCTCTAGGCGCCGTCACTATGTTACAAGTTTCGAGGCAGTCCTTTTCGTTGTAATTGTTATGTGACTTGTGACTTCGACCACTACGATGCCAATGAATGTTCATTTTGTACACAATTGGTTTAGCAGACTCGTGGCGTTGATATATTTCTCTCTTTTAATGTGTTCGTATATAATGATGCCAATAGATAATTATAAACATGTCGGATGGAATGTGGGTACATAGACATTTACAACCGATTTAATAATAACCTTATTCAAAGTAAATATATCACAATTAGCAAATTTGTCTCCTTCACACATAGGTACATATTGTACGCTACGTCACGACCTTTAAAACAAACAACAAAATAAGACAACATACCTCTCTCGTAGTTCAGCATTACGGTTTCAGCAACACTGCAAAACTTCGACGTGTTCCACTGCACAACTATCGACCCAGCGGGGGTCCACACACTTTAACTATTCACAACACAATTACCACAATTTCACTCGAGAACGCCCATTAATTCACACTCAAAGTTCACATACACTCACACGTGAAACCTTATCCCCGACACATCAGCGGAGATGTCACAAGTGACTCCTTAATATTATTCTCGTACCTTCGTTTTATTATTTTTTGAAATTCGAATACCGTCTATATATGAGTCACTGTTTACTATAAGGGCATAATCCAACACGCGGGTCTAGTGCGATAAGGCAAACTTCACACGTCTTAGAAAAAAATTTCTACGACTTGCAAGTTTCTTCGCTGCCGGTCGTCAGTCAGCACTTAAAATTGCAAATCTATACTCATTGGTGCCGACACTGGGGATCGAACACGGGTTGGTAGCGTACTACGCAACTTGAGGCGACCGTCTGTAGACTGAGCTCCTGGATAGATTACTTATTTTAAAAAATGATGGTCAATATAAAATAAATATATAAGTGTTAGTTCCAGATGAAACGCTACTAGAAATTAGAAGCTTAAGTATCGTGGTTATATTATAAAGTTCTGGTGCCTATATTGTTTTACTTCTTCCACAAATATTCATAAAAATATTTAAAATACTAGAGTGATGCTGTCAATTCGAAACTTTGCGATATATTTTATGGTAGGCGCTAAGAAATAGAGTTCTATTTGATACGTACCACATATTTTATCGACACATTTTTATATATTTTTTAGAACTTTCTTCTTTCAAATTGATAGCTGCTATCAATCCAATTGGTCATCAAACCAAAACAATTTGATGGTATTAAGGGATGAGCTTTTTTTTTAAATGAACCTCTAGGCGCCGTCACTATATTACAAGTTTCGAGGCAGTCCTTTTCGTTGTAATTGTTATGTGACTTGTGACTTCGACCACTACGATGCCAATGAACGTTCATTTTGTACACAATTGGTTTAGCAGACTCGTGGCATTGATATATTTCTCTCTCTCTTTATTGGGTTTAGAGAGAGAAAAAAAATATATTTACTGTGTTTTTCATATGTTAATATGACAGGAAAACTGAAGTATATCTTATTGACCGACAGTATCCTGCAACTTCTGAATAAACGGAAACTGGAGAAACTGAAGGAGAACTGGTGGAACAACAATCCGAGCGCGATAAAATGCGAGAAGCAGGACGACCAGTCGGACGGCATCTCCATACAGAACATCGGCGGAGTGTTCATAGTGATATTCATGGGAATAGGTCTGGCGTGCGTCACGCTGGCGGTGGAGTACTGGTGGTACAAGTGGAGGAAGCGGCCCACTATCGGCGATCTCACACGGGTTTGTTAGAGTTTCACATGACACAGTCAAAATAGTTAAAGTTACATAATAATAGTAATAATAAAGCCATTTAATCCAAATTAGCATTTCCATTTTACAATACAGTTTTTGTTAGTAACATGAAAGTTGAAAAGACTTAAAGAAATAACTTATAAATTAGTGTTAGAGTTATTTATGCTATTTGGACCCCTGATCAGGTAAAGGCCTCCTCCATCCTTTTCCATGACTGCTTGTCCTTGCCTGACATTATCCAGTCATTTCCGGCGATGTGACTTATTTCATCAGACCACCGTCTTATTTGTCGACCAACATTTCTTTTTCCCGCTGGTCCTTTCCATTTTGTGGCTTCAATGGTCCATCTTTTGTCTGGGTATCGTGATATATGTCCGGCCCATCTCCACTTTAATGATAGTGCGTGACTCAGAGCATCAAGTTACATATCGTCGATTAAATAGAAAAATTACATTTTCTAAATTTTCGGAAAATTAGATTATTACTAAAACTAGACTCTCTACTGTTAAGAGACTTTTGTAAAAGACACTTTCTTGTGACATCTAGTGAGTTTCACGTTTAATTTCTTAATGTGTTTTATCCATATAAAAATATTGTTAACAGTAATAATTTTAAGAAATAATTTAATTTTAAAATTTTGAAAAATGTAATTTTTTTTTTTAACCGACGATATATTTATGTCCTATCTCTGTAAAGAGAGTATAAATGCACAGACTGCCACGCGGCAATAGTGCGGATTTGAAACACACGTCTTAGGAAATAAGTTAAGGTATTGTATTTCAAAACACAACCGTTTCCTTAGCTCTCCAACAATACATAACCACTAGGACCTTATTACAAAGATACTGAAAAAACTAATCCTAGTTATAGATTTATCGCTCCCTAAACTTCCTGCATACTAAATTTCATAAAAATCATTGACGGCTCCAATTCCTGAGATTCAGATTATAACACAAAATGCTCGTTTAACGGTATTATTTGATAATGAACGCATCTCGTCTTGTATTGGGTATTCTTGTAAAATAAGTATATAGGTGTTACGAGACCGCTTCCGATCTAACGAGCTTCTTGTTACGTTAAGGTACAGTCGATTCTATAGATTTACTAGCGTACCCAGCCCATTTCGTCGGGCTAGATTTTCCTTTATTTTATTTAAACAATAAACTTATATCATTTAACATTTTATTTAACTCTCACAATATATTAAATTATTCATTGCTCTCCGTATTCATTCTCTTCTATTATCTTCTCGAGCGGGTGAAGATTATTACACCCATGTACATATCAGTATATATGTAATATCATTCATATCATTTAGGAATTTATTTATTCGGAAGCTGTCCCCTAATACCCTGTATTTACGAGTTATGAAACTCCTCTTTTTTGAAGTCGGTTAAAATAAACATTTTAAATTTTCATTTTCCTTACTTTCAGGTGGAGCCTGCGAAGATAGTTAGGGACAACGCGGAGTCTGCGCCCGTCAAATCTGAAGGTTTCCCCTTCCGATCAAGAAAAATAGATTTTTCTAATACGAATCGAAAGTTTTAAGTCATGTTTTGAATGAGATAACTAGGCTATAAGCTTATAGACATTTTGTTGTCTTGCTTAAGCAAGTTAAGTTTTTGAGATCTTTAATTTTGTGATTGACTTACGCAAGTTTTTAAATAAGCCAGGATATTTTTTTTCTCACAAAAACCGACTTAAAATTACATCTTTTTCCTGTTTTCGAGGGGAAATCTTCAAGGAAGACTTCGAAAAGCGGCGGTTATATAAGATTTCGATTGACTAAAACTGCTTTGTTTACACGTCACGATTACAAATAAAAACCGACTTCAAATCGCCCTATTTGTATTTCCAAATTATCGTAGAAATATAACGAAATAGAATTAATCAATACCTGACCAAACTCTCATCAAACTACCCTTAAAGTACACCCTTTCCAATAAAAAATGAATCATCAAAATCGGTTGTCGTGATATTGAGTTATCCGTCTTAATGCAAATATAAGACTTTTACGGTTTTCTCCGGTCTTTGGACGCCATTGTCAGAATAGGACCAAATTGAAAAGGGACATAGGAAGAACCAGCTTTCAAATAAAAAAAAAATAATCAAAATCACTTCACCCAGTCGAAAGTTATCAAGAAACATGAAAAAATCATACAGACGATTTGAGAACCTCCACCAATCTCCACCTTTTTTGAAGTCGGTTAAAAAATATGATCTCGCTCAGTGATTTTTTTTGCTAGTAAAAAAAGCATCCACAGATTCTCGAGTTTTTTGAAAGGTGACATAGTTCTAAGGTCGCTTTGATGATAAAACTATTATGGCATTCAAATAGCTTCTACATGATCGTTTCCTCAGAGCTGTGGGTCGTGATCACCAAGAGAGCTGCTTTGAACGAGCATTCCCCACTCTCTTCTATTTTGGGCCAGGTGGATAGCCGCCTGGAGCTTTAGTTTGGTAGCACCTCCAGTAGAGTCCGTCCATCTAGTAATTGTATTCAAATAGCTAAGTAGGTTTAAATGCCACTTCGGGAGGCCTTGGCGCTGGGAGAGGAAGTGGGCGAAGAAACTCCAGCTACGCTGGCAATGATTATAGGAAAATTCGCCTGTAAAACGATGACAACGCTGAAGCACTTTGGTGAAGTTTCGTGAGGGCGAGAGAATTCACATGCGCAATTAGCAGACACCAACGATTGTGTCTCCAGTTATGCACTGTGTTTGTTGTGTGGTTTTCAATAAAAATTCCATTATAATTATTTGAAAATGTTTTAATAATCTTACCTACAAATAACACGATAAATTTCTCATCAAAAAGCTATCTTATAAAGTTATATCTATAGAAAAGAGAATGTACAATAATTTAATATTAAAGTCCGTTGCCATTTGAGTATCATTGTATTAAATAGAGTTTAACGTCGACCTGGCGTAAAGACCACGGCAAGAGGATGGGTCACGTAGATTAGAATTATTTACAAAAGTCCAAAAATCTAAATAAATATTACGTTCTACTGAATTTGGTAGTTACAGCTCTATGGTCTTACCGTGTTGGTTTATGTTCTTCATGTTCTTATTGCATAGCTCCAGTTCTAGCCTGAGGCCGTCCACCTCCGCCTCCAGGGTCCTAGATCTCTTGAACATCTGCACGTAGTTCAACTGTAACTGCTTCTGGTATCTGAGCACTTTGTCCTTCTCCTCGGACCATTTTCTCCTCTCGTTGTTGAATTGAGCCTCTTTAGTCTCCAGCTCGCATTTGAGTCTCTCCACCATAGCGCTCGCGGGGCAGGGTTCCCCGCAGGCATCGGGGAGTTCGCCGTTTAGTCTCTGGACTTCGGCGTCTTCTAGTGCACTGTCACTGGAGTTCCAGTGGTATTCGTTCGTCTTGCAAACGTCGTAAATGCCCCTCATGGTCCTCCCGCATTGTATACCTTCATAACCGCTGAGGGATACATCAGATAGTTCCTGTCTGAGCTCTTTCAATTCAGTTTTTAGTCTTTCGATTTCGTTCTTGCTGTTCTCTTTTGCTTTGTTCATATCAGCTACGCTCTCCATGAGATCGCCCGTCAGTCTGTCCACTTCTGTTTGAAGTCTGCTCACTGATTTCTCTTTCTCTTCTAGCTCTGAACGCAGCCTCATTATATCTTTCTCCTTTTTGTCGAGTGCTTCTCTTAGTTGGCGGCAGTCGGCCTTCAATGTGAGATATTCGTGGCCTTTGGCTGTTTGTTCGTTCTGGAATTTTGATAAAAAATAATGATAATATATATTATAAAGCTTATAAACTCGATGAACAAGACATAAACTGGAAAATACTGAAATATATTTGGCATTAAATTTGCCTTTGTACTTAATATATATTTAGGTAAAATTAAGGATTTATTTATTTATCTATATATGGGCTCGTCATACATATAAAACAAGAAAGCGAGAAAGAATTAGACAGGGACCTTCCCCAATAAGATAATAAGGACAGAACATATTCATTTGTTTATAGATAGAAATAACAAAAAAATAGTTTAAGAAATGTCTTTAAGTAGAAGAAGGCAAGGGTAAGAGTAAGATAAATTATTAAATTACTGAGTGGTTCATTTAACTACAAAAAAGATCTCATGTAATGTTATTCTAAATTTGGAAGAAGTTATGTAATCAGTAAGTTATGGAAATCAGTAGATATATCATATGTCAGAGGAGAAAATAGTAGCCAAAAAATTTATCATTTGTCACCTGTGCCTCCTTGAGCTGGGTCTTGAGCAGTGCGATCTCGCCGGCGCGCTGGCACAGGCTCCACTCGGTGTCCTCAAGGCGCTGCCGCAGCAGGGCGCGGTCCCGCCGCACGCGCGCCAGCTCCGCCTCGCGCTCGTCTCGCCTGCTGCTGTAGCTCTGCAGCATGAGGGCTCGCGGCGCACGGAGACGCACCTCGTGACCCCGTAGCCGCTCCGCCGTACTGTCAACGACGTTTGTCAAGTTATTGCAAAAGAAATCATAAGATGTATCCGTGATATTACGTGATATTGTCTCTTTCTTTCTCTTCGGAAAGCGAAAATTCTAAAAGTTGACCCCAACACCATGTTGGACCAATGTTGCTATTTCCTCGTCGCTCTGTCCACGACATCGTCTTGCCTCGATGTCTTGTGTCGACGATACCCTCCCACCTTGTCTTTGGTCTTCATCTAAATCTTGAACCATATCAATCGAATAATATGTGATATTGTCTATATGTATGTATATGTATATAGATGCGAAATACCACTCTGATTCATTACGAAAAGAATGTACTTCAATAGTAGTTTGATAAGAGTTTGGTTAGGTTCTGATTAAATTATAAATATTCCTACGATAATTCGTAAATAAAAAGAAAGAAGTTGTCTGCGCGTAATAGCGAAAACACTAAAGCGTTTGATTTGATTTTTATGTAAATTTTTGTTTTTGTTCGTCAATATACTTGTTCTTTTAAACATCCACCTCCCATGGCCTCACCAACCAGACCAGATCACGCAAATAGACCGGACCCGGAGACGCAAGTGACCATTTAGTAATCTAACGCACTAAACATCATGCAGTGTGCATGACTCACCTGTAGTCATGCTGGTCCCGTTCGAGCTCAGAGACGCCGGAGTCAGCTGGCGAGGGTGCCGGCACTGGCTCCTTGCTCTCAGCGCTCAGGCCCGAATTGGATTTTGTTCTGAAAGTAAATAATTAAAAATTACTATGACAAATACCGTCTGTTATACAACGCGTGCTTCGCTATACTTAATTATGAAACACTAGTTATTATAGCAATTAATAATGTCAGTAATTGTAAATGGCAGCACTGGTAGGGGACTTCCTAGGTGAGTGTATATCGACCGGATTTGTGACGTAGAACGTCAGAAGAACCCGAAGTATACCACTTTACCTATCGTGCTGTTCCATATTCATCATCTCAGTCTACCCCGTTAGGTTTAGAGGTCGGGAAAATTTCAGGGGTAGCGAAATTAAAAGAAAAAATATTCTTGGCTTTATTACAAATTACTTTTTATTTAAATATTAACTGAAGAATGGACAAATAATAAGTTACTTCACTTTTGAAATAAGAATGTTCACAAATTAAATTTAGCATTTGTCACCTGTGCCTCCTTGAGCTGGGTCTTGAGCAGTGCGATCTCGCCGGCGCGCTGGCACAGGCTCCACTCGGTGTCCTCGAGGCGCTGCCGCAGCAGGGCGCGGTCCCGCCGCACGCGCGCCAGCTCCGCCTCGCGCTCGTCTCGCCTGCTGCTGTAGCTCTGCAGCATGAGGGCTCGCGGCGCACGGAGACGCACCTCGTGACCCCGTAGCCGCTCCGCCGTACTGTCAACGACATTTGTCAAGTTATTGCAAAAGAAATCATAAGATGTATCCGTGATAATATTACGTGATATTGTCTCTTTCTTTCTCTTCGGAAAGCGAAAATTCTAAAAGTTGACCCCAACACCATGTTGGACAAATGTTGCTATTTCCTCGTCGCTCTGTCCACGACATCGTCTTGTCTCGATGTCTTGTGTCGACCATACCCTCCACCTTGTCTTTGGACTTCATCTAAATCTTGAACCATATCAATCGAATAATATGTGATATTGTCTATAGGTATATATATATATATATAGATGCGAAATACCACTCTGATTCATTACGAAAAGAATGTACTTCAATAGTAGTTTGATAAGAGTTTGGTTAGGTTCTGATTAAATTATAAATATTCCTACGATAATTCGTAAATAAAAAGAAAGAAGTTGTCTGCGCGTAATAGCGAAAACACTTAAGCGTTTGATTCGATTTTTATGTAGGTTTCTGTTTTTGTTCGTAAATATACTTGTTCTTTTAAACATCCGAAATCAAGTGTCTCCCTTATCCCACCACCTCCCATGGCCTCACCAACCAGACCAGATCACGCAAATAGACCGGACCCGGACACGCAAGTGACCATTTAGTAATCTAACGCACTAAACATCATGCAGTGTGCATGACTCACCTGTAGTCATGCTGGTCCCGTTCGAGCTCGGAGACGCCGGAGTCAGCTGGCGAGGGTGCCGGCACTGGCTCCTTGCTCTCAGCGCTCAGGCCCGAATTGGATTTTGTTCTGAAAGTAAATAATTAAAAATTACTATGACAAATACCGTCTGTTATACAACGCGTGCTTCGCTATACTTAATTATGAAACACTAGTTATTATAGCAATTAATAATGTCAGTAATTGTAAATGGCAGCACTGGTAGGGGACTTCCTAGGTGAGTGTATATCGACCGGATTTGTGACGTAGAACGTCAGAAGAACCCGAAGTATACCAGGATCGTTAAAAACGGAAATCCGTAATCTTTGCCTATCGTGCTGTTCCATATTCATCATCTCAGTCTACCCCGTTAGGATTAGAGGTCGCGAAATGTTCAGGGGTAGCGAAATTAAAAGAAAAAATATTCTTGGCTTTATTACAAATTACTTTTTTATTTAAATATTAACTAAAGAATGGACAAATATAATAATAAGTTACTTCACTTTTGAAATAAGAATGTTCACAAATTAAATTTAGCATTTTTTTTAATTAACTAAACAATTGCAGTTATCTTTTTAATAAATAAAATTTTTTAGAAATTTCCATATAGTTGAATGGTAGAGAATGTCACTAAGGTATTAAGTCCGCCTCTGTGAACCTTAGTTTAAGATGTTACAATAAATTTAATAAATAAATATAGAGGCAGCATTTTACAGTACTCAGGAGCGACGTTAAAGTCCGACACTGGTAGCGTCTGACTGACTTTTGTGTCGACCATACCCTCCCACCTTGTCTTTGGACTTCATCTAAATCTTGAACCATATCAATCAAATAATATGTGATATTGTCTCTTTCTTTCTCTTCGGAAAGCGAAAATTCTAAAGTTGACCCCAACACCATGTTGGACCAATGTTGCTATTTCCTCGTCGCTCTGTCCACGACATCGTCTTGTCTCGATGTCTTGTGTCGACCATACCTCCCACCTTGTCTTTGGACTTCATCTAAATCTTGAACCATATCAATCAAATAATATGTGATATTGTCTCTTTCTTTCTCTTCGGAAAGCGAAAATTCTAAAAGTTGACCCCAACACCATGTTGGACAAATGTTGCTATTTCCTCGTCGCTCTGTCCACGACATCGTCTTGTCTCGATGTCTTTTGTCGACGATACTCTCACACCTTGTCTTTGGACTTCATCTAAATCTTGAACCATATCAATCAAATAATATGTGATATTGTCTCTTTCTCTTCGGAAAGCGAAAATTCTAAAGTTGACCCCAACACCATGTTGGACCAATGTTGCTATTTCCTCGTCGCTCTGTCCACGACATCGTCTTGTCTCGATGTCTTTTGTCGACGATACTCTCACACCTTGTCTTTGGACTTCATCTAAATCTTGAACCATATCAATCGAATAATATGTGATATTGTCTATATGTATGTATATGTATATATAGATGCGAAATACCACTCTGATTCATTACGAAAAGAATGTACTTCAATAGTAGTTTGATAAGAGTTTGGTTAGGTTCTGATTAAATTATAAATATTCCTACGATAATTCGTAAATAAAAAGAAAGAAGTTGTCTGCGCGTAATAGCGAAAACACTTAAGCGTTTGATTCGATTTTTATGTAGGTTTCTGTTTTTGTTCGTAAATATACTTGTTCTTTTAAACATCCGAAATCAAGTGTCTCCCTTATCCCACCACCTCCCATGGCCTCACCAACCAGACCAGATCACGCAAATAGACCGGACCCGGACACGCAAGTGACCATTTAGTAATCTAACGCACTAAACATCATGCAGTGTGCATGACTCACCTGTAGTCATGCTGGTCCCGTTCGAGCTCGGAGACGCCGGAGTCAGCTGGCGAGGGTGCCGGCACTGGCTCCTTGCTCTCAGCGCTCAGGCCCGAATTGGATTTTGTTCTGAAAGAAAATAATTAAAAATTACTATGAGAAATACCGTCTGTTATACAACGCGTGCTTCGCTATACTTAATTATGAAACAATAGTTATTATAGCAATTAATAATGTCAGTAATTGTAAATGGCAGCACTGGTAGGGGACTTCCTAGGTGAGTGTATATCGACCGGATTTGTGACGTAGAAGGTCAGAAGAACCCGAAGTATACCAGGATCGTTAAAAACGGAAATCCGTAATCTTTGCCTATCGTGCTGTTATCTATTCATCATCTGTCTACCCCGTTAGGTTTAGAGGTCGGGAAAATTTCAGGGGTAGCGAAATTAAAAGAAAAAATATTCTTTATTACAAATTACTTTTTTATTTAAATATTAATTAAACAATGGACAAATAATAAGTTACTTCACTTTTGAAATAAGAATGTTCACAAATTAAATTTAGCGTTTTTTTTAAATTAACGAAACAATTGCAGTTATCTTTTTAATAAATAAAAATATTTAGAAATTTCCAAATAGTTGAATGGTAGAGAATGTCACTAAGGTATTAAGTCCGCCTCTGTGAACCTTAGTTTAAGATGTTACAATAAATTTAATAAAATAAATATAGAGGCAGCATTTTACAGTACTCAGGAGCGACGTTAAAGTCCGACACTGGTAGCGTCTGACTGACTTTTGTGTAGGTCATATTAAGTCCAATATTATCTCAGTAGTTTTATTTCAAGTATTAAATCTTCATGACAAGGTGAAAGGTACTCAATATGGTACAGCGGGAAGTCAAGAGGCGTACAATAAATTTAGAAACCGGCAACCAGTAGCGAATTTATATGGGCTAATTAGGAAAAGTATCTTAAAATCGGCAGAATGTCGGCCGTCTCCGATTCGTGTACTACATCGCTAACGGTGCTGTACTAAATGTGGCCTTAACCTTCAGGGTTATCACAAAACAACATTCGCACTATTTATTATTTATTTAATTAATAGAAAATATTTTATTTGTTTGTGAGTAAATGTAACATAACATAACACCCACGCTCGATACCAAGGGTTGTAAAGTAAAAATCACGGAATTTCACTTCTTTATGCGTTATTCACATCTATATATGTACGCCCACAAAATCGTCGGTAAGGGAAATCCTTAACTGCTCCCTTTTTAATAGGTCGCTCATGTACTACCTACCCCACCACTCGCCTAATTGAATGTAAACCCATTCAAAAAATAATTTGAAGAAACACGGAGTACGGCTCTTTGCATTCTTTATCACATTTACCATGGGGACTGTTTTTTTGTTTTCTTAATTTTTTAGGGACTTTTGCCCTTGTGGGCATTTTAGCCCCATCATACCCTAACCTTGGTACCACACACATCAATCGCATGAAGCGAGAAAGAATGTCATCAATGTTGTATGGCCATAGCCATCAGCTTTCTCGCTCCCTCTGAGGTCGGGTCAGATAACAACATGGGGAGTGTTCTGAGGAATTGTTCAGAATGATCCCAGCTACCGATTTCCATTACCGCACATCACTGCATAATTCCAAATACCATCGACACCATCCTGATGGCGTTCAACGACTGAACGTTTTTCGCGTAACTTTCCTCGATGTACTGTCAAATCCCTTGTGGAACCAACTGTCGCCAGCGCTGTCTCCGAACCTGCACGATTTGATGACCTTTAAGAAACGAGCCTACTCCTGCAGCTCCTCTGGTGCTGTGCATGATCATGGCCGACGATGATCATTTAAGTTCACGTGATCCGTAAGCTCGTATGCCTCCTTTCTTTTAAAAAAGACTAATTGAGACCCCAAGTCGAGGTTACCCTCACTGGGGGCACCCTTGTGTCGAGTAACTAGCGATTTCAGGTTAAGCGACCTAAGAGCTATGCCACCTCTCAATCCGGTGAAGCAGTCAAGGCCAGCTTCTCTGGCCAAACTGTGTAGTTCGTCACAAAAAAAAAAAACAATGAGGTCCCCCTCGTTCTTTAAGGTAAAAGGAAAAGGAGACATATATAGCGATATCCGTCTGCTGTAATTAGGTAGCAATTGCGATTTTTGCCAACCCTATATAAATTTCGTGAAATGCTATCTCCGTTGACCTCTTATCTTGAACTCAATACGACACAACACACTGTGAATTTGTTTAAAATCGCAATTGCGTTGGAACGGTATAAGGCGTTTTAAATATTTTATTAGTTTGTTTACGGACGTTTCCAAGAAGCTCTTGGTCGTTTCACCCGCACGCAATTGAATAATCGTCGAGTAAGGTGTCCGGGGCTGGGCTACCTTGCCACCTTTGACATCGGTTTTGGTTTTGGTAGATTAATAAACGTGTAAGTTTTGGAGCAACTTCTCCGCTAAGGGACGCCTATTTCCTAACGGTACTGAACGGTGAAATTACAATCACATTATTAGTACGCGATGGCGGCTGAATAAGAGAACATTATGTGAATAGTTAAATATGGTCGTGAGCAAAAATAAAGGGTCGGTTAAGAAAGTTTGAATATCTCGGAAGATAAAGACGCTAACTAACTGAAATAAATTGTGCATGATAGACAATTAAATATTCTTAGAATAAAATTATTTATTAATTTATTTATGTTTCATTAAAAACATAAATTTAAACGGAAAAAGGATATCTTACGTAAACTTGGATAGTTCAGTATTTTTTATTAAATTTTATTTTTAATTAAATTTTAGTACTTAATGCCTACATGTGGCCACACTGAGTACGAAAATTAGAGAGATATTCAAACTTTCTTAACCGACCCTTTATTTTTGCTCACGAGTGTATAAATGAGGTGCATAGGAAGTGCACACCGGAAGAGAAAAAAGTCAAATGCCACAATTATGAACATTACTAAACAGTGGTGTACGAATATATCGCTATATTTAAGGTCTAAAAATTATCAAAACTCGAGACCCGTTATTTACATTGTTCACCATTTCACTGTGTAATTTCTCTCCAGTACTCCCTGCGAGCGGGTTTCTATGACCTATGATTACGATGCGTATGGTATAATGGTCGCGTATGGAGAACCCGTCACAGTGCGCAGCGTGTCTCGCTTCGCCGCTCGAGCGTGGAGACTGTCTTAAGACACCAGTTTTTAAAATGTTCTGTTTTCTTAGCGCAAAAGTGGTAAAATACCCACCAAAAGGGAAATGAAAGTTACAAGTTACAGCCCATATATATGTCCCACTGTTTGGGCACAGGCTCTGTAAAGAGAGTATAAGGGCATAGTACGTCACGCGGCCCTAGTGCGGATAGGCAGTCTTCACATATCTTAGCATTTTTATAACACATGCAGGTTTCTCACGGTGTTTTCCTTCACCGCCGAGCGCGTGGTCAGCATTTAAAAATCTCCGGTTATTAGCGTGCTATGCAACATGAAGCTGGCTCTTGAAATATTAATCTGTTATTTCTGTCTGTGAAAGGGGTAAACAGAGATGAAATCTGATGATGGATCCTGCACCATTACATCTTATTTCTTTACCTTTGATTGCCTTTTTAAGCCAAAAGACTCGTAAAACCTGCTCGAATGAAGAGGTGTATAAACTAATTATTCAGACGTTAATCCTGAACCCGTATTGAATGAATTGCCACAACGGTTCCCAACTGTGAACATTGGCACAACCGTTAGGCCGTAAGGCTCTATTCTAGTCCTGTAGTTCCGGGCTCATAGAATAAGACTACGGTATCCCCTGCCTGTCGTAGAAGACGACTAAAAGGGGCCTCGAGTTCACTGTTCGATAAGGGTGGGGGCCTTTGTCGCCCGCCAAAGTGGAGTGGGGAAGAAGGCGACATCGGCTGGCCCGCCGCCATGCACTCTGCCGCCGCTTGCACGTGGTCACCACAGTGCAGAGGGTGCGTTCCTCTGGAGATCCCGGAGCCCTATGCATCGAGGAAAGGCCACCGGGGAGTTTTAGAAGGCGGGGTATCTTATTGAAGATCCACCCTCCCCCAACTCAACAAAAAAAAGCCCGTTACTCTATTTGCGATTTTTATAATGCCGAAGTAACCCTGCCATGGTATGCCGGCAGTGGCAACAGATATTATGGGTTTTTAGTTTTGAATATAAAATTAGCAGTCAGCATTTGGAAATGTGTGTTTCGCTCTACTTGCTAAACGTGTTAAGTGGCAATCTAAATATTATAACTACATTAGTGGAATAAATTTTGTTTATACCTCGCGTTTACGTCACGGCCATCTTACTTTATTGTTCGTTTGACCGGAAATGGAAATAAAAAGTGTTTTCAGGACATTGACATTTTTTAATTTTTAATAATCGTATAGAAGAATGGTTATTGTTTGTGATATTGGTAAGCAACAACTTCGTAATATAACTATGATACTTCAGAAAATACAACTAATATTTACACAAATTTATTATTTACTGGCGTACCCAGCCTGCTTCGCCGGGCTAGATTCAGCTTTACTTTATTTAAACAATAAATTTCCATCATTAAATATTTAACTCTCAAAATATATTAAATTACTCATTTTTCTCTGTATTCATTATCTTCTATTCTCTTCTCGAGCGCGTGAAGATCATTATCTACACCCATTTACATAATAAATACAAATTTAGGTTATAAAACAATAGAATATCATTATCACCAAACTGAAGATTACCTGAGAGTTTCATTGAAGTCGGTCCAGCCGTTTCGAAGCCTATATGGAACATACCCACACACTTTCTCTTTTAAATATATCGATTATTGTCAGAATTAGATCACACGGGAAGTACCAGGTTTCAAATAAAAAAAGAATCATCAAAATCGGTTCACCCAGTCCAAAGTTATGTGGTAACAAGCACAAAAAAATACAGACTAATTAAGACACTCCTTCTTTTGAAGTCGGTTGAATAGTAACGTAGTACCTTTACCCTGCAAGGGTCAGAGAGATAAAAGCGTTTTGAATTTATTACTGGTCACTGAATTATGAAGACACAAACACACTGATAACAAATAAGTCACAGTGGATTTAGGAACCTTGACAGAATCAATTTGCGCGTTAAATCCTTGGCGTGTTGGAACAATCATAATCAAATTCACTTCGAAAACGTGTTTCAACGAAACTAATAAGAAATATGGGTCACATGCCATCATTGCCGAATCGACCTTAATTACTTAACATGCGGTTCTAGTGTTAGCATATGAGACCTTGTCCATATTGTGCCGAGCTAGCTTAATGTCGCATGTCTTGAATTGAACTTTATTCGAATAACTTTGTCGCTTAGATTGATCGTTAAATCCTCATAAATGCCATAAACAATTTACTTTATTTTTTTAATAGTACTATAATTTATTGACAAAAATCAAGATTTTTTTCTATTTTCAACCGACTTCAAAAAATGAAGAAGTTCTCAATTTGTCTGCATTTTTTTATGTTTGTTACCTCATAACTTTTGGTTTAACTTTGGTGGCTCTAACTTTGGTATTTTTTTGTGACGAACCTTTTTTCAACCGATTTCGAAAAATGATGAGGTTCTCAATTCGTCTGTATGTTTTTTATCTTTCTTTTCTCATAACTTTGGAAGGATTTAGATGACCCTTTTTTAATTTGAAAGCTGGTGTTTCTCATGTGGTCATGTGGTCCCATTTTGGAGATTGGTCAGGTTCTGATTAATTCGATTTCGTAATATTCCAACGATAATTCGTAAAGAGGGCGCTACGTGTTTAACGTTTGAATCGATTTGAAGTCGTTTTTTTTAGTGTATCGTCGCTGGAAAACAAAAACGTAGTAACCCACAAAAATGAAATTGTTCACTAGAGCCGAAAAACATTTAAAATTTTTTACAAAAATTATAACTTTCGTCTTTGTGGACCTAGAGCTGTCGTATTTGGACACAATATTTGTTATTTTTTCTGAATAAGTATTGTACCACGGAATTAACCTAAGGTTTTTCAAAAAGAAAATCGTTTTAAGGTAATGTCAATCTTTAAAATTCTATTTTCGTTATTTTTTATCTAATTGTTACAAGTCATATATCTTTCGACGCGACTTTTTTTCTGATTTCAACGACTTAAAAAAATGAAAATGGCCATCTGTGTCACTTACTCCATTTATGCTTTCCAGCGTCGATATATACTTGTATTTGTAACAATCATTGTCCAGAATTCGAACTTCCGATCGTCAGCCATTAAGCTGACACTTACGACTAAAACTATGACTGTCATAGTGTCAATAAAACTTCATTTTATAAACATCTTAGTATAACTAAATATTACAAATTGAGCTTGAATGCTAAAATAAAAGTATTTAATATTTCTTATTAATGAGTTATTATTTAATGATGAGAGCCACTTTCTTGTATAATAGCTTAAATAAAATCTTAAAAATTCATCCTTTGTCGAATCATAAATGTAAATTAGTTTGTAAAAAATATTTACTAGAGTTGGATTATTTTCAGACTGAACGCCTCCTAATTTAATAAAATTTAATATAATATAAAGCTGAGGGACATACACAAACACAGATTTACACACACACACCAACACACACACACAAATTTATAAAATATTGTTTTCATTTGTTATGCTCATATTTTATTGTATTTTATTGTGCTTTTCAAATGGGGGAAGACTGACCCCTAAAACACAGGTCCAATTGAACCTAGCTCAGGAGTCAGGGACTTCATATTTCTTTGTTTAAACATTTTCTATGGTGACTAATAAAGATTTATTATTATTATTTTTTTTTTTGAGATTTTCTCCTTCTCGAAACCAGAGAGTTTCGGTTTTAATGTAAACCACGGGCCTACGCCAAGTGGGTTTCATTTTGAGGGTTGTCTAAGTTAGCGGATTCATCCTGCAAGAACTTCCGGACAATTCGACACGTATTTAGTACGGCAGCTTTTTGCATACTGATATACGTACTGCTGTGTAAGCCAATCTGTTGAATGTAATGATGGAGGTGTTTAGGGATAATACCAGTACTGGAGAGCACCAGAGGCACAATGTATACTCTGTTCATGTTCCAAAGTCTCATTATTTCCCCTTTAAGCTCTGTGTATTTGTGATTTTTTCGGTAATAGTTTTTGGATATTGTGTGTGTTAGGTACAGCTATGTCTATTATAAAGGTCAATCTATTTAATTTATCTATTACAGTTATATCGGGTCGGTTGTTATGTACTGTTTTGTCTGTTAAAATTGCTCCGTCAAAGTATACCTTGTTGCTCTGGTTCTCCAGCACTGGCTTTGGGTTATATTGATAATATGGAACTGTTTTCGGGTGAATAAGTTTATGTTTGATGGCTATCTTTTGATGAATAATGTGAGCTATTTGGTTGTGTCTGTGAGTGTAATCAGTTTGGGCTAAAGAAATTATTATTATTAATGATGAATGATACGTATAATTTATGTTTATGGACTGACAACCAATTTATATGTATAACGAGGACAAATACAGCACATAAAAACGGCTAACACGATAATAAAAGTTAATAATGCATTTTAAATAAAATTCATAAAGTTAACAATTTACAGTCGTCATAAATTTATATAAAAAGGTTTTAATGTTTGCCAAACAGTTGGTCCAAGAATTCGGCCAACATTGCATGGTGTTGTAACACTCTTCGGATATAATATTTAATTATTTCGTATGTAGGCGAATGCAAATTAGTATCGTGCGCGCATCAGAGCGTGTATCCTGGTTATCTCGCAAACATTCTATTGTTGCAGCCTCAGCCGGGACCATGAGTGAGAGTATGTCTTCAACCATCCGTTTTAGTTTCTAACAATTATAATTTATTAAAATTATAATAAGTATATTTATGATTTAACAAAAGCCAAATAGAATAGGAATATAGAAATAGAACCTAACCTAACTCTCATCGAAATCTGTTGGCTTTTTTTAATGACAAACTACACAAATTGGCCAGAGAAGCTTTGACTGCTTCACTGGTGAGAGGTGGCATAGCTCTCAGGTCGCTTAGCCTGAACCTCTATCGCTAGTAAGTTGACAAAAGGGTCCCCCCGGAATGAAAGCGATCGTGAGAAGTTCTTGAGAATTAATTATTGATTATTCGAGTCATTCTCAGTTCCATTTTGTGAGGGGTTGATAAAAACCTAAGGAACCCAAGTTCCATTCCACAAAGGTAGTCAACATGAGACCTAACTGAAACCAAAACTGTTTCCAAAGAAAAACAATTCAAAATCAGTACGTAAATGGCGGGGCTATGAGAGCACAGATATTAGAAAATACCGACACACGAACAACGAAATCAGCGCTGTCGCATCCTTGCGCCGGCATATGCTGAGACGGTGTCCAATATTGTCATAATATCTTATGTCCTATTTGTCTGTTTTTTTTTCTTTAACTGTATTTTTTATTATTTTTTCTGTCTTTTTGATGTGTTTCATATTTCGTGCCAATAGAGAGATAGAAAATGTCTATGTCTAAATTGAGAACCCCCATTTATGAAGTCAGTTAAAAAATAAATTCGATGAAAACAAACAGCATTTGTTATTTCTTTCTACCCTACTTATATGTCTTGTCTGATTATTAAAAAATCAAGGTACCGGCGTTTAGACACGCTTCATTTGCAATGCCAACATACAAAAAGTCTGTAGAAAGTGCATTGTCGTACATTAACGGTTTTTCAATCAATAAATTAATACGGCGTTGAAATAAATTGGCGTGGAGTTAAAGACAGGGGAAAAAATTATTAATTCAATGTCTACGACACATTCGTGCACCCGTTTGACATGAAATCAACACGCGGTAATTCCACGACACGCACGGTTCGTGAAACGATCCTTACGTTTTACAACATGCCGACACAGACCCGATAGTACATAGTATACGTCACGACTAGTATTGGTAGTTTTAGCGTAAGATCTCCTACGTCATGATAGGTACCGCCTGCTGCAACTAATTATGATTGGCAAAGTAGCAGGAACAACAGGGTTGGGATGAAGGTTTTGGGTTTTCCCCGGAAAGGACATGTTTTCACCCTTTCCGGGAAATTCTGTTTACTCCTCTGCGTGGGGTCAGAGATTTTATTCAACTAGTATGTCTTTAACTTCTTATCTTAATTCATCTCATAAAACAATACATAATAGTAACTAACAAAATTAATTATTCTATTTTTTTATCTCTCATCATCATCAGCCTGTGTCTATCCCCTGCTGGAAATAGGCCTTCGTTAATGCCTTCCACCATATACGATCTTACGATACAATTTCGTTGGTCCATTTGTATGGAAGGCGTCCTACGCTTCTCCGACCCATGCGCGGCCTTCATTCTCTACCATCTGCCGTCACTGACTTGACAGATGTGGCTCGTTGCCACTTCAACTTGCTGGCTTTAAAAGCTATGTCGACAACCTTTGATCTCTTTAGGTAAATCTCCATTTGAAATTGCAATAACCAAATTGGTTCCTGCACCGGGATCGAACTCGGGATGCTGTTCTTTGCAACTTAAAGCGACCGTCCGGACCAATCAGCTATCACTTCACATTACGCACGTTGTAGAAATATACCCACGAATTCGTTCCACACGTCTAAACCGAAATTTTAAAAATAAACACCGATATGGGGAATGCTTTTAGGATATCCTTAAATAAACTTTCCTTTGCCCGCACTGCTCCAAATCAAAAGAAAACGATTTTAGAGTGAAATTTGTTTGATTATAAAGAAATAATCGTAAGTAATCTCTTTGAATTTTTAACTGTATATTCGTTCCTGTCGTAGAAGGCGACTAAAAGGGGCTTCGGGTTCAATGGGCGACAAGAGTGGGGACCTTTGTCGTCCGCCAAGGTGGACCCGGGAAGAAGGCGACATCGGCTGGCCCGTGTCGCTTTGCACTGCGAGGGCACAGGGGGGGAGGGAGTAACCTCCCCCACGGGAAGTGCTCTCCTTGAGTGCACTAACATGCCATTTTAAAAATCTTTACATCTATGTTAAACTATCAGGTAAGGATTTTTTATAAATGAAATAACCAATATCAAATAAAAATCTTACATTAAAATGTTGTTGGGGACAGATTGCAGAATAGGAAACATGTACCAATATGGTGAACAGATAATGCAATCAAAGGAAATGAGTCGATGATAGCCAATATGAGTAATGTTGTTTTTCAGATATAGAGGAGGCATAGAGAAAAAACTCGATAAGTATTATAAAATCTCTTGTAATACTATTGCTATCTCTATCTATTTTTGTCTAAAGTATGTAGTGATAAGTAATGACTAAGCTTTCGACTTTATATATAGTACATACTTTAGAACTCAATTTTGACTTTGATCGGACATATTTAAACTACATACAACAAGTAACTAATATATAACACTACTTACAAAAGTAAATTGAAAAATACACGCCATGTCACAAAAAATTAAGAATTTTTTTTCGATCAATCGCACTAAAAAATTAAAAGTTAATATAACTTTAAAACTTAAAAAACACGCTAATAAAGCATACAGAACTCGAGCAAAAAGCAAAATAATAAATAGGTAGAAAAAAGATAATGAATGAAAAATACTAGTATTAAATATATTGCAGCCCTGTAGTTCTGGGCTCTTAAGAATAAGACTACGGTATTCTCTGCCTGTCGTAGAAGGCGACTAAAAGGGGCCTCGGGTTCACTGGGCGACAAGGGTGGAGGTATTTGTCGTCCGCCAAGGTGGACCCGGGAAGAAGGCGACATCGACTGGCCCGTGTCGCCTTGCACTGCGTGGGCACAGGGGGGGAGGGAGTAACCTCCCCCACGGGAAGTGCTCTCCTTGAGCACAGTGCAGAGGGGCTCCGGTGCGTTCCACTGGAGATCCCGGAGATTTTAGTCGGTAAAAACCCCAGTATTAAATATAATGAACAAGATGTATATTTGTTTATACATAAAGATCACAAAGCGCTCCATGCTTTTTTCACAATGTATTAGGACATTACATACGAAATTGTCGTTGTGGCACTGGCCACTTTGATCTCATATATCTCCTCTTTGTTAGGAATTCCAATTTCAAATTTATACAGCTATTTACTCATGTATTTGTCTTTCGTATGTAAATGTTTTTTCCATCTTTGGTTTTTTTGAGTCGATTAAAAGAGCTTCAATTGGAATGTCTAATACATTCACTGTACTCCCCGAACCTTGCTAAAACAGATTATCATTTTTTTTTTCAAATTTGCATAACTTTTTGCAAGGGAAAAAATTCAACTCCGATGGGGCGCAGTCAAAGATTTTATTGATTCACGTCCGGTTTTTTTAGTAAAGGGATCAATGTAGTACCTATACGATGGCAAAAGTCCATAAATAGCAATGGCACATACTTTAAATAAATAAATATATTATACTTGGAAAAAATCGACTTTAGGTCCCCTTACAAAACGCCAATTTCATATGTTAGGATCTAATACAAATAATAAATTTTGTTCACTATTTTACTCTACCTATGTGAAGAATTCTTTTTTAATTCGACGTGCTATAAAAGCGTGTTTTAGTTTTTTTAACTGCATTTATTTAATTTAATATTTGACTAAAATTCCATTATAAATAACGTGCAATTCTAACTTTCTGTTGTAAATTAGTCTTACAACTAAGATAACGGCTTGCCTTCACACCTCACTTCGTAAAATGGACTGACAGTGTAACGACAATCGTCACTGCAGTATCAGATACATGTGACATTCACAGAACATAACGCTTTTGTAATGCTTTTGTCACATCTCCTACCGTCATGGGGGGATCGTTATGAACATAACCGAACATAATTAGCAGGAATTTCTTGGACGTATGCGGCGTTGCCCTTTCATGAGACACAGCGTACACGATACATTTTAACCGTCTACGAAAAAGTAGGTAAAGAAATTAGTGCTATTTTCCTTTTTATTATTTTTTAACGTTTCTGCACTCAAAGGCTATAAGGAACCGATTTAGAATTTTTTACGTGTGAAATGGTTAGGTTTCAAATAGGTTCTATGCTAATGTTGGTGTCATAGGACTTCGAGTTCCGAAGGTATACCAAGGATCTTTTAAAAATACTTTAGAAGGATGCTTGTTGATTGAGGACGCTTCTGATACAATTCCGGAGAATTCAGGAATAACTACATCTGGGCCCCGATTGTGCTATTTGCCAGTGAAGTTTCAATATGAGACCGATGTATTACTCTCACATCAATTATAATTCATCATTATACGTCAAAAACATACACGCCCGATTGGTGAACCAGTTGTGCCATCGGTAAACAATAGTGGCAGCAATTAACTAAGAGACTACTAAACTAGCAAATATCGAACACTATGATGCTAATGAACATTTATTTTGTACACAATTGGTTTAGGAGACTGAGATAATAGACAATATGAAGTAATGTTTCCTTATTTTTCACACGTACAGAATCCATAGATTATATTTTGTATACATACTTGTCAAAGCATGTATGATCTTATCAATTTATCGCGAATGGGATCGGCCCAGTGTACACAAGCCTTATTTTCTCATGCGTCCAACTGTATTTGCTTGCCATGTACGTCACGTCACTATGCAGCCGATCGAAGCCCTTATCATAAGTTATCTGTATTGACTCACCCGAATGTTTTTATACGTTACACACTAAAGTAGGCACTTTTTATGCAAAACTAAAAATATTAAATAAACGATGAGAAGTCGATATGTAGACTTGCATTTTAAATGATTTAAAAAATTGAATCGAAGTTTAACGGATTTAATCACGGTATACTCTTATTTTGAATGAAAAGACAATTTTTCAATTTAGCCGCTACTTAAGAGAATTAAGAACTTCCTTTCTTGCCATGGGAACCAATTAAGTATCATTGGTCTCTTAATGGGATATTTCTTACCATTATATATAAATATTACTGTAAGGCAATAATGATTTCATCTTAAAAATATGTCAAAAATACATTACACATATGTACTTGTAGTAAATATATATAATAGTGTTACTATATCAGTAAATAAAGCGAAAGCTATGTTTGTCTACCCTGCTAGAGTTAAAAGGACGAAACTATTCTATTATAAATTACATTAATTTAAATTAAAATATTTAACAAGATTTTTTAACCATTTATTAAACCAAACATGTTAAAATGCCTATAAACAAATTATTCTTCGATTATTTTAATTATTCCAATCGTGTAATTTATAATGTTGTTTGCTATGTAATGAAGATTCTTAAACCAAGTTATAACGAGCAAAAACTAAAACCGACTTCAAATCTTATCAAACGTTAAACGCCATTAAGCGGGGACGCGCTCATAATACTTCCGAATATTACGAAATATAATTCAGAACCTAACCAAACTTTCATCAAACTACTGTTAAAGTCCATACTTTCCATTAAAAAATGAATCATGAAGATCGGACGGCGTTATGTTGAGTTATTGGTCCATTTGTGGCGCACATACTTGATGCAAATTTAATAGATATATGGTTTGCATGCATGGCGAGGGGCTCCGGGCTCTTCAGTGGGGCCTTTCTGCACTTCGCTGATAAGCACGTCCCGGGAAGGTTACTCCCTCCCCCAGCACCCTCGTAGTGCAAAGGCGAATTCAGACCACCTGTGTGTGCCTTCTTTCTGGGTCCATTATAGAGGACGACAAAGGCCGCCACCATTGACGCCCGTGGACCCTTTTAGACGCCTTCTACGACAGGCAGGGGAAACCGTAGCGTTACTCTATGAGCCCGGGGCTACAGGGCTGACCTTAGTGAACTTTATTTTAAGGTGTTACAATAAGTGTAAATAAATAAAATTAAGGTTGGTAATCTCCTACATAACGACATCTTCCAAATATGCCGTAACATTTCAATCCGACCTATGCTCGATCATTATGAATATGACATATTTATGTCAAAAATCGTGATAGTAGATTAATCTACTAGATGAATATGTAATTACGGTTTAGGACACAATGGCAATTGAATTGTAGTTGGACAATTGTCATAGTGAAACAATAGCAGACTTAGGACTCTTCTTTTCCCAGAGCCATCGCTTACCGCAGTGGCACATAAAGCTATTTAAGAGTAGCTAGTGAATTTCTTGACACCCGATAAAAACCGTAGCACAGCCCTTATGGGACCCTTTACGCCTAGTTGCTACCTAAAGAGCTTCAGGCTAAGCGACCTAAGAGCTATGTAATCTCTCAAAAAGCCGGTGAAACAAGCAGTCTGACCGATCAGCGTAGTTACATTTAAAAAACTTGGGATTCTAGATGTGATCGTTTGACATGAAACTGTCATTTGTTTGTAATGACCCTTTCTGCGTCTACATCACTGAGCTTCGAGCGCGTCAAAATAAAAGCAAAAATGCCTCGAAAGTGAATCGTTAACTTACTTATTCATATGGAGAAGCTGACCGTAGCGTCTTGTAAGGGTTACGTCATCACTAAACGACCACAAACACTACGTATATCTAACGATCCCACTGCACTGTGCAATAGTAATTTTTCAACACTCCGCTACACGACAATAAAATAGGGGAGTATACGCGCGGCCGGCGCGGCGTCTGCAACGTGTGTGAATGTATGGGCGCGTGCCGCCGCTAAAATGACGCTTTGCGTTCTTGTGCCATAGCACTTACAGATCGTAATAGAATAATATGGGATTCATTATGTTGAATCAACATATAATGACGACATCATTCGTTCATCATCATTAGACGTTGTTGTGTGCAAAGTTTGTATTTTATGTAATAAATACATAAATAATAAACCAACTTAGATTATTTAAAATTTTAATTTCAGTTGTCTAGCCGAACTCTCCGCTCAATTGATCGAAATCTGATATAATTCTGCGCAAACTTGTAATATGAAATACTCGTGTTCCCAGTGTTCCCAGTAGTCTTGTACCAAGTAGTTTTTGTTTCACAGCTACTTAAGGGTACATAAAACTTACTTATATGCAAAAATTAATGTCCGATGACCTCTACCTCGCTAGAGTTAAAAAAGTCGTAAGTGTTTGCTCATTTTTAGTTCAGACCAGTTAGGCGTATAACGTTTGAATTAAAATGTTTTTCCTGACTGTGAGATACTACGATAAAATAATTAATAGTACAGTTCTAATTGAAGTAACAAACTACAGACCTTGTTACTTGGAAACGACCGTGGTACAATTATTAATTTTATTTTGCTAAATGTTTGAATTACACAAGTAGCATTTTATCGCTGCGGCCGACTCACGCTCATTCACAAATTATTAAGGCGGCGGGGCAACACGCGATCACGTCTCGTTAATAATTTTAATTACAGAGTTTAATGAAAGATAGCGCACAGCCAGCTAGCAATGTATGATCTTGTATTGCTTAATAAAAGCCATGGGTGAAATTAGCTACATATCGAATCCCTAAGAATGAATTGTTCATCCTTCTATCGATATGCTAGTTACATACTATTAAAGTCTATTATATTGGGCGTTATATAGGATGCGACATATAGGGTAGATAGAGTTACCGGTAACGAGATCGAGAACAGAACGAAGTCGAGGAGAGAAGTTAGGAAACCTGACCCCACCACCATATGGAATGAATAGGCTAGAAAGACATGGTAGACATATAGATGGTAGATATATGACGCATTTACTAATTTTCTTTTCAACGTAATCAAATAAAATCGAACCTTTATTATTATTCAAAACATGATTACGGAGTATAGATTTTATGTAGCTCCATACATTACTTAGGAAGTCACGTGGTAGACCACTGCTTCTTTTGAACGAGCTTTGATTGGGAACGAGATCAATTATAGGTACAAAAAGGCAAGACTGTCTTGCAACCGCAAAAAAACGAGTGCCAAGCCATCGTAGACGTAGACAAGCTTAGTACGCATTGTACTAAGCTTGTCACGTACGTACAAATTTAGAAAACAGCAGCTCTAAAAAACAGGTGCCCTTTCCGAACCAATGGCGTAGGTTTTTGAGCCAGGATGTTCTTCTTCGACCTACACTTCGCTTTCCTTATATCTTGCCTTGGTCTATAGGCTGCAGCAGTTCGTATTTAGTGTTTATTATGTGGCCTAGGTAGTCCAACTTTCTTATCTTTACTGAATAAACACTTCTGACTTTTTCTTCATGCGCTCTAACACGGTTACATTTTTCACTTTGTCTCTCCAGGATATCCTTAACGTTCTCCTGGATACCCACATTTTGAAGGTTTCGACTTTTTTGCACATCGATTCTGTGTGACTAAAATGTGTGTATACGCACATAATTTCGGCAAAAGTTTTATAAATGTAAGTAACCGAGAAATGGACTCTCGCTGTATAACCCCGACTATAAGAACATAAAGTCGAGCGCTTAACCAATAGACTACCACTGATATGGTCTGTTAAAGAAACGAAGTACTTTCACAGTACGAATTTGCTCCGAGTATTATTAAGATAAAAATTACTTCTGTTTCAATTGGGTTAAACATCAGTAGGCATTTATAGATTGTTATTGGAGCGAGTATCAAAAATTGTCTTTGAGCGATCGTAAGAACGGTATCTCGACGTGTTAAGAATATTTAATGTAAAGGAAGAAAGGTAAATTGTTAAATTTAAACGCCAAACCAAAAAGAAACCAAGCGTCAATAACCTAATGGTTTTTTTTTATGTGGCATGAGGCAGGACTACTGACTTATTTGCTAAAAAATCAGTTTGTTGCCCCTTGTCATATTTTTCTCTGAGCATAGTCTGCCTATGCTATATCTAGTTCCCCCAACGTGGGTGGTTAGGGATGTTATTTATTCTATTACTATTCTATACTATTTTATTATTACAATTCTTATTTTTTTTTTGACATTTTTACTACTCTAGTTTCTTATTCACTACTCTATCTAACTCTACATATAATTCTTATAATCTTATTTATATTTATTTATTCTATTTATACTATTCTTTACTCGGTTTTACATTTTATTAACATTTTCTTTACTGTTCTTTTCATATATTTCTTTACTCTACTTCTCTAGATTTGGGCTCTCTGTATCTCTTGCTTTGCAATCATGCAGAGAGCTCCTTAAATGCTAGTTTTATTCCTTTTTACAACTTTTTGTGCAACTTTTTTAATGTAGGTTAAGAATTTATTTCTAATGTCTTTGTTTCTGAACCTAATGGTTTTGGGGTACGGTCTGCAAATAAGCAATATATAATTATAATTCATTCGAATCATTCGACTATTGACGTGAACCATCTCCCAGCACAGGCTTAAGGTTGGAATTAACAAGGACATATTGGTAGCGTTCTTTTGAAAAATATGTCTTAATCTAATAACATTTTTTTAATGAAAGGACCTGATTCGTTTACCTTAGTCTGCTATTTGCCAATGTAATATTACTATGAAACCAATAAAAAATACTTTAATCTATTAATTTAACTTTTTGTTATGTAAATTTCAATTGAATTTTTTGATTGAAATGTATCGGCATTATAGGAAGATGTCAGCAACAATTGGAACAAAATTGGATCGTCCAGTGGTAGGCCATTTAATTTTGATTATTGAAAATTGGTGCCCGTGAGTCGAGTAATTCCCAAAAAACAGGCCAAGCGACATAACGGCTGTGCCATCTCTCAAATCCGGCCAGTGTCTCTGGTAAATCGGCCTAGGTTCACGAAAATTATAATATTTTGATTAAAAACAGAGCGTTGGTAAAATCAGTGCTTAAATTGTAGAATGTTTTCAGTGTGTTCGCCCAAACCACCGGTTGCTTGGGCCATGCTTCGTTGCCGGTGCCACACACTAGGTTAGGTTTTTATAATGTCAGCCCTGTAGTTCTGGGCTCTCAAGAATAAGACTACGGTATCCCCTGCCTGTCGTAGAAAGCGACTAAAAGGGGCCTCAAGTTCACTGGGCGACAAGGGTGAGTGCTTTGTCGGCCCCCAATGTGGACCGGGAAGAAGGCGACATCGGCTGGTCCGTGTCGCCTTGCACTGCGAGGGCACAGGCGGGGAGGGAGTAACCTCCCTCCCCTGAGAAGTGCTCTCCTTAAGCATAGTGCAGAAGAGCTTTTAAAATGTTTTTATACTTTGTATGATATTTTTGTGTTTTTTACTTTTTATATAAATATTATAAAAACTTAACCAAATGTTTAAAAATAAATAAAAACATAGTACTGGCAATACTGTTACGAAATTTGCCCCTTGCAACGTCGGTTGCAGAAAAACAATGGCAGTATTGTGGGTCCGACCAATAGACGGGGTTGCTCGTGGAATGTTTATGACCATATTATACAATTACTTTTTTTATTACTTGGTGTTGTAGACGAGGACTTACTTTACATAAATACATAAGAGTTTTAATAATAAACAATTGTTTTCTGAGTGAATAAGCCTGAGCGTCGATGACTGTTGTGTTTATTCTGTCTGTGTGATTTAGTCTGTTTCTGGAGTATATGTAAATAAAAAATAACAATATTTAATTGGGCAACGCATTGCATTCGTGGATTTATCTTCAATTTCTGTCGTCTGTCACATATGGCAGAACAATTAACTCGGTGAAAAACGGCGGGGTAGCCTGGGTCCTCCCAGGCTATCCCGCCAGGGTTTTTGGAGACAAAAAATTAAAAGTTTTATAGTATTATTAACAAAATATTCAAATCATACGAATTGCTACGACTTATTCTTATTTAGATAGTACTAAAATTAACTGGCATAAACTTATCTATACTACTCAACTGCAGACGATAATCCGTTGAGACACCTGACAATCACAGAGGGAATAACCTCCCCCTCCGGGACGTGCTCTCCTTGAGCACAGTGCAGAGAGAGGGGCTACTATGCGTTCCCCTGGAGATCCCGGAGCACCTCGTCATGCACTGAGGAAAGGGCCACCGGGGAGGTTTTAGTGGGTAAAAACCCCACATAACCGCCGCCTTCCCCTCAGAAGGCGGGGTATCTTTTTGAAAAAAAAAAGTTATTGTTACTTTAATTTGTTTTTTAATTTCTGTTCTTTTTTTTTCTCTTTTATGCGTTTGTTTTTTTCTTTGTATTCATATGTGACCAATAAAATAAACTTTTATTCTATTCTATTCTTAGTAAATGCCTATTCAGTCTACTATTGAATTCATATAAAATACATTGCAGTCGGAGGGAAAGAATCGGGCAACTATTCCAGTCCCTTGCTGTACGAATTTGATAAATTTGATATTTATAAACTACAAGAGTAAAGTTATATCGGCTATGTGAAATTAGTTCCAGATGGTAATATCAATGCACGCGATCTACATGCAAGAGGCACCTTATCCATCACAGCACGCAGTCTCGCAGACATTCCTCCGAGATTAAGATGTTTTCTTTATCGCTTTAAATGATGACGACAGCTGTTTGGGTGTATTTAATACACACTCTCTTAGCTCTCTAATAGATTATGAGAGCTAAGAGAGTATATATAATGGAGGTTACGTTTATGAAAAAATCTGCCAGCCAAGTTTAATTTTTTTTTTAATTATAAGGCAAATAAATTTCAAAAAAATTGAAATCTTTTTTCATCTCGCATTTTTAAATTTGGACCAATAATTGATATTTTAATTTTGATACATAACTTGTGTTTAATTATTTTTATAAATCAGAAGAAAAAATGAGATTTAAATTGATTTTTAAAATATTTTTTTTAAGTAGCATTTATGACTTATTTCGAAAAAACCTAAAAAAAAGTTATAACACAAAAATGGTTTATTTTTACATAATGCATTTGCGGGTTAAAAATATCGCAAATATTTATTATTTATTTAAATCAGCAAAAATTATAACACCTTTACAGATAATACCAAGATGATGTCATAAAAACTTAGTTAAATATATATTATTAAAATTAAAACAAATAAAAAGCTGCTTGACGTATTGACAATAATATATAAATATAATAGAGTCAAACACCTTCTACGCATTTGTGGGCAGCTTCGATAAAACCGACTGAGTGCAACAAAATATATCAATGTGCAGTGAGATGGTCAATAGTCATACCTCAGTCAAATAACCAATAACCATGTATAGATGTTTTTGTCTTCTACTAGAGTGCACAGTGCATAATGGTGCGTTGTTATTTTAACCATGAATATTATAATAACCAGCATCACAGTGTAGCGATTTCCCGATGTTTATCTGTATTACTAAGTCACCGTTTATAATTAATGGCATGTGGGTAATGTTTCCTTTTAAAGTACCCTTACTAAAGTTACCCGTATGCTGAACACTTCAGCTTAATATTTTATTTTGACATTAATGTCGTTACGATGTCAGGTAAAATTAATTTTATTATTTGAAGAGCGAATATAAAATTGCATGTTTTTTTTTTTAAAGATAGCTAACAATATTTCTTTTTTTCAGAAATATTACTAACAATCTTGTTAACCATTCCAACTAAGCTTAAGCTTGTGCTAGGAGATGGTTCACGGCAATAGTCGAATGGTGGATTCGAACCCACGCACGACCTTACTATTTGCAGGCCGTACCCTAAACCATTAGGCTGTTGACGCGGCTATTTATTTATGTAAGTTGTGCATGTATGTTTATTTATCTTAATATGTCGTTATATCTCTAATCTTACGCAGGTGTAATCAGGAAGATTTATTTGATGAATTAATTTTTCTTTCACTCAGGGTTGACGCTGCCAGCAATATGTCCGCTTTTGCGAACTTGGACGTTTACTTGAGTAAAGTAAACGTCCAAGTTGAGTTAGCCCTGCAACTGGCAGCCCTGTAGTTCTGGGCTCTCAAGAATAAGACTACGGTATCCCCTGCCTGTCGTACAAGGCGACTAAAGGGGCCTCGGGTTCACTGGGCGACAAGGGTGGGGCCTGAGTCGTCCACCAAAGTGGACCCGGGAAGAAGGCGACATCGGCTGGCCCGTGTCGCCTTTCGCTGCTAGGGCACAGGGAGGAGGGAGTAACCTCCCACGGGACGTGCTCTCCTTGAGCACAGTGCAGAGGGGCTCCGGTGCGTTCCACGTGAGATCCCGGAGCCCCTCGTCATGCACCGAGGGAGGGGCCACCGGGGAGGTTTTAGTGGGTAAGATCCCCAGATAACCGCCGCCTTCCCCAGAAGGCGGGCTATCTTTGTGAAGATTTCCTCCCCGTCAACAAAAAAAGCCCTGCAACTGGGGTACTCTTGTGTCGAGTTACTAAAAACAGAGGTTCAGTTTTCATTAAAGAGCTATGCCACCTCTCAATCCGTTGAAACAGTCACAGTCCGTGTAAACTTTAACCAATCATAAAAAAATTGTGTGTGACCATTATTCACTCTTTTTTTATTTCTTGTTCCCCCGAGATGTGCATTTCAGGGACTTTAATTCGCTATTGGCGCCGTAAGACACAGCTGGTTATCGCAGTCAGTTCTTTATTATGCATGTTATTGTATTTTTATTAACGATTATTAAAATTACACTCCATACACGTACACTGTTTAAAGTTACAGGAATCGTTATCTCTATTTTTTATATAGCATTTTCTTAATCAATATTGACTTACACGATAGCGGAGTGATGCCTCTGGTGAAGTGGAGCGGAGAGAGTAGAGGGCGGCAGAGCGGAGAGAGACGCTGGCTGCGGGGACCCACACCAGCGAGCCTCTCGGACATCAGATGAGCCTGCGATTTAAGAATTTCTTTATCGTAAGCTGTACAATAACTTGCGGTTCATATTTATTGTAGAAAGATCATGTAATTAAAATTAGTCAAATACAACCTATTTCGATGGTTCAGAAATATTACTAACATTTTTGTCAACTATTCCAACTAAGCTTAAGCTTGTGCTGGGAAATGGTTTACAGCAATAGTCGAATGGTTCGAACCTACGACCTTACGCTTCGCAGACCGTACCCTTCTAAACCATTAGGCTATTGACGCTTTGAACTTGTAGAATAATGCATTTATCTCTTTGATTTAAATTATTTATTACGTTTTTCAATAGAATACTTACTTCCATACAGAGTCATGAGCGAAGGCGGTCTACTGGCGAGCACTGGAGTTGAGCCATACCGCTCTCCGCCTGCGGACAGTCGGCCTCCTAGTGGCTTGAAGGCTATCGGCCGGATGACAGACTTGCCCTGTAAAGACAAAAGACATAAATGTATTAAGAATAATAATTATTTTTAAATATTTTAGGAAAACAAAACCAATTTCAAATCGAATCAAACGTTGAATGCTGTTATTCGCGAACGCCCTCTCCAAATTATCGTAGGATTATAACGAAATATAATTAATCAGAACCTAACCAAACTTTCATCAAACTACCCTAGAAGTGCATCCTTTCTAATAAAAAAAAATCTTCAGAATCGGTTGGCGTGATATTAAGTTATTCGGACTTCGGACAATTTATATGTATTTATATGTATTTTGTTGGCATAGGTCTTTTGGAAGTTCAGCCCCTGTAGTTTTGGGCTCGTAGAATAAGGCTACGGTATCTGTCGTAGAACACTTGACTAAAGGGGCCTCGGGTTCACTGGGCGACAAGGGTGGAACCTTCGTCATCCGTTGAAGTGAACCCGGGAAGAAGGCGACATCGGCTGGCCCGTGTCGCCTTTTCTACAGGGCACAGGGAGGAGGAGTAACCTCCCCGGGACGTGCTCTCCTTGAGCACAGTGCAGAGGGGCTCCGGTGCGTTCCATGAGATCCCGGAGCCCCTCGTCATGCACCGAGGGAGGGGCCACCGGGGAGGTTTTAGTGGGTAAGATCCCCAGATAACCGCCGCCTTCCCCAGAAGGCGGGCTATCTTTGTGAAGATTTCCTCCCGTCAACAAAAAAAGCCCTGCAACTGGGGTACTCTTGTGTCGAGTTACTAAAAACAGAGGTTCAGTTTTCATTAAAGAGCTATGCCACCTCTCAATCCGTTGAAACAGTCACAGTCCGTGTAAACTTTAACCAATCATAAAAAAATTGTGTGTGACCATTATTCACTCTTTTTATTTCTTGTTCCCCGAGATGTGCATTTCAGGGACTTTAATTCGCTATTGGCAACGTAAGACACAGCTGGTTATCGCAGTCAGTTCTTTATTATGCATGTTATTGTATTTTTATTAACGATTATTAAAATTACACTCCATACACGTACACTGTTTAAAGTTACAGGAATCGTTATCTCTATTTTTTATATAGCATTTTCTTAATCAATATTGACTTACACGATAGCGGAGTGGTGCCTCTGGTGAAGTGGAGCGGAGAGAGTAGAGGGCGGCAGAGCGGAGAGAGACGCTGGCTGCGGGGACCCACACCAGCGAGCCTCTCGGACATCAGATGAGCCTGCGATTTAAAATTCCTATATCGTAAGTTTAACAATAACTTGCGGTTCATATTTATTGTAGAAAGATCATGTAATTAATATTAGTCATATACAACCTATTTCGATGGTTCAGAAATATTACAAACATTTTTGTCAACTATTCCAACTAAGCTTAAGCTTGTGCTGGGAAATGGTTTACAGCAATAGTCGAATGGTTCGAACCTACGACCTTACGCTTCGCAGACCGTACCCTTCTAAACCATTAGGCTATTGACGCTTCGATCTTGTAGAATAATGCATTTATCTCTTTGATTTTAATTATTTAATTACAGCTCTAATTTAAAATTTTAGTGACTGACTTCCTGTGTAAAGAAAAACATTAAAAAGATCTAAGTAACGTTAAAACAAATGTCAAAGCTTGTTTCTTCAGTCTTTACAATTTCATATCAATATCATGAATAATTAATGAACATTAATATAATGAGAGCAGGCCCGTTATCTTAACAGACAATTCGTGACAAATTTATGGATGGAAAGTCGCGTTAGTGAAGTACTTGGGTGCTTTTTCTTCTAGTTTGTTGACGCCGGTTCAAATTCCTGATGGCGTGTAGTAAAATCTTCTACCAGCGTCCACTAAGACAATACTTATTCAGAGCTTGATCTTACCTTTACTGTATTATGCGGATATATGCTATACTGATCTTACTCAAGAACTTTTCAGCAAATTGGATCGCCTACTCAACAATTCTATTCGCTTCATCTTTGGCATACGCAAGTCCGACCATATTTCTTTCTTTCGCTCTCAGCTTAAGTGGCTTCCAATGTTTGATCGACGATCCTTCAGAACACTTTGTACATTATTTTCTATTTTACGTGATCCATTTGCACCTGAATACTTGAAATGTAAATTTCAGTATCAGGGTGATTCACACGACCGTTGTCTTCGTTCCACTGATAGTAATTTTCTCCATATTTCTTCCTGTCATACTGATTTTATGCATAAATCTTTTCCCTTTAACGCAATAAGACTTTGGAATGCGCTGCCAACAAATATACGTACAGCTGGAACTAAATCTTTCAAACATTTAGTTACGCGACCAGAACCCCACACAATAAGCATATATGCTGATAGAGCATAACACCTTATTGCAGCATCGCACAACGGATGTTATGACTACGCCGTATGGCTATCAAAACACGGGTGGTCTTCTGCGTCCCGTAACGACTAGGTTTAATTAAAATAAGTTAGAATTAAGTTGCCCTCTGTAACGAATAGACGTATTAAACTTCTTTTGTTTTCTTTTTTAAAAACACGTCCTGAGGCCGTTAGGATTTGACTGGCGCAGCCGGTAGGATACTCGTTAATCCTGCTGCCGTGCTCATCGCATTTTGAAAGGCCCCAGACTCGGTTTTGTGCGAAAAGTACGGTTTTGAGTAGTGCGAGTATCCATACGAACAAATAAATTAGTCTCCCGCGACGCGCAATCCAGGACGAGAAGGCAGCTTATTCTCAGGAGAGAATGTGTGGCTTGTGAGTAGTCCAAATTCACTATTCCTTGTCCCTAGTTCTTATTCCATTCCACGAAATCTGTTAATCTTAATTTTGGATCTGAACATTATCTAATCTTATTTTGTTAACTGATTTTCATACTAGTAGAATCGTAATAAATAGACGATTGTACCTTATTAGATAGTTTTAAATTTCGATCAGGAAATAATAAGTATAATTATAAAATTTCGATCTTGAAATTATTTTAGGTTATTACATTATAAAATTTCGATTTTGAAATTATTTTAGGTTATTACATTATAAAATTTCGATCTTGAAATTATTTTAGGTTATTACATTACTAAATTTCGATCTTGAAATTATTTTAGGTTATTACATTACTAAATTTCGATCTTGAAATTATTTTAGGTTATTACATTACTATTGATATTTTTATGATCTGTTCAACTGATTTTTACTATTGTTGTGTTGCTATATTTTGTGTGTGTTAATTTAGTTCTTATATTTCGTGTGTGTTAATACAAAAAAAAAAATAATGACGGAAACAAAACTTCATTCTGTACCGACGGAGATGTACTCCATTATACCTAAATTTGATGGCGATGAAAGACTACTTAATTTGTACATCAAAAATGTGAATATGCAATTAGTTGTTATCCGAAACTCTGACCAAGAAGTTTATATATTTCATATCTTGACAAGTAAATTAGTCGGTAAAGCCGCTCACCTTATAAGCGAACGACAGGATATCGAATCCTGGCCCGAATTAAAAGCAGTATTGACTCAACACTTTGGAGACCCGCGTTCAGAAGAATGTATAGCCATCGAGCTTGAGACGTTGAAAATTAATCATAATGAATCTTATCTCGATTTTTGTAACCGAATCCAACAGGTTAAGAGTACCTTAATTTCAAAAGTAAACCTTATATCGAATAAGGACGTGAGAAATAGTAAAATCATAATTTACGACAATACGGCACTGAACGTATTTCTCTACAACTTGCCAGAGGATTTGATACGTATAGTCAGGCTTAAGGATGCTCTACGCTAGAGTCAGCTTTAAGTATGGTTCTTGAGGAAGTTAACTTCCAATACCAGTATAACGCTCGTAACAAATGCTGCGAGGTACAACCAGTAAACCACAGCCATCGTCGTCGCACAACCCTTACGTAGATAAATTTGGTCTAAAACCATATTTCAGCCAACCAAAATCCGCAAAATCACGGAGGTTTTAAATTCGAGTTTCCGACCAAAACCACATGCTTCACAAAATTTTAATAACAGCGCACAACAAGCACCTCAATTTAAATTTGATATACCCCTGCGGCTGGCTTTAGGCCTCAATATCAACAGACACAGCAAAACTTCAGGTTCGGCATTCCTAACCAAGGTTATAGATATGGTGCACCGCAAGGGTACACACATAGGCCCGCAATACATGTACCTCAAGGATATAGGCCTTCTTTGGCCAAGGACCACCTAGGCAGGCGTTTCAACAGCCCCAACAGAACCAGTTCAAATTCGAATCCCACCTCAACAAAACTGAGTAACCGTCTTGACACCGATGTTACAATGCGCACAGCTTTACCTGCCGCACGTTCCAATGCTCTATTCCATAATGAGATAGAAGTGTTCGCAGACAATAATGACTACTGTGATGATAATTATCATAATTTTGATTGTAATGACCAGGCTAATTATGAACAACCCGAAATGTACGAAACTTATGACCCTAATGTTGAAAATTTTTTACAAACGGGCCTCGGACACGGACCCGCCGAATTAATAAATATTAACTGCGATAATTTTGCCAAACTACCCTATGTTTATCTGCCAGAAATAAACGCCAAGTTCATGATTGACACTGGTAGTTCGCGGTCTTTCATAAGTCCTCATAAAGTTGACGAGTACTTCAATGACTATAAATTTCCAGTTCAATTTGAAGTTGTAAGCACACATGGTAGAAGCTCACATAGCGAAGCTATACACATCCCGCTTTTAAAATCATTCAAAAGTAAACAGGAACATACATTCTTCATATACGAAGTAGACAAAGAATATGACGGACTTATTGGCTCAGATTTACTCACACAAATAGACGCCAATATAGATATGAAAAATCAGGTAATTCAGACCAGAGATACAGCGATACCATTCATTTACAATCCAAAATCAAAATCACACTGGAACCACGGACTGAGACTCGCGTAAAATTACCAACAGACGTTTACAACGGACGGGTATTTTACCATATAGACAGTTTGAGGAAGGCATAAGAATGCCAAGTGCATTAATAAACTGCGTAAAAGGACAAGCTTACACAGTTATCCAAAATTACACTGACAAACCTATCACACTTAAAATCGACCAATTAATGGCAGTAACGCCATATGAACCGACGGAGTGTAACGTGAACAGGATATCAGATAATGACCTGGACATAGACGATTATTTAATAAACAATTTGGAAAAGCTAAGGTTTGATCATATGAATAACGAAGAGAGAACTGTAATAAGTAAACTTTGCTATGAGTATAGAGACATATTTTATTGCGACAAAGTACCTTTGTCATTCACAAATGAAGTCAAACACCAAATAAGAACTACAAATGAAGATCCAATTTATGTCAAACCATACCGTCAACCACATGCAGTCAACGAAGAGATAAATAGACAAGTAGATAAACTGCTAGCTGATAATGTCATTCAAGAGTCACATTCTCCATGGAACGCACCAGTTCATCTAGTTCCAAAAGGCTGATGCCTCCGGTGAACAAAATGGCGAATGGTCGTTGATTTCAGACGCTTAAATGAAATAACAACGGATGATAAATACCCACTACCAAATATCGCCGATCTATTTGATAAATTGGGCAAATCCAATTATTTTACCACTTTGGACTTGGCCAGTGGGTATCATCAAATAGAGATAAGCAAGGAGAACAGAACAAAGACAGCGTTTAGTTCACAAGCTGGCCATTTTGAATTCCTCAGAATGCCTTTTGGGTTGAAGACAGCCCCAGCCACGTTTCAAAGGGCCATGGACAGTGTCCTTCGTGGTCTTCAAGGTATGCATTGTTTAGTATACTTAGATGACATTATCATCTTTTCATCAAGCCTCCAAGAGCACGTAGACAAATTGCGTAATATATTTGAGCGACTTAGGCAAACCAATTTGAAGGTTCAGTTGGATAAGTCGGAGTTCCTGCGTAAGGAAGTCCTATATTTGGGGCACTCTATTACCAAGGATGGACTTAAACCAAACTCTGACAAGATAGACGCCGTCTTAAAATTCCCTTCCCAGAACTCAAACGGAAATCAAGAGCTTTTGGGATTAGTAGGCTATTATAGGAAGTTCATAAAAGATTTCGCAAACTGACCAGACCTTTGACTGTTTGCTTGAAGAAACAATAAGGTAGTGACAAATAAAGAATTTGTTGAAGCATTTGAGAGATGCAAGGAGTTGCTTACAAATGCACCTCTACTGCAGTTCCCGGATTTCGATAAACCTTTATTCTTACGACCGACGCCTCCGACTTTGCTATAGGCGCCGTTCTCTCGCAGGGCACCGTGGGGAGCGATCGTCCCATTGCATACGCTTCTAGGACTTTAAATGAAGCCGAAAGTAGGTACAGTACGATAGAGAAAGAGGCATTGGCAATTATATGGGCCGTGAAACACTTCCGCCCGTACCCTACGGCAAAAGTTTATTATCTATACCGATCACCGACCATTGGCATGGCTTAACTCATTTGAGGAGCCAAGCAGCAAAATAACACGGTGGCGTTTGCGTCTTGCGGAATATAACTACGATGTCATTTATAAAAATGGCCGCCAAAATACGAACGCAGATGCACTTTCCAGAATAAAATAAATGCATTAGGAACTGATATTAATGATGACAAATCTATGGAAGTAAACGTAGACGATAGGATGTCCAAACGCATTGTGAGGAAGTTATTAAAAGATAGTAGCATTAGGAAGAGAAAAGGGTAAACAGAAAGGAAAACACCTATAATGACTACTTCAGATTCGGAAGAGACCATCATAATATCTTCAGCATCCGACCAATCAAGTACAGCACCTGCGGATTTAGAAGGAACTCAAACCATTTCTTCAGATTCCCGGAAAACCAATACTAAAAAGGCCACGTTCGCCTTATTCAACTTCTCTATCAAGTGGTACACTCACGGCATCAGAATCAAAAATAGGCAGTGCAACTGTACATTCGAGCGGAATACTAATTCATCTGGTATTCCCATTTTGAATGAGGCAATCGATACAAAGCCTAATCAAATACTGATTTACACGCGGTTTATAAAACGAAATGACTGTTAAAAATTTATCAAACAAAAACAAAAATTTTAGAAGTCCATTTACCTTTAAATCGGCCTGATTTAATAAACGACTTTTTAAAGAAATATATAAGGAATAAAATTAAATATTTTATTTATTTTGAAGACCAACAGCATAGGACTGAATTTTCAAATGCTGTTATCAAACTGTTTAAGAAAGGAACAATTAAAATGTTTGAATGTACCGAAAGAGTGGTGTATGTGGAGGATGAAGAGGAACAGAGACGAATAGTAGAAAAATACCATGTAGGGAAGAATTGTCACCGTGGAATAAAGGAAACCGTTTGCCATTTAAAACGAACGTACTTTTGGGAAAACATGGAAACGACAGTTGCCGCCATCATAAATGCATGTGAGCCATGCAGAAAAATGAAATACGACAGAAAACCTATTAAACCCGCACTCATTCTAACCCAAACGCAAAATAAACCTTTCGAAGAGTTGTTTATCGACCTTTTCAAAATTGACGGAAAATCATTCTAACTGTTATTGACGCATTTAGCAAGCTAGGACAGGCTTTTGAAGTCTGTAATCAGTCTGCACCCGAGGTTGTTAGAGCCCTTGTTAAATACTTTTCCTTCTATGGAACGCCACGAAAGATTAGTTGCGATTCGGGAACCGAATTCAATAATTCGCTAATTAAAGAATTATTGGCATTTTATAAAATCGACCTACACCTGGGAACACCCAATAACCCTAATTCAATGGGTCTTGTAGAACGATTTCATTCAACGCTTATTGAAATTTATAGGCTTGCAAAGTACGAGCAGAAGTCAACAGACGCTTCGTCCATAATGACATATGCCATCATGGCCTACAACCATACCATTCATTCGGTAACAGGTTTAACGCCCTTCGAGGTGACTTTCGGTCATACTGAATCCAGAAACGTGTTTGATGCTAACTTTGACAAGGAGTTCATGCAAGTTTTAATGCGTGATCATAAAAAACGCACCCAACATCTTTATAGAGACCTAACTGATAAAATTATTAAAACTAAAGAAATAGCTAAAGGCAAAAGGAGGAGAAACGACATTTAGTATTACCCCAGATGATGTGATATACTACAAAGGACGAATATTCGAAGAAGCAAGGATAAGGCCAGATATGAAAAGCAGTGGTATCGGGCCAAATAGATAAAATGTAGTCCCGTCATTGCCAGGAACCGAGAAATAAGAGTACCGATTAAAGATATAAAACGCCCTTCACAGACGCATCCTGACCGTCGTGTCGGTCCTGACGACAGTGGCCCAACTCAGGCCCTTCAACTGCAATCACTTGAGGGCTCTCCAGGGATTTTACCGGTAAAGGAAGGAACCGCCGTAATCAGCAACGATAAATGGACCGTAATTAGAATATTCGACTTAAACAAGTTAATAGAAGATTTAGAACTAAACATAAATAAGAATTTGATTTAAATAATTTAATAAACGATAATTATAATGAAACTTACGCTAATTTGATATTCCTTAATTTTAAATTACAATCGGCATATATAATGAATCAAACTATTGAAAAACTTGAACAAATAGTGCCTAGCTATAGAATTAAAAGAGGTATTCTTAATCCATTAGGATCAATAATTAAAATCTTGACAGGAAATCTTGACAATGAAGATGCTAAGAAATATATTAAGTTAATTGAAGACATAAAATCAAATCAGAGTAATATTAATAGGAAGGTAACGTTGATCTCCGAAACTGTTGAAGGTCTAAGCAATATCACAGATTCTATTCAACGAAATGTAATCCAACTTGACAAGAAACTAAATGAAACCCAAAATAGTTTGGCTAGTGTACAACGAGAAATGAATTTAAACTCTTTAAGTAATATGATAATTAACACATATTCGTTAATTATTCACAATTTTCAAAGCATTTCTGTAAAGTTGGACGACATGGAAACTGCCATAGCCTTTAGTAAGCTTAATACCTTACATCAGTCTATTATCGAACCCGATGACTTGTTGTCCATACTTAGGATATAGAGAAGACGGAAAATTGATAATTGTAGCAAATAAGGAGAATCTTGTAAAAATTGAGCAAGTTATTGGTGTAAAAGCCTTTACAAATAAAAATCAGTTAACTTTTCTGTTACAGATCCCATTAATTGTTAATAAAATTTACATGTATTACAAATTGTACCCAATTCCTATAATCCGAAATCACCGTATCTATATTACCCTACCTAAATATCCTTACCTAATTGTGAAAGGACATTCCTCCAAGCCACTCGCCAAACCATGCCAAATGATTGCAGCAGCCAGCTACGTATGCTTTGAAGACATTGTATTTCAGTATTTAGAAGACGCGTGCGTGTCCGACTTAATGAAATATTCCAGTAACATTAGCTCCTGTGCCCTGGTACCAGTCACAGTACAAAATGTACTGGTTCAACAGATCCAGACAAATCGGTGGATTTTATTTGCCAAGGAAAACACGATTCTTCAAAGAGTATGTACAAATGAAATTCATCAGCAAAATGTTCAAGGAACATATGTCATTACGCTGGAAGATACATGTGAAATCAAAATCGACAGGTTTATTCTCAAACTACGACCACATCAAGTTGAAAACATTAGATATAATAAGTTACCCCTGGTTAATTTGCCACATGTCAATAATCTTCAGATTGAAGAAATGAAACCGGTTCAATTGGAAGACATAGATTTGGAAAAAATGAACATATTAGTGAAGTCATTAAAAAGAGAAAGTGAAAATGTACATTAGTAAAAATTAAAAGTGTCAGTGTCTGGACTGTCGGGTTATATTTAATTATTGCAGTTATCGCAGGAGTATTTTTATTATTAATCTTAAGAAAAGGGGTTTACGTAGCTTTCAGGTCTCCGACTTCTTCGGAAAATCCCGAATCTCAGGGGAGAGGATTACGCGACCAGAACCCCACACAATAAGCATATATGCTGATAGAGCATAACACCTTATTGCAGCATCGCACAACGGATGTTATGACTACGCCGTATGGCTATCAAAACACGGGTGGTCTTCTGCGTCCCGTAACGACTAGGTTTAATTAAAATAAGTTAGAATTAAGTTGCCCTCTGTAACGAATAGACGTATTAAACTTCTTTGTTTTCTTTAAAACACGTCCTGAGGCCGTTAGGATTTGACTATTTACTATGTATGGAAACTTTACCTACAAGGAATAGTTTGACAATTGCTGTCCCTATCCATCTATAATTATATATATATGTATTTATATATGTATGTATTTATTATTATATATAATTATTATGTATATATATTTAATTTATTTGTAAGTAGGTATGTATATTATATATGCATGCATTTATTATAGTTTTCTTTTATTTATTATTTTCTCATATAGCTTGCACCCGTTACTTTGTCTCTACACAACCCCAAGGTAGACTGGCAGAGAATGCCTACTGGCATTAAGTCCGCCTATTTGTACCTTTTTTTGTATTGTGTGCAAATAAAGAATAAATAAATAAATAAATAATTGTTTTAAAAACTGTATTTACGAATAAACACAAATATCGACTTCAAATCAAATCGAACGTGACTTCAAAAGACGAGGTTTTCATAGCGCTGTAATTTAAGAACCGTTTTTTTTTGTTAAAAAGTATTTGGTTTCAGTTAGGTCCCATATGTATTTTGTTGGCGTAGGTCTTTTGGAAGTTCAGCCCTGTAGTTTTGGGCTCGTAGAATAAGGCTACGGTATCTGTCGTAGAACGTTTGTCATCCGTTGAAGTGGACCCGGGAAGAAGGCGACATCGGCTATGTGAAATTACTATGCTATTATGTAACGAATAATCATTCCGATCTAAGAGCGTCCGTGAGGGCCGGACCACGGCTTAGTCGGTTTCTTTTTCTGGATAACATGTGAGAAGAATTGTAAAATATGTTGTTGATCTTCCTACAAATAAATAAATATTGTTGAGCAGTCACGTGATTTTTGGTGATTGCTCTTTAAATCGCATTTGCTTCAGTGACTTTAAGTTAATAGTAATCTCGTTCTGGTTATCTCGTACCCGGCGTCACGTATTTGACATTTGGTACGCAGGAGATGCAAAATGCCAACACACAAAGGTCAATACTGTTTTACGATATGACGCGGTGCATCCGAGAGCGTCACCAGGCGACAGATGCCGTTAACTACAGCTGATAAGTGCTCAAACGTAGCTCGTATAAGTATGTTCTTCGTCTTTTAGCATTTAGCCTTTGTGGGCCTTGGCTTGGAAAACTTCCTCCACCTCTATGGCAAATTCTTTCACATCCCTATTCACACCGTCCAATCCGTGGATGTGGTGTTAAATGAGGTCCTTATTATGCTTATTATCAGGCCATGGAATTTTTAGTGGTATACTGTATACTTTCAATCTCGGGATCTCAAAACCAATAAAGTGTTTAATCACGCTCCTCGGAGAGTACGACAAACCTTTTCGCATTATCGCTGTTTTACAGGCAATTTCCTCGTCAATATCAGATGCGTTGCTGGAGTTTATTTGGCTACTTCTTCCCGTGCCAGTAGTGGTTAGGTCCTCATGATGGATCGAAACGCTGACTTAATTCAACTAAATGTCACGCAGATAGTGATTGCTTCTTTACTTTAAATTCGTCATTTAATAATTATTCCTTTTTTAAACTCAAATCTACGCGATCTTATTGCACTTAAATCACACCCCAACCGAGCCGAAATAATTCCTCGGAGAGCTCGTGCTTTTAGTAAATCACAATAGAGGTTTTATCTTGCACTTGGTGACCGACCAGCAAGCGCAGCGTAGGACGTGTCGACGGACGAGGCAAAGTGGTCCTGACGGACACATAAGAGCCGCTTACAACCGGTCCTTTGGTAACATTGGGGAGGGTATGTCCAGCAGTGGATGTTTTACGGCTGAAATGATGATGATGATGATCTTGATTTTGCATTTCTCATACCGGGAAGTTGTGACCCTTAAATCTAACGGCGGCTAACAGCTATAAAAGAGCAGTGACAGCCTTATTATTTCATTAGTATATTTTGGCGGGATAGGCTTGCAGTAAATAAACGTGATAAACAGTGAAAGCCTAATAGTTAGCAATTATATAACGGTCTAATTGTCTGATTTACTTAAATAAAATTTATATAATACGCTAGATATTTACTGTTACTTGAGGAATTAAAAAATATGAATCGATGAACTCTACATTGCGCTTCAGTCCTGGGAAAAAGCAAAACACTGGCAACATTGTTGTCGAAGCTGTATGCAGTTGAGCGGTAAAAAACCGAGGTACAGTAAAGTATACAGTAGCTACGTGTTGCCACGTCGTTTACAAGATTTACCGCCTGCTACCCAATAGTAATCGATTTCGATTAACAATTTACGGTTAAAGAGTAAATTTAACACAAGGAAAAGTAGTTAATTTACATTATTGTCTTACCAGTATTGCCTTATTTGATTGCTTTATTGAAGTGGAAAATAATTTTTACGTCGCCGTTAAATGTTTTCGTATTACAGGTATTCCGAAATCTTTTAAGTGATTTCGATTTGTGTAAAAACTTTCAATATATTACAGTTTTTTTCCGCTAGTAGAAAACAAGAGCCACAATAATCAACTGTTTCACTTCCACAATACTATCTATTGAAATAAATAAAATTGGTTATTTGTCATATCAAATAACCGCTTTTACTACATTTACCAAAATAACATTTTGTCTGTCTGTTTGTCCCGGCTAAGCTCTAGAAAGGCTGTACCGATTTTGATAGGACTTTCACTGGCAGATAGCTGATGTAATAAGGAATAACTTTGATTATTTTAGAAAATTTAAATAAATAGTTTTTAATCGCGGGTAACACCGCGAGGCGCTGTTAGTTTTTTTTAATGAAAACCTTGTACTAACAGCAATAAAAGGTAAATTTTCTATCAATTTATTTCAAACATTGTATGGAAGCCAATTAACACGCCACTACCGTTAATAAGGCTATATTTTTCAATACACAAATACATAAATTTATACAGTTTCACAATTAGCATCTAAATTTACTTATTTTAATGTATAAATTCTCACGTCCTTTTGAATATAGCAGAGTAGACAAAGTATATGTTTTTATTTACGGATATTATTTTAAATTCGCTCGCAAAGCGCTCTTGCCAGACGTAGGGGTAACTCCACTCCATGTGGGCCGAGTCGTATGCTCGTCAGAGCCAGCGTCGTCGGAATCACGGTAGTGTGCGCAGGCGGCCCGCGGTTCCGTCTTAAGGCGCTGAGTAAGACACCGTGGGGTTTTAGTCGGTGCGAGTCCGACATAAGGGAGGGAACCAGGCCGGTGAAATCATAGAGGTACCGGGCTAGCAAAATAAAATCAATAAATATTAGTTACTCAATAAGTAAAATTCATTCAAGAATTTATCAAACGAGAAACATTACGTGGGACATTAGATTTCAAAGACAGTTCGATCCACAAAAAATGTTGTAACCGTAGAATTACGTTGAAGGTAAGCGGGGTGTTTATTCCGCGTGAATTCCGACACGCCTTGTGTGAAAATTGTTATGTACGCCTCGTTTAAAACTTGCCATAAACGACATAATTGGTATATGTTGCCATTGATTTGATTAAATCTATTACATAATTGTCCATTTACGTTATAGAGAATCCGTCACGCGTTTCGATGGCGGCTACGTTGTTGAACCGGGGGATATTTGCATTTTAACAAATCGTATTTATATATCATTTTTAGTGCCAAAACAGATTTAATTTATGAATGCCATTAAAATTTAAACATCCTGTAGGTGTAATTCGTTTTCATTGTTTATTATTCTGTTTCTATTCTGTAATCATTTTATAGCTACACTTAAAACGGAATTTATTAATTATAACTTAGTTGATATGGGCAAGTTAAAGTAAAGAAAGACTCATGTTAATTATCGTTTTTAACCGACAGCAAAAGGAGGATAGTACTCAATTCGTACAACCATCATTTCATTAAACCAATTTTGTTTTTTGTTCCAGAACGGTATGGTTTCAATTAAGATCATTTTAATTTTGTCTGTGTACCTGCATGAAGATATACGTGTTTCTGCGCATATTAGCGTTTACTGTTTGATCCGTCACGTTTAATTTAAAGTGTTTGTTTTTACTCCTAAATATAGTTCTAGAAAATACGATTTTTCAGTCTATATTCTTGGTATAATACCAGTTTTAGTCTAATTGCTAAGTATTCGACTTCTCGATCTGATTGTCAGATGTTGGATTCATAGTCGGTCAATATTACAAGGAGCCAATCATGGTAATGTACCCACTTACATTGTTTCCGCACAAAACCCACCGGCTAAAATTTGTACCCTGTGAGTTTAGACTCACTGATTAAATTTTTTAGTACTAGTCAGGAAAAGAGAGTTTTTCAGTTTATGTTGATAAAAATATTGTCGGTTTCTTTTCCAATGTAATTAACATTTTTTTAAATATACTTTTATTCGAATTAGATGCGTTAATAAATGGCCCAATAATAGCTTTTCTCATAAAAGATGGAAATTGAAAAAAAAGTGAAAACATATTGGGACTGGACACATGTGGACTCGAGGCGGCGTTTGGCGTTTTCATTGCCTAAAACTGCAATAAAACATTTTTTAAAACGGAATCCTAGCTGGATAGATTTATAGCCCCGAAACTCCATGCATACTAAATTTTAATGAAAATCGGTGCAGCCGTTTTCAATTTTTTTTGGCCTTGACTGCTTCACCGGATTGAGAGGTGGTATAGCTCTTAGGTCGCTAAGCCTGAAGGTCTATCGCTAGTAACTCGACACAAGGGGTTTCCTGGTGAGGGGTAACCTCAGCTTGGATAGCTAGTATGTTTCGCGTAAGCATTCCGATCAGCAACACTCCTAACATCTAAGGGGTGTGGCCTGCCTTTAAAATAGCGGTAACGCGCGAGGATCATTCGCAGCCTCTGACGGTCGCGAATGGACGCTTTGTGGATTTGTAAAGAAGACTGAACATTGCACAGAAGCCTGTGCAAACCGTTTTCGAGATTCAGATTATGTATGTACAAGTATTGCTCGTGCAAGTTTGTGATAATTTGGTTTGTTTTTTATAAATCCTAATGAAATAGGTGAGGCCGCGTTGACTTCTCTAAAACAATAAATTCCGCAATAAACGACCGCCCGCGGCTCAGTTCTTGTCGAAACGTGATACTATTTCCCGCTGCCTATTATTTACAGCTCTTACTCCATGATATATTATGATTAGACATCACAGTGATGATACATGCACCGGTGTGTCAAGATCCTTGCCACTGTTTACGACCTCCTAATATTGTGATCGATTTCGAATTGGTTATAAAAATGCTTTATTTATTATTATAATCCGGTATAAATAGAACGGAGCACTGAAGTGGCCCGAGGCAATAATCGTTTATGGACTTTTATTAAGCTCACGTGTTGAAAACCAAAAACCAATTTCAAATCAAAATCTACGATAAAAATTAACTTTTTTTCTTTTTATTATTCTCTGAATCTAAACTGATTGAACTTTGATCAGCCGGGCGGCGTCTATAGTTTTACCTGGTTGTTGAGAGGTGGCACAGCTCCTAGTTATCTAGGGGCCCCGAGGGAGGACCTCGGCTGGGTTAGCTTCGATAGCATACCGATCGGAGGGCATCCGAGAGGGTCGAACCACGACTCGATCGGTAGCTTTATTAAAAAAGTATCAAGAAATTCAATAGGTAACTAGCTTGAAGTGATATCAAAAGTTAGATAGCTAAAAAATTAAATTTCTTACGTTAGTTAAGGAATAAACGCAAGAACGCTCTCATATAGATCCGAAGTACGAGTACGAGTATCTTATATATATGAAGTTCAGTGGCCTATGTACTCCATGTTCTTGCACATTCGTGTTCCTTTTTTTAATGTTGTGTTAGGCTGTATTAACCTTAACCTAATTTTGTATTGTCATAAACCAGCCATTTTTATACACGGTTTTTAAGAGTTCTCTGGTATAATCTCCGAAACCCAAGGACAATGCCAACAAAATTAATATGGAAACAAATCGACAGTGCACAAGTTCCAAGTCTACTATAGAGATCTTGGTAAACTAGCACTAAAAATTCAATATAAAATTAATGGTTCCGGCAGAGGTGATCGAATTCGAGTTGTCAACGTACTATGCTACTTGAGGAAACATTCCAGTGATTGGCACTTCTAGATAGATAGACAGATAAATTCTTTATTATACTAAGATATATGTACACAATATACTTGTGTTTACGAGAAAAAACAAAAACTATCAAGCGTTAATTAGGCGCGGACGCACTCTTTGTATTTCCGAAATATCGCAAGAATACTTAAATGGGACCACACATGGGAAGCTTTAAAATCATCAAAATCGGTTCACCCAGTCGAAAGTTATGCGGAAACAAATTAAAAAAAAATATGCAGACGAATTTCGAACCTCCTCTTTTTTTGAATTCGGTTGAAAATTATTATTGATGCTATTTAGCATTTCCTTTCAGCAAAAGTGACTTATACACCGGATTTTCCGAAAATAACCGGATTAATACAGACATGATTATGTCTGGTTATTTTATTTAGGTTATTTTTTTAAATGTCAATGATAAGAGATACATATAGACGACGTAGTGGCTTGTGTTAAGAAAAATATTGTATCTTAAGCCTAAGATTACTGATTATGAATATCACAAAGCATCGTCGACGTCGTCATCGTGCGGCGACTGATCAATCAGGAATGACGCGACAATTGGCGACTGTACAACGAATATCTAATGGTCAACGATGCCTGACACTGTCAATGTGGTAGCAGTAATGTTAGCAGCCATGACCAGAAGAAACGCCGTTAACAGCAGCACGTAGCCGCGAAAACTGACACACTGGCTCCATATAGCCGTGAGCAAAAATAAAGGGTCGGTTAAGAAAGTTTAAATATCTCGGAAGATAAAGACGCTCGTAGCTAACTGAAATAAATTAGCCAGAACCTCTATCGCTAGCAACTCGATAGTACGGTCCCCCGTAGGAAAGAGAGCCTCGGCGGACGGTTACTATGTTACGCGTAAGCATTCCGATCCGAGGAGCCGTGGTAGCTCAGTGTCCGTGCGGTTGTCGATCCCCGGTGCCGGCACCAATAAATTTGTTGTTGCAATTTTATGTGCTGATTTACCACGCGCTCGGCGGTGAAGGAAAACATCGTGAGAAACCTACATGCCTTAGAAAATTTTTCTACGACATGTGAAGTCTGCCAATCCGCATTAGGGCCGCGTGGCGGACTATATATACTCTCTTTACAGAAGGCCTGTGCCCAGCAGTGGGACATGTATAAAGGCTGTAACTTTATTCCGATCCGAGGGCGCCCGAGAGGGCCAAATCACGACTCGGTCGGTAGCTATTTCACGAATAATCTAAGGGACATTCGAAAGGCTAAACTAATTTTGAGTGCCACTTCGGGAAGCGTTGGCGCTGGGAGAAGAAGTGGCCGAAGAAACTCCAGCAACGCTCCTGGCAACTAAGGGGAGTTATCTAGTACACTTTAAAAGTATTTAAAATGTTAATATAAACGCTTCAACCTACAAGAGGGGAACACCCGTATCGTTTCCCTAATGTTAGTAAAGTGGCTCCCTCTATTAAGGTATCCGATATTATGTACGCTCATTGTATAATGAAGGTGCGGGCGGATTTATATGCAGTCCGTGACAAGGCCTCGCCAGTTGCATGCCGGCAACAAGATGATCGTGTTATAGCGTCCGTCCAATTCATCCGCGGTAGCGGTAATCGAATTAATAAAAGCACTCGCTCTTTAACCACTGGGTTAAAGAGATGGGTAGGTAGCATAGTCAGAATCTTTAACAATCTATAAAAATACTATTTATATAATGTAAATTTGTAGAGTCTTAGATCTTACATTGATTTAATCATATATTTTGTATATTAATTCAAGCTGAACTCAAATTAATAAATAAAAAAAGAAATGTGGTGTCATGGAACACCGGGTAGGAATGAAGTTCTATCGCATGATATAAAAGCAAAAAAAATTGCTTAATTTTATATATATTTTCTTGATTTTTTTAAATTTTGCTTATTGGTATTTATTTTAGAGACATAAATGTATTTAGGAAATTTAGTATTTACAAAAACTAATATAATAAAGTAATTAAAATTATTAAGTAAAATAAAATATAATGTCTCTTTTTATTTTTTTCTATAAAAATACATAAATAATCAATTAAACTTTAATAATTCGTTAAAGCGCCACCTATGATCAGAGAGTTGAACTACATGCTTAATAGTCACGTTATCGACTGCCGTTTATATCACTATAGCACTTCCGTTATATATTTTTCTTACGGTCTCACATTTTCTTCAGTTCGCTCGTGTAGCAAAACCCTGATCTCCTCCAAGCCGTAAGGAACTTCGTTGCATTTACGACTGTTATAATAAAAGAAAAATATTTAACGTGTTTCTACTTGTTTACCGAGAGCTGTTCGCTTATCGTTTGGAGCACCGTGTAACTGTTTGTATCATTGCCACGCGGAACCAAACAACGTCTGTGTTCGTCTTCAGGGAGCTCTAGACAATTGTACTCGGCACGTTCAATTCCCGCAACAGGAAATTCAATACGAATAGTGTAGTAGAACATATATGTAATGCAAGGTGAATAGGGTTATCAATTGATAGATTGCAATTAGTTTTCTACGAAAGTATTTACGATATTGTTATATAGACATGCTGTCTACACACTAAACTAAGCTTATTCTAAAAGGCAAGAGGGCCTTCCAGGCAGCCATGTAGAACAGCAGAAATAAAATAAACGAATCAAATATATAATTAAATAAATAATCTAGTACCCAGCCCGCTTCGCCGGGCAGATTTCTTTATTTTATTAAACAGTAAACTTACATCATTAAATATTTAATTTAACTCTCACAATATATTCAATTATTAATTTCTCTCCGTATTCATTCCCTTCTCGAGTGGGTGAAGATCATTACCTACACCCATGTACATAATTAATACAAATTTGGGTTATAAAACAATAGAATATCATCATAGTAAATAAAAAGTTCAAAAGTGCTCTGATCTTAACCAAACTTTACAGGATTACTCGCCAGGTCAATCTGAAGATTCCTGAAAGTTTCATTGAAAACGGTCCAGCTGTTTCGGAGCCTATATGGAACATACCCACACACTTTCTCTTTATACACATAGATAAAGTAGTTGTTTTACATGCAAATATATACTTGATTAATTATATTTTGTATATAATGTGTTTGTATATTATGATGTCAATAAATAAAATTTATTTCCAGGGGTAGGTATGTATATTATATATGCATGCATTTATTATATTTTCATTTATTATTTTCTCATATAGCTTGCACCCGTTACTTTGTCTCTACACAACCCCAAGGTAGACTGGCAGAGAATGCCTACTGGCATTAAGTCCGCCTATTTGTACCTTTTGTATTGTGTGCAAATAAAGAATAAATAAATAAATAAATAAATAATTGTTTTAAAAACTATATTTACGAGTAAACACAAATATCGACTTCAAATCAAATCGAACGTGACTTCAAAAGACGAGGATTTCATAGCGGTGTAATTTAAGAACCGTTTTTTTTTTGTTTTAAAAATATTTGGTTTCAGTTAGGTCCCATATGTATTTTGTTGGCATAGGTCTTTGGAAGTTCAGCCCTGTAGTTTTGGGTTCGTAGAATAAGGCTACGGTATCTGTCGTAGAACGCGACTAAAAGGGGCCTCGGATTTACTGAGCGACAAGGGTGGAGACCTTCGTCATCCGTTGAAGTGAACCCGGGAAGAAGGCGACATCGGCTATGTGAAATTACTATGTTATTATGTAACGAATAATCATTCCGATCTAAGAGCGTCCGAAAGGGCCGGACCACGGCTTAGTCGGTTTCTTTTCTGGATAGCATGTGAGAAGAAGTGTAAAATGTGTTGTTGATCTTCCTATAAATAAATAAATAAATAAATAAATAAATAAATAAATAAATAAATAAATAAATAAATAAATAATTGTTTTAAAAACTATATTTACGAGTAAACACAAATATCGACTTCTAATCAAATCGAACGTGACTTCAAAAGACGAGGTTTTCATAGCGCTGTAATTTAAGAACCGTTTTTTTTTTGTTTAAAAGTATTTGGTTTCAGTTAGGTCCCATATGTATTTTGTTGGCATAGGTCTTTTGGAAGTTCAGCCCTGTAGTTTTGGGCTCGTAGAATAAGGCTACGGTATCTGTCTTAGAACGCGACTAAAAGGGGCCTCGGATTCACTGAGCGACAAGGGTGGAGACCTTCGTCATCCGTTGAAGTGGACCCGGGAAGAAGGCGACATCGGCTATGTGAAATTACTATGCTATTATGTAACGAATAATCATTCCGATCTAAGAGCGTCCGAAAGGGCCGGACCACGGCTTAGTCGGTTTCTTTTTCTGGATAATATAAATAAATAAATATTGTTGAGCAGTCACGTGATTTTTGGTGATTGCTCTTTAAATCGCATTCGCTTCAGTGACTTTAAGTTATTAGTAATCTCGTTCTGGGTATCTCGTACCCGGCGTCACGTATTTGACATTTGGTACGCAGGAGACGCAAAATGCCAACACACAAAGGTCAATACTGTTTTACGATATGACGCGGTGCATCCGAGAGCGTCACCAGGCGGCAGATGCCGTTAATTACAGCTGATAAGTGTTGAAACGTAGCTCGTATAAGTATGTTCTTCGTCTTTTAGCATTTAGCCTTTGTGGGCCTTGGCTTGGAAAACTTCCTCCACCTCTATGGCAAATTCTTTCACATCCCTATTCACACCGTCCAACCAACGAAGCTTTGGTCTTCTTTGACCTTCGGTATCTCTCGTGTGTTGTGATGTTGGTGTTAAATGAGGTCCTTATTATGCTTATTATCAGGCCATGGAATTTTTAGTGGTATACTGTATACTTTCAATCTCGGGGGATCTCAAAACCAATAAAGTGTTTAATCACGCTCCTCGGAGAGTACAACAAACCTTTTCGCATTATCTCTGCTTTACAGGCAATTTCCTCGTCAATATTAGATGCGTTGCTGGAGTTTATTTGGCTACTTCTTCCAGTGCCAGTAGTGGTTAGGCCCTCATGATGGATCGAAACGCTGACTTAATTCAACTAAATGTCACGCGGACAGTGATTGCTTCTTTACTTTTAATTCATCATTTAATAATTATTCCTTTTGTAAACTCAAATCTACGCGATCTTATTGCACTTAAATCACACCCCACCCAAGCCGAAATGATTCCTCGGAGAGTTCGTGCTCTTAGTTAATCACAATAGAAGTTTTTATCTTGCACATGGTGACCGACCAGCAAGCGAAGTGTAGGACGTGTCGACGCAAGAGGCAAGGTGGTCTGACGGACACATAAGAGCCGCTTACAACCGGTCCTTTTGGAAATCATTGGGGGAGGGTATGTCCAGCAGTGGATGTTTTACGGCTGAAATGATGATGATGATGATCTTGATTTTGCATTTCTCATACCGGGAAGTTGTGACCCTTAAATCTAACGGCGGCTAACAGCTATAAAAGAGCAGTGACAGCCTTTTTATTTCATTAGTATATTTTGGCGGGGATAGGCTTGAAGTAAATAAACGTGATAAACAGTGAAAGCCTAATAGTTAAACATTAATATAACGGTCTTATTTTCGGAGATTCGTTAAAAAAAAATTTATATAATACTCTAGATATTTACCGTTACTTGGGGAATTAAAAAATATGAATCGATGAACTCTACATTGCGCTTCAGTCCTGGGAAAAAGTAAAATACTGGCAACATTGTTGTCGAAGCTGTATGCAGTTGTGCGGTAAAAAACCGAGGTACAGTAAAGTATACAGTAGCTACGTGTTGCCACGTCGTTTACAAGATTTACCGCCTGCTACCCAATAGTAATCGATTTCGATTAACAATTTACGGTTAAAGAGTAAATTTAACACAAGGAAAAGTAGTTAATTTACATTATTGTCTTACCAGTATTGCCTTATTTGATTGCTTTATTGAAGTGGAAAATAATTTTTACGTCGCCGTTAAATGTTTTCGTATTACAGGTATTCCGAAATCTTTTCGATTTGTGTAAAAACTTTCAATATATTACAGTTTTTTTTCCGCTAGTAGAAAACAAGAGACACAATATTCAACTGTTTCACTTCCACAATACTATCTATTGAAATAAATAAAATTGGAGTCTATTTGTAATATTAAATAACCGCTTTTTACTACTTACTTCATATACCAAAATAACATTTTTGTCTGTCTGTTTGTCCCGACTAAGCTCTAGAAAGGCTGGACCGATTTTGATAGGACTTTCACTGGCAGATAGCTGATGTAATAAGGAATAACTTTGATTATTTTAGAAAATTTAAATAAATAGTTTTTAATCGCGGGTAACACCGCGAGGCGCTGTTAGTTTTTTTTAATGAAAACCTTGTACTAACAGCAATAAAAGGTAAATTTTCTATCAATTTATTTCAAACATTGTATGGAAGCCAATTAACACGCCACTACCGTTAATAAGGCTATATTTTTCAATACACAAATACATAAATTTATACAGTTTCACAATTAGCATCTAAATTTACTTATTTTAATGTATAAATTCTCACGTCCTTTTGAATATAGCAGAGTAGACAAAGTATATGTTTTTATTTACGGATATTATTTTAAATTCGCTCGCAAAAGCGCTCTTGCCAGACGTAAGGGGTAACTCCACTCCATGTGGGCCGAGTCGCATGCTCGTCAGAGCCAGCGTGGTCGGAATCACTGTAGTGTGCGCAGGCGGCCTGTGTTTCCGTCTTAAGGCGCTGAGTCCGACATAAGGGAGGGAACCAAGCCGGTGAAATTATAGAGGTACCGGGCTAGCAAAATAAAATCAATAAATATTAATTACTCAATAAGTAAAATTCATTCAAGAATTTATCAAACGAGAAACATTACGTGGGACATTAGATTTCAAAGACAGTTCGATCCACAAAAAATGTTGTAACCGTAGAATTACGTTGAAGGTAAGCGGGAATTGTTTATTCCGCGTGAATTCCGACACGCCTTGTGTGAAAATTGTTATGTACGCCTCGTTTAAAACTTGCCATAAACGACATAATTGGAATATGTTGCCATTGATTTGATTAAATCTATTACATAATTGTCCATTTACGTTATAGAGAATCCGTCACGCGTTTCGATGGCGGCTACGTTGGTGAACCGGGGGATATTTGCATTTTAACAAATCGTATTTATATATCATTTTTAGTGCCAAAACAGAATTAATTTATGAATGCCATTAAAATTTAAACATCCTGTAGGTGTAATTCGTTTTCATTGTTTATTATTCTGTTTCTATTCTGTAATCATTTTATAGCTACACTTAAAATGGAATTTATTAATTATAACTTAGTTGATATGGGCAAGTTAAAGTAAAGAAAGACTCATGTTAATTATCGTTTTTAACCGACAGCAAAAGGAGGATAGTACTCAATTCGTACAACCATCATTTCATTAAAGCAATTTTGTTTTTTTTTTTGTTTCAGAACGGTATGGTTTCAATGAAGACCCATTTTAATTTTGTCTGTGTACCTGCATGAAGATATAGCCTCCGCGCGTGTTAGCGTTTACTGTTTGATCCGTCACGATTAATTTAAAGTGTTTGTTTTTACTCCTAAATATAGTTCTAGAAAATACGATTTTTCAGTCTATATTCTTTGTATAATACCAGTTTTAGTCTAATTGCTAAGTATTCGACTTCTCGATCTGATTGTCAGATGTTGGATTCATAGTCGGTCAATAGAACAATGAGCCAATAATGGTAATGTACCCACTTACATTGTATCCGCACAAAAAAACCCACCGGCTAATATTTGTACCCTGTGAGTTTAGACTCACTGATTAAATTTTTTTTAGTACTAGTCAGGAAAAGAGAGTTTTTTTTTCAGTTTATGTTGATAAAAATATTGTCGGGTTCTTTTCCAATGTAATTAACATTTTTTTTCTCTTTTCGTGTTTTTTTTAAATATACTTTTATTAGAATTAGATGCGTTAATAAATGGCCCAATGATAGGTTTTCTCACGAAAGATGGAAATTGAAAAAAATGTGAAAACATAATTAGTCTGGACACATCTGGACTCGAGGCGGCGTTTTCATTGCCTACAAACACAAATGAAACGACATTTTCTAAAACGGAATTCTAGCTACATAGATTTATAGCCCCAAAACTCCCTGCATACTAAATTTAAATGAAAAGCCGTGCAGCCGTTTTCAATTTTTTTTGGCCTTGACTGCTTCACCGGATTGAGAGGTGGCATAGCTCTTAGGTCGCCTAGCCTGAAACTCTATTGCTAGTAACTCGACACAAGGGGTCTCCCGGTGAGGGGTAACCTCAACTTGAATAGCTAGTACGTTACGCGTAAGCATTACGATCAGCAACACTCCTAACATCTAAGGGGATGGCCTGCCTTTAAAATAGCGGTAACGGGCGAGGATTATTCGCAGCCTCTGACGGTCGCGAATGGACGCTTTGTGGATTTGTAAAGAAGACTGAACATTGCACAGAAGCCTGTGCAAACCGTTTTCGAGATTCAGATTATGTAAATACAAGTATTGCTCGTGCAAAGGGGGCTACAATTGCTGTGTCTGCCTAACCCGGTAGGGTTAAAGTTTGTGATAATTTGGTTTGTTTTTTATAAATCCTAATGAAATAGGTGAGGCCGCGTTGACTTCTCTAAAACAATAAATTCCGCAATAAACGACCGCCCGCGGCTCAGTTCTTGTCGAAACGTGATACTATTTCCCGCTGCCTATTATTTACAGCTCTTACTCCATGATATATTATGATTAGACATCACAGTGATGATACGTGCACTGGTGTGTCAAGATCCTTGCCACTGTTTACGACCTCCTAATATTGTGATCGATTTCGAATTGGTTATAAAAATGATTTATTTATTATTATAATCCGGTATGAATAGAACGGAGCACCAAAGTGGCCCGAGGCAATAATCGGTTATGGACTTTTATTAAGCTCACGTGTTGAAAACCAAAAACCGATTTCAAATCAAAATCTAAGATAAAAATTAACTTTTTTTCTTTTTATTATTCTCTGAATCGAAACTGAATTGAACTTTGATCAGCCGGGCGGCGTCTATAGTTTTACCTGGTTGTTGAGAGGTGGCACAGCTCCTAGTTATCTAGGGGCCCCGAGGGATGACCTCGGCTAGTTCGATTACTCTATTCGATAGCATACCGATCGGAGGGCATCCGAGAGGATCGAACCACGACTCGATCGGTAGCTTTATTAAAAAAGTATCAAGAAATTCAATAGGTAACTAGCTTGAAGTGCTATCAAAAGTTAGTTAGCTAAAAAATTAAATTTCTTACGTTAGTTAAGGATTAAACGCAAGAACGCTCTCATATAGATCCGAAGTACGAGTATCTTATATATATGAAGTTCAGTGGCCTATGTACTCCATGTTCTTGCACATTCGTGTTCCTTTTTTTAACCCTTATTGTGGCAAGAGTGTATTTTGAAGAAAAGTAAAAAAAAATCGAGATATGAATAGACGTGTTTTGAAAACCACGATGTCCACTATTCTATAGTGTACACGTACAGTGAGTGTCCCATTTTTAGGAATGTATATAATGAAGTCCACGTAGTCTTTCATGTATATGTATACATGAAATGAAAGACTGCGTTTCTGTAGAATATTTAGAGAAACAACAAATAATGTTCTTATTCCAACTCTATCTCTTTTAAATAAATGTCATGACACTGACAATTGTGACATTAAATATTTGAATAATTATTATAAAAAAGAAGAATATATTTAAGTAAAGAGATTGTATATCTTTACTTTACATGCATATTATGCTATACATTGCTGTGTTTAGGGTTAATGTTGTGTTAGGCTGTATTACCTTAACCTAATTTTGTATTGTCATAAACCAGCCATTTTTATACACGGTTTTTAAGAGTTCTCTGGTATAATCTCCGAAACCCAAGGACAATGCCAACAAAATTAATATGGAAACAAATCGACAGTGCACAAGTTCTAGGTTTACTATAGAGATCTTGGTAAACTAGCACTAAAAATTCAATATAAAATTAATGGTTCCGGCAGAGGTGATCGAATTCGAGTTGTCAACGTACTATGCTACTTGAGGAAACATTCCAGTGATTGGCACTTATATAGATAGATAAATTCTTTATTGTACTAACACAATATACTTGTGTTTACGAGAAAAAACAAAAACTATCAAACGTTAATTAGGCGCGGACGCCCTCTTTGTATTTCCGAAATATCGCAAGAATACTTAAATGGGACCACACATGGGAAGCTTTAAAATCATCAAAATCGGTTCACCCAGTCGAAAGTTATGAGGAAACAAATTTAAAAAAATATGCAGACGAATTTCGAACCTCCTCTTTTTTTGAAGTCGGTTGAAAATTATTATTGATGCTATTTAGCATTTCCTTTCAGCAAAAGTGACTTACACTGGATTTTCCGAAAATTCCATAATCACGTTATTTTTTTTTAAATGTCAATGATAAGAGATACATATAGACGACGTAGTGGCTTGTGTTAAGAAAAATATTGTATCTTAAGCCTAAGATTACTGATTATGAATATCACAAAGCATCGTCGACGTCGTCATCGTGCGGCGACTGATCAATCAAGCGGAATGACGCGACAATTGGCGACTGTACAACGAATATCTAATGGTCAACGATGCCTGACACTGTCAGTGTGGTCGCAGTAATGTTAGCAGCCATGACCAGAGGAAACGCCGTTAACAGCAGCACGTAGCCGCGAAAACTGACACACTGGCTCCATATAGCCGTGAGCAAAAATAAAGGGTCGGTTAAGAAAGTTTAAATATCTCGGAAGATAAAGACGCTAGCTAAGTGAAATAAATTAGCCAGAACCTCTATCGCTAGTAACTCGACACTAGGGTCCCCCCGGAGGGGGGAAACCTCGGCTTGGACGGTTACTATGTTACGCGTAAGCATTCCGATCCAAGGAGCCGTGGTAGCTCAGTGTCCGTGCGGTTGTCGATCCCCGGTGCCGGCACCAATAAATTTGTTGTTGCAATTTTATGTGCTGATTTACCACGCGCTCGGCGGTGAAGGAAAACATCGTGAGGAAACCTACTTGCCTTAGAAAATTTTTCTACGACATGTGAAGTCTGCCAATCCGCATTAGGGCCGCGTGGCGGACTATGCCCTTATACTCTCTTTACAGAGAAGGCCTGTGCCCAGCAGTGGGACATGTATAAAGGCTGTAACTTTTATTCCGATCCGAGGGCGCCCGAGAGGGCCGAATCACGACTCGGTCGGTAGCTATTTCACGAATAATCCCACTTCGGGAAGCGTTGGCGCTGGGAGAAGAAGTGGCCGAAGAAACTCCAGCAACGCTCCTAGCAACTAAGGGGAGTTATCTAGTACACACTTTAAAAGTATTTAAAATGTTAACATAAACGCTTCAACCTACAAGAGGGGAACACCCGTATCGTTTCCTAATAAAATTAGTAAAATTAATTTCCCCTCTATTAAGGTATCCGATATTATGTACGCTCATTGTATAATGAAGGTGCGGGCGGATTTATATGCAGTCCGTGACAAGGCCTCGCCAGTTGCATGCCGGCAACAAGATGATCGTGTTATAGCGTCCGTCCAATTCATCCGCGGTAGCGGTAATCGAATTAATAAAAGCACTCGGTCTTTAACCACTGGATTAAAGAGATGGGTAGGTCGTCATAGTGACTTCAGATTCTTTAACAATCTATAAAAATACTATTTATATAATGTAAATTTGTAGTCTTAGATCTTACATTGATTTAATCATATATTTTGTATATGTATTCAAGCTGAACTAAAATTAATAAATAAAAAAAGAAATGTGGTGTCATGGAACACCGGGTAGGAATGAGGTTCTTTCGCATGATATAGAAGCAAAAAAAAATGCTTAATTTTATATATATTTTCTTGATTTTTTTAAATTTTGCGTATTGGTATTTGTTTTAGAGACATAAATGTATTTAGGAAATTTAGTGTTTCCGAAAACTATCATAATAAAGTAATTAAAATTATTAAGTAAAATAAAATATAATGTCTCTTTTTATTTTTTTCTATAAAAATACATAAATAATCAATTAAACTTTAATAATTCGTTAAAGCGCCACCTATGATCAGAGAGTTGAACTACATGCTTAATAGTCACGTTATCGACTGCCATGTATACCACTTCCGTTATATATTTTTCTTGCGGTCTCACATTTTCTTCAGTTCACTCACGCAGAAAAACCCTGATCTCCTCCAAGCCGTAAGGAACTTCGTTGCAATTACGACTGTTATAATAAAAGACTAATATTTAACGTGTTTCTACTTGTTTACCGAGAACTGTTCGCTTATCGTTTGGAGCACCGTGTAACTGTTTGTATCATTGCCACGCGGAACCAATAGATACGTCTGTGTTCGTCTTCAGGGAGCTCTAGACAATTGTACTCGGCACGTTCAATTCCCGCAACAGGAAATTCAATACGAGTAGTGTAGTAGAACATATATGTAATGCAAGGTGAATAGGGTTATCAATTGATAGATTGGAATTAGTTTTTCTATTTACGATATTTTTATATAGACATGCTGTCTACACACTAAACTAAACTTGACCTAAAAGGCAAGAGGGGCCTCCCAGGCAGCCATGTAGAACAGCAGAAGTAAAATAAATTAATCAAATATATAATTAAATAAATAAACTAACGTACCCAGCCTGCTTTGCCGGGCTAGATTTTTCTTTATTTTATTAAAACAGTAAACTTACATCATTAAATATTTAATTTAACTCTCACAATATATTCAATTATTAATTTCTCTCCGTATTCATTCCCTTCTCGAGTGGGTGAAGATCATTACCTACACCCATGTAAATAACTAATACAAATTTGGGTTATAAAACAATAGAATATCATCATAGTAAATAAAAAGTTCAAAAAGAGGAGTGCTCTGATCTTCACCAAACTTTGCAGGATTACTCGCCAGGTCAATCTGAAGATTCCTTGAAAGTTTCATTGAAAACGGTCCAGCTGTTTCGGAGCCTAAATGGAACATACCCACACACTTTCACAATCCACACAGTTGTTTTACATGAAAATATATACTTGATAAATTATATTTTGTATGTAATATGTTTGTATATTATGATGTCAATAAATAAAATGTATGTCTATGTGTAGCGGAAGTCGAGTGCATACAATAAAGCTATGAATGCATATCACATTATAGCAGGTCCACGGGCCGTAGGAACAGGTAATAGCGGCTAATAACAAGCAGCGAGGTTCCGTATAATAAATCATCGAGCCACCCAGCGCGGGGATGTAGGTCGAGCGCGGCTACGTCCACACGGTGCGCGATAGCCAACAGCCCACCCTTGTAACACTTTCACACAAACATACAAACACAGAAACATACATAGGGCGTTTAAATGTTTTCTAGATTCACTTTTAGATTATGATCACTTAGTACCTGGATAACCGTTGTTTATTCAGTATTTTTTGGTTAATAATTGTATCGCCAATAGCAAATAATATTATCCTATTGAAGATGTTTTGGAAGAAAGATAAATTAAATCAATAACTTAAATAAGTATATTTTTACGGTGTCAGATCCTCTATTCCTGCATATAGGAACCAATTTTGTTTTCTACTTTAAAAGGGATTATTTTTAAAAACTTTTAGGTCTCGTGAATTAATTTTCTAGGCATTAGAACTTGGGTTATGAAGATATAACAAAATCTTTATTCGCCCAAAATAAAAGTGTACAAAATGGCGGACTTAATGCCGAAAGGCATTCTTTGCCACTTGGAGTTGTGTAGGGGAAAACAGGTAAAAATAAATGAAATATAATAATACATATATAAACACATTAGTGTGTCGTTAGCTTATTGTGACAAACAAAATACTCTACGGACTTTAAACTTCAAAATTACATCAATAACATCTCAATACAACTCCCAATGCAAATTATCAAAAACGATTTAGATTTGCAATACCGCGGGCAGTCTCCCACGTTCGTCCACGCACACCGTTTAATATGACACGCTTTGGATGCCCTGCACCCTAAATACCGTAAGAGACAGCAAAATGTTTTGAAACCGCCAACGGCTGTATCCCAGGGCCCTCGTTTCTGAGTACTGTGTACGGAATTATGAGTTATTTCCTCTTAATTACGCACGCTAAGTTTTTGAGATCGTAAGCGAATTGATTTGCATTCTTCGCGCGTTCGTCTGCTCTAGATTGCACGCGAGTTTTTAAACAAGTTTTCCCTCTGATAAAAAATTTTTTGGCGAAAAAGATTGATATCTTGGTTGAGGATAAACTTTAATTATTTAGTTCTTGGTATTTTTATTACTGGTGTCATTGAGGATTATCCTTTTGCACCGGTTTCGCTTCTTGCACTTCGACACATCTTATATACACGTTTATCGGTTCCAAGTATAGTTCAATAACAAGTATATTTACGAGCAAAAACAAATACAGACTTCAAATCAAATCAAACGTTAAACAATGAATGAAATAGAATTAATCAGAACCTAACCAAACTCTTATCAAATTACTCTCGAAGTAAATCCTTTTCAATAAAAATTGAATCATCTAAATCTGTTGGCGAGATATTGAGTTATTCGTCTATTTGTGGCGCACATATTAGATGCACGTTTAAGACATATAGTTTTCTAATAGATGCTATTGTCAGAATTGTACCAAATTTGAGATCACACGGGAAGCACCAGCTTTCAAAAAAAGAATTATCCAAATCGGTTCACCCAGTCAATGCCGTATAGATACAGTCACTCAGAAGGATGATAGAAATGACTCTTATTATTTACTCGTAGAGTCATTCCTTCTGCTATCGAAATAGAAATTGTGTGATAAGGAAAAAGTGTGGCCTAATAGAGAATATTGTGATCTATCTAAAGGCATGCTTCGGTGGTTTGGTTAAGTAGGGGAAGTCATATACGAATCTAGACTACATTGGGGACATAATAACAAAGGGCGATGTTAGAAGCAGTCCAACTTACATACTTTACTATTTTTAAGTTTCGACTAAATGTACTTATATACTCGTATTTATTTATACTTCTTGTAACACCTTAAGCTAAAGTTGACAAAGGCGGACTTAATGCTTTAACGACATTCTCTACATATCAATAAAAAAAGTGTTTATGATGTATTGATGTTTTAGAAATACGAAACAATGGTGATGATTCATATGCACCAGGCTAACATACTGTGCCCATATCGGTCGACTTTATGTATGCAATTGATATTCATGAGTAAACTGATTCGTAGCAAACGTTTGCTACATGTATCAACGATGCAAGTAGAGCAATGGTCAGGGTACCAACAATGTATGTTTGATTGTGAGTCAATAACACGGTCGTAAATTAGACGATTACGATCAGAACAGGACGCTTTACAAGAGTACGGCGCATCAAGACGTATGGTTCGTTTGTGCCAACATTGTTGGCGATGTGGTACGGGAATTTCCAACGCTGCCAATGTATTGCCGCACAGACGTTGATGTATGTGAATTGACAATATCGATGCGGAGATGGAATGTGCTACTGTCGATATACACGTTATGAATTAAAACATGAAAAGTTACAGACTCAGGTTAGATCTAGACAGTTAATTTTAAATTAAGCAAGAGGCAATATTTGTAGAGATTCAACATTCAAGATTATTGGCCCAAGTAGAGTACCCTGCAGTATTCTCTTCCCCTCTTTTCTGTCATACACCGCACAGAAAATAAGGCATATACCATACGAGAGATCCGCTCTCGTTTCGCTTCGGTTTAAAATTATTATATACAGTAATAAATAATATATTATACACTAAAACCCTTTCCGAAACACAACAATCTTTTGGTACAAGTATCATGTCTTTCTCTTCTGTAGTTTTGAAGTAAGAGGTAATAAATAAACGACTTGTAATTAAGCTATACTAAGCTGATTTAAAAATAGAAATGAGCCTAAGTTAATCCTTAATACATCAGCTATCTGCCAAAGTCTCGCGTAAATCGGTCCAGCCGTTCCAGAGATAGCTAATCTACAAAACTAATCAACAAACAAACAGACGAAAATTGTAAATATATATATATTCAGGTGCATATGGTCCATATACTCCATTTTTATTTATTTGTGTATGTGTATATACAGCTGGGAGGACGTACTTGTTCAAGATTTTCGTCTTCAGGCATTGAGATGTTTGCGAAGTAAAAATATTGCAGAGAGCACCCATATAACAACAGAGACTCGAGCTCCAACCTATGGGCTGGTCCACAAGCTGAAAGACACACAACGAGCGATGTAAAGAGATATGCTCGGCATTTCTCTAAGGGATAGAATCCGAAACGCACAAAATCTAAGTAGAACAAAAGTAGCTCTTAAAGTCAGAAAATTGAAGTGGCAGTAGGCTGGTCACATCTGTCGAGTGACGGTTGGATAAGAGGAGGGCCTCCCTCTAGAAGGACCGACGACCTCCGACTTCTATCCGGCTATCCTAGCCGGAAGTGTCTTGATGCGAAAGCGTAAGATCGTATATGATGGAAGACATCGTTTTATTTCCAGCAGTGAATCGACACGGACTGATGATGAAGTTCTATGTGTAATTGTTGTACTATTTATTCTATGATAGTATAATTGTTTTTATTCTTTCTTTAAAATAAGGATGCGATCATCACACATTTATTGAATAATACATGCTATAAACGTCTATGTAGATCTGTTGAGCGAAGACGGATGAATGAAGTTATGCTGCAAATTAAACCGTGAATGGAATCTTTAATGGGCTCGCAGTCATTCATGGCTCGTTGGGGAGGTTTTATCGCTTTCATAAATTTTGCTAATTCTGCTACGCGGATGTTTTCGAATGCATAAAACTAAACGTCTGAAACGCGACTAACGGGGTTAATGGTTGAGCGGAGATATCGGAGACCTTTTAGTTCAATTCTAACGGCGTCTTCGATTAAATAGCACAGGCTAGATCTCTACAAATCCACAAAGCGTCCATTCGCGACCGTCGGAGGTTGCGAATAATCCTTGCGCGTTGCCGCTATTTTATGGGCAGGCCCCACCCTTTTAGATGTTAGGAGCGTTGCTGGAGTTTCTTCGGCCACTTCTTCTCCCAGCGCCAACGCTTCCCGAAGTGGCACTCAAAGTTAGTTTAGCTTTTGAATGTCTCTTAGATTATCCGTGAAATAGCAACCGACCGAGTCGTGGTTCGGCCCTCTCGGGCGCCCTCGGATCGGCATGCTTACGCGTAACATAGTAAACGTCCAAGCCGAGGTTAACCCTCACCGGGGGGACCCTTGTGTCGAGTTACTAGCAATAGAGGTTCAGGCTAAGCGACCTAAGAGCTGTGCCACCTCTCAATCCGGTGAAGCAGTCAAGGCCATCCTCTCTGGCCAATCTGTTTAGTTCGTCATTAAAAAAAAAATCGATTAAATAAACTTAAATTTATAATACTATATATAGTCTTTTAGGGCATATATCTATAAATAAATAAGAGCATCCACGACCTTGAATTAGAGATTTTAGATTTTGCACGAGCCTGACACATTTCCCTCGCCGTTTCGCATTCACATTTCTTCATCCCTCATCTGTTGTTCATATTTTCTACTTATCCAAAACCACAAAAGCATGCCTTGCTTACGACTGGCTATAACATCATGTTTCTTTAGATAAAGCTTAAACTAGCTTTGAATTGTAATCTAATAATGATTTTGTTACAATAGATTTCTAATATAGATAACCTAGGTAACAATAATTCAGTTGGTTGACAGTCCTGCGTTGTTAAAAGACTCGACTAGAATTTAAGTAACCGTTACACTATTTTGTACGAAACACTTTGCATATTTTTGGTAATAGATGTTTTATTCTCAGAGAGACTATCATCGTCGGACATCGCGCGCCGTTTCCATGCATCTGCTATGACAAGAACCTTGACACGTGTTAGCTGACTTGGCATCCAACGATTGTTATGCATAATAACTACTTCCAATGATATCTTAGTTTACCTGAACCTTATTGTATCTTTAATTCGTAATTAATAATTCAGTTGGTTGACAGTCCTGCGTTGAAAGACTCGACTAGAATTTAAGTAACCGTTGCACTATTTTGTATGACACACTTTGAAGATTTTCGGTAAGAGATGTTTTATTCTCAGAGAGACTATCATCGTCGGACATCGCGCGCCGTTTCCAAGCATATGCTATGACAAGAACCTTGACACGTGTTAGCTGACTTGGCATCCAACGATTGTTATGCATAATAACTACTTCCAATGATATCTTAGTTTACCTGAACCTTATTGTATCTTTAATTCGTAATTAATAATTCAGTTGGTTGACAGTCCTGCGTTGAAAGACTCGACTAGAATTTAAGTAACCGTTGCACTATTTTGTATGACACACTTTGAAGATTTTCGGTAAGAGATGTTTTATTCTCAGAGAGACTATCATCGTCGGACATCGCGCGCCGTTTCCAAGCATATGCTATGACAAGAACCTTGACACGTGTTAGCTGACTTGGCATCCAACGATTGTTATGCATAATAACTACTTCCAATGATATCTTAGTTTACCTGAACCTTATTGTATCTTTAATTCGTAATTAATAATTCAGTTGGTTGACAGTCCTGCGTTGAAAGACTCGACTAGAATTTAAGTAACCGTTGCACTATTTTGTATGACACACTTTGAAGATTTTCGGTAAGAGATGTTTTATTCTCAGAGAGACTATCATCGTCGGACATCGCGCGCCGTTTCCAAGCATATGCTATGACAAGAACCTTGACACGTGTTAGCTGACTTGGCATCCAACGATTGTTATGCATAATAACTACTTCCAATGATATCTTAGCGATTTACCTGAACGTTATTGTATCTTTAATTCGTAATTAATAATTCAGTTGATCGTCACATGAACTTGACATTGTAAACAATAATTTATCTTTATTAGTTTGTAATTAGACTTCTAATTAATTTTGTATAAATATTGTGAGGACTCGCAGTTGTGACGGTATCCGCTAAAATAATTCTCAGTACAAAGTTACACCATTTCAATAAAGCGAGTGTATACACGTCTTTCGTAGGATAATTAGTCTATGTTAGTCTTCTTTTCATATTTCAATGTCGGTGTCTTCAAGGAGAAATAAACATCAACTCTATTTACGTAGAAAGCATATGCCCAATAGTACGATGTAATTAATATATAGGCTGTAACTTTAAGTTCACTAAGAATTTAGCGAATGATATCATTTTATCACGATAAGGTTATAAAAATTGTTGCAATGTGAATAAGAGAGAATTTCAACGCGGAATAAATGTTAAAAGAATTCATAATAATTTCAACCTAATAACTGATATTCCATTCCGTTCCAAAACAAATCTATTAGGTTAAGGTTACAACCCCGCACGTGTGAGGCAGCTGTCGGAGAAGTGCGGCCCATCTGCCCCTGTTCAAACATAAAGGGCGCTTTTAAACAACCCTGTAATTAATTATACAGCGCTCCACCCTACGTCCTACCGGCTGACGGGATCGGAGGGGACTTTTGCATCGATTCATTTGAAAGATGTTACAATCGTGATGTATGTGAAATTAAAATTATTCATTGTGATTAAATTTAAAAGACTTTTTTTCTTTATTTACTTTATTTATTTATTTGGGATTTTTGCCCTTTTAGGCATGTTAGCTCCATCATACACTTTTTTTTTTGTTGACGGGGAGGAAATCTTCAGAAAGATATCCCGCCTTCTGGGGGGAAGGCGGCGGTTATGTGGGGTTCTTACCCACTAAAAACTCTCCGGTGGCCCTTTCCTCGGTGCATGACGAGGGGCTCCGGGATCTCAACGTGGAACGCACCGGAGCCCCTCTGCAGTGTGCACAAGGAGAGCACATCCCGGGAGGGGGAGGAGGGTAACTTCCTTGAAATGAAATAGTCCAATAACAATCCTACGGTAATTGGTAATTCGTAAATACAAAGAGGCCGTCCGCGCGTAATAGTGTTTAACGTTTGATTCTATTTAAAATCGGTTTTTGTTCTTGCTCGTAATTTTTTTTGTCGTCGAGTGTGAACGTATGTGTGCGTATTTGTATATCTGATATGAAACTGTCTTAATTATAGTACATTTCACGAGATAGTGCACATACTGTGTTTACAATATTGATTGCCGAGAAACTGGCCGGCACTAAGCCGGTGTGTCAACTTTTTGTCAATTGGAGAAAGTTGTCGAATGGGAAACGGGACGGCATATCGAAACATCAATGTTCAAAACTATCGATAAATAACCGATTGACATGAATTCTTTGTGATAATACCCGCAAGTGGAGCATCGCAGTTGATCTTGTTTTGCTGGAAATATACCGCCTTCTAGTCAGTCATATAATCAGAGTAACTTTTGATTAACAATTATAAGGTAAAAACTGATTTATAATTTGTGCAGTTATATAATTTTATTGCTATCCTAAATAAAGATACAGTTTATATATAAAACTATAATGACTAACGGTTAAAGGATCCAATATCAATAAGTATACTAAGTATTAAAAATATCTCTAGAAAAACTTTCGGGTGTAGTAAAAAAGCTATAAACGATCGAGATTATTTGATCATTTATGATCGGTGATCACTTAAGATCAAGCCATAAGCTCCTTTTCTACAAAAAACATTTTATCATATACACTATATAAGGCTTTCCCTATAACATCGTTATATCGTTCCTGTCCATACCCTGGTTGCCTGGAAGAAAACGCTCTTAGCTATAAGGTCGGCCATTATACAACGAACTGTAAAATTTACCTTAGTTATGTAATGCCTTTTGTTTGATTTTGGTGTACAATAAAGTTACATCTATCTATCGTCGGCCCATCTGTAAAGAGGACACGGTGCGCTTTTTCGATCCATTCCTCTGTGGTCACTGACTCAACAGATGGCCGGCCACTGCTCTTTCAACATGCTAACTTTAAGAATTATGTCGAGTAACATTGTTCTCTTCGTTTTCGGTACGGATTCTATCCCTTAAAGAATTTCCATCGCTTGTTGTGGAACTTTAAACTTGTGGCAGCCCAATGATCAGAATCCTAGTCTCTGCATAGTAGGTGATAGATGTGAGGAAACGCACTGGTTGAAGAAAAGGAAACTGATTCTACAAAAAAAATCAAATATTCTGCAGGCCGTAATTAATACTTCGCCGTTCCGTTGTTTCTGGGGATCGTGTTCACTGGATTTTTTTTTTTTTATGACGAACTACACAGATTGGCCAGAGAAGCTGGCCTTGACTGCTTCACCGGATTGAGAGGTGGCATAGCTCTTAGGTCGCTTAGCCTGAACTCTATTGCTAGTAACTCGACACAAGGGTCCCCGGTGGTAACCTCAGCGGACGGTTACTATGTTACGCGTGAGAATTCCCATCCGAGGGCGTCCGAGAAGGCCGAACCATGACTCGATCGGTTGCAATTTCAGGAATAATCTAAGGGACATTCAAAAGCTAACTAACTTTGAGTGCCACTTCGGGATGCGTTGGCGCTGGGAGAAGAAGTGGCCGAAGAAACTCCAGCAACGCCCTAACATCTAAGGGTGGGGGCCGGCTCATAAAATAGCGGTAACGCGCAAGGATTATTCGCAACCTCCGACGGTCGCGAATGGACGCTTTGAGGATTTGTAGAGATCTAGCCTGTGCAATGGTAATCGCGTCGTCCGGATCGTCAAGAACGTGTTTCGGCCTCCGGCGACGCGACGGAATTTATTATAGGAAGGCTTATAAGTGGCGGCACTTACAAGAAGTTTGTTATGTATGCAACAAGAGCAAACCGCCTGGACACTGAGCTACCACGGCTCTTGCTACATAATTAAGTGAAACTATTTCTTGCGACACACGATTGAATTGTTAAAACCTAAAAGGTATATCACGGCATCGAACCCTGATAAGGGTTAAAGCCTTGGCATATTTGAAGTAAACTGATCAGGTAACAATTGTAAGCGGCCTATTCAAATGTTCTAAACTAAACTCGACATTGCCTTCTTTAGCTTAAACTTTGCTTAAGGCAACAGGAGTAACGTGTCAACGGAAATTTATGGGCATCTTTCGCAGGCTATTTGATTGAACTGGTTCCATTAATTGTCTATATAATTAATTGCCGCGTATTAATAGCTTAATTAATAAAATTAAATAAGCAATACAATTTTATAGCCTATTCTTAGTATTAACTTGTTCGCTATTAGTAGATGTTACAGTTATATGTTTATTTTAATTTATTCTTCAACTGATCTGTTTCGCTTGGTTATTTATTTCATCCTGTAACAGTTTGCTAATTTATTTGTTTATTGCTTTACCGACAAGTTAAAGCCAAGACACAATAATTAGATTTAATGATTATTAATGATTAGTTTTTTCACCCATTCGACCATGTGATTGTGAATGTTAAAAAAGGGGCCTAAGTATAAATAATTATGTAAAATAAAGACGTAATAAATTAAGCAGCAACAGGACGGAAAAGACACGTCGGTATAGGGCAGAGGTTCCCAACCTCGTGCCCGCGAACGATGTGCTCGCCACTATTTTTCACTATTTTTTTTTTCTTAAACATTAATTGAAAATGTCAATTATTACTAGACTAAGACTACGGTATCCCCTGCCTGTCGTAGAAGGCGACTAAAAGGGGCCTCGGGTTCACTGGGCGACAAGGGTGGGGGCCTTTGTCGTCCGCCAAGGTGAACCCGGGAAGAAGGCGACATCGGCTGGCCCGTGTCGCCTTGCACTGCTAGGGTACAGGGGGGGAGGGAGTAACCTCCCCCGGAAGTGCTCTCCTTGAGCACAGTGCAGAGGGGCTCCGGTAGATCCCGGAGCACCTCACCATGCACCGAGGAAGGGCCACCGGGGAGGTTTTAGTGGGTAAAAACCCCACATAACCGCCGCCTTCCCCCCAGAAGGCGGGGTATCTTTTTGAAGATTTCCTCCTCGTTAACAAAAAAAAAAGGTTTTGTAAATACATTTCTCTGGGTGTATACAATTTGAATAATAATTTTATTATATTGAAACATTTTTGTTTATAATATATTAATAAATTATAAATTTAAGAAAGTAAATAACTTATGGAAGAAGTTGGTCGATTAAAAATAGATGGTGCCCGCCACTCGACCGATTTTTTTACAATGTGCTCTAAAGTACAAAAAGTTTTAGAACCCCTGGTATACGGTGTACTAGAAGGATGTACATGTATGTATATCAACTTGATTGACCTTAACCGAGAGCATATACAAAAATACAAATATATTTATTTTATCAAATGACTTTAAAAAAATAAGTAGGAGCAGGTTTTCAATTTGAAGCGTCAATCTAATGGTTTAGGGTACGGTCAGCGAATCGTAAGGTCGTATGTTCGAAATCCATCAATCGACACACCAACCAACACGACACAAAACACCAACTCCTAGCACAAGTTTAAGCTTAGCTGGAATGATTAAGATGATTGTTAGTAATATTTAAAAAAAAATTGTTAGCTTTCTTTTAAAAAAAAATTGTTCATGTTTGTGTTGTCATTTTAATTATGATTTTAATTCTTTTGAACGCTTCGCACCAACGAATGACCGCAAACCGCTTTCAATTAGGTCTCATATTAATTTTGTTAGCCCTTTACTAATCATCGTGAATTCCTAAAAATAGTATAAAAGCATATTTGTTGATTGAGATATTGCTAGGTTTATCCAAGACTAGGTGAAAAATCTTAAAGACAACTACACCAGATTGAGAGGGGTAACCTCTCCTTAGACGTTTACTATGTTACGCCGTAAGCATTCCGATCCGAGGGCGTCTGAGAGGGCCGAACCACGACTCGGTCGGTTACTAATATATTTCACCTATAATCTAAGGGACATTCAAAAACTACCCACGACTCGAAGAATATGGAAGAAGAAAGAGAATATATGCGCAAGAATTTCGTTATATAATAACAGTAGTAAAAAGAGATTGTGTGTATTTGTTTTGTTTGCGTTTAATCCGCAACTAGTTTAGTCAAATATTTGTGTAGTTGTGACTTCCAATATATCGATATATAAACTGTTCGGTTTTCTCACGACAAGTACAGTTAGCAACTAATGATTTCCTCCGTAATCTAGGAAATATTCTACGAGAATACTAGATGGTAATGGAAACTGAATTAATTACTAGTACAGGATCCCATAAGATCACTGTGAATTTGCCATCTCGTTAATAGCCTAATAGTTTAGAGCAGGGGTCGGCAACCTTTTGAGTCGGAAGAGTCAAAAATTACAATTTGCAATATTTGACAGTTAGTACTTGCACAAATCAAGTTAGTACTAAAGGGCCCCAGCATTACATCCAAAGAACGGCATGTTAATCGCGAGCCGAGGGTTGTTGACCCCTGTTTTAGGGGATGGACTGCGAAACAAAAGATCGCAATTCGTAGGTATGTTTAATATTTGTGCAATCATAGCGTCATAATGTCTGGACTGATTTAAATTTGTTTTTTTTCAAAGGTTTTGGTACCAATTAGGTCTCATTTTGTTAGCATAAAACCTTGAGTTCCAAAAACGCTATACACCTGGGCTCACTTAGCTCGCTCGCTTAGCTTGCTAAAACGCGGACAATGATTACTGTCTCTGTCCACCCTACACAAAAGGTTTAAAAGAATTGAGAACTTATTTTTGTGGTTCAAAAGCTTCCGAGAGGAGTAGTACCTCGGCCATTGGAATTCTGACTTTAGCTTGGCTGCCTCTAACAGATCCTAACATTCACTTTACTGTTACTTCAAACGGATTATTAGCATTTCCATCATTCGAATCACTTCATTAGGAAGTTCCACAACCATAGTAAAGACATTAATGTTTATAGCAGTTGTAATTAAGGTATTTTTTAAGCGAGAAACGCGAAGAAACCCCGGCGGCTCTTTTCTATTTAAGCACGCGACATAAATTTAAGCGTGTTAATAAATTCTATGGTCCAATAAAAACTTGTTGTAATGATTAGTTACATCGAGATCCATAGTCATTTGTTAATGTTTTCAAATAACGTAAGCAAACCAATCACTCGGCAAAGTAGAGATCGTTTTTACATTTTATTTAAGAATTACCGAATAATCCTTGCGCGTTATCGCTATTTTATGAGCAGACCCCACCCCTTAGATATTAGGAGCGTTGCTGGAGTTTCTTCGGCCACTTCTTCTCCCAGCGCCAACGCTTCCCGAAGTGGCACTCAAAGTTAGTTAGCTTTTAAATGTCTCTTAGATTAGCCGTGAAATAGCAACCGACCGAGTCGTGATTGGGCCCTCTCGGTCACCCTTGGATCGGAATGCTTACGCGTAACATAGTAACCGTCCAAGCCGAGGTTACCCCTCACCGGGGACCCTTGTGTCGAGTTACTAGCAATAGAGGTTCAGGCTAAGCGACTTAAGAGCTGTGCCACCTCTCAATCCGGTGAAGCAGTCGAGGCCAGCTTCCCTGGCCAATCTGTATAGTTGGTCATAAAAAAAAAAACCATATTATTTTTATTTTTCGACGAAAACCATAATACGATAGAGACACTCTTGAGCTTGCCTTTAAAATTAGTCTAAGTTTAAATGACAGTAAACAAAATACCTACCAGTTATAAACATTTCATTTACCCTCACCGCGGGGACGATTGCGTCGAGTTGCTAGAATAGAGTCTGACTTAAGAGCTAGCAAGCCGCCTCTCTGGTCAATCTGTGTTGTTCGTCATTAATATAATATAATATTTAAGAATTATTTTACCTACACACTCTTATCTTCTAAATTGCATGTAATTACGATATAATTACAAGATACACCTTACTAATCACTCTACGAATCATTTTTTTTTTCTATTTTTAGGAGTTATTAGGTCAGAACTGAAACATTTATTCTGCCTTTTCAGCACCATTATATAAACTATTCACCGGCTTAAACAAAAAAATGGATTCAACAAGTGTCAATAAACCTAATAAATATTTGAATCAAACGAATTTGTGATAGAAAATTATTTATATATATTTTAACCGAAAATATAAATGGGAATGTTTGGATGTTTGTTGATCAATTACGCCAGAACAGCTGAACGGACCTGAATGCAATTTTACACATAGATAGATTATAACTGGAACTACTTTGAAGCGTCAATGGCCTAATGTTTTAGGGTACGGCCTGCGAATCGTAAGGTCGTGGGTTCGAATCCACCATTCGACTATTGCCGTGAACCATGCCCTAGCACAAGCTTAAGCTTAGTTGGAATGGTTAACAAGATTGTTAGTAAAATTTCTTAAAGAAAATAAGAAATATTACTAGATTTCTTTAAAAAACAAAAAAAAACTTTCTATTTAACCGACTACAAAAAAGGAAGTTATTGATCATGTACATAGTATAAATTATGAATTAGTTGGATAGTTTATTGTTTGTGCTTTTGTAATTAAATTATTTTAAGGTTAGTTCAATTTTCATGGACATACTTTATAGACGCGAGATGCTGCTAGTTAAAAATATATTACATGCTAAAACGTTCTTTGAAACGGGATGCATCTTATAATATGAGCATCATAACCATCATAAGTAAACTTTCCCCCATTAATAGTATAGATTAATATAATAAATATTTCTTAAATATATATATATATATATATATATATATAAATTTCTACCAGCTGGTGTGACCACGATTTTTAGAAATGAGGGAATGACGAAGAAGAAGGCAATCTAATCGTTGTCACTGGGAAATTTAAACGTTGTAAGACATCTTTACCAGAGTGACACTAATTAAGCGGCTACATCAAACACGAAATGCTCGAAAAACAAATTTAGACATCATGAGGTCTAAGCCGAGACGATATAAAACAGTTGTTACGACTCTGAATAGTCCACATTAGCGAAACACAGGACCTTGGCACGGATCTGGCTCGAGATATCGTGACGTGAACACAAGCAACGCCGATTGGAGTCGTTCGAGACGAAAACCTGCGTTTCGGCAATAGCAAAGACATCGACGCATAATAGTGAATGCCTCTTTGTTGCATACGACACGCCGGACGCACGGCCTTCGTATTAATATCGATTCACAGTCAATCACATGGACTTAATAACGTCCGGAACGAGCCTTTGTGCTTTAATTAAGCTATTGAGGCGTAACTGGAGTATGGATTAATATAATCAATATTTCTTAGATATATATATATATTTATAATAAATATATATTTAATTGAAGGACGAAGATCGCGAGGAAACCTATTCGTCTTTGAATTGTTTTTGACATGTGAAGTCTGCCAAACCGCACTAGGAAAACTATGCCTTTATACTATCTTTACAGACAATGGCTATATATGGTCTGTTTTATATTTACGATATATGAGCTGGAACTTTAATTTTATGTTTTATTATAGGTTACAATTACTTACACTTACTTAAATAAGATAGACAATCCATCAAAAAGCCGGTCACCAAAACGATGGTATGATCAAGTGAAAGGTGCCATCTCTTCTCCTAATTTCTACCAGCTGGTGAAGGCTGCCTCGAATTGGAGACAATGGAGGCAGATTGTCCACTTAGGGGCTCTTGTGACCACGATTTTTAGAAATGAGGGAATGACGAAGAAGAAGGCAATCTAATCGTTGTCACTGGGAAATTTAAACGTTGTAAGACATCTTTACCAGAGTGACACTAATTAAGCGGCTACATCAAACACGAAATGCTCGAAAAACAAATCTAGACATCATGAGGTCTAAGCCGAGACGATATAAAACAGTTGTTACGACTCTGAATAGTCCACATTAGCGAAACACAGGACCTTGGCACGGATCTGGCTCGAGATATCGTGACGTGAACACAAGCAACGCCGATTGGAGTCGTTCGAGACGAAAACCTGCGTTTCGGCAATAGCAAAGACAACGACGCATAATAGTGAATGCCTCTTTGTTGCATACGACACGCCGGACGCACGGCCTTCGTATTAATATCGATTCACAGTCAATCACATGGACTTAATAACGTCCGGAACGAGCCTTTGTGCTTTAATTAAGCTATTGAGGCGTAACTGGAGTATGGATTAACGTCAATGTGATTTGTTAATAATTACCGTAGTTCATAAGCTTAATGTGGCCTACATTGTCGGACGATAAGGCGACTTTTAAAATCTTTTATTGACTACTAGCTTAATGCTCTCCTAAAGCGATGGTGTCTTTTTTTTAATTCGTTTGAAATAATCCTATCTAACACGTTCTTATTTAAACAATTAGTGGCGCCATTTATTGTAAATAATTATTTAATTTTAAAGCTTATTTTATTGTAATACTTTATTCATATTGTACTAGGTTATAATTTGCAGTATTTATCTGATCACTAGAACCTCCTTTTTTGAAGTCGGTTAAATAAAAGTATCCGTATCCGATATGCCAGATTAAATCTATCTGCGTAGCATATTTCATCATCTTTGAGTAACACACCTCCTCCATCGATCCATTCAAAATTTCGCATTTATAATATTGAATCCGTCATCTAGATAAGTACGTATACTTTAACAATATAGCTACTTAGAAAACTTCAGAGACTTTGGTAAATTATATGCTCAAAGATTAATGACGTAATCAATCATGATCAGAGCCGGCACAAAACAACGCCCGAGCCTCTAAAAGCGCGTATTTAAACAATAAAACGATTACAAAATCCTTGTCGGATAAGAATTGATCATCTATAAATAGTTAACAGAAATTAATTGCAGCTAAGGCCGTGATACGAAAGCTCGCAGTCATCTGTATAGGCGGTAACCTCTATGGAGGCTTTGATATGTAGGGTTGTCACAAGATAAAAAAACTCACGACTGTCATACTTTAATGGAGTGCTCAAAAGATGGTTGTTCTTTATCTAAACTACCTTTCAAATTATGTTTATTTAAGTTTTTTTTATCCGACTTAAAAGAAATAGTTTTTTTTAGTAATTTTCATCTCAGAACTTTTTTTTAATGTTTGTGCACATTCCTAACGCCGACAAATATAAACAGATTGCGATTTTTTAAAAAGGGTTTGATTGATAAGGTCCTATGTAAATTTTGTTGTTATGCATAGATAGATAGAAATAAGACAAGTGTAATAAAAATAAGATTAGAAATAAGTAAATGTTAGAAATGTAAAAAGAAATAATCATAAGGAAGAGTAAAAGAATAAGAGTATACTAGAAGTAGAAATATTGTGTAATAAAAATAAGTATAAGTAGAAATAAATTGTGTATAATAAGTTGAATGTAAGAGTGTAATAAATATAAAGGATGAGAGCCTTTCGCATGGGAGAAAAACTGCCCTAACCTATCCACGTCAGGGACACTAGAAATAGCATAGGCATACTATATACTATACTTAGATTGAAAAGGACAAGGGGCAATAAAACTCTGAATTTAGAATAAGTCAGTAGTTATGCCTATTGTTACATTAAAAAAAAAACTTCTAAAATGTATGGAAGCATAATGCTAGTTGATTAAGATATTGGTAGGTGACCTCTCCCCGCCGGCGGCAGTAGCGGCTGCGCTGGCGGGGAGATCAAAATGGAAGGCGCTGGTCTCCTTCTGTGAGTCAGTATAGGGCGGGGGTCAATATAAGGCGGGGTATCTTTCTGAAGATTTCCTCCCGTGAAAAAAAAAAAAAGATATTGGTAGGTTTATAACAATCCTAGACTAGGTAGGGCTCCGTAACGATTACGATTATGGAAGAAAGTGAATATAGGGGTAAGTAGAAAAAGCTATCGTTAATTATTTATCTAGGCTCTATTACAATAAACCGAAACGCTATAGCCGAGGCTAGAATTCCAAGCACCAAAAGTTAAATCCGACTCTAAGTCACTAGGCTATCACCGGTTTAATTTATTTTTGGAGCAGAATTATTTATAATTTGTTTAAAACATTATATTTATAGATTTATCATTCCATATGAATTATACAAAGAGTTATTGTTCTCTTAAAGCATACGCCGTCTATTATTTTTATACTTACTAAGCAAGTGCTTGACTAAGATCCCACCTGATGTTAAGTGGAAAAGCAGTCCTGGCAAGGCGCACTAAATTAGTAAATGTCTATTGGTCTGTGTGTCCAATTGTCACTTTGCTCTTGAAAATACCCACATTGAAACTGTCTATTAAACTATCATTTATTTATATGAGTGGCATCCTTATTACTGTACATTGTCTATCCTGGTCAGGTGGGCGTTAATTAGACGGTTATCAAATCTTTACACCAATGTATTGTTAGTCCCCACTTTCAGCTTTACGCAAGTAATTGATTGAGTGATCTCGCCTTGACTGAGGAAATACAAAGAATATATACAATTCTATACAACTTGGTTTTGTTATTTTGTTAAATATATGTTAATATTATTAACATATATCACTGTTATATTAAAACACAAAAATACAAACGTATTATGGATAACATAGTATACCGTGTCATTTTGATGAGAACATATAGATACATATATGCAGACAAAGAAATAAATAGTTGCCATGTCTGTAATGTTATAATACATTTCAATGCAACTTGTTCAAACTCTTCCTCAATAACACTATAAAATACGCAACCGCTAAGGGTCGCTTTGGAGTTTCTTTAGCCACTTCTTCCAGCGCTAACGCTTCTCGAAATAGCCATTTAAGTTAGTTAATGCTTAGAATGTATTTTAGATAATCTATAGAAAACAACCAGTCGAGTCATGGTTCGATTCTTTATTACACCTGCCAATATGTTTTTCTCTCGTAGCCAAGGCTGACTGATGCAGAATGCCACTAAGCCATTAAGTTCACCTAAACCGTAGTGTTATCTAGCAACACATGGCACCCAGCGATTGTTATGCATAACATAACTACTTCTAATGATATCTTAGTGATTTACCTGAACCTTATTGTATCTTTAATTCATAATTAATAATTTAGTTGATCGTCACATTAACTTGCTATTGTAAACAATAATTTAACTTTATTAGTTCGTAATCTGACTTCCAATTAATTTTGTAAAAAGATTGTAAGGACGCGCGCACCTGTGACGGTATTTTTAAAATTCCTTGTACAAAGTTACGATGTCTGAATAAAGCGAGTGTATTAGTTGTTGGACTATTTTATTCTACGAGACCTACAAGTTATTACAGTAGTTTAAGACGTTACAAACAAATCCAGGAAGCTATATAAAATGCTTGTGTTGGAAGGGCCTCGCAATTCCACTAGCTAGACGAAATAAAATAAATTAAACACCAAACACTGGAACTTCTGACTGAATTGTTGTTGTCTAGGAGCCAAAGAAAGTGAGAGCGGATGGCCAAATGTATAAAACATCAATGTTAATGGACTAGCATATTTTGAACGCGTTTGGAAAAGGAAATTGAAGAATTTGTATTCACTTAGCGTGCCTACTTTATCTGGACAAGATCTTTCCATCTAGACGCTATTGTTGTGGTTGAGACAGATAATTTTAATAACGATAACAAAGGATTCGTGAAAGTGAATTCAATTAGTAATTGAAATAAAATGTATGCATTCTAATTTCGGTTGTTGGTGGTGCAATTAATTTTTAGATTTTATTCCATAATGACAGGAACAGTTTTATAATTTAACAACACTTAAGAAAGCTATGAAAATAAAGAATTATATGATATTAAATAAAGTATTTTTTTTAATGACGAACTACACATATTGGACAGAGAGGCTGGCCTTGATTGCTTCACCAGATTGAGAAATGGCATAGCTCTTAGGTCGCTTAGCCTGAACCTCTATTGCTAGTAACTGGACACAAGGGTCCCCCCAGTGAGGTGTAACCTCGGCTTGGACGGTTACTATGTTAAGCATTTGCGATCCGAGGGCGCCCGAGAGGGCCGAACCACAACTCGGACGGTTGCTATTTTACGGATAATCTAATTCAAAAGCTAAACTAACTTTGAGTGCCACTTCGGGAAGCGTTGGCGCTGGGAGAAGAAGTGGCCGAAGAAACTCCAGCAACGCTAACATCTAAGGGGTGGGGCCTGCCCATAAAATAGCGCAAGGATTATTTGCAACCTCCGACGGTCGCGAATGGAAGCTTTTTGGATTTGTAGAGATCTAGCCTGTGCAATGGTAATCGCGTCGTCCGGATCGTCAAGAACGTGTTTCGGCCTCCGGGCGACGCGACGGAATTTAGTATAGGAAGGAAGTTTGTTAGAATGTTTGGTGGCAGTCTCGAAACACCGTCGAGATGCCAGCTTAAAGATTGAATAAAGTCGACGGATCAAATCGTAGTCGACTTGGATCAATGAATTTACGTCGGTATCTTTCGTGAAAAATCTCTTGTCCAAATGACCATATTCAATATGTGACTTATTACTACAATGAATTCCATCTTTGTTATTGAGGCACATAACAATATTTTTATGGTAGTTGCTAATTTTGTCAAATTGTTAAGATTTTCTAGTGATAATATTGAGATATGATTTTGACCTTGATGACCTTTTACTCCTTGGGGAGCGTAGAGTTTCAGTTGAAGACACTTCTAAAGCAGTACTAATAGAAAATTGAATCCAGTGTCGCAACCACAGTATGATAAGACGAGATTATATGCGTCAACCCACTATGTACAATCATTAATTCATTAACAAGCCCTTTCTATTTGTCATTGTCAAAATCAGGTACAGTCGTAACATTAATAAAAACAGCCAATACGTAATATCGTCAACATATACAAGTTTGTGTAACTCCGTTGACAGTTAATCTAAAACATATCTTACATGCACAAATAGACTTGTCAGCGGATACTTAATCTAAAAGGCGTAGGCGATGTAATCTTAGTGTGGACATGAACGGATGCGATGGCCGACAAGCGTGAATAATCCCGGGCCCAACGTATTAGATTCAAATGTATTTATTGCGACGCCAGAAGTGCCGCCATACTAGATTTAATTTCCTAATCGCGTAATATTAACATCGTGTAAGATTCCACGTCTGTGAACGACTTTAATACTATTAAGATTGAAACTGAATATCCGCCACTATAGAGTTTAATGGCATAAATATTTACATCGTTGCAAACTTACGTACTGATCATAAAGTTCAAATTGGTCGTCCAAGCCGAGGTTATCCCTCACCGGGGGGACCCTTGTGTCGAGTTACTAGAGATAGAGGTTCAGGCTAAGCGACCTAAGAACTATGCCACCTCTCAATCCGAGGAAGCCGTCAAGGCCAGCTTCTCTGGCCAATTAGTTCGTCAAAAAAAAATTAAAAAAAAATTTAATACAATTTGAGGGTATTTTAGGTATAAGAATGTGTCAAAGATGAAAGGACGAGAGGACTCTTAAAGCCTTAGTTAAATGTTTTTTATAGGAGAGGCAAATAGATAAACGGTTCAATGAGTACTTAGAAATCACCAAGGGACATAAATCTAGATACCAGATGCAGGTCTCATTAAACAAGAATTCTAGAATAAAATTGATGAGAAAATGGATAGGAGAAGGACAAATCTAGTATAGAGTAAAGAAGAATAAGTTTAATAAGGAAAAGTATGGAAGAAGGGTAGCTGTCCTACGCAGAACGGAAAAGAATACACTTGACGCTGCTATCCTGTGAAGTTATGGCTCTCGAGCAATCAAAATCATACGAAATTAGAAGGTATTGTCTTTACCGCTATTGTGTCTACCAGCGTTAAGATGTGCTTATTTAGCTTTAACACAGATGAACGTTGATGTCATCCTCCAACTTAGAGCAGTCAATTTTCAATAGTGTATATTTTAAGTGCATAAGCAATTGGTATCATGTGGTGGAATAAATTCACACCAACATTTTATACTAAGCTAATTCATAAAAGTATACTTTACAGTGTGGAAGAACGTGATAACTTTATATTAATTAACATAATTTATAACCTTTACAATGTCATAGCTAAGTTGGTCGACACATCTGATGACCAGAGGGCTGGCCAAGCTGGCTGCTTACACAGAGGCTAAGCATTGCCATATAACGTGGCAATGCTACCAGCCTTCTGGGCACGATGCCAAGCAACGACGGTTTGCCACAGTTATATTTTTTGTAAATATTTAATAAAATACCTATTAAATTGTAAATATTTCATTTTTAGTTAGTATTATGTATTGTTTTATATGTATAGTTAAGATATATTTTCTAGTTTTAGTGATAAAAAAAGCTTAATTAAGATAATTATTTATATTTCACTAATCCTAATAGATAATTTATTCATGACAATTTACCATATTTATTTTATCTTTACTATTATTACTTTTAGATTTAGTTAGCGGAACATAATCTTAATTCGAGTTAGGATAAAGCGTAGTATAAATCGTTGGTGTCGAAATATGAATTGTTAAACATACGTCCATGATTTGTGGGTATTAAAAATATTCTACGACTTGGAATAAAAAGTCAAGGGAGGCTATTAAAGAAAAAAAAACATGCCTTTTAAATTATGCAGTCTGTCACTATGTGTTTGACAATACTAAACCTTTTCAATTGTTAATACTAGGACTGTACTGTCGATACTACTTTACAGAGAACTCTCATATGCATTATTTAATGCACGTATTTAAGGCGTCCTATACGTAATCAATACGTATAAAGTTGTCTCAAAAAGATATAGTGAAAAAGGACGCCTTAACGGTTAATTACAATAGACGCTAGATGGCGCGACGCAACAGGCAAACAACGCTGCCCCGAGAGATATGCAAATGCACTCGCTCGGTGGTCCTCCGGCGTAGATGCGGCGACTTTGTCTTATTTTGATATCTCTCCTTCATTCTGATACGGAGAGATAAGTTTATTAACATGTAATCCTTGGTGTTGCCCGTTGATTAATGTTTGGTGAAGATTTTTTTCTTGTGGGCAACACGAGCATAGTGCTATTTTGCTTTACCCTAAGATAAATATTTATTTAAGACAAGTCTTTGAATGGTCCACTTTTTATTTCATACGAATTTCTGTGCTCATTTATTAATGGAAGGATTAGGGAGACTACGAAAAAATAAATCTTTAAATCATTCTAAGTTCATTTTTTTTTAATTTACTACCTATATAAATATAGTAGGTCCGCCCTCAATTCCCTTCCGCGTTTTTGTTTGTCCCGTACGTGACATGGGGTGAGTCCATTTGTAAACAACAGTTAAACAACCGATAAAATTAATTACTATTGGCCGACTAGGATTCGAACTCGTGACCATTAGACCGTGAGATGGAACGCGTGTGAAGACAAGTCAATAATTTTTTAAATATGAAAATGGTCTCAGAATCACGCTGCATCTTATGGTATAATTTTCATGTCAATTCTTTCTGCCCTTTGTAAGATCATATTAGATATGACTATTATATTTTATCTCACGTATATTAATAACGTCGATTTAGTATGACTAATCCAGTTCATAGTAAAGAATAGCCAAAGTGTTGACGATATTACGTACACCTAGTACGTAATACCCGACAATCTATGTACGTGGGAATAAGTGGATATGCATTTATTTTACGTTATAATAAGAAATGTAATGAAATATTTTATCATCTCCCATTCTTGGTCTCATACCCCAATGTCGTTTCCGTGTATTTCCAAATTAAGAAAGTGACGATAAGTTATACCACCGCCCTATATCAGGTGATGTCAATAATTCTTTATAAGGTATATACTTTTGTGGAGCCATGTAAGGAGGTCGATTAATAAAACATTTCGAGATACCGTGCTTATCTTGCATGCGATCCGGTGTGTTTGACTTAAGGTGTTAACACACTCACGTAATGCATGAATACATGAGTCTATAACAGATTTCATAATGGAAATTCTGTGATACAACTATTACAGTTAGGGAAGGTGTATAAATCAGATTAATTATAATAGAGGTTCAGAGTGTTCAAGTTACTGTTGTGTTCTCTTTTTATTAAATAATTTTCCGATACAATATCGCGTTTCTCGCTGTAGTGTGTACGCGGGTTTATCGCAAGCGACGCGTGCGCTTTCAGTCGGGCGGTTTGTGGGTCACACGGTCAGCTTTCAGATTGTATACACCTGTACAAGCCGAGAACTCGTCAAATAACTCGTCTCTCAAAAGCTTCAACGCTCTAGGCGCAGTAAAATCTCACAAACACGAGAATTCCAGTTCATATCCATGTCTCTATGGCGAGGTTAGCTTCCTACAATTATGATGCGTTGAATAAATTCATGTCTACCGCTCGTTTTCTCTTTTGGGCGTACGGTTAAGTTCATGTCGTCGCCTTTGTTGGAGATATTGCGGCGGGAGATTTATGAAGACATCTGAGTGACTGCATGTCACTTTACTCATGAACGACCCGTTGTAGCTTCGTGCGTCGTTATGTTTTAGCTGACTTTTAATAGCCCATTTCAAAAAACTAAGAGGTACGTCTGTATTTTTTCAATCGACTTCAAAAGGAGGAGGTTCGCAATTTGTCTTTTTTGTGTTTCTTTACGCATAACTTTGGACTGGGTGAATCGAGTTTGAAGACTCTTTTTTCATTTAAAAGTTGGTGTTGGTCATTCAATTTTCAAAAAGTCAAATTAAAGCCAATTCTGACAATGGGATCGATGGAAAACCATATAAGTCTTAAAATTGCATCAAATATGTGTGTACAAATGGACTCTATTCAATATCAGGCCGATTGATTTCGAAGATTCATTGTTTTATTGGAAAGGATGTACGTCAATAGTAGTTTGATGAAAGTTTTGATTAATTCTATTTCGTAACATTTCTACGACAATTTGGAAATACAAAGAGGTCTTCTGCGAGTAATAACTTTAAACACGTTTAAATCGATTTGAAGCCGGTTTTTGTTTTTGCTCGAAAATATATTTTTATAATTTTGTAAACACATGAATAGCCCCGTTATTTATGAAACATTTTGTTTTATTTCCCAATTAAATAAAATGTTTATTTTGTTGAAGATATAATAGTTAGTTAAGTTAAAGTTACAGCCTTTATATATATATATATAATATATAAGTCCCACTGCTGGGCGCAGGCCTTCTATGAAGAGAGTATAAGGGCATAGTCCGCCACGGCCTTAGTGCAGATTGGCAGACTTCACATGTCTTAGAAAAAAAGACATGTAGGTTTCTTCACGATGTTTTCCTTCACCGCCGAGCGCGTAGTGAACCAGTACATAAAATTGCAACAAAAAATTTATTGGTGCCGGCACCGGAGATCGAACTCGGGTTGCTAGCGACCACGCCCCCCCGCCTGAGCTACCATGGGTCAAAATTCGTATAATAGGATGTTTGTTTGTACAGATATTGGTAGTTTTACGACAATCTAAGTCTATATATCTTAGTCAACGATAAAAAATACTAGAATGTAGTCGCCAGAACATCGTATTACTTCGGGAATACCTTCCCGAATCGACACTTGTAGCTAGTTAAGTATTGAACGTATTGATACTTCCGATAAAAGCTACCAACAGTCGTTACAAAACCGCCAAAGCGGAGGTCCTTGCGGCCAATTACTTTTACGTTGTTATCTAAAGAAGTTCAGGCTAAGCGACCTAAGAGCTATGCCACTTCTGATAATACAGTCAAAGTCTGCTCAAATTGTATTTAATCTGTGTAGATTCGTCAAGAAATACTGAATTGGTAATCAAGAACGAAGTTGGTAGAGTTTGTGTACACTATCAATTTAGAGGCAAAAAGTTCACATAAAAAGTAGTCTTGAATGAGTACAAAACTAGTTTGTCTATGAATTTGTATTTGGTGATCTTTATTCAGTTTGTTTTTTTCAACTTTTAATTATCTATGTCGCTTAAACTTCTGATAATAATATAAATTAGTTATTAACAGAAGCTTTATTTATGATCTATGGAAACTATTAAATATAAAGGTAACATGCAGCCAAGCTGAAAAACCATCTTATGAGTAAAGTCGCTCGCTAAACTGACTATTTTCATTATTTATATATATGTATATAAATAATTTTTGTATATTGTAAGTTTTGTATAATAGGTAAGTTTATATTTGTGTTATGCTTATGTTTAATTACAATATAAATAGAGTCTCTGACCTTATTATAAACAATTCTTGCCATTATTTATTGATTCATAATTTTCTTATTACCTTAATTTTCTTTTATCCTACAGGGTTTTTATTGTTAGATTGCAACCACAGACCTGTGTCCGTGCTCTTTTCCAACACACTAAAATTGTTCACTCTGCATTTATTAAAAAAGTGCCACTTCTATAGTTATACTATATTCCTTTTTTTATAATGCCTGAATTTGGAGGTGGCCAGAGTTCGTTCTGGGTTCACGCGTCGCAGACGCCCCGCTGCATTGCTATTAGCTTCTCCGCGACCGCTGTGTCCCTGCTTCACATGGCCATTTTCAGGTTGTCGTCACTATCCTCTCTCTTCGTCACTGTTCTGACGTTATCCTACAGGGTTACAAGGAAGAGATCGCTAATAGCCATAAGGCCACCCTTGCCCACTTTTAGGTTAAGTTTACTAGTCTTAGGTTAAGTTACTAACATGATTTAGCGTAAATAATGATAATAAAACGTTTTAAAAACGTAATTTTTTAAAATCGATATCGATTTTTTTCTCCGTCCCATCATGAAAGGTGTCATTAGTACTATCGTCTGTCTTCGTTTCAGGAAGTTGTCTCCAAACACACTGTATATGATTCTTTTTTTATTTGAATTCCTGGTGCTGCCTGTGTGGTGACATTTGTTAGCCCAATTCTGACAATAGCGTCCATGAGAAAAACATAAAAGTCTTAAATTAGCATTAAGTATGTACGCGACAAATGGACGAATAACTTAATATCACGTACCGACTTAGATGGTTCATTTTTATTGGAAAAGATGTACTTAGTTTGATGAGAGTTTGGTTAGGTTTTGGTGAATTCTATTTCGTAATAATCCTGCGATAATTTAGAAATACAATGAAGGCGTCCGCGGGACATAGTGTTTGACGTTTGATTCGATTTTAACTATTTGTCCTTTTATTATTAGCATAGTATAGAACTTTTAATAAATATAGTAATTACATACTACCCATCATGGCAAATGCTCACATCACAACTCATGGGATGCTCATGCTGCCATGATGGGGCAAGATGCCTTCGAGTTATCATTTATCACCTCGCCCCGGTGTCTGCCCCAGTAAGAAAAACCGAGCCTGCCTCCTGCGTCAATCTACCTTTTGACCAATCCACTACAATTAGTGTAAAATATATTTTCTATAGCAAGCATTGAAACGTTTATCGACGTTATAAATCTAGTTATTTCCTAATCCAGTCGACACAGCCTTTTATTACGTTACATATGTACCTAAAATAGGTTTCTTGGTCTATTGTCTAGATAATCTGGGCCGAAGACTTTCTAATTGACCTTTAGTTAACTCTGTACGAGTTGTATGGAAATAGCTCAAGGCCGGCCACTGCTGGCGGATTTGAGATCCGGCGGTCACGACTTCAAAGCTTGCTTAAGTGCCTAATAATTGGTACCTACAATGCCATAGAGACATGCTGATAAGAGATCTCTGTCCTGGCGCCATATGGCTGGCAAGTGAGCGGCTATCAAGATGTGCGGGCCTTTTAGAACAATCACTTCACGTACATAGTACGAGTAAGAACCAAATCCGTCGTAAAATCTAAATTAAAAATTGTTGGCAACACTTATTACCTCCCACGTAAAAAAGAGGATGATTGGCGACGATATGTTACCACGAATAATGTTTACCTCTGTTAGTTTGTCTTTTAAATTTTAGACAGATCTAGTCTACCGGGATTTAGATAATTTTATACCCTATTGTGGACGTGTAGAAGAACTAGAGAAAGAAGCTACTTTTGTTAAGTTGTGAAAATACTCTGCATCGTAACAAAGAAGTTTGTTTTATATGGAACAAGTAATATTTATGGGCAAAAACAAATTTCACTTCGAACCAAACCCAACGGATCAAACACAGACGCGTATTACAAAGTTCTGGTGCCTAAATTCTTCTTACTTAGTCTTGGATCAACATAAACGTACCAACAAATGAGCATTCTGCTATTATACCACTATGCATAGAGAACGTGCTTGGTGAGAGAGATGAAGAATGTCGTTGGTTACATTAGGTAGTTATAACGGCTGATGGCATTCGCGGAAGGTTTAGTGGGTAGGGGTCCCATCGGGCCTACCCAGGGTTCCGGAGGATGGTCCGTAAAAAGGATTCCCCCGCGTAAAAAAGGTATTATTAAAATATAGGAACACAGTACAATAGTGATTTTCATCGTAGATATAAATAAATAAGACTACGCTAGTGAAATGACATTAAAACTTGAATGCACTCAAACGTGACTTTATTACGAATAAAAAATGGCGGGAACTGCTTAAAACGTCTTTGACAACACAATGATGTAACACGAAGGTCAAGTTCGAATTATAAAGTTGATTGAGCATGTTATGCTTTAGTGGACTCACAATATTTTTTCATTGTATTTATTTTATCGTAATCCCGTGGTTACGAATCACAAGCCATGTTTTGGCAGTTTTATTATTAAAATTCTTTAGTGTATAAAGAAGTGTTGCCATTACTAAGTCATACAGTAATGTGTTAGACATCACGTACATCGTTTCATGACCATAAACGCTTAGTAAAAGTATATACTATTTTATATTTCCGATAAAGCTACCGACCGAGTCGTGGTACGCTCTCTCAGGCGCCCCCAGATTAGAATGTTAACACGTCCAAAGCCAAAGTCTCCTCTCAGGAGTCATCGTATCACTACCAATAGCGGTTCAAGGTAAGCAAAGATTGCAATGTAAACTTCAGCAATGATACTCGATAATTATCACCGGAAAACCTACCTGTGAAGATATGGAGAACAAATTAAGTTTGCTGTCATATGAGGGTAGCTTATCTCTTTAAATTATTGATTTTTAATTAGAAAAAAAATTTTAATTAAAAAAAAAATAAGCTCTGATCAATCCTGACTGAGATGAGCCATGGTAGCTCAGTGTCCGGGCGGTTGGCTCAAGTTGCATAGTACGCTAGCAACCCGAGTTCGATCCCCGGTGCCGGCACCAATAAATTTGTTGTTGCAATTTTATGTGGTGATTTACCACGTGCTCGGCGGTGAAGGAAAACATCGTGAGGAAATCTACATGTCTTAGAAAATTTTTCTAAGTCATGTGAAGTCTGCCAATCCGCACTAGGGCCGCGTGTCGGACTATGCCCTTATACTCTCTTTACAGAGAAGGCCTGCGCCCAACAGTGGTACATATATATACTTTAATGCCTTTGCGTTAATTTTTAGGACGTCATTATAGAGAGACAAGAGGCTGGACTGACTCAGGGCCTTCTTAATTCTACGTATGAATTTATAGACGAGCCCTAGACCGCTATCAATATAACCGTGACAACCTTTTATCATCCTTAGTCACATACATAAAAGATATTTATAAGGTAAATAGATGTTTTCCTTTCTTTCGCCAGGCTGGAAGTAGTTTGTGTAATGATCGTCTAGGCGGGTGATTACATCTCACCTATATCAAGCGGGAGCAGCGAAGCCTAAATCGCTTCGTCACGGTTCAAAGCGCTAGACAAGTGGCGTAATTACCGAGTGTAAGGACAATCCACACCAAGGCTTCAGTTTCGTAAGTGAGCAGTTAATATAGGGTTGCCAATTGCCAAGTCGTATCGGATTATTTAAGTGTAAAAATACAAGTATATTTACGAGCAAAACCAAAAAGCGACTTCAAATCAAATCAAACATTAAACGCTATAACGCACGGGCGCCTTCTTTGTATTTCGAATTATCGAAACTCTCATCAAACACAACAAGAAACAAGAGTATTGTTGTCCATACTCTTGCATCATCCAAATCAGTTGGCGTCATATTGAGCTATTCGTTATTATTCGGCGCACATATTTGATGCAAATTTTATATGGTTTATCCCATTGTCAGAAAGCTCCTGCTTCATGTGTGGAACAAAATGGGACCATACAGGAAGCAGGAGCTTTCAAATTAAAAAAAAGAATCATCAAAATCGGTTACTCCGGACGAAAGTTATGCGGTAACAAACATTACAAAACGAATTTGAATTGAGAACCTCCTTTTTTGAAGTCAGTTGAAAAACCAAATGCTAATCAAACAACACTTAAAGTCAACGTAAGTATAAAGTATCAGCCCTGTAGTTCTGGGCTCTCAAGAATAAGACTACGGTATCCCCTGCCTGTCGTACAAGGCGACTAAAAGGGGCCTCGGGTTCACTGGGCGACAAGGGTGGGGGCCTGCGTCGTCCACCAAAGTGGACCCGGGAAGAAGGCGACATCGGCTGGCCCGTGTCGCCTTTCGCTGCGAGGGCACAGGGGAGGAGGGAGTAACCTCCCCCCGGGACGTGCTCTCCTTGAGCACAGTGCAGAGGGGCTCCGGTGCGTTCCACTGGAGATCCCGGAGCCCCTCGTCATGCACCGAGGAAAGGGCCACCGGGGAGGTTTTAGTGGGTAAGATCCCCACATAACCGCCGCCTTCCCCCCAGAATTATGAATCTCTGGCGCCCACATTATCTTTGTTCTTATATACTCGTGCTCGTTGTCGTTAACATATAATTAACTAGTCCTCGATTGTCATAAGCCATTGTCATAAGATTGTCATAATAATCATAATTGTCATCTCAATCAATAATCAATTTTCTATTCGATTTTTGGGAGTTCTGGAATATCTTCCGAACCCAAAGTCCAATGGCATCGAAAGTGAAAAAAAAAATGAATTGAGAACTTCTCTTCTTATTTGAAGTCGGCTAAATATGTTATTTATTAAATATAGCAAATGTTATGAGCTAAATGCAAATCGTCAGCAGTTATCGATAGCAATCTATGGGACCGGTCCCATTTACGATGATATATCGGAATTCCTTCACCCAAATTAGAACGATCAACTATTATCACCAAATTGGTGATTTGTGGGTGCCTCCGCCGGAAGAGCGCTGATCTTAAAACACGAGGCTTTTTGCATATATTCGTTTTATTTTAAACGAATAATAAAAAAGTGTGGGCCTCATAAGCAAGCTCAAAGTCGCACAACGAGCTATGGAGAGGGCTATGCTCGGAGTATCTCTACGAGATCAAATCAGGAATGAGGAGATCCGTAGACGAACGAAGGTAACCGACATAGCTCGCCGGATAAGCAAGTTGAAGTGGCAATGGGCAGGGCACATAGCGCGTAGAACAGATGGTCGATGGGGCCGAAAAGTTCTCGATTGGAGACCACGGACCAGCAAGCGCAGTGTAGGACGTCCACCCACAAGGTGGTCTGACGACCTCATAAAGGTCGCAGGGCGCAGCTGGATGCGGGCCGCTTACAACCGGTCCTTTTGGAAATCGTTGGGGGAGGCCTATGTCCAACAGTGGATGTCTTACGGCTGAGGTGATGATGATGATAAAAAGACCAATTAGATATCACAAATATGATACAACGTATTAATCTATGTTTTAGCAAAATTTATACCCAAAATTTGAGAAAATGTATATAAAAAGAATGAATATGTGTATCTATAAATATTTAATTTCATTTTACAATAGACTGTAATAGATCGATTGCATAATAAGGGGTCGCTGGAAAATAACAGACTTGGGGTTCACGAGGAACACTATACGAACTACTCGTAACAAAGGTAATTACTATTAGGTAATGAATGCATGAAAACATTGTTATAAACATAAGTAGCGTATAAACGGAGAATGAATTTCCGATTGCACAAGTTTACAAGCTGGTAAACTAGGTAGGCAGGATGTTATATTTTACTGTTCACCCAACTGAATCTCTCTGAGCGGAACTGCACTGTTTTAACGTCGGCAATTGATTGATACTTTCCTATCACTTTTACAGTAAATGGCTTGAATCACCTACCCCTCACCGGCGGGACCCTTGTCTCGAGTTACTAGCAATAGAGGTTCAGGCTAAGCGACCTAAGAGCTATGTCACCTCTCAATCCGGTGAAGCAGTCAAGGCCAGCTTCTCTGGCCAATCTGTGTGGTTGTAAAAAAAAAGCTTGAATCACAACGATAACGTTTTAGCAATAAATAATTTATTTAATTATTAAGGTAGGGATATTTAGTGTATCTATTGTTGCAGTTTAGTTCTAATATTTGTATCTGTATGCCATTGTCATGTTTTGTTTATATATTTCCTGGGCTGGAAGAAATCGCCGTAAGGTTACCCATTTCATAACAAGTTGTAAAATGTATCCTACTTCTGTTTGGTTTTAGTTTACAATAAAGCTATATTTATATATCTAAAATCTGTGATGCAGTGAACTTCACGATCTTATTATGGGGAAGGTTCAAATCTCGGCTTCTTTCAGTAACTTTTGTCTTAATAAATTATTTCTGTTTTACGATTTCCTGAGTACAATGAAATCGCTGGCTGAAATTTTCGTGTTTGCGATTTAATAGGCTTGGATTTAAAAGCGGATAACGATTGATTCCTCTATCTAACCCCTTACGGTATAAGGACGACGATATATTTAATCGACTTTTTTCATTTATGAACCTTATATTTTTAATGATTAACTTAATGATAAATTTTTTAGCAATATTATATATTTAAAAGTTAAAATGAAGCCATATTTATGTATTTAATAGATACGTGAATCTTTGAATGTAATATTGATGCCGTCGTTGTTCCCACGGATGACTCAACACAAAAACTATCTAAGCTTATGTATGTATAAAGCCTTATTAGACTCCTAGGCGGTGGCGAGGTCAATTGGTTTTCATTGCCATAAAATTTCTCGCGTATCGTGTTTTGTGATCGATTTAGGCCTGTATGGCGGTGCGAAGCACCTCATTGATATTCTATAATACTACATAAAATCGAATCGAAACCAGCTGATGTTTTTATGAGATTTTATCTTGCTCGCTTTAGTTGTATATAATTTTATTTTAACAGCTTTTATGTTGTCGGTCGTTACATTCTATTAACGTTTCTGATCGCTAAAATGAAATACACTGAGTATTGATTGATCATCGATACCGTTTTATTAATTAGACATATAGTTTACATGCCTAAACATGAAACAGTTAAACGACTACTATTGAAGATTTTAAGAAATATAAGCGTACATAATATGACGACGACAGAGTTGAAGGCGAATCCTATAATAAAATTGGACGCGCTAAAACCAGAAATGCTATCGTGCAATGCTTTAACATCACCGAAGACACACAAATTAATCAATTCGTAAATAAAGTTCGTCATCTCTAACTGAGCTAGAAGGTTAACTGTTGTAACCAGCTGGATATGCCTTCCACCATTTACGATCCTCCGCTTTCCGCATCCAGCCTTTTCTGGCATTCCTTATGTCATCGATCCTTCTGAAGAGCACGCCCTACGCTTCTCCGACACATACGCAGTCTACATTCCAAGAATTTCCTACCCTATCTGCGGTCACTGACTCGGCAGGTGCTTTTAAGAGCTACGCCGACTACCTTTGTTCTCCATCCATCTTCGATTCCATTGAAGAAATTCCTGAAAAGAAAATCTTCAAACAGCGCGTCCCTACCATTTATGACCTACATTGCAAAAACGTGCACTTTTGTTAACTATTCCAATAAACGGTTACTATTTACTACTTGCCAACAATGACTTACTGGAGATCGTCAATAACTAATGACACATCTGTACAGCGTTAAATTGATTGTTCATTAATTTCTCAATACCAGATTCATTGCGTTTACAAGAAGTTGTTTCCAATCGATAATAGGCGAGTAGGCTAGGCTACCGCGTTCGTAGCTCGTTCACAAACAGGATGTTCTAGAGAGGCGTTAACATCATAAACCATATTCCGAGCATCTTGTTTCGAGTCGAATATATATCAGCCTATACGACACGAATAGGCAGTCTAAATTTGGCTTAATGGGCACTGGACAAAATTCCTATCCGTCTACTTAATGCGGATCCATTGTGAGCGGGTTCGATGCTCAGTGAAGGCTATTTTTTGTGTTTTAGTGAGTCATAAAGCTCGAAACGACACGCTCTAATTGTTAACCACTGGGTGTATTATCTACGGTTTTTAATACAGTTTATTGTACTCTCGACTTTATACTAAAAATAAAATATGGAGACTTTTTTGTTACCTTTTACTTCAAAAGAAAGAACTGAAGGGCTAAATTACTACCTAACTATATAACTTATACTTGTACTGTAAGATGCAGCGCGTTTTGAAGAAAATTTTAGTAAAAAAAATATTATATGATTAAGGAAAAAATCTACTTAGTTTTTTCTTTTAAGTATATATATATATATATATATATATATATATATATATATATATATATATATATATATATATATATATATATATATATATATATATATATATATATATATATATATATATATATATATATATATATATATATATATATATATATATATATATATATATATATATATATATATATATATATATATATATATATATATATATATATATATATATATATATATATATATATATATATATATATATATATATATATATATATATATATATATATATATATATATATATATATATATATATATATATATATATATATATATATATATATATATATATATATATATATATATATATATATATATATATATATATATATATATATATATATATATATATATATATATATATATATATATATATATATATATATATATATATATATATATATATATATATATATATATATATATATATATATATATATATATATATATATATATATATATATATATATATATATATATATATATATATATATATATATATATATATATATATATATATATATATATATATATATATATATATATATATATATATATATATATATATATATATATATATATATATATATATATATATATATATATATATATATATATATATATATATATATATATATATATATATATATATATATATATATATATATATATATATATATATATATATATATATATATATATATATATATATATATATATATATATATATATATATATATATATATATATATATATATATATATATATATATATATATATATATATATATATATATATATATATATATATATATATATATATATATATATATATATATATATATATATATATATATATATATATATATATATATATATATATATATATATATATATATATATATATATATATATATATATATATATATTTAAAAGTTAAAACGAAGCCATATTTATGTATTTAATAGATACGTGAATCTTTGAATGTAATATTGATGCCGTCGTTGTTCCCACGGATGACTCAACACAAAAACTATCTAAGCTTATGTATGTATGAAGCCTTATTAGACTCCTAGGCGGTGGCGAGGTCAATTGGTTTTCATTGCCATAAAATTTCTCGCGTATCGTGTTTTGTGATCGATTTAGGCCTGTGGGCGAAGTGGGTGCGAAGCACCTCATTGATATTCTATAATACTACATAAAATCGAATCGAAACCAGCTGATGTTTTTATGAGATTTTTATCTTTGCTCGCTTTAGTTGTATATAATTTTATTTTAACATCTTTTATGTTGTCGGTCGTTACATTCTATTAACGTTTCTGATCGCTAAAATGAAATACACTGAGTATTGATTGATCATCGATACCGTTTTATTAATTAGACATATAGTTTACATGCCTAAACATGAAACAGTTAAACGACTACTATTGAAGATTTTAAGAAATATAAGCGTACATAATATGGCGACGACAGAGTTGAAGGCGAATCCTATAATAAAATTGGACGCCCGCTAAAACCAGAAATGCTATCGTGCAATGCTTTAACATCACCGAAGACACACAAATTAATCAATTCGTTAATAAAGTTCGTCATCTCTAACTGAGCTAGAAGGTTAACTGTTGTAACCAGCTGGATATGCCTTCCACCATATACGATCCTCCGCTTTCCGCATCCAGCCTTTTCTGGCTATCCTTCTGAAGAGCACGCTTCTCCGACGCATGCACAGTCTACATTCCAAGAATTTCCTACCCCATCTGCGGTCACTGACTCGGCAGGTGCTTTTAAGACCGACTACCTTTGTTCTCCATCCATCTTCGATTCCATTGAAGAAATTCCTGAAAAGAATTTTCAAACAGGGCTTCCCTACCATTTATGACTTACATTGCAGAAACGTGCACTTTTGTTAACTATTCCAATAAACTGTTACTATTTACTACTTGCCAACAATGACTTACTGGAGATCGTCAATAATTAATGACACATCTGCACAGCGTTAGATTGATTGTTCATTAATTTCTCAATACCAGATTCATTGCGTTTACAAGAAGTTGTTTCCAATCGATAATAGGCGAGTAGGCTAGGCTACCGCGTTCGTAGCTCGTTCACAAACAGGATGTTCTAGAGAGGCGTTAACATCATAAACCATATTCCGTCGAATATATATCAGCCTATACGACACAAATAGGCAGTCTAAATTTGGCTTAATGGGCACTGGACAAAATTCCTATCCGTCTACTTAATGCGGATCCATTGTGAGCGGGTTCGATGCTCAGTGAAGGCTATTTTTTGTGTTTTAGTGAGTCATAAAGCTCGAAACGACACGCTCTAATTGTTAACCACTGGGTGTATTATCTACGGTTTTTAATACAGTTTATTGTACTCTCGACTTTATACTAAAAATAAAATATGGAGACTTTTTTGTTACCTTTTACTTCAAAAGAAAGAACTGAAGGGCTAAATTACTACCTAACTATACAACTTATACCTGTACCGTGAGATGCAGCGCGTTTTGAAGAAAATTTTAGAATAAAAATATATAATATGATTAAGGAAAAAATCTTCTTATTTCTTTTCTTTTAAGTATAAATCACTTATTTTATTTTATACTTGATTTAGATATATAACATATTATCGATAAGTGTTAGCCTAGTGATGGGACGTCTGGTTAACGAACTTTATTCTTTTTATACGGATTAAAAAAACAAGATTAACATCGTGTTGCTCTGTAATCAAAGAAACCACATGTAAGGTAAATTCCCGCTTTTCTAAAATATACAAATTGAAATTGCCATAATTATATATTACTGATAATGTTAAAAGTATATATTCATTATAATTGTGATAATTATAACTGAAAAATCAGAGTATACATTAAAAATATATTTCTTTTTATAGGATATGTGGCAGACGAGCATACGGCTCACCTGATCTTAAGTGATCACCGAGAGGAGCGGCAGGTGCGTTGCCTGCCTTTGAGATAGGAGTAGGCTCGTTTCTTGAAGGTCCCCAAATCGTCTAGGTTCAGAAACACCGCTGGTGACAGTTGATTCCACTAGTTGACTATGCGTGGAAGAAAATTACGCAAGAAACGTACAGTCGCTAAACACCAACCATCAAGATGGTGGCGGTGGAATTTGGAATTCTGCCGAGATGTGCGGTAAAGGAAATGATGATTCCGAACAATTTTTTACATATATATCTATTGTAACCGATCCTTAGGTCAACCAAGGTCATTGGTCCGTCTGGTCATAGTTCGCTTAGCCGACCCGTGCGCTCAATTTTATACAAATAGGTAAATGACAATGAATAGCAAAAAAACGATAGTGATAACGAAGAAACATAAACCGTTAGATTCCACATTTGCAAAGAAACCTGACGAGGTAAACGAATCGTACAAACGTTTGTTCCATTAATAAGCTCATTCCGTTTTATAATTAATACCTACTGACCTGGAAGCATTAAATTGCATAAATGATGGCAATAAAACTGGTTGGGAATGAGACGTTGTTTTATATATGGAGGTTACTGTGTTGAACGATTATATATGCTTATTTATTACGACTTAATAGTAAATAACTGCATTTTATCGGATCGCGAGTGGACTGTTGTTTTTTTTTTTAAAAATGAATGCTAACAATATTTTTTTTTTTCCAACTAAGCTTAAGCTAGTGCTAGGAGATGTTTCACGTCAATGTGTCAATGGTGGATTCGAAGCCACGACTTGTCGATTCCCAGACCGTACCCTATACTATTAGAGTATTGACACTTTTATAACTATGCAAGCTGTTTGAATCCCATCTGATTTTTAATAAAGCTGCAGTATTTTTACTTTAAGCCCACTAAGTAAGACAGAACCAAATAAACACATTGACGACAACTTCCCTTAGGTTAAGAATGATAAAATAAATAAGCTCTCACGTGTGTGATAGAGCAATGGTAATTATCTTTTCACCGTATGTCTCAGATGTGACAGGGAGTGAGCTCGCATTTATACCGGACATGTATTTAAGACAAAGGTTTTTGTGTATTTTCCGTATATATTCTAATACAGAACTACCGCTGGTTGGCCAGATAAAACCGCAACCGCGGGGTTTGAGAAATGGCAGAGCTCTTAGGTCGCTTAGCCTGAACCTCCGTTGGGCAACACGGCGGAAAGGCCCGCAATGGGACCTCGGCTTAGGCATCTTGGGGAAATCTGCATGTCTCAAGATTTTTTTCAAGTTCGCTAATACACAATAGGTTGCAACTTTAACTTCTTAAATGTATGTATTTAAGCTTGAAATTATACAAAGTATATTCATATGAACAAAGCACAAAGTATAAAAATACAAAAACTTCATCCCACTTCGGGACCCGTCTGGCAACGGATTTCGTTGTGCCGGGGACGCGATGACGTCACTGCGCCGTGACTCACGCCGCGGAGTAACTGACACCGGGAGCCATTCACAAAACGGCCAGCATTCCATCATGAGATAAGATTCTGGCCACGCTCATATGCACCGACGTGCGTGAGAAATGAACTTGGAGTGGAGGAACGCACAGAGGAAGTAGGAATACGCAAATACAACTAGCGAACTAATCTAGCTTATTTTTAACCGAGTTTAAACGTCCTCCACGTTCATCGTCAATTTATCTGTTTTGTTTAACACCGTCATTTATTGACGGATTTAGTTTTTATTTGAAAAAAAGTTTACTTTCAATTAACAATTTTCTTGGGTAACTAAAATATAACTGGGAAAAATATTTGTTGATTAAGATATTGATAGGTTTATGACAACCCTAGACACTTAGTCTAGCTAGCTAGTATAATTATATATTTATACACAATAAAGACAACGGCTGTGAGAAAATAAATAAAATGTATGCGTCATAACGTCGTTATATAACTACTATGATACTACGGGCATTTTTCGTTATAAAAACAGTAACATTTTTATTATTTTGCATTTGAAGTTTTTAACAAGGCATGTGAAGTATGCTAATGCGCACTAGTGCTACGCCCTTATACTCTTTTTACAGAAAAGGCCTACGCCCAAAAGTGGGACATGTATATTATATATATAAAAGAGTACTTACGTAGTCTTAGATAGCCATAAGTCTATCAAAACAATCCACAAGCACGCTGCAATACTGTTTTTGATCTATGGAATATCTACGGAATCCAAGGTCCTATACTAACGAAATTAATAAGGGACCTAATTGAAACTAAACCATATAAACAAAATTAATAACGTCTATGAAAAGCTGTTAGATATAGTAAGTCGACAGATATATGTCTACCTCGTTCGTGTTAAAAAGATGGGAGATGATATTTTATTTTATTACACCGAGTCCATTTTCTCCAAGCATTTAATACTCATAACATTCCAATGCAGTAACGCATGTCTGTAAAGAGAGCTTGGTATATAATCGATAGCGAATGCGTATTTATTTTAAAATCATTAGCGTATTATCGCAGCGTAATAGTGGTCGGTGGAATCTTGCATAACTACGCAGTTTGCACTTTATAAGTGGATTGGACACGCAATAAACGCATGCGGTAGTCACAAATACGATAATGCGAAACATAAACTCAATTTTATGCTGTTATAATAAACACAACATTACCGTTAATTTATTAATAATTAGCTTAGTATACGGCCGGTTCAAATTCTAAGGTGAAAAACAAATAATCGAGGTGTGCTTCGGCACATAGAAAACATATAGAAATAAGGCAGACATAAATATGATACGAAAAAAAGTAACCAAATATATGAAGTGTATATAAAATGTACTGTATGTATTGAAAATTTTAAATAAATAAAGATTAAAAGGATGAGAAAAGATATGAATGTAAAAGTCGACGAATTCCTACGCTGAGGGAACAAGCAAGTTTCATTAGCTCATCAAGTAGAGAAAATAATATAACCGTCTTATGCATTTCATAATTCCGAAATACAAGCCATTGTTACAGTAAAAAATGTTGTAAATTCCATTAATCTAACAAATCTATTCAATGAGGAGATATTTATGGTATTATATCAGATGTTAACGTAATAATTGAAGTGTATTTACAATGCGTTCATATTTCTCCGATGTCGCACACCGCGGCAGAAACATAAATGCCGCAATACCGGCCAGAGCTTTTAAGCTTGATAAGATTAATAATTTTAATGTTCGTAATGTATACAGGCATCATTTTAGGAAGCCGCGTGAAAGTAGAACAAAGACGTTACCCAACTTGTAGAGAATATTGTGTCGATAACAGGAAACTATAAAGATACATAAATAACACCTGGTCTAGTGTTACGCATCGAAATTTAGAATACCGACTATATATAGTACACCAGAAGAGGTTTCTGGTTGCTTTTTTTTGACGAACTACACAGATTGGCCAGAGAAGCTGGCCTTGACTGCTTCACCGGATTGAGAGGAGGCGTAGCTCTTAGGTCGCTTAGCCTGAACCTCTACCGCTAGTAACCGACACAAGGGTCCCCCCGGTGAGGGGTAACCTCAGCTTGGACGGTTACTATGTTACGCGTTAGCATTTCGATTCGAGGGCACCCGAGAGGGCAGAACCACGACTCGGTCGATTGTTATTTCACGGATAATCTAAGGGACATTCAAAAGCTAAACTAACTATGAGTGCCACGTTGGCGCTGGGAGAAGAAGTGGCCGAAGAAACTCCAACGCTCCTAAAATCTAAGGCCTGCCCATAATAACTATATAAATAACTATATAATAAATAGCGGTAACGCGCGAGGATTATTCGCAACCTCCAACGGTCTCGAATGGACGCTTTGGCTATACGATTTAAGAAAGCTGCGTATCACGCACATGCAAGCACTGGGCCGAAGTCTGCTATTTACTAGTGACGTTTCATTATCAATCCAACCTATTGGAATATTACGTAATTTTCAATTGATTTTTTTTTATTTTTTGATTGATTGAAATGTACCGGCATATTTAGAAGACGCCATTATAAACTCGATTAACAAATAGCGAAAAAAACAATATTGGCGTGTCAGTAGTAGGCCATTGGAAAATCGTAGTGGCACAACTGAACAAGCAGGTTACCAAAACTAGCAGAAATCGACAACTATGATGTAATTGAACGTTAATTGTGACACAATTCTTGCTGTTTGTGCATCACAAGTCAACAAACTGACAGACAGAATGTATGGTGAATATAAATATTATATTTTTAGACCGAAGTAACAAACAAAGATTTACTTTATAAAGATACATTCTTCTTTTATCTTTTTTTATGATGTAGTTTGTCTAATGTATCTTAACCTTTAATTTATATCCTTGGCAAATAATGCTATTTTTTTTTAAATGACTAACAATATTTTTTCACAATTATTACTAAAAATCTCGATATCCAATCTAATAATAATCTTTAAATAATATATATATATATATATATATATATATATATATATATATATATATATATATATATATATATATAAAAATGCGTATATATATATATATATATATATGTATATATATATATATATATGTATATATATATATTTATATATATATATATATATATATATATACGTACCCTAAATTATTAAGCTATTTACACTGAAATATTTTAAAAAATAAAAAAATACATTTCGCTAATGTAAGTGAATTTTGTCGTTGACGTAATGAAATAAATTTTCGTCTTAATTTGTCTTAGAACCATATATGATATACCCGACAACTTAACAAAGTTAGAACCGATTTTTATTACCTCATTATTTCTCCGTAAGGTGTAATATCAGAATAGCTAGTAATTCGATGTTACTATCACAAACGTCTCATTAACTTTCGAAGTTCTCGCCAACTCTAACGTTATCAAGTTAATGAACGCTTTGTTGGTAAATAGGTGTATAATGGTCAAGTAATGGTCACCATAAAACGAGAGTGAAAGTCGTCAATGGGCTTTCGAATTTGCGAATAATGAGGGGTACGGCACACGTTATCACAATTTTGTCAGGAGAAAGTCACGAATCGAGTTCCTGGTCGCGTGTCATCTGTTTTTTTTTGTAAATAGGACTCTATTACCCTTTTTAACCGACTTAAAAAAGATCGTGGTTCTCAATTCGTCCGTATGATTTTTTTATATATGTTATTTATATATCTCATAATATTTTCAGACTTACAGAAAAAGAAGTTCCTAGATATATCGCTAGAATGTTTAGTAATCCGGGTAATGTTACGATACATTACAAATAAAAAATATAAAAGCGATAAATCCTCTCCTTCTTATTAAGTAGTCTAAATATAATAATAATTTTAATAGTATATAATATAATCCTATAGCTGGGTAGACAGAGATACCTTTCGTGGCCGGCTTTTCACCAAGCTTATTGGTCCGCAGACATGATGTGAGCTCCCATTTTTCTGTCATATATTTCAATCGTGAATGTAATATTAATTCACATCGAAATTAATTATAGTGGACCTTACGAGAAAGGTGTCACTCAATCCAACCTTTAACAGGAAATCGATATTGTTTGATTACCAATACCAAAACCCACGTATCTAAAGCCAATATTTGTCCCAACGGTCGTCGATATCAACATAACGGCATCTGCCTTGATAACGCGTATAATACATTCGATTAGCCAACAACAAATATTTAGATACATACAACTTCACGCCCTCTTGCGCTGGTGTTAAAATAGTTCCAGGAAGCGTGCAGCTAAATGAGCCATCGACTGACATTCTGAAATTAGACTTCCGCCATTTTGATGGTCCCTTTACGATTCTGTTTGAAAGAAAGTAGGACAGCGTTGAAAAATAACAGAACACCAAAGCCCAAGACAGTTCAAATAAATTTTCTTTATAAATAACGAAAGAGAAATGTATTATTTATTTATCTAGTTTTGTTAAGAAATTTTTATTAAATAATATACAGACTAATAATATAATGACTACGAATCAAGAATAATTTTAAATTGTGTTGCAATCAATTTCATAATACACACACAGTAATAATATCACAAGTGTATAATTTCGGACTCTGGCAACAATAACATTTTTAATCACTAATTTACAACGTATATATGCATATAATATGTAATATGTACAAAGAAATTTTATTATTGTATTAAGAAATAATTCTTAAAGTATTTTCGTAATGAGATACACAAATATCCATAATATATATAAATAAATATACTGTACCTTTCCTTATGCCTATACTTTATTATTTACTTATTTTTTATTTTACAAAATCAACAGCTTATGAATTATAATAAATATTTCGGTCACGTATTCAAGATCCTAAGCCCTTATAGATTTACATTATATAAAACAATTTTTCAGTGTTAACTAAGGATGTACTTCGCAATTAAAAAACAATAAAAAAAGATTTAAACAAATTAATAGGAAATAAAAATTGCATTACCTGCGTTACTGTGTGTGAGTATATATCCCTGTGTGTCCTGTATCACAAATCTTTATCTTTAATTAACCCGAGTAATGCTATCAGTCAGTCTGTATGATTAAATTTAATATTCGGTAACATATATATATAAAAATCAAGGAATTGTATACAAATCCTAGGAAATGTGTAATAATATTTTTTTATTATAACACTTATTGAGACAATCGGGTAACAGGCATACTGTAAAATAATAATAATATGCATTATTATTATATAAAATAATAGCACGTCGCGTATCGCCGCAATAACCAAACCCCAAGAAATCTTTCTAGCAGTTGTTTTTGCCGTAGAAACTTCTTCAATTAACTCTTTATAACGTTCATTTTCAATAAAATCAGTGTTTTTAGTGTTTGTTAATATTCTTAATGACGCCAAAGTCAAATTTAAAAAAAGTCAAAGCCAAATTTTAGGAATTACATACATTTACCTAGGAATTGTATACAATGACGGATTACATACATTTCCATTAACATTTTTTTTTTATATGAAAAGTGGCAAACGAGCATACGGCTCACCTGATCTTAAGTGATCACCGTCGCCCATAAACATCCACAACACCAGAGGAGCTGTTGGTGGGTTGCCGACCTTTGAGATAGGAATAGGCTCATTTCTTGAAGGTCCCTAAATCGTAAACGTTCGGAAACACCGCTGGCGGCAGTTGATTCCACAAGTTGACAGTGCGTGGGAGAAAGTTACGCGAAAAACGTACAGTCGTTGAACGCCAACCATCGAGATGGTGGCGGTGGAATTTGGAATTCTGCCGAGATGTGCGGTAATGGAAATCGGTAGCTGGGATGATTCCGAACAATTCCTCATAACACTCCCCCTGGTAAATGCGATACAGGATGCAAAGAGAACCGACATCTCTTCGCAGACTCAGAGGGTCGAGTCGATCGGAAAGACCCTGATCGTCGACTATTTGAGCAGCTCTACGTTGTACACGGTCAAACGGAAGAAGTTGGTATTGGGGTACATATATATATATATATTTAAATTATGCATACAAAATGCATTAAATCAATAAAAAAACATTACACACACTACCATGCGTTTCCCACATTAACAGACAAATACATGTGGCTGTAATACGTATATTTCTTGGCAACTGTTAAGTAAATATGATAAAAAATTACTGATAGGTAATTTATAAAAAGTGATTTCAATGCTCCCATTTCTAGATGTTTCGACTAGTTTTACTAAAATGACCGAAACAAATGAGGCTCATTGGTAAGAGAAATGCGACGGTGTGCATTACACTACCAACAGCTATACAAACAGCCAACAAGCCAACGGAGACGTCACCTCGGACAGTGTAAATAGGTGCATCGGACTTCGTAATGAGTCGAGTCAATATTCAAACACTAGATACGATTGGAGATGGAACATGTGGTATACAAAAGTTGCGCTATTATGTAATATGTTTTAGGTTCACTATGACGCTGTAATATCAAATACACACGCACACAGAATTGATTAGCACAGCCAATTAGGATGATTTGAGTACACTGAAAACAGCCGCCTTCACTAGTATTTACGTACATATATACCTGAGTGTTGCCTGCCAACCCATAGTAAGCAGAGATTACGAGCGTCCCTAATTAAGTATCAATTGTCGAAACTGTCCACGTGTGAATGACCTCGGCGCAGTAGTGTAAAGGAATGAAAGAAGAATACAAAATAATCAGTGGACGATTATACAAAAAGGAACGTAATTTAGAGAAAATTTTGAGTTTCACAGAGGTACAAAAAGCTAGATTAGTTTTGACTTAAACTCTGTCAAAGCTAAGCAAAATTAAAACTCAGCACAATTTAGTAAATCAACACCTTTGGACCCTCTACACTACTCAAGGGAACATAAGATAACACTAAGCGAACCTATATTAAGAATAGCATACACAGGTATGGCTCTGTATTAAAAAATTTCACTCTTCTTGTTACAAAACGGTCCGAAAAAACATTTTGAAAAGCGGGCAGCGACTATTACCATCTCTTCCCCATCTCGAGGTATTACGACGTGAAACATAAATAAGTATACACATACGCACGTGCACAATTACAGGTCAACTTTAAAAAATAGAAGACCCTGACCTTGAAGAGTAACCGAGATAACAACGGCTGGCTAAGTTGCTCCACTCGCATTGGTAATGGGTGAGGTAATCTATTGGAGAGCGCAACCATTGCATGGTTAGAAATATTAACGAAATAGCTCCGCCCCGCGGTGTTACCCGCTGTTAAAGTATGTCCAAAATTTAACTTAAAAAAATAGTTTAATTATAAAAGCACAAAAATTAACTATCCACCTATATGCAATAACGTACTTTTTTGTTGTTGGTTAAATAAAAAGTGGCCATGTGCTATTCCAGACTATAATCTGTCCAAATTCCATCCAGATCAGTTCAACTGTTCTGGCTTGATTGAGCAACAATTGTCTAAGCTTTCGCATTAATTTTATATATTAGATTATTTTTATATATTAAAATGTAAAAAAAATGATTATCAGTACTTTACTCAATCGACCTCTAATTGGATTCAGGAAATTCGAGTCGTGAATCCGATTTCATTAATTTTCCTAACAAATTATTTGCCAATATAAAATTGCAGGCGTCCAATAATATTGCCTGTCAGCGGATTAGTCATAATAATTACAAATAGCCTCTTTTTATGCACAATTTCATAAACCGAGCACCCCGAGGGCAGCGACGGTGATCGTTAACGAAAGTATGATTCGCGAAACGATCAAATGGTCGCAGTTTCGAATCGCAGAAGTTTCTAGACGCTGACATAAATAAAAATTGTAACGGGGTAGATCAACATACCCGCTAGACAAGCTCAATGGCACTTCCTGCTCAGGACAGTAAATGTAGTACTTTTTTTTCATTTATATTTTCTGTGACTTATTTTTAAGATCTATTAGAATTTTCACTTACTATCTGTCAGATTAATAACAAGTATATTTACGAGTTAAAATAAAAACAGACTTCAAATCGAATCAAATAACTCTGAAAAAACTCTATTACACTCTTTGTTTTTCTGAATTATCGTAGGAATATTACAAAATAGAATTATTAATTACTAACTAAACTCTCATCAAACTACCCTTGAAGTACATCCTATCCAATAAAAAAAATAATCATCGAAATCGGCTGGCGTCATATTGAGTTATTCGTCCATTTGTCGCGCACTTAAATTTATGACTTATTTGGTTTTCTCATAGATACCATTGCAAAATGGGACCTCACTGGACGCTCTAGCTTTCAACTAGCTAGCTTTCACATTACTTTAACTCACAGACGACTTGAGAATCCCTCCTTTTTTGAAGTCGGTTGAAAGTTGAAACACAAATTCCTTTTTTCTTAAATAAAAATTGTTGTAACGGGGTAGATCAACATACCCACTAGACGAGGCTGATGGAACTTCCTGCTCTCTAACTCGACCAGAACAGTAAATGTAGTCCTTTTTTTAAATACACAGAGTAGTATACTGTATTATTTTTTAATCTATTATATTTTTCATTTATTATCTGTTCGATTGTAATATTCATTGTCAAAGACATGTGATGTTGTGAAGTCAAGTGGTTGTATCACTTCGAACAACAACGAGGCAAGCGCTAGTTATTGTTACCGATACACATTACAGGCGTCTAACATCAGAGATAAGTGTGACATTTTGTCGATAGAATATACTGTCGATAATCTATTGACGATTCGTCACGCTTGTGACATATCGATTGCTCGCTGTTACAACACATCGACTTTAGAAATGCAAAATTATAATGTACTATATATAACAAGGTATTGATAGGTACTTACCCTCGGATCGGAATGCTTACGCGTAACATAGTACCCGTCCAAGCCGAGGTTACCCCTCACCGGGGGGACCATTGTGTCGAGTTATTAGCAATAGAGGTTCAGGCTAAGCGACCTAAGAGCTGTGCCACGTCTCAATCCGGTGAAGCAGTCAAGGCCAGCCTCTGGCCAATCTGTGTAATTCGTCATAAAAAAATGGTACTTAGTTTATACCAATAATGGATTATCGTTACTGCATTGACTTACGATTTCAAGGTTATGATTCGATTTCGGGTGGCCGTATTTCGGTTTTACGTACAAAAAAGTCACTCTTTTATATATGTGTACTGAAAACATACGTGTATGATTCTATATCAAATCTCACTCTCCTTGTTACAAAAAGGGCTTAATAAACATGTATAAAATCGGGTAGTGACGACCTCTATCTTCTCCGTCTGGAGGTAATAGCACGTTTAATATTCATAAGTACATACACATACATAAACATAGTGATATAATGGTTTGAGAAACTTTAACAAAATATTTTTTAAATTTTATACGGCTAAAGGAAGTGAGAAGCCTTCCCAACCATACATCCATTATAATAGAGCTTCATTCTAACATATACCTAATTGAGAAAAAAATAAGCAACTTTTTGCTCTTAGAAAAAATAAACGAGTTTTCAATTGTTATTAATAATCACCAGGGACGAATTAAAAACAGTAATCATATTTTAAAAAATAGACATTAAAATAAAACATTTCTTTGTTAAATTATTACGCACAAGTTTAACGTTGAAACTGCCAAACGAACAGGCCACTTTAACAACAATTCTAATAATTATACGAAATATTAAAAAAAAAATGTTAATTGTCCGCTTCGCAAAGGAAGTTACACAACAAAAACCATAATGCCAACGTTTAAATGTCGAGCACTCACCTCGTTGTACAAAGACGTCATCTCGAAGTTCACAATTGTTTTGTTTTAAACAGAACGATCACAATCTATGCACATTTCACTACGGATACGTTTTTTTTATTAACCTTACGTCCGTTTTATTACAAACCCAAATCGTTTTTCGAAAAGATATTCACTTACGTAAAGGTCATTCAGTCCGTTAATATTTATAAAGATCGTTTTTTATAAAACAGTTCAAACTTAATTGTTGTATAAACAATACGATTTAAAATACTAAAGCTATATATGTTACTAAAATGTTATTTAAAATAAACGTCAAACTTCCCGCCAAGCGGTGCGTGCGCGTAGAAAAAAAAAGACAAAGTTGTACGGTTCACGCAGTCAAGGCTGGCGCGTGTGTCGCGCGCCGTGTTTAGAAGCAACACTGAACCGCGACGCGAGCGGCTGAATGGGCGACGCTCAGCTGCTATGCTCAATGAAGCATTCGAGTTCGGAGGTCACCGAACATCCTGACCCCATCGCTTCTGATATACGTTTCTCTATTACCCTATAAACCTACAATGTCACACGACATCTAGTTTCGAATAAGCATCACAAATATTAACTTCTTTTTTTTTCTAATTTTAATTAAAACTTTTTTTTAATGACGAACTACACAGATTGGCCGTGACTACTTCACCGGAATGAGAGGTGGCATAGCTCTTAGGTCGCTTAGCCTGAACCTCTATCGCTAGTAACTCGACACAAGGGTCCCCCCGGTCAGTCAGTTGCTATTTCACGGATAATTGGATTGAAACTTTTTGTTAATACAGTACGTCAATATATGAGTGTTTTGAGATACGAGCCGCCGAGTGAGTAGTATTTTGCTTTGATATGAGAGAAACATTTGATATATGAGGAATCGCACACTACAACGCTCTAATAGTTTCTCGCACCTAAAAATAACGCGTGTTTGTGTGCTTATTTTTCTCGTTTTTTGTAAGGTTGGGTTTGCATCTTTTGTACATTTATAAAACATTTGTAGTAATGGCATTTCAATAGAGAAAATTGCTTTGAGGTACGAGCAATTTGAAATACGAGTAAGGTACGGAACGGTTTAAAGTCGTACATCGAGGTACTACTGTAAATCATTTTTATGATTCAAATTACACACAGATAATTTATACAGCGGATGCAGATTAAAAAAAAAAATTGCCGATTGAAAGAACATCATTAAAACGATAATATGTACTCGGTTTAGAACTTAAATATGCATTATGATTAAATAACAGCTTCTAAGAATTGATCGAATAAAAAGTATTCTCGTGGGTATCGACCTGCATTTATCTCTCGGTCCGAAATGTTTTTATCCATTACAGACGGAGTTCGTCGACAGTAATCATTCAACTTATTTGTCATAGAACCGGTACGCTCGGAACGGCGTGGTTTCGCCTTACCTTGCGGTATCGATTTGAGACAATTGATTTTGAATTGTGCTAAGATTTCAATTTGCTCCGGTGTTCGATAAATCGGATTTGAGTCTTTGTAGCTAACTTATCATTTAATTGTGGTGCACTTGTAAATTATTTTGGATTCCGTGAAAATGTGTATTTTATTAATGTTGTAGTATTAAATATTTAACCAAATTTCCAGTAGCAACACTACGATATTGAACACAACATAAATACTATCTGAGTATACTGTCACTAGAAAAATCCTGGCACAAATTCTGTCTGGAGAGATCGCACTTAGCTATAAGACCACACATTGTACATGCAATAATATCTTATCATAAAACCTATATGTAAAATTTATTTTTTCTATGAACTAACACTAACTATATTTGAAACAGAGTAATAGAATTCACAATACTTATAGCGTGATGCATGTCGTTCACATATTTATTTTTCTCCGACCTAAATATCGACGCTGGAAAACAAAAACGTAGTAACCTACAAAAATGAAATTGTTCACCAGAGCCCAAAACCATTTCAACTTTAAAAAATTTATAACTTTCGTGTTTGTGGACCACCTTGAGCTGTCGTTTTGGACACAATATTTATTATTTTTAGCTGAGTAAGTATCGTATAACGGCATTAACCTAGAGTTTTCCTAAAAGAAAACCATTTTAGGGTACAAAAATAAAGGAGAAGTGTCATTCTTGAAAATTCAATTTTCGCTATTTTCGTCTCATTGTTACAAGTCAAATATCATTCGACGCGTCTTTTCCAACGACTAAAAAGTGAATAAGGCCATATGTGTCACTTACTACGTTTTTGTTTTCTAGAGTCAATATGTATTTATTGTGCCCATTTATTTACGTAAATTAAAATCGATTAGCTGCCTTGCAAGCTAGATAGAATTATTAAAAGCTTTTTCCAAATAATCAATTAATAGTCTAAAAATTTAAAAAGAGTTTTATATTTTTCATGTTATATTAATTTTATTTTTATAACTCAATAGATTAATAATTATTTCTAGTACGTAAATGCACATACCAACCATAAATATACGGGACAACAACTTTGACAGTTGCATTCTGTTAAAGGTCAACCACACTTACGAGACGCAAGAGTTATAATTATCTATGCTTTAGGGAGGTGCCGATCGCGTTGGAGGCGTTCCGTTATTGCAAAAGAAGCAGTTATGTTATACAGTTGCATATAACGATGTTACACCGAGTTACGCGTCGGTTGGCAACGCTATTGTTTCCCCGTGGTCGTTAGTGAAACGGAGCAAATGTTTTGCATTACTACCGCACGATTTTGTATTTATATCTTACATTTCTTAATATTTAAAATATTATAATAGTGATAGTCACTGGCCAGAGGGGAGGGGGGGAGGGAACAGTCTTGTAGTTCTGGGGTCTCAAGAATAAGACTACGGTAACCCCTGCCTGTCGTAGAAAGCGACTAAAAGGGGCCTCGGGTTCACTGGGCAACAAGGGTGGGGGCCTTTGTCGTCCCGTGTCGCATTGCACTGGACGGGACGTTGCAGAAGGGCTCCGGTACGTTCCTCTGGAGAACCTGGAGCCCCTCGTCATGTGTGGTCAGGTTTTAATGGGTAGAAACCCCACATAATCGCCGCGGGGTATCTTTTTGAAGTTTTCCTCCCCGTAAAAAAACAAAAAAAGGTTATGGGTGATCCGAAATGATCAACGTCTACGTATGAAAGATAGGGTATCGTTGGCTACAGTAATTGGAAGTGATGATGGAATCATATTAGCGTAACTAATGGAGTAAGCGCCATTGATGAATTAAATCATTTGCATGTCCGACATATTAATTCCTTACGTAGTGTTGTGATTTTTTATCGATGTTTTATTTTATTTTTAAAAGGCAGTGATAGCCTAGTGACTTGTGTGACATACGATCCTTTGTCATATGATGAAATGTTTTTCGGTTTTTATAGTGCAAATATAAATGCATGGTGATATCCTGTTACACATGGGACCTTATAAGCTGTGAACAGTTAACAGCAAAGGCTGTCTGTAGGGTTGAAAATTGTGTGTGAGTGAAAAGTGAGCCTTTTTACTTATTTTTATTATAGAGTTAAGATACAGGCATCAGCACTGAAAGCACACCACTCAGTTCATCAATTGGAAGACTTCACATATTTTAGGAGTATTTCTCAGAGCTCCAGGTTTACAAACAAAATTTTACATTGCACCTAGTAAGGTTGCAATTAGCATTCAAATTTACAAGTTATTTTACTCGTAATAAAATACCGATTGCATCGTCATAGTCGGAAATGATAAATATGAGTAAATAGCGAATAATTTAAAAGCAAACTTAGCGTGGGTCCCCATATCTCATGATCGAAAAACAATATGGCGCCACGGTGACGATCTTAAATCACCCGCACAGATAAAAAACGGTTTATCTAAAGACATTCATTAGTAAAAGTATGCGGCTAGCACGTTTACGAGAGAACATTGTTATCGATACGAAAAATCTGACAAAAACGACATGCGGTAACATTTATTTGTTTTTTTTTGGGACTAAAGAACCCGAAATTTTGCACAAAAACTAAGTCGTTTTAATATCGTGTTTCACAAAGAAATGTGGTAATAATAATTAAAGGAATTTAATAATTAATTCTTCACGTGTCCATACAATTTATATTATAAAAATAACTTATTATACGTAAAGAATTTTTTAAATCATAACAATGTTACATTCAGATTAATGAAAAGATCTATTTCTTTATCATTTTAATGGGCCAAAAAATCTCAAATTTTAAACCATTCTAAAAACTCCAAAATAAATGTCGATTTCCCCACTATTACCAAAAAAATATCAAAATTTGGTACACCATTTTAAAACAAACAGGCGCTGTGTTTATACATAGCAACATCATGCAAGGAATTCAGGCAAAATTTATCGGCGTTAATTCTCCTTTGATAAATTAATAAATTGATCACTTGAGACACAGGATTCGTCCTTTTTTTTTTGTTGACGGGGAGGAAATCTTCAGAAAGATACCCCCTTCTGGGGGAAAGGCGGCGGTTATGTGGGGTTCTTACCCACTAAAACCTCCCCGGTGGCCCTTTCCTCGGTGCATGACGAGGGGCTCCGGGATCTCCAGTGGAACGCACCGGAGCCCCTCTGCACTGTGCTCAAGGAGAGCACGTCCCGGGGGGAGATTACTCCCTCCTCCCCTGTGCCCTCGCAGCGAAAGGCGACACGGCCCAGCCGATGTCGCCTTCTTCCCGGGTCCACTTTGGTGGACGACGCAGGCCCCCACCCTTGTCGCCCAGTGAACCCGAGGCCCCTTTTAGTCGCCTTGTACGACAGGCAGGTGATACCGTAGTCTTATTCTTGAGAGCCCAGAACTACAGGGCTGCGGGCCTACAGGATTCAAGTGTCAATCCACCATAATCTATCTGTTATTATGTCTATTGTTTCATATGTATGTGTGTTAAATTTTATAATTTTTCTTAAATTACTACTGTGGATTATGGTGAGGAATAAATGATTTATTGTTATTATTATATATGACTGTTATTTGGAAAACGGGAAATGAGCACGCACCTCAGCTGACTTTAAGTTAATCCCCGTCTATGAATCCACATTAGTATATCAGGAACAGTACCAGCCTTGAAGGAAGGTGAGAACACAGTGAAACACAGACGTATAAATATCTACTTTAAGGTCAGTATTCTGTTAAGTCCATAGATAAACCTCTATCTATCGTAGTATTATGGCAAAAGATATACGAGAACCAGCTGGTGTAGTAACTCTACCACTTATTACATAAATTGTTTTGTATCTGTTTATTTAATTTTTTCAGTATTAAAGAAATATGACATAATGGCTCATAGACATTTGCGAAACGCAAACTTCACAATTACCTAAGCAGGAGGACCTGAAACGCCGCCTTCTTCTTCCGTAATCTCTTTCACTTGTATTTGTTCAATGTTAGTTAATGTCCGAACTTTGTTAGGAAGTCCACAGGATGGTCTGAAGACCTCAAGAAGGCCACACACGAAGCTTGATACAAACCGCTTACAACCGGTCCATATTACGCAACCGTTCAAGCCGAGATTGCCCCTGACCGAAGCGACCTTTGTGTCGAGTTACTAGCAGGGTTCAGACTAAGCGACTTATGATCTATGCCACTTCTCCTTCTCTCTCCTTCTTCGGGTAAAGCAGAAAAGTCAGCTTCTCCGGCTAATGTGTCTAGTTCGTCACTAAAAACGGTCCTTTAGAAAAACGTTGGGGAAGTCCAACAATGGATGTCCTACAGCTAAAATGATGATGCTGTCCAATCTGGTACATAGATAGTACGACAGCGTGTGACACCCAATGTACTTATAAATGGACTCGTTTCCTTTATCATTATCGAGAGTCAAGTGGAGATATTAAATTCCAAACCTGTCGTTAAATAGCGCTCACAATAATATAGTAATGCTTCGTACGCTATTAAGGAGATTAAAATAAAAGCAGCCACGCCAGAGTTATAGAGACGTAGACAGAGATTGTACACAGGCACACATCTATGAATACATGATTATGTGCTTTATATGACCACCCACTTTCTTATTTTAGCGCTTTATTAAAAAATATAACAGAAAAGAAGCTACAGTGTTTTTTTTTGACGAACTAACACAGTTGGCACAGAGAAGCTGGCCTTTACTGCTTCACCGGATTGAGAGGTGGAGGATCGCTTAGCCTGAACCTCTATTAGGTGTTAACTCGACACAAGGGTCCCCCTGGTGAGGGGTAACCTCGGCTTGGACGGTTACCATTATTACGCGTTAGCAGTCCGATCCGAGGGCACCCGAGAGGGCCGAACCACGACTCGGTCGGTAGCTATTTTATTAGCAAAATCTATTGGGACAATCTAAGCTAAACTAACATAAATGCCACTTCGGGAAAGCGACAGTGAAAAAAATTTACTTATATACTTTTTGAAGTGCTCCAATATAATTGAGATTAACTATAAAATATTATTAAAAGTTAAAAGAATATTGTTTAATATAATATTTATTTGATTTGATTTTCCAATTTTAAATGGAGTTTTATTAACTGAGTTGACTATCATTTTCCAGTCCTTTTATAATTTTATTGTAATTAATTATTTGCGTGCACTTAAAAATTTGTATCTTATAGAATTACGAACTTTCTTAGTCTCTTCCCATATTGATACCTTCTACGCAACAAACCAAATTCATTGGTAAAATCTGCTACACCCACACCCAGAACATTCCCATAATGTTACCAATGACAAAAAGAAAAAAAAAACTGAAACATTTACGTTAATAAATATTAACACACTTTGCAGTATAAATATTAGAAATATAAATATAAAAACTCGTTATTATAGATATTTAAAAAAAAATTAAGTAACAATAAGTTGTTACATTGAAAAATCGTCTCATAAATTTTAAAAATGGAACACTTGTACAATACGACACAACAATATTGTTTTCCATTAAACCATATTTGGAGAAAACGGCCAGTACTTTCGCGAGGATCACATCTTCGGTATAAAAAAAAGTGGACGTGCACACGTGCACAGCACCGCGGGGTTTCGTGACGGCCCGCGAATTCGGTTCGGCGTTAATCCGGTTCTTATGACAACTTTCTAGAGATTCCCGCTTTGGGCATCCTTAGATGTGCTAATGGACTTTATTGGTGGTCAATCGATGATAATGCTTGTTTTTGATTGATTTGCATTGCACGCGAATAGCGATTGTAGTAAAAGCTTTTATTATTCGATTCGTAAAATATACGACCACTTTCTTTGATGTGCAAACGTACTTAGACATTTTTTGTTGTCTTGTAACTTTGTTGAATCAATATAAATATTTTACCGTCATAGTTAACTATGAAACTGATAAAACATGGAACAGATATTGACTATATAGAAATGGATATGTTATATAATTTATATAGATATTATTTAACATATACGAGTAATATCCCAACAGCCGTGATTATTTAGATAGAGAGATAAATCCTTTATTGCACGTTATATATGTACATAGGAAAATGCAATCCTATTTAGCATTTGTTCCAGCTAACGTTTGGTTGTTAAGAGTAGGAGAGTGCTGTCAAAATAGCGTTTTAACAAGTATATTACGAGCAAAACAAAAACCGACTTCAAATCGAAAAAAACTTTAAACGCTATTACGGACGCCCTCTTTGTATTACCGAATTATCGAATGAATATTACGAAATAGAATTAATCAGAGCCAATAGTCATTAAATTCATGAAAAATAAATAACTTAAATAATTTTATTTAAAGGATATTTAATTTTTTTTTTTTAAAGAAAGCTAGCAATATTTCGTTTTTTTAGAAATATTACTAACAATCTTGTTAACCATTCCAACTAAGCTTAAGGCCGTACCCTAAACCATTAGGCTATTGACGCTTCGTTTGTCTATCATCTTGTCTATCATGCACAATTTATTTGAGCGTCAATAGCCTAATGGTTTAGGGTACGGCCTGCGAATCGTAAGGTCATGGGTTCGAATCCACCATTCGACTATTGCCGTGAACCATGTCCTAGCTAACTAGATAGTAGGATAAGAACTTAAACTAGCATTATATAAAAATAGCGTAGATAGTAATAAGACAAATGTAATAAAAATAAGATTAGATATAAGAGAATGACAGAAATGTAACTAGAAATAATTATAAGAAAGAGAAAAAATAAAAGAAGTAGTGTAAAATAGAAGTAGCAATAAATTGTGTAATAATAATAAGTGTAATATTAGACTGTATTAAACATAAATACTAACAAGAAGGATGAATGAATGAGAGGAAAGGCATGGGAGAAAAACTGCCCCAACCTATCCACGTTAGGGGAACTAGAAATAGCATAGGCATACTATATACTATACTTAGATTAAAAAGGACAAGGGGCAATAAAACTCTGAATTTAGAATAAGTCAGTAGTTATGCCTATTGTTACAAAAAAAAAACATGTCCTAGCACAAGCTTAAGCTTAGTTGAAATGGTTAACAAGATTGTTAGTAATATTTCTGAAAAAAAAAGAAATATTGCTAGTTTTCTTTTTTAAAAAAATTAGTTAGCTAGCGTCTTTATCTTCTGAGATATTCAAACTTTCTTCATCGACCCTTTATTTTTACTCACGAGTGTATTGCGGGCTGTACAAGATCATGACGAAATATAAATACAACACCAGTAGGTCTGTGACGCGAACCCATAAGATTTTCTACTACCAAAAAACGAGCAACACGGTTAAAGAATTTTTCACATCAATATTGACATTGTAAAAATAATATTCATTGTATTTCTATTATCTGTGTGCCGTGGAAAGTTGCTCCATAGAGTTACATCACGTTATACTTGTTTTTATTGCGACGTAAATATGGTAATATTTATAAGCAATTATTAGTCGGACATGGCGGGTTTTTCGTAAAGATTTAGGTGTGACACGTCACTCCTGATGCATGGAGCACGTATCGGCGCTGTTGAAATGTGAAGAATTCGTGACTCCAGGTCACGAGACGGCAGCTAGCGGTGTCTGTTTGGTCACATGCTCCCTTTACGAGTGGATATTGGAAGCAAATCGCAAACAAAATCATTAAAACTAACAGTATACATTTACTAGAATATATATCAATTAATCTTAACAATTAAAATTATTAAATAACGCATAAATATTACAAACATTCCTGACAACCATTCCAACTAAACTTGTGCTAAGAGATGTTTTTATTTTCGAAGTAACGTAGTCATAGAATTTTTGGCGCTAATATTATCTTCCACATTCGTGGTCGTTGTCATCAAGGGGTACTTACATAGTCTTGGATTATCATAAGCCTGCCAATATGGCAATCAACAATACGATTTTAGGACATGCCAACAAAATAAATACGAGACCTAAGTTAAGCCAAACCCTTTCAAATGAAAACAGTTCTTAAATGACTGTGTTACGAGTACACAAACATAATAACCGACTTCATAAAAAGAGGAGGAAAATATTTATAAAGCTATATAATTCCTTTACTCCTAACCAAACCCTTATTAAGGAAAGACACTGTAATAAGTATATAAATGAAAGAAAGGGAAGAAAGAAAGAAGATGAAAATGAATTATGTAAGAGAATAGAATAAGTATTGTTAAAAATATCCACGACCTATACATGTCGGGGGAGCCAGGAAAAAAAAACCCATATAGCTACAACGCTGTCCGTTTTTCACCTAGCTTATTAGGTTTCTCATATAATAGGGGATGATCCCATAATACCGGGCACCAATTTAACCACCATCCGATTGTAAGTTGAATAAAACACCACTATCACTGCTTATTAGATTAGAATTAAAAAAAATCGCTTTAAATTTAGAAGTCCAATTATAACAGAAAAAGGTAATAATAAATCATTTTAAGAGCATTATCATTCGAGTGTATAATAAGTACTGTTGGAAGGCATCGGTGTTTAATCGATATCTGAGTTATTAGATTCGCCATTAGTATCGAGCGGAGAGACCCATACATCCAACAAATGGCTTAAGATTATACAGGCGAGCGCATTTATATTGCCAGATAATGCTTAATAAACAAATAGGACAAGATAAAAGGTTTTGCCGCGCGCGCCACAAATATAGGCTTCTTACTTCTATTTAAAATCACACGTAACGAAACAAATCGTTTCGCCCGCTCCGACACATTAATTATTCTTATCAATTGCTTTTAGGAGTAATTGTGTATTGAGCAAGTCGAACGCACAGTGCCTGAGTGTTCAACTCACGATCAGACGACATCGACGGTTCAAATCTCAGCCAAGATCGATGAGATTTCAGTTCATCAATTTGTTAAGAATAAGATATCGCTTACTAAAATTTTTCGCTCACAATCTTTCTAAAGACAACTGTCTAAAGGGTGTCTGCCCTACCACCTCTTAACCACTACCTCCCTTAAGATTAATAGGACGTGAGAGCTGAATATTATACTATGATATTTAAAAAATAGGATCATATGATGTATCTAATGAAATGTTGAAAATTGTTTTAAATTATTAGTTATTTATTGTTCTCGTGTAGGTGACATGTAATGTCTAAAATGAGAATAAAGTTTCTAAAACCTAATGAAATGTATAAACCGATTAAACTTGACGTACGTGTAATTGAGAGTTGTCATTAAATTTCTTCTCCCAGCGCCAGCACCCGATGAGGTATTTATTTCTATTTCCTTATCTTGTTAGTCTTCTGATAAAAGCTACCATCCAAGTCGTCCAAGTCTTGAAGAACCCTTGTGTTGTTCCCCTAAATGTGGTTCAGGCTAAGTGACCTAAGAGCTATGTCAGTTGCGTTATTCGTCCATTTGTGGCGCACATATTTGATGCAAATTTAAGACTAATGGTTTTTTCAAGGATCCCAGTGTCAGAATTACACCCCACGGAAAGCACCAGCTTTCAAAAAAGAATCATCAAAATGGCTTCACCTAGTCAAAAGTTATGCAGCGTCAAACATAAAAAAAACAGGCGAATTGAGAACCTCCTCGTTTTGAAGTCGTTTGAAAAAGCCATTTTATGATAGTACATTACAGTGTATCGTTGATTATATATAATATAATTTTTCTATATCGAGAAGTGTATCCATATCGAAAACCTTTACGAAAGCACTTGGCTTTTGTATTGTATTTATTTGACAGTAAAAAATATGGTAATAAGTGTAAAGAATTTATTGTATAAAAAGCCAGCCCATTTATACACACGTGTTTCTTACTAAACAACTTCATTCAACCGTTTACATGACGTAATCTCAAAATATTTAATTACGCCTCTGTCCACTAAAGCCCGTGTGAGCTTCTGTTAAACGACACTTATCGTACGTGGGCGTACATTTCCGGCTTCGCACTTAATGGACACTAGATTTTTCACGCTTGACCCGACAGCTATGGACATATTATATTTAATGTCTCGTCGTCATGCCCGCATTTAGGTTTGAGATTAATCAATATGTGTAACGTACATTAACTGTTATATGCTTCTAAGTCGGATGAGATAAGACTGAATAATTTGTTCACTATAAATAAACAAGTTTTACAAATGCTTACACAGTTTTTATTCATGATGCAATTTTTAAAATACGTATTTTTTGTACTTCAATTACAAATAAATAAATAAATTATTGTTTAATTTATTTATTTATAATTAGTCAACTAACAGCGTTAACATCATGTGCACATTATAAGAATACATATAGGCCTTAGTCTTATGTATACACAGATTATATGTTAACACAGCTTGCGTAGACAAATAAAGATTTAAGAAAATAGAAACAAAAAAATTACATTAAGGAGCGACAGAAAGTACTGAAAAGTGAACATTCCCTCAAACCCGAACGAAGCGCTTTGCTTCGTCATTAATTGTTTGCGTCTGTCTTTCCCTCAGATTACAATGTGGGTATTTTCAAGAGTAGAGTGAATAGGCATTTACTAAGCTAGTGCGCCTTACCACCCAGGACTGCATTTCCACTTAACATCGTATCGGTGGGATCGTATTCAAGCACTTGCTTAGAAAGTAAAAAAAAATTCAACAGCATGTACTAGGGAGATACTGTACCCAAAACTGACTTTATCTTACGTTGTAAATATAGATAAATTTTATTAACTACTGGGTAGTAGTAAAGTATATATGAAGCGTCAATAGCCTAATGGTTTAAGGTACGGCCTGCGACCACCATTGGACTATTGCCGTGAACCATGTCCTAACACAAGCTTAAGCTTAGTTGGAATGGTTAACAAGATTGTTAGTAATATTTCTGAAAAAAAAAGGAATATTGCTAGCTTTCTTTTTAAATATATATATATATATATAGCTAAGCTTGCTTTTAAATATATTTATAATATTTTAAGAGCAATGGTAGTATGTAGTCCGGTCCTTCGCCTCATTTACGGTAGCCACCCGAAGTCGATCCCGGTGCCGGCACCAATAAAAAGTGTGTTGAAATTTTAAATACTAATTTATCACACGATCACCACATCGCTCTCCGACATCTGCGCCAAAGAGCCGTATAGCGCACTAGCTTAGTAAATGCCTATTCACTTTAATCTGAATAACACTATGTCTATCCATACTGATATTATAAATGCGTAAAATCTAACTCTTTGTGTTACGTAATCACACATAAACTAGAGAACTGATTCAAAGGAAATTTGGTACAGAAATAATCTAAAGCGTGAGAAAGTAAGGGGTTGAAAGATTTTATATGATGACGTCAACAAAAAAGCTTACGGCCCAGAAAAAAAATAGAACAAAATACAGAGAATTACGAAGTAACATACATATATTAGCTTGCAGTTAAATACTGTAAATAGCTTATTTTAATGCTTATGTGTTTTATTTGCAAAATTATTGGCATAAGAAATTAAAAACGCTGCACAAAATGCTGAGTCACGGGCTACGTATTTATATAATTAGCATTGTAAAAAGAAAACGTCATTATATAATGCACTAATACTCTCAAAACGTGCAATGCAAAATATTACATAATTCAAACTTCAAATGCAAATGTTATAATTATAACCTGTCGCATGAAACACATCGTATGAAACCAGAGCCGGAACTAAATAGCATAAGAACTTTCTTCACCTGGTAAAATTATTATGTCGGGGGTAAAGGAAATCGGCTGTCAAAAATATTTAACCGTACCGCAACATGAATAATGGACCATTGTGGATGTACAAAAGTTTGACCCGCCATTATTCTCCGTGGTACCAGAATAATAGGGGGTCAGACAGTGCTGCCCCGCGAAAAGAAACGCTCTTGAAGCTTTATGGCATTTGAATAGACAGATAATGGGCAGCGATCTTTACTAGATCGACGTGTACGGAGCGATTTTTCAATTGTTCACAGTAATAGTTCCAAAGACGGTGTTTTCTCATGACCCCGCCCAGTGTTGAGCACTTTTGTGATATCGACTCTCTGTTTAATAACTCACATACAGACGTACGTAGAGACGTACCGAAGGGTAAATTATACGGGTACATCTTTTGTTGATTTTTTTTAAGTGAAACTTCTTACGATAGCGATTGATTTTGGGTGATGATTTTGGGTTCCAACACTTCATTCCGTCTTAGACTTGATGCATCACGTAACGTGTTAGAATGAGTATATTATTATTATTATATTTATTAATATAATAATAATATAAAAATAATACAAAAAGGTGGATTTAATGCCAAAAGGTATTCTCTGCCAGTCTACCATGGAATTGTGTAGAGAAAAACTAACGGGGCAAGCTTAGAGAAAAAAAATAAAATTAACATCCATAAATACATGGAGAAGACTCTGATCCATATATGTATATCTAGAAATTACAAACATAACCATAACAATTATATGTAAAATTAAATAGATTCATATACATCTAGATATAGATGTACACGGACAGAAAAAATATAATGTGAAACTATTCCTTGCTTAGGTAAAGCTTCCAGAGTAACTGTTTGAAGGTAGCTTGAGTTCCAGCTGTACGAACATTTGTTGCCAGCATATTCCAAAGCCTTAATTAAATTCTAGTAAACTGGTAAATCAGCTCATAAAATTGCTACAGCAAATTTATTGATGTCGGCACCGGGTTGCTAGCGTACTATGCAACTTGAGCCTATCGCCCGGACACTGAGCTACCACGACTCATCACGCGCTCGACGGTGAAGGAAAACATCGTGACGAAATGTGAAGTCTGCCAATCCGCACTAGGGCCGAGTCCACCAGACTATGCCCTTATACTCTCTTTACAGAGAAGGCCTGCGCCCAACAGTGGGACTTATATATTATGTATATAAAGGCTGTAACTTTATCTTAACTTTTAAATTCGGATCAATCGGGAAAGTACCACGACCTCACAGAATACCGCCGTCAAGTAGAGATATCTTATAAGAGCTATAAGATATCGCGTTTTTAAGAGTGAGGTACCAGCCAAACTTACCATAACAAGTTTGTCGCCCCCAACACCTACCAAAGGATAGCTTCATATATGGTTGTAACTTAAAATCAGGTTGCCAAACCCTGCCTCATCTCCTATAAAAATGGTTTTGTATAACCTATCTCACGCTCTTTGAACCTTAACGAGATAGTAGTCACTACAAACCTATATTACAATCGCGCTTATTGCCATATTTATTTATTTATTTTTACAAAATCCACAGCAATTTATAAATAATATATTGTATTAACACTTTGTACATTATATTCTATTTTACGTGATCCATTTGCACCCGAATACTTGAAATGTAAATTTCAGTATCAGGGTGATTCACACGACCGTTGTCTTCGTTCTACTGATAGTAATTTTCTCCAAATTCTTCCTGTCACACTGATTTTCTGCATAAATATTTTACCTTTACCGCAATAAGACTTTGGAATGCGCTGCCAACAAATATACGTACAGCTGGAACTAAATCTACTTTCAAACATTTACTATGGAAGCTTTACCTAAGCAAGGAATAGTTTGACAATTGCTGTCCCTATCCATCTATAATTATATATATATGTATTTATATATGTATCTATTTATTATTATATATAATTATTATGTTTATATGTTTAATTTATTTGTAAGTATGCATGCATTTATTATAGTTTTCTTTTATTTATTATTTTCTCATATAGCTTGCACCCGTTACTTTGTCTCTTCACAACCCCAAGGTAGACTGGCAGAGAATGCCTACTGGCATTAAGTCCGCCTATTTGTACCTTTATTGTTTGTATTGTGTGCAAATAAAGAATAAATAAATTAACTTATACTGTAAAGACTGCCAACTTTATTAATAAGACTTAATATTAAACACTTGATTGAGGTAGTCAGTTATGGTCTCTACAACACATTTATAAATATAGGTTTTAGGACCATATACCGGGCGCCTTCCAATTCTATGAAAAGCTCATTATTACAAGCGAGATTTGAACCCACAACATTCCTTCCAACGATTGTTGCCAGTACTCACATATTATTATTGCAATAATATTCCTAGTGCTCGACACTTACATTTTCAAATTTCTTGCCCAACCAATGGGCCTAACACCACATTATTATTTTTACACTAGAGGAAATGCGTTTATTCAACCTTTACCTCCCATGGTGCGCCATCCTCCGCCATGATCCTCCGATGAGATGTGATGTGAGCATCTGTACTGATGGGGTCGTTTTAGCATTCACCATCTCGCCCCGGCGACAGGCGTGAGAACTACCCGGGCCTCCTACGGCTGTGGGGAGGTAGCCCTGCTCACAAGTGTAAAATACCCTCAATACCCTCTCTAACTCATCGTTAACATAAATCTACTAATCAAATAAAAACTATGATATTAACATCTCAAATAACGCCTGGTCGATTTCATTGTCTCTAAACATTTAATTCCCACCTACATTGAATTCACGAATAAAATACGATACGGTGTTAAATTAAAGAATTAAGCGTGGGACGATCTCATAACGTATCGCGCGGGGCCGCGTGACAACCTAAGGAGATACTGATATATGCAACGTTCAATAAATTCGCTCCGTCAAGCTTCGAAAGTTTTGAGGGTAGTTAATTATAATAAATGCATGTCGTGTGCCACGCGCCGCCGTGTAAGGACAAGCCGTTACATAAATTTTGAATTACCTTAAATGGCAGAGTGTATTGTATCCATACGTTTCATATTGAACGGATTCTTTAAAGAATTCTTAATGATGTTGATCTGAACAATAGTAATTTGTTCTTAAATGCAGGAGAGGCCTTTGAGAAAGGAGTAGGGTTGTTTATTGAAGGTCCTCGAGTTCTTGTATACCACTGAATCCAAATGATTCCACTAGTGAGTAATCATCAAGATAGTGTCGATGGAATTTGGAAATTTGCCCTGATGTGCGGCAATAGAACTATAGAATAGGCAACTGGGAAGATTCAGAACAATTCTTCAGAACACTCTTCTTGATTAATGCGAAGAGGCCAATAGCCCTCCTCGCAGACACAAGTCAAGTCGATTGGAAAGACTTTACAATTAAAAGTTAATCTCTAAAGAGAGCATAAGGGCCACGCTACCCTCGTGCATATTAACGGACTGTCTTAATTTTTTTTAACACATGTAACCTACATGTGTTAAAAAAAGTCTCATGATGTTTTCCTTCACCGCCGAGTGCGTGGTAAATCAGCACTTAAAATTACAAAAAACAAATCATTAGTGCCGGCACCAGTGATCGAACTCGAGTTGCTAGCGTACTGGACCGCTCAGACACTAAACGGATCATCAATCAACAGAAAGTCTTTGAACGACGTTAATTAGACTAAGAGGACTTCGACACGAATAAATATGTCCTCAAATAATGTCCCAAAAACATTGTGACCCTAACGGGGATATTGTTTTTAAAATATCCCACGCAATAACGGGCGAGCGGGCAACGTCAATAAAAGCGTACGCCGTGCTCCCAGCCTCTCCCGAGTTTGTTCAGACCGTTATGTCGCCGCACCGACTGCCCTGGACTCAAACATAAGGACAGTGCACACTGTCGTGGTACACGGTCGTGACTGGGAACGGTAACTCAGAACTCTTTCCGTTTACAACTCAATACGGGTCTGTTCCGTGATACCTTTTGTTGGTTATCTGTATTGTACATGACAATATGTGTCACGGGAATCGAATGAAACATGAATAAAAAAGAATGTGATGACATATGGGCGCATGTCTTACGTTATACTTTTATATGATGAAACAAACGAAAGAAAGTCATTAAAAAAAAGGATTTAAGAATAAAGCATTCATTCACACGACAATTTGTACGAATTAACATTGAAAAAAATAACTTTTTACTAAATAACGATTGTCTCTATATTTTTTTAAAATAAATACATACCGACGGTAGGTTTCTTAAAATTATAATTTTTTAAACTAACAGTAGAAAAGATAGATTTTTTTTTATGACGAACTACACAGATTGGCCAGAGAAGCTGGCCTTGACTGCTTCATCGGATTGAGAGGTGGCATAGCTCTTAGGTCGCTTAGCCTGAACCTCTATTGCTATTAACTCGACACAAGGGTCCCCCCGGTGAGGGGTAACCTCGGCTTGGACGGTTACTATGTTACGCGTAAGCATGCCGATCCGAGGGCGCCCGAGAGGGCCGAAAAGATAGATAAAATTCAACGCTCTATGATCAATTCCATAAAGTCATTTACGGAAATTATTGTTTTACAACATTTTTGCTGTCTAACATCGATATAATATATACAAAGAATAGGCAAGAAGCGAAAAAGGTATGCCAGGACCGTGAAAATCAGTGATTCTATTTATAAAATAGAGTCTATACATATTCCTCACTACACACCACCCACCACGATTAATATCGAAGAACAACGTATCGATAAAAATGACAACTTCGACCTTGCTAGGTCGTTACATGCGGCATATCACGCAAGCCTCCAATTCTCGGCAAATTTGCCACGCACCATCACCATGTCAAAAAATTAAAATGGATCCGACACGGAATGGAGCGAAGTAACATAGTGTCTACACGAGATGTTTGGGGGTGCAACGGCGGCCAACGACCGCATCTCATACAAGGCCACCACTCAGTCCCGGACTCAAATATTTGATTAAATAAAAATACACTTCACCAAATACTTTGAAACCAAGTATTTGAGAGAGAAATATTGAAATACAAAGACAAGTATGTTTACGAAAAAAAACAAAAATCGTCTTCAAATCGAATCAAACGTTAACACGCGGACGCTTTGTATTTCAGAATCATCGTAGGAAATACGAAATAGAATCAAACCAAACTCTATTTAAACTACCTTTGAAATACATCCTTACCAATCAAAAATGAACCATCGAAATCGGCTGGCGTGATATTGAGTTATTCAACTATTCATCGCACACATATGTCCTTAATGCAAATAAAAGACTTACATAGTTTTTTGAGGGATGCCATCATCAGAATTGGACTACTGATCTGTATCTAGGCAACCATTTGACAATAAGCTTGGCTTAAAGAGAACAGCAATTGCTGTCTGTCTACCTCGCTAAAAAAAGGTTAGAAGAATTTAAGCTTATCCCGTTTTAACCGACTTAATAAAAAGAGCGTAAGAGGGTTTTCAATTCGTCTGTATGTTTTTTTGTGTTGTTACCTCATGATTTTCGACTTGGTGAAGCGATTTTAATTTGAACCGATTTATTTTTTTATTTCAAAGCTAATGCTTCCAGTGTGGTCCCATTCCAATTTGTTACATTCTGACAATGGCGTCCATGAGAAAACCATATATGTCTTAAAGTTGCATTAAGTATGAGCACGACAAATGGACGAATAACTCAATATCACGCTAACCGATTTTGATGATTCATTTTTTTTTTGAAAAAGATGTACTTCAAAGGCAGGTTGATGAGAGTTTGTTTAGGCTCTGATTAATTCAGTTTTATAATATTCCTATTCTATTTGAAGTCGGTTTTTATTCGTAAATATAATAGTAAGGTTTTAAACTGTGAGCAATAAAGAGTCTCTCTATCTTTATGAAGTATTACAAACGGGTAAAAGCTAATTTCTTAGTCTAAAAACACTGTGGGAAATCTTTGAGATGGAATCACGATTAAAACGTAAGAAATAGGCAGAAGGCGGAATGTTCTGTGGCGTGTAATGAACCGTTTTGTTTCCCCGGTCATTGTTCAAGTCGCCCCGGACGAGGGACGGCCGCGTTTGTTCTGGGAAACGAATACTAATTTATTTCTTCTCGTTAAACGTAAACAAATAAATGCTGCGTACATGACGTGGGTTTTAAGTTAACTTACAATGATTTTAACTTGAACAAACGATATCTTAGGAAAAGGATAATAAAAAACTTTTACTAACAAAGTATATTTACAAGTAAAAACAAAAACCAACTTCATATACCACTTTGTTCGTTTTATTTACGAATTATCGTGGGAATATACGAAATATAATTTATTAGAACCTTTTTTTTTTGTTGACGGGGAGGAAATCTTCACAAAGATACCCCGCCTTCTGGGGGGAAGGCGGCGGTTATGTGGGTATCTTACCCACTAAAACCTCCCCGGTGGCCCTTTCCTCGGTGCATGACGAGGGGCACCGGGATCTCGTCATGCACCGAGATATTGAGTTATTCGTCCATTTGTTGCGCGTACACTTAATGCCAATTTATGACTTATATGGTTTTCTCATGGATGCCATTATCAGAACCGGACCAAATGGGGCCGGATGAAATAGGACTACATGGGAAGTATCAGCTTTCAAATAAAATTGACACGTTAACAAAATCGGTCCACCCAGTCCAAAGTTATGAGGTAACAAAGATAAAAAAAAACATATAGACGAATTGAGAACCTCCTTTTTTAAAGTCTAATAAAAAGGTTTATATATCGCGTCTTTGTGTATAGGAATAGCCGGACAGATCTATCCCGTTAGTTTTCTATATATAATTAATATACCAACAATTAATGCAAGCCGCATAAACTTAATGTTACATTTGCTTATCTAATCACAGTGAAAACAGCGCACGGCTTGAGGGTAGAAAGTAAATTAGTCGCTACAGAATATTCGCTTAATTATTTCCTAACATCCGCCTGCACTCGTAACATCAGCGGTAGCTGAATGAATTCATTTTTGCCTCACTGACATATCAGAATCAAACTTTCTATGCAATGCTAAGATTAATGTGAGCAAGCGGATTGACAAAGACGTGCTAATTTTTATATTCCGCATTACGTCTCATACTCAAATATATTTAAGAGTAACACATAAGTATATTTGGTGAGGTTTTGTCTGCGGGACCATGATGCGATTTTCCATTACTATGTTGCCTAAATTTTGTATATTTTTCCTAAAACTATGTGAAATCTGCTATATTCTTCTTCTATAAGCTCTGCAGCCCTTTGTGAGCCTTGGCTTGGTCAAGCAACATCCTCCACCTTGGTCTATCCATGGCCGTAGTCCTCCAGGTTCCTATGCCAGCTTCTTTGGCGTCTCAATTGCCACCGTCTATCCAGCGGAGCTTTGGTCTTCCCCGACCTCTTTGACCTTCGGGGTCCCTCGTCATAACTGCCTCGGGTATCCTGGCTTCATCCATTTTCTGCACATGACCAGCCCATCTAAGTCTGTTTAATTTGATATGCCCAGCCACGTGCAGTTCCTGGTAGAGGTCATGAAGTTCCTAATTATAACGGCTCCGCCATTGGTTGTTCTCGCACGCATCGCCAAAGATACGCCTCAGGATTCGTCTCTCATTCACTAACAGCGCGTTCTCATCCCCTCTACTAAGAGTCCAGGTCTCAGAACCATAATAGAATAGGCCTTATAAGGGTTTTGTTGAGTAGCAGTTTCATTTTACGGGTTAGAAGTTTCGATCGCAGATATTTCAGGAGGCCGAAGAAAAAACTGTATCTGTTATATATATATATCTGTAAATTATATAAGAAGTATGACGAACTACACAGATTGGCCAGAGAAGCTGGCCTTGACTGCTTCACCGGATTGAGAGGTGGCATAGCTCTTAGGTTGCTTAGCCTGAACCTCTATTGCTAGTAACTCGACACAAGGTGTCCGACGAGTGCGGTGAGGGGTAACCTCGGCTTGGACGGTTACTATGAATAAGAAGTATTGAATAGCTGTTTTCCTCGATTAAAGAAATAAATTAAAAAATATCTATATATGAAGTAAGCAGGATCTAAGTAATATTATTTAAAGTTTAAGAGAGCAATGTAATTATGTTAATTGCTGAATTAACAGAGTTAATTGGATAAAATAGTTTATTCAAACAATTAGATTGAGTAGCGGTTTATTGTTCGTTGTAATAATTGAAGACGAGCCAACGAAGACAATGGCGGAGTTAATGAAATTGATAATGCCAAGTTATGTGCTCCTGGTACTTTATAGCTGCCAATATTGTTGTTGTTACAATCACCCTTGACATCAATTTTTATACTGCAATTATTTTCATTTATATCGTCTGATTTAACATCAGCCAGTCCTTGATTAAAAGAAAACAGTAGCGTTTATTTCTCCCGGTACGCATTTGTGTTTTTCCGTTTTAAAGGCGATTTAGCAAGTGAAATTATAGGTCTATCTATGAGTATGCGACCGGCGTAATATTAAGTATTAGCTAGCAACACATGGCGCCCTAATATAAATAATAATAATAACTGCTTCCAATGATATCGTAGAGATTTAACTAACCTAACCTGAACCTTATTGTATCTTTAATTCATAATTAATAATCTAGTTGAACATCACATTAACTTGCTATTGTAAACAATAGTTGTAACTTTATTAGTTCGTAATCTGACTTCTAATTAATTTTGTATAAAGATTGTGAGGACGCGCAGTTGTGACGGTATTCGTTAAAATAATTCTTTGTACAACGTTACGCTGTTTGAATAATGCGAATGTACTATTTATTGGACTATTTAATTCCACAAATATTAGTTATTACATAAGTCTTAAAGTAGGTGAGGTAGTAATGCATTTATTACTGAGTTTTTTTTTATGGGACCTACTTTTTTATGTCTCAGAGTGATAATTGCAAAAACGACTACGTAGGATTTAGTACGTAAAATTCGATGTCGATTGCCAGCTTTATTTTAAAAAAAATAGTATTCGACCTTTTTCTATAAGGTTCTTTGCATCTTTATTCTATAAGGTTCTCTGTTCATTTGGGTTTTTATTGAAACATCAGTCGTATTAAATAGATTTCAATAGTGTTTGAATCTCATCCAACCAGAGATTGTTTAATATTTATTATACTATAACACATTTATCGACACTTTTACGATGAAATACATATATACGTTATACATATAACGTACGAGGTAACTACAAAGAAATAAAAGAATTACGTTCGTAAGGGGTAATTACTTTTAACGAATAGCTAGCTATATAATGTAAAAAATTAATGAATTTTTAAAAGTTTCAAAATTAGTGTTTTTTAAAAATAAATTATGTGTTACATGGGCACACGCTAAAAATATACTCAGATTTGTTTTCCCAGAACAAAAAATAGTTGTGCAAATTGAACAAAAATCTCTTACAATCAAAAGCAGAAATAGCAAAACAAATGGCGCAAGTAACGCACTTGCTCGGCGAGCCGCCTAACCCGTACTTTCGCTGTACGCTATGCAAGTGACCTTCATCTCTGTACTACAGCCTCCGGCGCCTGCTTTCACGTCTGATCGATTGATAATATAGCAAGGTGCTATTGTTCCCCCGATAAGAACAAAATGTGCATTTGTTCTCCATGATGGATCTATATGTCGAGACAGTTCGCCAACAAACCTACTTCGTATGAATGATTTAATTCCGAGAATTCACATTGCTTCTGGAAATAGCTTCACACCACTTAACACCAGGTGGGATCATGGTCAAGCGCTAGTTTACACGCATAAAAAAAAACTTACAGTATAGTAGGGATAAGTCGAATACCTCCATGACTGGGAAGCTTATTTCAACGATATTTTTGAAACTCGGTAAGTCTTCGTAACGTGATATAGTATCACGTTACAACAGGTAAACCAGTCGTTCTCTGGTTCACTGGGCGGCAAGGGCCTTTGTCATCCGCCAAAGTGGACCCGGAAAGAAGGCGACATCGCCTAGCCCGTGTCGCCCCCTTTCTCCCGTCACCCCGGACGTGCTGTCCGAAGAGCACAGTGCAGTGGGACTCCGGTGCGTTGCACTGGAGATTCTGGAGCCCCTCGCCATGAACCGAGGACGGGCCACCGGGGGGGTTTTAGTGGGTAAGAACCCCACATCAACAAGATACCCCGCCTTCCACAGAAGGCCCCTGTCAACAAGTAAAAAAGGTAAACCGTCGAGTCTATAAAATGAAATATACAATATATAATAATATATATAACGTAACAATATATATATAACTTAGGGTCTTTCAATATTTAACCGACCTCAAACAAGGCGGCTTTGTTATTAATGCTGGAGCACTCATAGCACTGTCATTTCTGGACTTATTTGGAATTTACGTCTTTAAACCCTTTCAGATTTGCTTTCAGTTCAGATTAAATAAAACAAAGCCTGTTTAACCTGTCACTTATAAGATTTGAGTCTTCAAAAATGGTGGAGGTTCTCAATACGTATGTGTTTTTTTTCCGTTATCCGTGAAATAGTAACTACTACTAACTACTAGCAACCCGAGGTTACCCCTTACCGGGGGGAGTGTGTTGAGTTACTAGAGCTGTGCCACCTCTCAATCTGGTAAAACAGTCAATGCCAGCTTCTCTGGCCAATCTGTGTAGTTCGTCAAAAAAAAGTATGTTTTTTATATTTGTTACTTCATAACTATTACTTCTATTTGAAAGTTGATGCCTCCCGAGTGGTTCCGTTTTTCGAATTTGGTCCAATTCGGACAACGGCACCCATGAGAAAACCATATAAGTCTTAACTTTGTATTAAGTATGTGTAGGACAAATGGACGACAATACCATGCCAACTGACTTCGATAATCCATTTTCACTGGAAAGGATATACGTCGAAGGTAGTTTGATGACAGTTTGGTTAGGTTCTGATAAATTATTGTTGATGATCAATTCTATTTCGTAATATACCTACGATAATTCGGAAATACAAAAAAAGGACGTCATCGCGAAATAGCGTTTTCGTTGTCACTCGTAAATATACTTGTTCTGAATTTAGCTGTGGATCTTTGTTCAGCCGAGGGTTTTCTAATCTTCACCATAGTAAACTTAATTGGCAAATGTCGAAATAGAATGAAATCTTGTCACAGCCTACGCCTGACTTCGCCTAATTCGTTTGACATGATTTGAAGCTGTCAAAGACTTTACAAAGATGCCGGATGACGCGACGGTCGTACTAACGAAGACACCTATTGTGCTTACTTTATGTAACACAGCTGCGACTAAATGATAAATTGACTAGTGTTATTATACAAGAAGCCGTGGTAGCTCGGTGTCCAGTCGCCTCGAGTTGAATAGTTATGAGTTAGCAATACGAATTCGATCCCAGGTGCCGGCACCAATTAATTTGTTTGTTGCTATTTTAAGTGCCGATTTACCACATGTTCGTCGGTGAAGGAAAACAACGTGAAAACCTACATGTCCACATGGCCCTACTGCCAATTTTCACTAGGGTCGAGTGGCGGAATATGCCTTTATACTAGGAGTGCACGATATATATAGTGTGTGGATATGTTCCATATAGGCTTCGAAACGGCTGGACCGATTTAATGAAACTGGGGAGTAATCCTGTAAAGTTTGGTGATGATCGGAGCACTCCTCTTTTTGAACTGTCAAAAGCCATACGTCGTACTTTTATTTTTGACTTTTTATTTGAGCCCAAAATATATTTTTATAAATGATAAGAATTGTATTGTATTTACTGATATGTACATAAGGCATAAATACCGCCATTTGGTGAGTAGCAACAAGCGAAAATACGAGCACACTAGACACAGTGCACGTTCTTCTCGTTGTCCAATCTGTACGACCTTAAGCACTTTCGTTCAGGCACAATGCTTTCGGACCACCATCACGCTCGTTATTATTTGTAATACAAACTTTCACTGCCATTGGATTGACGTCTCCAATCTCCAAGCTATGTTCGAATCCCCAAAGACGTTAGGTCGAGAATCGTGTGACCGTCACCGGTCGGACTTTGAGAACATACATTTTTAAAGTCTAGTAACAGCGAAAGTATTGTTTGCGATACACAACGAGCTCTGTGTCTTGTTAATACCTACTCACTGAAATGTCGACCTAGTGATGTTCTTTCTGTACAAAGGTCAACCGGTCGAACTTGTTCCGTTGCGCAACACTAATCTCGTTTTGTAAATTCTTCAATTGAAAACGTTTGGTAACGAATCCACTGAACAATCTATAAGAGAAAGAGCAAACGAGGCAATGATTCACCAAAATCACCGAAGAATCTGAAACCGAGACCGAGAAATCTGCTTTTTTTAAATATAATACAATTTCAATTTATAAAAATAAGATTTTTTTTGAATTAAAGTATTATTTGATATGCCAGAGCCGCACTTAAGGAGTTAAAGAGTCACATGCGGCTCTGCAGCCGCACTTTTCCTACCACTGGTTTCCTATCCACCATTCGATTGACACGAACGATCTCCTAGCAAAAGCTTAAGCTTAATTGGAATGGTTACCACGTTAGTGAATAAATAAATATTACAGCATACCGGATGGCAGTTCAGTTGATGTTAATCGATCACCACCAACGTAAACCTTTTTATGAAGAGTTAGGCCGTAAGCACATCACTCGCATGCCAACTAGACACTTATATATACACATTTTAACAATTTATTTTACTCTATGTTTAATTTGTTACATTTTAAGAAGTAGTTCCACATTTTATACTGAATTCAAAAAAGGAGGAGATTCTAAATTCGTCTAAATGTGCGTTTTTTTTAAATGTGCTATCTCATAACTTTGGGCTGGGTGAACTAATTTTGATGATTTTCTTTTTATTTGAAAGCTGGTGATTGCCATATTAATTTGGTGCAATTGAATCCATTAGAAAACCATATAAGTCTTAACTTTGTATTAAGTATGTGTAGGACAAATGGACGAATAACTCAATATCATGCCAACCGACTTCGATAATCCATTTTCACTGGAAAGGATATACGTCGAAGGTAGTTTGATGACAGTTTGGTTAGGTTCTGATAAATTATTGTTGATGATCAATTCTAATTCGTAATATACCTACGATAATTCGGAAATACAAAAAAAGGACATCGTCGCGAAATAGCGTTTTTGTTGTCACTCGTAAATATACTTGTTCTGAATTTAGCTGTTGGTCTTTGTTCAGCCGAGGGTTTTCTAATCTTCACCATAGTAAACTTAATTGCCAAATGTCGAAATAGAATGAAATCTTGTCACAGCCTACGCCTGACTTCGCCTAATTCGTTTGACATGATTTGAAGCTGTCAAAGACTTTACAAAGATGCCGGATGACGCGACGGTCGTACTAACGAAGACACCTATTGTGCTTACTTTATGTAACACAGCTGCGACTAAATGATAAATTGACTAGTGTTATTATACAAGAAGCCGTGGTAGCTCGGTGTCCAGTCGCCTCAAGTTGAATAGTTATGAGTTAGCAATACGAATTCGATCCCAGGTGCCGGCACCAATTAATTTGTTTGTTGCTATTTTAAGTGCTGATTTACCACGTGCTCGGCGGTGAAGGAAAACAACGTGAAAACCTACATGTCCACATGGCCCTACTGCCAATCCGCACTAGAGTCGAGTGGCGGAATATGCCTTTATACTAGGAGTGCACGATATATATATATATATATATATATATATATATATATATAAATATCGTGCACTTAATCGCGTATAAAAAAAGGGTGTGGGTATGTTCCATATAGGCTTCGAAACGGCTCGACCGATTTCAATGAAACTGGCGAGTAATCCTGTAAAGTTTGATGACGATCGAAGCACTCCTCTTTTTGAACTGTCAAACAAGCCATACGTCGTACTTTTATTTTTGACATTAACTCGAGCCCAAAATATATTTTTGTAAATGACAAGAATTGTAATGTATTTACTGATATGCACATGAGGCACAAATAACGCCATTTGGTGAGTAGCAACAAGTGAAAATACGGGCACACTGGACACAGTGCACGTTCTTCTCGTTGTCCAATGTGTACGACCTTAAGCACTTTCGTTCAGGCACAATGCTTTCGGACCACCATCACGCTCGTTATTATTTGTAATACAAACTTTCACTGCCATTGGATTGACGTCTCCAATCTCCAAGCTATGTCCGAATCCCCAAACACGTTAGGTCGAGAATCGTGTGACCGTCACCGGTCGGACTTTGAGAACATAAATTTTTAAAGTCTAGTAACAGCGAAAGTATTGTTTGCGATACACAACGAGCTCTGTGTCTTGTTAATACCTACTCACTGAAATGTCGACCTAGTGATGTTCTTTCTGTACAAAGGTCAACCGGTCGAACTTGTTCCGTTGCGCAACACTAATCTCGTTTTGTAAATTCTTCAATTGAAAACGTTTGGTAACGAATCCACTGAACAATCTATAAGAGAAAGAGCAAACGAGGCAATGATTCACCAAAATCACCGAAGAATCTGTAACCGAGACCGAGAAATCTGCTTTTTTTTAAATATAATACAATTTCAATTTATAAAAATAAGATTTTTTTTGAATGAAAATATTATTTGTATTTGATATGCCGCACTTAAGGAGTTAAAGAGTCACATGCGGCTCTGGAGCCCCACTTTGCCTGGTTTCCTATCCACCATTCGATTGACACGAACGATCTCCTAGCAAAAGCTTAAGCTTAATTGGAATGGTTACCACGTTAGTGAAAATATAAATATTACAGCATACCGGATTGCAGTTCAGTTGATGTTAATCGATCACCACCAACGTAGACCTTTTTATGAAGAGTTAGGCCGTAAGCACATCACTCGCATGCCAACGAGACACTTATATATACAAATTCTAACAAATTATTTTACTCTGTTTGATTTTGATTGACATTTTAGACCGACTTCAAAAAGGAGGAGATTCTAAATTCGTCTAAATGTGCGTTTTTTTTTATATGTGCTTTCTCATAACTTTGGGCTGGGTGAACTAATTTTGATGATTTTCTTTTTATTTGAAAGCTGGTGATTGCCATATTAATTTGGTGCAATTGAATCCATTAGAAAACCATATGTCTTAAAATAAATCGTCCGCACGTAGCCTTTAATATTAAATCAATGAATGATTTGATATGAAGAAGATTTTATCTTTCCACTTAAATATACTTTTTGAGTTGGAGAATAATGTTATGCCACAACGCTCATTAAATATTTAATCGTCATTAATTACAACATAAAACAAACGTGACATCGCAGGACTCGTGTTAACGGCGTACAATTTAAAAATGGACATAATAATTATGCTAATGAATGGCCGCGACGGATAAATCATTATGAGAAAAGGCTTCAAGTGCTGCTAAAGAGGCATCGTGTGGAAGTTTTATAGCCGATTGGACAGACTTGCGAACGAGAACATATTTTACGTTTTGTGTGTTAAGTGCAGGCCGATGTATGCCAACGGGCTCTTGCGTCTGTCTGGCATACTTCGGCAGTATAACCACGTCTTTGCTTTGATATACATATTTTTTAGCACATAAACACCAGAGTCGTGGTAGCTCAGTGTCCGGGCGGTTGGCTCTATTTGCATGGTAAGCTGGCAACCCGAGTTCGATCCCCGGTGCCGGCACCAATAAATTTTCTGTTGCAATTTTATGTGCTGATTTACCACGCGCTCGGCGGTGAAGGAACACATCGTGAGGAAACCTACATGTCTTACAATTTTTTTCTAAGACGTGTGAAGTCTGCCAATCCGCACTAGGGCGGCGTGGCGAACTATGTCCTTATACTCTCTTTACAGAGAAGGCCTGCGCCCAACAGTGAGATATATATATATATATATATATATATATATATGTATGTATATATATATATATATATATATATACTAAGGCTGTAAGTTCAACTTTAAACTTCAGCTCAGAATGTCCCTCAACTTATACAGAGGAAAGTAACCTACTTAAAGTAACCGTACTACTAATAGAGGTACAGGCTTAGCGACTTAAGACTTAGGTCACCTTTCAATCCGGTACGTTAGTCAAAAAAAAAACATAAACACTTAGCGTCTTCTTACCTCGACATATCTATACCGTATACTGAGATATTTGATTCTAGATATAAGAGAAGCCAACAATCTGGAAATTGGCAGAGACGGGAAAGTTCGAAGGCAACAGACCTAGAGGCCGTATTGCGAGGTGGTTAGACCAGCGACGCCCTCTTGATTGCTCGTCCAAAAAGGAGTCACGACCCTCAGCAATGGGAAAACGATTGAGAAGAAGATTTTTGTTAAACGTTTGTAAAAACGAAAATCCGACTTCAAATATATAATATAATAACAATACGATAATATATGTAACGAAAAGACGCCGCTATTGGTACATAAACATTAAATACAACATTTGAAGCGTCAATAGCCTAATGGTTCATGGTACGGTCGGCAAATCTTAAGGTCGTAGGTTCGAATTCACCATTCGAATATTGACGTGAACCATCTCTTAGCACAAGAAAAAGCTTAGTTGGAATGGTTAACAAGAATGTTAGTAAGATTTCTGAAAAAAAAACTATTGCTAGCCTTTGAAATCGGTAAAAATATTCAAAAGCTTTTTCACACGTGTTTCTAAAACCCTTATAGTGTAAAAGACCGACAAGGTATAATTTTTTGATGTCGAAGACTTTTGTCTTCAGGCATTGAGGTGTTTACGAAGTGAGGATGGTGAGAAATTTTTGGAAAACCCTCCGAATGCTATCTCTGCGTTGAGAGTAATTGACTAACAACCTACATTCGTAAAACGTTCGTGTTATTAAAGCCTCATGGCACCATCCGTAGTGTGTACGTTCAATATTTTATTCGTGTCTCAGTGACACTCTGAACAAGTCGTGCGGCCCCATATATTCTTCCGGGAGTTTATGCGAATTCATTTGCATACCCCGGCTACTGGTTCCCCGCTAATGTAGTTCCAACAGCCGACATAACGAGGGTGATGTTGTTATTCTAGCTGACAGGTAACGGTCCCCGATAAGGATCCCACCCCGTAGATAATGTATCAATAGAGAGAAACGAGTTTAATAGTTATAATAATAAAATAAGTATATTTACGAATAAAAAAAACGACTTCAAATCTAATCAAACGTAAACGTTATTATACCACGCGGCGACATCTTTTCGTATTTCCGTACTATCGTGGGAATTTTACGAAATAGAATGACATAACAAAACTCTCATCAAACTACCCTTGAAGTACATCGTCTCCAATAAAAAATTATTCATCGAAATCGGCTGGCGTCATATTGAACTATTCGTCCATTTATCGCGCACATGCTTAATCAAATTTAAGACTTAAGGTCGCCATTGTCCGAATTAGACAAAAATGAGACCTAATTTTTAAATAAAAAAATTATCAACATTCAGACGAATTAAGAATAGCCTTCTCTATAAAGTGGGTATATGGGCAACGGGCATAGTCCGCCACGCGGCCCAAGTATGGATTTTACATGTCTTAGAAAATTATATTCTAACACAGGTTTCCTCACGATGTTTCCTTCACCGCCGAGAGCATCAACATTTAATATTGCAACAAACAAATTTATTAGTGCCGGCACCGGGGATCGAATTCAGGTTGCTAGCGTACTATGCAACTTGAGCCGACAGGCCACTGAGCTCCTACGACTCTTTGGCATTTATTTACAATCAGTAACTAATTATAATTGATTTTTTTGTAACAAAATATGAAACACATCTAAAACACAGAATAAAATAAAAAATATATTGAAAGAAAAAACGGACAAATAGGACATAAGATATGATGCCAATATAGGAAACCGTCTCAGCATATGCCGTCGCAAGGATGCGTCAGCGCTGTTTTTCAGCATTGCCCAGGACTACCCAAAGTCGTGCGCGCGCAATACTACATTCACATGGAATTTAATACAAAATATAATACGTGTATAAATAGTTATGAGATTAATGTATATTATATACAATAAAATAATAGATTTTGATCATCTATTTTCATAAATAAATATATTATTAAATTAAAAAATAAATCATAAGTAAATTAAACATATAAAATTTATGTTAAATATTGAATTATTAAAAATATTGGAATCAACAAGTCACCGAAATCACGGGGATGTTATCTTATTATATTAATGGATATAATAATTAATAATATATTATTAATATATAATAATATATTAATTGGAGGGACGGCCATAAAGTAGCGTGACGATAATATAATCTAACGGTAAGCTTTCGCGATAGTTAGTTAGCTTTTGTCACGTTTGCTTTATCAAGGCGAGAGGCTTCTCGCTCCACGGGAATATTGACAAAAGTATTACATACAATACCGTTAGCGAATCTACGAGATTAATACAAATATACAGTTAGCCGATGCATGAACGGAGTTTCGAAAATTACGCGCCTTCCGCCTCATCCCGGAGCTGTTGCGGTTTACTGCTGACAAGTCTGCAAAATTCATTATGTTTTCTAATTTGTCTGGCGGAGGGTTCATTACCTATTATGTTGGACTAAATAAGCTTTTAAAGTGGATTTACACGTTATCATAATATGTCTGCATCTAAGTATTCGGTTAGAGTACAAGATAGATAAATTATTTATTGCTCACATTTTAAACATTAAAAGGTACTATCAAATTAACTAAAATCTTAGCTTAACCTCAATATAGACAAGGGCGGCCTTATCACCATTAGCGATATCTTCCAGACAACCCTGTAAAACAGGATAGGTAAAATAAATAAATAAATAAATAGGCTTTCTGTGTAATCAGAGCTGAGTAATTAATCCAAAAATGTCTTTAAATTGTAATGGAGTGGTTAGAAGTTTCAGTAAATTCTGTTTAAACTCACCGCAAAGTAGAAGGTATATTTATTTGAAAGAAAGTCTTTAACAAATATTGTTTACCATTACAGATAAGCTTAGGCTTGTGTTACGAGAGAGTTCACGTCAATAGTCGAATGATCTACGGATTCGAACCTACGAACTTAGGATTTGCAGACCGTGCTCTGAACCAGTAGGCTATTGACGCTTAATCAAGGTCTTCGGTTTTAAAGTAACTGTTAGTTACTGATACTGTTAGAGTTTTTACAAGCTGTGATAGGCTAATGGAGACGCGGTCCGACCTATTATATGATAGTCGCGGGTTCTAATCGCAGTCGACTTGTATCAATTAATGTAGTACTTGTAAAAGAACCGAAAGTTTTGTACAAAAATATAATTTCCTAAAAATTGGTACACGGTGCATGGCGATAGACACACCACCAATAAGTTTGGCAATAAAGGGACAGCAAAAATTGTCTATGTCTAATGTTTTGTCTTGTACAGTATTTTCGTAATGTCTAATTTCCAAAGTTAGTTAAAGTTGTGTAGTATTGGTTATGTTAGGTAGTTAGTAAAGTTTTTATACATTCTAAGCAAGTACTTAGATTACGATCCCATTTGATGTTAAGTGGTATTGCAGTCCAGGGTGGTTAGGCGCGCTAGCTTAGTAAATGTCTATTCACTCTACTCTTGAAAATACCCACATAGTAATCGGAAGGAAAGACAGACGCGGTGAAACTATTCCAGTCATTTGCTGTACAAATAATGAAAGACGAAGCAAAGCGCTTCGTTCAAGTTTGAGAGATGTTCACAACAAAAGATGAAATCCTGCAGTGCCTTTTGAAGTCCGATGGTGGAACGAGGATGGGGGAATTAGATCATGTAGTTCCTGAGCACACTATCCAAAACACTAACGCAAAACCGAAAAGCTACCTTTCGCCTGTGCTCAAGATAAGCAGATTGGTCTCAGCTGAATCTCCAAAAAGTTCATTGATTTTTTAATTTCCAATAAGTTTTGTAGCGCTGTCTTAATTTTTGTTATGAGTTACACAGCACAAGGGTCCCGGGAAGGAACCGTAACTAAAGCCATTACTCTAGGCTCGATAAGATGTCGCAGTGCTCATGTGCGAATGCTGTTCACTTTTTTTCCTCACAAGGAAATGGGGTGAGCCTTGATTTCACCCCCACTCAGAGATGATTTTCGTAAGAGCCAATATCGTCCGAGCTGTTCTATGGAAGTGCGCTAACGCGTCCCCATAGTTTTTACGAAGATTAAGAGAATTAAGGGTATGCGAGAGGACAGAAACATTGCTTCACCAAATGCTAGAATCAGATAACTTGTAAAACTATACGTAACTCTAATAAACAGTTGTTGTAAGAGGAAAGCGATCATTAGTTTATGATGTAAACCTCATAATTTCCAAGGTAAGTAGTAATGTAGCAATATTGCTTATGCAAGTCAGGAAAAGTGTTCAAGTAATTATTAGTCAGTATCATTAGACGTATTATATGACATCTACGGTTCGTAGTATTTCCGGGACTATTCCTAAATAGAATACAGCAATAGTGCTTGACAGCATTGACCAAACAAAGATTTTGACGGAGACAGCAGTTGTCACATTCTCTCACACACACTCACACACGGAAATTTGATTAATTGCATATGAATATGCCAATCGAGATACACCAGTTTTTTTGCAAGTTTTGCACTTAAAAACCGACTTGTCTACCCCGCCAGGGTAAAAAGGATGTGAGAGCTTTTTTTGAATTAATGGAAATGGTTATAAAAATTACAATCAAGCTTATTTAGCTATTTTATCAGAGCATGTAATGAATTCAATAACCTTTGTAAGAAATACAATAATCTCGACCTATTTCTCGTCAGTGATGTCTCCATACGTAAGCTTTTTATAAGTATATTTAGTGAAATTTTGTCTGCGGGATTGATACTGTTTTCCAATCTCTGTGTTACCTAAGTTTGCGTATGTTTAGTGTTTTTTTTTCCTAACTTATTTGTGAAAACTTGTTATCTGCTATACTAGTGATATATCTGTAAATTATACAAGAAGCATTGAATAGCTGTAAGTTTTCCTGTATTAAATAAATAAAATAAAATAAAAAATATTGAACTCGCACAGGGTCGGCTTTAAAATATTATTTTAATAAGTGTAACAAGTCGAGGGCTTTATGACGCGGAGTAAATTTTAATGCTTAATTAAACTTGGAGCCTGGAAATATTATTAATGTCGCCTTACATTTTTTATTGGGTATCATTTATGTGTGTTTTATTTTTTAATTGGCATGACTCGAGTTCAATAACCTGAATGGGAAGGATATAACTTCCAAATTTAAAATATTGTGCGATATTTATATGGTGCCAGTATCAAGCGTTATTATGGTTATTATACAATGTTTGGAACCACAAAATCGGTATATAAGCATGTTTATTTATTTATATAGGCCTGTATTAATATATATTTTTCTGAGCGGATGTAACCGTTAATTTGTTTCAACATAACCCCATGGTAGACTGACAGAATATGCCAGTTTATCATGGGGATGGGCCAGTTCACCAGACATTGAGTTCAACTTTTCGTACACTTCTTTTGTGCAAATAACATTAAATAAATAAATATATCGGAACAATCATTATCGTAATATTAAGACTAACTTATAAAGACTTAACGGTGGACACAGATGACAATTCCTACCTATTTTGCACCGATGATATTTGGTGATACGAAATGGGCAATATGAAAAACGGACACTAACGCAATACACGAGCACAAATGTTGGCATATGAGTTTTCGTATGTAAATGTAATTGTGAAATAATTTGGTGAGCCTACCCTCGAAACAAAGGAACCTAAAGTTTTTTTTTATTAATACAAAACTAGCTGTGCCGCGCGGTGGAACTCGCGAATAAAAACTATTTATTTAAAATTTTCTGTGACTAACGTAGAACCTAGGCTACTTTACTATATTTACATCGGCTATCTGGCAGTGAAAGTGCTGTCAAAATAGGTCCAGAGATTAGCCAGAAAAAACAGACGGACAAAATTGTAAATAATGTTATTTTGGTAGCGTATATACATTCATATGCATTTAGTAAATGTTATTTTAATATTACAAACAAACACTCCAATTTTATTTATTAATATAGAAAAAGAAATGCTTGCTATGGAAGGCGAATGAAGCATAAGATGGTGCGCGTTTGCCTATAAGGTGTGTGTTCACTAAGCCCATAAGGATGTCCAGAGTATTCAAATAGTTAAAAATAATATGACGAGGAGCAGTTATAGCACTTAAAGTGAAATGTTAATTAAGCAACAGTAATTGCGTGGTGTTAATTTAGGAGCCCCGGGGTCGTAAATGTAATGGGCGGCACGGTGACAGATGGACACTTGCGGTAGTTCGCATTATCGCTCCTAATTGGCATTCTGCACAGCCTGCCCACTGGTCGGCTGCACGTATCAGCATAATTAATACCGTGCAATCTCATCTCAGATGCTCCAGACGCTCGCAGGGCTACCGACGTACTATCTCATTGTCTATTAAAAAGGAACGTAGACAAGTATATTTACGAGTAAAAACAAAAACCGACTTTAAATAAAGTCAGTGATGGGTTAATCTTTGATCAACCAGATCAACGTACATAAACCCACCCGCTTCAGGCAGGGGAACAAACTGCCTGTCGTGAAAGGCGACTAAAACCTCGGGTTGGGGGCGGGTCGTCCGCTGCAGTGGACCCGGGAAACTACACACTAGCCCACTAGGGTGCTGAGGGAGGGAGTAACCTCCGGGGATGTGCTTAACAGGACAATGCAGAGGGGCTCCGGTGCATTCCATTGGAGATCCCGGAGCAATACTCAAATAACCGCCGTCTTGTCCCAGAAGGCCAGGATATCTTGTTAAAGATTTATCACCCGTCAACAAAAAATACGGGAAACAATCCAACAAGCTTTTTAAAGTCTTAATGTGGCTAAGTGTTCACTTTTACGATCTTATATTAAGGTAATTTTACTTCTTGTTTGCTTACTACTGCTTACTACCTACAAAAAGATAATACAAAAGGAGGAATAAGAAAAATTGTAAATAAATAAGGTATTATATGTATAGGATTAATTATAGTGTGTAGTACGTATTAGTATTAATGGTATTTTTTTACTGTATGTTATGTATAGTGGATAGGTTGGGTGCAGTTTTCGCCAATAAACTTCTCTGGTAGTTTGGCGAAACAATTTATGTTGTAATATAAATAAATCTATTTAGTAAAAAATTAAAAAAAAAAAGTGAATGCATTATTTTTTTTTCTATATGTGAATATCTGGAAACCCTACGACGTACCTAACTGTTCCTTACGTTTGTGAACCAATGACGTGTGTGGTCGGCTGTATTCCTTGAACGGCCGGTTACTTTATGATATAATACCACCTGATATTAATCTGTAAATCTATCCACATCGCCTCAGCCTTTCACTCCTGAGGACTTGAGTATGTTTTATGTATACCCAGACCCTTATTTTTCTTTACATTAATTCATTCAAGATCCAAGATAGCGTACGATGTCAGATATTATCTACGAAATAGATTTATCTAGCACAAAAGGATCTCTATTTATTATGATCAGAAACATTGTCAGGTGAAATACCTGACTTCTATTTAAGTAGTAAATTATTAATTATATGGTATTATTAGAGCCATGGTAGCTCAGTGTCCGGGTGGTCGCCTTACGTTGCTAGTACGCTAGCAACCCGAGTTCGATCACCGGTGCCGACAACAATGAATTTGTTCGTTGCAATTTTACGTGCTGATTTGCCAGGCGCTCAGCGGTCAAGGAAAACATCTTGAGGAAACCTACATGTTTTAGAAAATTTACTGTAACATAGAAGGTCTGTGCCCAACAATGGGACATGTATATTTATATCTAGGTTGTAACTTTAACTTTATTTAAATAACTGGTCTACTAGCGTTAAATGTATAAGCTCTCACGTCCGCTTAATTGTAGAACAGGGTAGACAGAGGTAGCATGTCAAGTTTAAGCCCTAAGCCAATTCTCATATGGCAGGAGTTATAAAAGCGCTCGGGATAATAACGGAAATAAGCAATTTAAAAAGATAATTTTGTTTCCCTAAATATTATTCCAACAAGTAAGGAATGATCTAAAAGTGGGTAACATTCTTATAAATAAGGACCTAAAACAAATATAAGCACCGTCATGACGTACACACAGACTAGACAGAGAATTTCAAATATGTTCTACGCAAAGTTACATCTTAGTAAACATTCTAACGGCTCTCATTGAGTGGACAAGCAGATAGGCGGCATAGTAAAAATACCAGGCTTGAGCGAGAGGTATAATAAACCTTTCCTAATGACAGTTCGGCTCCCGAGCTCGATATTAAATGGTGAATCGCGGGCAACACCGAGGGCCGTGGGCGTTAGTGACTCGCTTATTTAATGCTTGAATACATGATGAGTTTTATGTTTATCTAATAGATATTTATCGTCCGACTTTTGCGACACCATTTGTGCTGAAAAAGGAACAATAAAAACGTATAAAACTTTATGGTACTTTTAATTGGCTTTATTCTGATGGTGTCATTGCCTCCGGAAAATGAACCTATTTGATCTCACAATTTTGACAGTTTTAAGTGTCGCGCGTTTTCTAAATTAAGTTTGTAAACTATATTCAAACGTTTTGATTTAAAAAAAACAATTAATCGTACAGTTTTTGTAGCTAAGAATTATTTGTATTCAAAATTTTAGTGGAAAAAAAAACAATATATTTAAAACCCAAATTTATGTTTAAACGTTGTAATTACGTGGGCGAATTGGTAAGCTGTTGACACGTGTTTCGATATAAATAGCCGGAAAAAAAACGATTAAGGCCGATAGTTTTATAATGAAGTGGATCATTCACGGACAGGATTTGCCATTAAAGATGTTAAAGGAGTGGCTTCGGTCACAACAGCCCACGCACTGCGAGCTGCCTGTCGTCAGGCTCTGTTCCACATCTTCGAGAAATCGCTCAAACTACTTTAGCGGACTTAATAACTATATTTTCAAGTAAAATCAAAAATAGATTTCAATACTACTCGCAGACACTCATTTGTTTCCTCAGTATTATAGTTATGTCACGAAGTTCTGGCACCCAAATTTTCTTTTGTGTCGCTTATACGTATTTTATTTTGGATTGTTAAAACCTACCAATATGTCAATTAACAAGCTATTCGATTTTTAGAATGAAATCGGTGTATTAACAACAGAGCTATCACTGCACAAACATTAAACTAAAAATAAAATAATACAGCCGAATTGATAGCCTCCCTCTTTTTTGAAAGTCCGTTAAAATAATATGATGTCAGAACCTCCCCCTTTTTGAAGTCGGTTAAAAGTACCTCCTTCTTTTTTAAATTCAGTTAAAATACGGCTTTTGAGAACATCTAAAACCTTTCCCAAAAAACTAATCTTATTAGCTCTTATATAAAATACTAGCGTACCCAGCCGTCGGGCTAGATTTTGCTTTATTTTATTGAAACAATACACTTACACCAATAAATATTTAATTTAACTCTCACAATATATTAAATTATTCATTTCTCTCCGTATGCATTCTCTTCTATTCTCTTCTCGAGCGAGTGAAGATCACCCATGTGCATATCAGTAAAATCAATTTAATTCTTATCATTTACACAAAAACATATCGGGCTCAAGTTAATGTCAGATATGAAAGTACGACGTATGGCTTGGTTGACAGTTCAAAATGAGGAGTGTTCCAATCGTCACCAAACTTTACAGGGTTACTCGCAAGCTCAATCTGAAGATTCCCTGAAGGGTTCATTGAACGGTTTCGGAGCCGATATGGAACAAACCCACAAATTTTCTCTTTTATATATTATATAGATTGTTGATTATCCAATTTGACTCTTGATAGATCGTAATAAACCTTCATATGGTGAAATAAGCGACAGTCAAAAAAAGAACTAATCTCTAGGGTTACAAGAGAAAGACTTTCTCTTACTTTGTCGACGTATAGAAAAGCAAGCCATTTATTAATTTTTACCCGCATCGTGCGCGATTGTGTGTTGTCAGTTGTTTTTGTATAGTTGCGAACCTGACTTCACATAAAGCGCTCGTGGAAAGAGCGGAATATTAATACATCCGCTGTTATTACAGAAAAAGTCCGACGCGGTTAGATACGGCGCGTTTCTTGTTGCTCGTAAATACATCCTGCCGGGGCCGAGCGCGTCGACTTGCTCTTTTTATATCATATAAAAGGCAAATAAGCATAATCTTAGTACACAGGGAGGTCAAGCGTGCGCTGCCCTGTATTGTCTTCCGATGTAACCCATAGTAGAGCCCCATCATCCTAGCCTTTGCCGGCGACCGGTTAAATTGCCCGTAGACGATGTCCATGCACTAAAAATGTCGCTACAAGTGTTTGAGCAACCATTACATGGCAACACCGCGGGGTTTCATTGTGCGCGTTTATGTTGCAAAGGGAAACAAATGACGTATTTGAAAAAACAAAAATTATATGCTTACGCTGCCTTTATAATATTGTTTTACGAGTAAAACGAAAGTAAAACATTACAAATTTATTATAATTTTAAAGTATAAATAAAATAAACGCACTCATCCCACTCGACCTGTGCGGTAAACAGGGAATACGGATTTCCATTTTCAACGCCTCTTGATCTTCCATACATCTAACTATACTATTACGGGGTAGTCAGAGATACGCTGTCTGCTTTTATGGAATATTTAAATGAGATCACCAAGTGACTGAGCGAGATTCTTACTATATACACTAATTTCGTGTAATGACTGATTTTTGTGTTTAAGAATTTGAGACCAGAAACTCTTTATTTAATGTTCAAAACACGGAAAACGTATGCAAGTCGGCTGAGCTTGGAACTCCTTCACCTACTGTGTTAATTTATCAACGCTTAATTCAAGCGTCAATAGACAAATGGTTTAGAATATGGTCTGCGGAATATAAGGACGTAAGTTTGAATCCATCATTAGACTATTGACGTGATGCTCCTGGGAATAATGAATAGTAGCGCTAACTTTTGAAATTACTTGCCAATATGGTTAACATTCATTTTTTTACAGCTGTTAAAGTCAGATGACTGATGATTTTTTTTCAAAAATTTAAAGAATGGGCGTAACAGATATATTTTTTTAATCTTATTGTAATATATTTGTTATGTGGTATCGATATCGCAGTTATCTGCGCTTCCAATAAAAATATTAATTGCCAAAATTATACTTATTGTTGTTATAGTGCTTAAAAATATCCCACAAGGTCACAGTTTCCAATAAAATGTTTATATCAAAAAAATATGTCATACATTCACGTATCACCCACTTCCCGTTAGTCGTTGAATAACGGGACATGCGGTATATATATCCTTTAAAAAATCAAGAATAAGAATTAAAAATGTCTAAATTCAACACGTGTTCATGCTAACAAGCAGACAATACTGTTACTTCATCATTTCATACTTAATCTTAAAAATATGTATAATTATAATGGCGACTACCGGTTACGCGCCCAAAATAATGTCAAATATGACAACCGCGCGAATAATCTGTCACTCAAATTCAGCGTAACATAAGTGTGAAATAAATAAACATCAGCTAAATAACTCGACGCGTAAAGGTCAGATGAATTCGCAAATACTATGTATGTTGAATACGAGTTTAAACGTCGTGGTACAGCCCTCTCGAACCCTCTCGCATCGGAATGCTTTCGCGTTTAAAGTAACCGCCCATGCCGAGGTCTGTCTGTGACAAATATCTGTCCATCTAAAGAAGTGTTAGCTGGCAACACATGGCACTCAGCGATTGTTATGCATAATAAGTTCTTCCAATGATATCTTAGTGATTCACGTAAACCTTATTTTGTATGATTGATTCATAATTAATAATTTAGTTGAACACCACATTAACTTGGCATTGTAAACAATAATTTAACTTTACTAGGTTGTAATCTGACTTCTAATTAATTTTTTATAAAGATTATGAGGACGTGCAGTTGTGACGGTTTTCGTTAAAATAGTTCCTTGTACAACGTTACGCCGTATCAATAAAGCGAGTGTACTAGTTATTGGGCTATTTCATTCCACAAAACCTACAAGTCATTACAGAAGTCTAAATCTAATTTAGAAATAAAACCGCCCATTGTTCATGTAATTAAATCCTATTATGTAATATGTAAAATTTATCAACCGACTTCAAAAACGGAGGACGTTCCCAATTCGTCTGTATGGTTTTTTTCATTTTTTTACTTCATAACTTTCGACTGGATGAACCGATATTGTGATATGATTCTTATTTTATTTGAAAGCTGGTGCTTCCCATTTCGACTTGGTATATTTATGGTTGGCGTTGGGCTGGACACATAGCCAGACTGTCAGATAATGGGTGGACCACCAGGGTAACATCCTGGAGAGGTCCATCGGGCACCAGAAAGTGAGGAAGACCAGCTGCCCGGTGGACAGACGACATTATGCGCGTGGCGGGCAAACAATGGCCATTAACCGCGAAAGACAAAGAGACCTGGAAAGCTCTAGAGGAGGCCTTCACCCTCGAGAACGAGGCGTTTTATTAATAATTAGAAATTAGTATATTGTACATTTGTAATTAGGTAGTAAGAAATATAAGGCTTTTTATTTATTATTTATTATATTTATGGTATATCGATAAGAAAGCCATATAATAGTTTTAAATTTGCAATATGTATATGCTCGACAAATGGACGAATAACTGAATATCACGCCAGCAGATTTTGATAATAAACTTTTTATTGGAGAGGATTTACTTACTACTGGCGTTACGCTTAATACTGGTTACGTTCTGATGAATTCTATTTGGTAATTCCTATGATAATACGGAAATACAAAGAGGACTTCCGCGCGTTATAGCGTTAAACGTTTGATTCGGTTTAGAAGTCGGGTTTTGTTTTTCATCGTAAAAATACTTGTTACTGTGAGGTACATGCCATCAGTTGTGCAATCATTAATTCCCTCATCAATTATTCATTTAATAATTAATAATTCATTCCCTCTTGCTTGGAGAAGACGGCCCTTGCGCTTACTAACTCCCTAAAGACGAATCCTTTGTAACCTACGAGCTGTCCCATTTGTCAAAACCCGGTGAAACTGTAGCAACATCTTAGAAGATCGGTGTAGTTCATTGCCATGATTAAAAAAACAGTTTAAATAATGTGGTAAAGAGAGTTGTCAAGGTATATCGGTCAGTACACGAAATGCACCGGCGTGCACCGCGTAACGGTCGCGGCTACGTATTAGCATCGGATCTAGCTAACAAAACGGCGATTGGTTGGTCGTATTGACTCGAAGCTTGAATAATGTATCAGGTTTAATATTTAAGTCGCCGAGACAATAGTAAATATCCGGGTACGCGGCGCCTGTCTCCATCTTTGACGGGTTATTTGAATTTCTACATAATCGAATCATTTATTCAGCATTGTTTTGTTTTAATTATCGTGTTAGAGGCGAACTGTGGCTGAGCAGGGGTCTAATGTACTGACTTCTCATGTTTACATGTATAATATTATCGCGTTTTAATATAATTCCCTTCGTTTCGAACAATTCTAACAAGCCCGGTGGTCAGCCTCAGTGTATTTGGAGTCTTCAGTGGAATTAGACAGCAGCGAGACAGCCCAATGTTAGTTCAAATGGACTTCAAAAGTCTGGATGTCAAACTTAAGAAGTTAGCCATTTGAATGTCTTGAAATTCCTCCAATTAAAGTTATCAACCGGAGCGTTGTTCGGCCCTCTGGGGCGCTCTCTGGTCGGAATTCTGATTAGAGTAACTTCTCAAATCCGGTGATACTGTTGCTGTCAGCTTCTCTGACCAAACAGCGTGCATTGGTTGGTCAAAATTATATAATATATATTAATTGTTTGCCGCTTTACATGATTAAAGAACAAGATATTGTACGCGCTTCTTTAACAAGACGATAAATAACACAAAGAGACCTGTAAATAAGAGTTGAATGGGTGAATTGTACAAAAGGGTAGCCCACAAAGCCCTAAGTGGTAAATGTGGCGTCTCGTTGCCTTTGTTTATGCCCGCCCGGCCTCTCTCGGATCTGTATCCTGCTCTAATGGCAGCTTAGCGCAGCGCGCCGGAGTGAACAAATCGAGCAATTTATGAGCATAAGAAGATTGTGCGGCGCGTAATCTGCTCCTACTGGGTACTCCATGCTCCACTGTTAGTATGGAATATGGAATAATTCTCAATTACATATTGCACGAGATCACAGCGATATTTGATGTGTATTTATCATAAATATGAATTTACTTTAATGTACAGCAATTAACACGTACATCACAGTAGAAACTGTTAAAGTTATAGGCTATGTTATGTGTCCCACTATTGGACACATTTATTATTATTGGTTTTCTCTGTAAAGAATATAAGGGTATAGTCCAGCTTACGGTCCTAGTGAAGATTGGCAGACTTAACATTTCTTAAAAAAAATTCTTACAAATGCAGGTTTTCCTAACGATGTTTTCCTTCACCGCCGAGCGCATGATAAATCAGAATATAAAATTGCAACAATCACATACATTGGAATCGGGGATCAAACTCGATTTTCTAGCGTAGCAGAAAAGTGGACAGCAAAGGCAGTCTACTTCGCTAGGGTTAAACGTGAGTGCTTTATTGTACTATAATTTGTCCACAAAAAAATTGTAGCATAGACACTGTGGTAACTTCCCGCGGCGCTCCACCGCCCGCATAAATTGCCCCGATTTGCGATACCCCACACTGCTCGCGTTTTACCGTCTCGTTATACAATCAGATCCCACTAAGAATTACTACTCATCCTTAGACATCGTAGTTACTAAACAGGGTAAAATAATGCAACTAAAGCATCAAGAGAATATTCATGTCCTATTCACAGACAGCGAGGTAACAACCTGTAGCGTCAACAGTCTAATGGCTTAAGGTATGATCTGCGGCACGTATGGTCGTAGGTTCCAATCCACCATTCGACTATTGACATGACCATCTCCTAGCACAAGCTTAAGCTTAAGCAATCTACATATGTGTATGTACTCCGCATTTCGGGGAGCTTATTAAGGGGCATATGTTACGTGAGGTAAGATCATATAAGTCGATCCAATATTTTGGCAATTGATTTTTTTTGTGAGAAACCGAAAAATCGAAATCAGAACGTCGAGCGTTTAGCCACTGCGCCCTCTCACTTTCTTCATTCAATCACTTCCGACACTTTAAACGGAATAAAAACTGATACCTACCTGTCACGTTTGGGACCCGAAAGACCCGAGAAACGCGGAAAGCTATCTTTTTCTCAGTCTACCTCGATTGCAAAAAATAGAAATAAAAATCTAAGTGCATAAAACTAATTTTAAGGAATTCACCGCGTTTCGTTCTTATTTTTGATTTTGTGACGTTTCAAACGCGTTACACCTTTTTTTTGTTTTTTTTTATCAACGGGGAAATCTGGAATACCCCGCCTTTTGACGGTGGTTAAGTGAGATTTTTACTCACTGAATTCCTCCCCTGGTAGCCTTTTCGTTTATGTTGAGGAGTCTTTATGTTAAGGTTGATTACATGTTCATTCTATGTGATTAACTATTAGTTGTGTATTTGTAAATTCCAAAAAGCACGTTGTTTCATTTATTGTCTCAATAGTTAAATATAAAATAATAACTCTTTTGTGATTGATTTATTTGATTCTTCATTGGAGCGCACCGGTGCCCCTTTGCACTGAGTTAACCCCTCGGTTCCCCAGCACCTCGGTCCAATTTAACGATGGCAAAAGTCCCCACCCTTATCAAAGGTAAAGGCGCGAACACATTACACCTGCATCAAATAAATCTAGTGCCTGATACTACTACCACTACGCTATATTCTGAGGTGTGATCTTGATCGCTATAAAGTGTTTGAAATGTCTATTTTTACGTGACACATTATGTTAACAACATTTTCTAACAAATATCTGATTTAGCACTATACACTTAAAAATTAATTGGTTAATAAGTTAATTACTTAAAAAATTACTGAAGAATCTACACTGTTTTGTCTGACGATCCTTCAGATAATAGCTCCTGCTCTGCTGATGCTTCAGAAGCTTCTATCTGCGGCCTTGTCTAATGTCTATTCTTATTTTTTGTATTCTCGGGTAAAATACGCAAAGATTTTTTATGGGTATAAACTAGCGCTTGACCACGATCCCACCTTATTAATTACAAGTACAGTTTATAATTTTATTTATATATTTTTAAAAAGAACGTTAACAATATTTTTTCTTCAAATATTACTAACATTCTTGTTAACCATTGCGACTAAACCTAAGCTTGTGCTAGGATGATTCACGTCAATAGTCGAATGGTGGATTCGAACGTCCGTACGTTTCGCAGACCGCACCCTAAACCAATAGGCTAAAAGGGACAGGAAAGGACTATAGAGATTGCAGGTCGTTACCAATCTATTATCAAGCGGAACGCAAGCATATTTAAAAGTAATAATAATGTGTAATTCACTAAGTAATATTCGCGCAAATAAGAAAAGTCGGTATAAAAGCCTCTATATTTAATTTGATGCCCATATCTCACCGTAACGAACCGAGTTTGCGACGAGAGCGAATCCGCGTTTTGATTTAAGCGTCACTTTCGTCGCAATACCGTTAGCTTTAAACTGGCCGGGAGATAAGTCGGCGAGGAAAGTCGACAAAGCAAGACAGATGGCCGGGCGCCTGTTCGTTTCACGATAATGGCATCGCGCGTGTGAAATGGAACGGGCGTCGCGACATTATCGGATTAGCCCCGATATGGAAATTGGGATGACCGACGGGAGGCCTGATTTACCGTTGCAAGGTTCGTTATAGCTTTTAAGCTATTTCGCAATATTTAATTGACTTTGACAGAGCCGTGGTAGCTCGGTGTCCGGGTGGTCGGCTCAAGTTGCATGGTACGCTAGCAACCCTTCGATGCTCGGTGTAGGCACCTATAAATTTATTGTTGCAATTATTTGTGCTGTTTTACCACGCGCTCGGCGGTGAAGGAAAACATCGTGAAAAAGCCTAAGTCTTACAAAATTTTTCTAAGGCATATGAAGTCTGCCAATCCGCACTAGGGCCGCGTGGCGGACTATGCCGTTATACTCTCTTTACAGAGAAGGCCTGCGCCCAACAGTGGGACATATATATATTACATATATATAAAGGCTGTAACTTTAACTTTAATTGACTTTGTAATAGTAATAGATATAATCGTCCGCGAATCGATCGAATCCCAGGGTCCCGAGTCTGCTAAACCAATTATGTACCATATTAACGTATCAAAAAAAATTTTTTTTCGGACCGCACATGCATATCCTATTCTACCTCTGAAATTATTGAATCCGATCCCACTCGGAATGGAACGTTCTAGAAGGAGGTTACAATAAGCGTACTCACATTGCCGAGGAATCCACTGTAGGGCTGGATGGGGGGCGGCATCGCCGGCAAATCTGGTGACCGGCGCGGACTGGTCTGCCGCGACTCCTTCGTCAGGCCCATCTTAGAAGACCTGCATTCCTGCAACATGCGGGGACATTATCGTATCATCATTAATGGTCAGTATAACAGTGGTAGGGCCACTGCAATAGGTGCTATCGGGAATGCACCATACCGTACCGTCGTGAAGTGGAGGTTAATATGCTTGCGTTCCGCTTGATAATAGATTGGTAACGACCTGCAACCTCTATAGTCGGTTTCTTTGCTGTGGTAGCTCAGTGTTCGGACGCTCGCCGCATTTAATAGCATAGCAGTAGTAGCAGTCCGATATCGAAACCCAGCGGCGGTACCAATGAAATGTGCTTGATGCAATTTTAAGTACTTATTTATCACGGCAGACAGAGCCCTGGTAGCTCACTGTCCGGGCGGTCTCCTCAAGTTGCATAGTACGCTAGTGTTAGCTGGCAACACCTGACACCCAGCGATTGTTATACATAATAACTACTTCCAATGATATCTTAATAATTTACCTGAACCTTATTGTATCTTTAATTCATAATTAATAATTTAGTTGATCGTCACATGAACTTGGCATTGTAAACAATAGTTTAACCTTATTAGTTTCTAATCTGACTTCTAATTAATTTTGTATAAAGATGGCGAGGACGCGCAGTTGTGACGTTTGACTCGTATAAATAAGTCATTGTACAACGTTACGCTGTCTCAATAAAGCGAGTGTATTAGTTGTTGGACTATTTTATTCTACGAGACCTACAGATTATAACACTAGCAACCCGAGTTCGATCCCCGGTGCCGGCACTAATAAATTTGTTGTTGCAATTTTATGTGCTGATTTACCACGCGCTCGGCGGTGAAAGAAAACATCGTGAGAGAACCTACATGTACTAGAAAAAAATTCTAAGACATGTTAAGGCTGCCAATCTGCACTACGGCCGCGTAGCGGACTATGCCCTTATACTTTTTTACCTTATAATTTAAAGTTAACGGCGTTAACAATCTCTTTAGAGAGAAGGTTAGAAGATATAGGATGATATACAGATTTCTTTTCTCATCAGTTCGAAGGAGTGCCAAGCAACCACTAAACTATCATGCACGCAATGACCTACATCTGACCTTACAATAAGATTAAAACAATAATTACACTGAATATCCAGTCTAGTAACAATACCAGACCTGGGCTAACATGTTCGAGAATATATCACGTCAGCGTTGTTTACGCGTTTAATTTCGGTATATAATAGATTCCGATCTAAATCATCGACTTCCTAATTGCACCGTTGCACTTTTCGTGACCTGGGTCGATGTGATTTTAACATAAAACTCTCGTTACGATAAAGTTTTATGGTTCGAATTTTAAATTGCTTCCTTGTGCGAACCGAATTGGAAAAAAATGTTGCTTTAATTGTGTGGAAATTTATATATAATGTGCTGGTAACATTTTCTTAATTGAGCTCAACACGCAAGTGATCTTGAACAAGTATTTATATAAAGCAATGTGTGTTCATTGAAAATGTTATTTATCTTCTGGTATAAGACAAAGACCAAAAGAGAACGTGGGTCCGAATGTTAGTAGGTTATTATCACCAACTATTCATTATGTCAAAGGATACTAATATCCCGAGCAAAACTTGGCGACAAAAATAATCTGTAATCTGGAGACACAAGATGGTATCTCAGTGCATTCTCTAGCTACATAACCTTATCAAACACAGTAAAGTATGCATATAGGAAACAATTGCTGTCCTACCTGTTTGAGGCCTATTAGACCCAGAATGTGAGTAGCATACATGGGGCACAAATTTCAGCAAATGATTTTTTATACTTAATAACAGATGAAGAAGAAAGAAGAGAAGAAGAAAAAAAGAGAACAATGAATTAAACAAATAAAGCATAAAAGAAAAAATATTTAATACAATGTCAATTAACGCGTAAAGAATAATAGCGATCGTTTTAACATAAATAATCCATTAATTAAACAAATACGCTTAGTATCCTAAATGTCTAGACATCTTGTGAAAGGGTCAAGTAGGAATTAGACAACTTTCTTATGTAGGGTAACAACAATGCACCGGGTTAATGTGGTAGCGAAACGAGAAAAACATGATCCCGCCAATCGGATTGCGGATGTGTTTTGTGCCGTATGGTTATTAGGAATAAACGGTTTGGTGTCCGAGGTCGTTTGTTCACCTCAAATGCCAAATGCGTTACCGTTGGAATCAACTCGATCCTTTCTCGCTTGTATCTCGAATGTGTGACGACACAAGCTACGTGCAGTAATCTGTATTCTATAAGACAATTTCGGTGTTTAGTATGCCATTCTGGATTTATACGATAGATTAAATCAATGATTTTTATTATTTATGTTCTGAAGTAGAAAAAAGTAACTAGTTAAATTGTCAAACACACCAATATTAGTAGGCAGTCAAAATACATTTGTAATTGCTTTCAAAGAAAGATGTTATCGATTTGGTTATTAATTTAGGTTATCGTTATGTTCAGCCCTGTAGTTCTGGGCTTTCAAGAATAAGACTTCGGTATCCCCTGCCTGTCGTAGAAAGCGACTAAAAGGGGCCTTTGTCGTCCGCCAAGGTGGACCCGGGAAGTAGTCGACATCGGCTGGCCCGTGTCGCCTTGCACTGCGAGGGCACAGGGGAAGTGCAGAGGGAGCTCACTCTCAACGAACTCACCATGCACCGAGGAAGGACCATCGGGGAGGTTTTGGGTATAAACCCCACATAACCGCCACCTTCCCCACAGAAGGCGGAGTATCTTTTTGAAGATTTCCTCCCCGAACAAAAAATACCATTAGACTATTGACGCTTCAAATATGGGGGCAAACCCTGAAAATCGAATAGAAACGAAGTCGGTTTTGTTAAAAATATGTAAATATTAATCATAGAGCTTGTAATAAATATACCTTACAGAAATAGAAAATCGTAAAAAAAAAAGGAAAAAGTTACTGATAGACATTTTCTTTTTTTTTTCAAATAAGCTAAAAGAAATAAAGACTTTTTTGTTAATATCAGTGCTTCATAACAATAATTTCGACCATACATTGAATTACACTAAATATATATTTGACATTACAACGTCAAAAAATCATGCGACCAGTGCTTAAGAAAAATAAATCCTGTACTATAAGGACCGTCTGTCTACCTTCGTTTTTGCTCTTTGATAATGTGTCTTAATGAGTTTCTTGGGCGGATGCAGTGTAGATTATGTGGTAGTAGTAATATAATAGGTTGTCAAATATCTCCCTTCCGCCTTTTTGTCTTTTGAATTTCGCGGCTATGTACAAAGCGCTACAGAGCTCGTATCTAGCAATACTATACATAATTTGAAAGGTCTTCACATAACCTACAAAACGACGCTATGCATAATTACTTTCGATATTGCGTTCAACAGTTATAGACGTGTAAACATGAAGTTCACTAACGCCGAAATTCGCGCTATTTTAAAGTTTTCCTTCGTTAAAGGCAAATCCGCTAGAGAAACGTTCCGTGAGATTAATGGTGTTTTGGGGGATGGTACTCTATCACTTCGAACCACGGAGGAATGGTTTCGACGATTCAGAGCCGGTGAAAACGACACCATGGATAAGCCAGCCGGCGGAAGACCTGTGACGACAAATACCGATCAAATCATGGACTACATCGAGTTAGACCGGCATGTGGCATCTCGTGACATCGCCCAGGAGATGGGAGTTAGTCACCAAACCATTTTAAACCATCTGCAGAAGGCTGGATACAAAAAAAAGCTTGATGTTTGGGTGCCGCATGACACAAAAGGCGGAAGGGAGATATTTGACAACCTAATATAAGTATAACAATACGATTGAATGAATTAACTAACATTTGAAATAGTACTTAGGTTACGTGCTTGTTGCACTGTGCTACGTAAATAGAACTATTCACATTTAGAAACATTTAATTGATTTTAATTATTTTAGATATTACCTCCGTTAGAAACCGTACCCAATTACTCCAAGACCGCACTGAACCCGCTAGAGGTAGCACATAGAGCCATTTTAAAAACCATTACTTTTAGGCCAATTCTTTATTCTACTAGACAACTATACAAGGATTGCAGTGTCTTGAAAGTGAGACAATTATTTATTCTAAATACAGTTTTACTACAGCATCGTCATTCCATTTGTTTATTTGGATAAACGTCGTAAAGATAAAATTTGCTGTATTCCAGCAGTAATGTGGACCGCCAAAAGAATTAACTACTACCTGGGGCCATTCCTTTATAATAAAGTTAACTTTTATGTGCCTTTTCATAGTTTATCTCAATATAAGTGTAAAAGTTACTTTACTCGTTTCTCCATAATTTCACCTACGAAGAGACTGAAAAGATAGGTTTTACTTGATTTGAAGTCGGTATTTATCACATTATCGTAGCAAAGTATATGTCGCAAATTCCTAAGTATGTTTCTTCTGAAACCTGGAGTTCTTTTGACTTATAAATTACACAAAAAAAGATATGAGGAAAATACACAGATCGAGATAATTGCAATTCGTATGCTTCTTAAATTTAAAGCGCGCCTTGGGAACATTCGATTTAACGAATGTTAGTGCATAAGATATTGTTTAATAAAGACGTATTGCATACAAGAACGACGTATTACATAGAAAAGAATAGAAAAGTAAACAATTACGAACAAACATAAATTCAAAATCACTTCAAAAATGACGGACCTTTCTAATAGATATTAGAAATTTAAAACAAGCAGACGAATAGACATCTTTCTTTTTTGAAGTCGGCTAAAAATCATCTTACTCATTTCTATCTCTTCGTTTAGTATACTTTCGTTTTCTAACTCTTATCTTTGCAATTAATCATATAAAATGACACGATATCATTTGACGTTGACAGTTGGTTGCACTTGCAGTAATTGCAATTCACGCGCCTGTTTTGACACTGCAAAACGTTCACGCTTATCCCTGCAGGTTGGGTTCACGCTGTGTTACCCGCGACCGACAGCAGTGTGCAGCTGTCAACGCATAGCTGGAGGCCTGGTACGGTTGGGATAACACGCATTCAATATTACCATCAAATGAGTTTCTACCTATTAATGATACTCAGTAAAACCATTTAGCCAACAGAGAGGAAAGAAAAAAAATAAAAAATAATACCTATCGAATAAGAACTCGATTTGTTCGGAAGTTCTTGCAGGATGAATTCGCTACAGTGGACAACCCTCAATATAAAACTTACTTGGTTTTCCCGTGGTTTTCATTAAAACCGAAACACTATGGTTTTGAGAAAGAAAAAATCTAAATAATAATTATTTTTATTTCAAGCCAAAAATTCAGACATGTACAAACTAGTTCGATAATAGCCGCATATTCATAGTATTAAGTATTAAGTAATAGTGTCGGTACGAGTATTAAGTAGGGGGTGGGTTACTCCGAACATCTTTATTGTGCTTTTAAAAGATCTTCTATATAGTCATACGAGAGAATTTAGAGCCATCCAGTAATAAGTTCCTTACACTCTTGTAGTGTAGCTTTTTGTTTTTATTTGAAAATATATTTGAAAAGGGTTAACGAGCTTACGGCTCACCATAAAACATCGACTGCCAACGATTTCTAAAAAGACCAGTCATAAGCACCTTGCTGCCAACGTCTTTTATGAGGTCGACAGACCACCTTGCCGGTCCGTGGTTTTCAATCGATCTTTTCAATCCTATCGGCCATCTGTTCTACGCATTATCTCACAGCTCACGTCATCTTAGGTGATCACCGTCAACCATGAACGCAACAACACCAGAGGATGATGCGTTGCCGATCTTGGAAGGAGTAGGCTCTGTTATGTACAATTCACTGTTAGTAACCCCGGGAAGTGCTCTCTTTCAGCACAGTGCAGAGAGGCTCCGGTGCGTTCCACTGGAGACCCCGGAGCCCCTCACCATGCATCGAAGAAGGGCCACCGAGGAGGTTTTAGTGGGTAAAAACCCCACATAACCGTCGCCTTCCCCCCAGAAGGCGGGGTATCTTTTTGAAGATTTCCTCCTCGTTAACAAAAAAATAAAAAAGAAAAAGGTTTTCTCATGGATCCCATTGTAAGAATCGGACGAAATTTAATTTGGACCCCACGGGAAGCATAAGCTTTCAAATAAAAATAATCATCAAAAAACGAATTGGGAACCTCCGCCTTTTGAAGTCGGTTGAAAAAGACCACAGAGCGTCATCGTTACAGCTCGTTTCTTGAAGGTCTCCAAATCACACAGGTTCGGAAACACCGCTGGTGATAGTCGATTCCACATGTTGATAGTGCGTGGATGAAAGTTACAGTATTCGAACTCTGATTGTCAGATCGTAAGTAGAAACTTTTCAACCACTATAACTTGCATGGTAGATCTTTTACTGCGATGGGCATTTTATGTGCGTTTTTTATCCACGGAAGACATAAAACAATAAAAGAATGCGTAGCACAGTAGTCAAGTCACGTTTATAATGTCGTTTATTTCACTGATGACGTAAAAAATTGTGACTTGCCGCCTTGTATTCTTGGCTTACGTTTCGTTTCGACACGCTCCAACAAACATAGTTCAACGAGATAACTCCAGTAGACCAAATAAGGATCGTAGATTGAAGAAATTTGATATGAGGCGTGTGACACATTGTGTTACTCTGTGGCACTGTACTCCTGGTTAACCCTGAGTAAGCTTTCACGTCGTTTTAACCCCAGCGGCTTAAAGGAAGATAGCTATCGACTTCCTGAGCTTATAAGTCTTTATAACTACGACGACTAATTTGATGGCGTCGAAAAAACAGCCATTAAATTTTTAAAACCTACACAATACATCATATCATTTATTTTATTTTTTGACTTAATAATATATTTATGAAATTTTTCCCTATTATTTTATTGTATAAAATATATTTTAATCTCTTAACTGTTTTATTCATGTATCATATTTATTATACTCTTACTGTATAAATTCCATATAAAAGTAGTATTGCGCGGGCACGTCTTTAGGCAGTCCCGGCCACCGCTGAAAATCAGCGCTTTCGGATCCCTGCGACACTAATGCTGAGACGGTGTCCGATAATGGCGTCATATGTTTTGTATTATTTGTCCGTGTAACTTTAACTGTGTTTTGTCTATTTTTCATTCTTTATTAAAGTGTGTTATATTCTGTCTGTGATGTGTTTTTGTATTGTGATGCCAATAAATAAATGGCTATGTTTATATACTATTAAATATAAAAAATAATGTGTGTGGGTATATTCCATACAGGCTCCGAAACGGCTGGACCGATTTCAATGAAACTTTCAGGTAATCTTCAGATTAACCTGGCGAGTAATCCTGTAAATCCTGACAATCGGAGCACTCCTCTTTTTTTAAATACAGCTTTTATTTACTATGATGATATTCTATGATTTAATGAACATCAGGTAGAGTCATTATAATTATTCCTTATTTGTGATCACCAATAACAATTTAAATATACCTATTGCTTCATAAGTATTTATAAATGCCCTTTATATAAGTAGTAATGATCTTCGCCCGCTCGAGAAGAGAATATAAGAGAATAAATACAGAGATAAACTTATTATAATGAGGGTACGCGAGTACACTATTAAATACAATTGTGTGCATTGCTAAACCTACTATTAAATTAATGTGTAAAGAAACAAAATATTTTTAATATTATTTTTTAAAAACTTATAATTTTAAAACCGTTTATAATCGGTCCTTAGCCATTTAAACTGATTAGATAGTTTGGTACTAAATATTTAGTGCATCTCTCCCTGTCTCTCCCTATTAGTTGCCGATGCCGTTACGCATTGCCCCTCTTTGACCCGTTTTGTTTTGTAAGTATTGAGTTAAGGGTTGTGTAATGCCAACAACAAAAAGTACCTTAGTGTTATGTATTTTCTAAAATAAACCCAATATAAAAGCAAACAGAATATTAAGTATATTTAGCTTTACACTGTAAATTGTACGACATGAGTTTGTGTTAAGGTTGATTTTTGAGTGGTGGTAGCTGTACATATGTACTGGTTTATAGATTGTATGTTAACGTTAAGTACATTTCACAGTCCTGCGTATAAAAGCCGACAGAATGTAAATAATAACGCTCAGATCTAGGTAAAGGCTGACACGGTCTGGACCGGTGTTTCTGCTTACACTCTAATATTACGTACTGTTACGTAAACATGTGTCCTTGATCCGGCAAGGTAATCCAGTGTACACTTGTGCACTAACGCTAAATTGATGTCCTATATCTGCAATATCCATTACCTAATCACAAGATGTTATGACGACTTGTTCAATCACACTGGAAAACACACAAGTATAATTTACAATAAAAAATAATTTGAATAAGACTTTGAGAGTCCTTTTAATCCTAGGTAGAGAAAGATAGCTTTCGTTGTCCGCTTTCCACCAAACTTGTTAGGTCCCAAATGTGACAGCTCAGTATCCGGGCGGTCGCCTCAAGTTGCATGATACGCTAGCAACCCGAGTTCACCAATAAATTTGATGGTGCAATCATATGCCGATGTCGCCTTCTTCCCGGGGTCCACCTTGGCGGACGACAAAGTCCCCCACCCTTGTCGCCCAGTGAACCCGAGGCCCCTTTTAGTCTCCTTCTACGCCAGGCATGGGATACCGTAGTCTTATTCTTGAGAGCCCAGAACTACAGGGCTGTGATAAAAGCCCTACTTCAAGCAGGTATTCTGCGATGTTTACGTGGCTACCGTCACTGTATAGCCGAACCATTCAGTTATAACCTTCCATTGTAATTCGTTTAACAACTGATGTATCATTTATCCTGTGCTACCAGCGCTTCCAATCGCATCCGAAGCCGCTTATTAACAATAAATAATTACAGACCTGCAACATAACGCCGTCGAATAAAAGAGTAAACAGCTGGATGAGTCGTGTTCCAATTACACCCGTCTATAAATCAGAGTCGTGAGCCATTCCATAAATAACGCAACGGACCTTAGCGCGAAACTTACTATAGCAATGCGTCGAGTTATCAACAAGTATATTTACGAGTAATAACAAAAGCAGACTTTCTACTTGGCATTATACGAAGGATGTACTGGTCCAATTCTGACAATTGCATCCTTGAGAAAACCATATAAGTCTTCAATTAACATTAAGAATGTGCGCGACAAATGGACGAATAACTCAATATCACGCCAACCGATAACGATATTCATTTTTTATTGGATACCATGCATTTCAAGAGTATTTTGGTTAAAAGTTAAAGTTACAGCCTTTATAGATGTCCCACTGCTGGGCGCAGGCCTCCTCTGTAAAGAGAGTAAAAGGGCATAGTCCGCCACGCGGCCCTAATGCGGATTGGCAGACTTCACATGTCGTAGAAAATTTTTCTAAGGCATGTAGGTTTCCTCACGATGTTTTTCTTCGCCGCCGAGCGCGTGGTAAATCAGCACATTAAATTGCAACAACAAATTTATTAGTGCCAGCACCGGGGATCGAACTCGGGTTGCTAGCGTACTACGCAACTTGAGCCAACCGCGCGGACACTGAGCTACCACGGCTCGTAGCTTGGCAGTTTAGTTAGGTTCTGATTCATTTTATTATGTAATTTTCCTGCGATAATTAGAAAATACAGAGAGCGTCCGCGCCTAAATAGCGTTTGATTACATTTAACGTCGGTTGTTTTGTTTGTAAATATACTTGTTAATTACAAATCACAGACTAAAAATTTGTCGCCGATGTACGGATAGGATTACATGAGGCTGGTCGCCAACACGATGGTCTAACCAAGTAAAAGGTGCCATCTCCTCTCCTAATCTCTACCAGCTGGTGAGGGCTGCCTCGGACTGAAGCCGATGGAGGCAGATTGTTCATTTGAGGGGCTCTAGTGACCACGAACCCAGAAATGAGGGAACAACAGAGAAGAAGAAGTATTCTTCTTCTTTTGTCTTCGAGAAAGCTTGAGTCTACGGTTGATGATATACAGAAGTATTTTACTAACATGGAGTTTATACTCCATGTTAGTAAAATACTTACAAATTATTAAACAATTATAGAACACTTGCACTTATGTGCAAGTGTTCTATAATTACCACAGTCTTTTGTGGAGCTTTTCTTGTGCAGTGGAACAAAGATCGACTCAGTCCACTCTACAGGCCATTTCCTGGTTTTCCAAATGGAATTGCAGATCCTCAATAGATGCTGTATACCATTAGAGTCTAGAAGCAGTATGGATAGGCTCATTCCCTGTCACATTAGGACTTAATAAGCTTGGTGAATTGTCGACAGTAAAAAGCTGTCTCTGTCTACCCTACTAGTTACTTTACACAGTAATTATAGCAACCTTGTAATGAATACGCAACCTACCGTGAGAGACACACGGATCGATTTCAAGATGCACTCTTCTTATATTACATACCCAGACGCCCTCACTGTACTTTCTCAGCGGTTGTCGGATTACAAATATCACAATGTTTAATAGCGAGATAATATATTAATATATAGATAAATAACCACTCACAGCCTTTAAACTCTAGCTTTTCATCAAGCTTATAATGGTAATAAAAAACCATCATTTAGTTAAACAAGTGCCTGACCACGATCCCACCTTATGTTACTCGTAGGTGGAAATGCAGTCCTGGATAGCAACACGCTTCAGCTTAGTAAATACCTATTCATTCTATTCAAACACCTACATTGTAATCGATGGAAAGACGCGGGCAAAATTCCAGTCCTTTGTTGTAGGAATAATAAAAGACGAAGCACAGCGCCCCGTTCGGGTTTGAGGGATGCTCAGAAGAAAAGGGTGAAATCGAGCAGTGCGGCTTGAAGTCCAATTGGAAAGGATTTTTTTAATATTCAGAAAATTACAATTTTTTTTTAGACTCGGTACATATCTCCCTACTAGACCAATAGCCTGTCTGTCTAGTCGTTTACCATATACACGGTTCTGTTAACATACACGGCGCATCCTCCGCATAAAGCTCTTATTCGACGAAAGCATTGTGTTTTCCAAAAAGTTGCGTGCCCAAACGGGGCAACACCAAAATCGCTACCCCCACATACGGCGCATAGCATAGCGGCCCTCCCAACAAAGGAGATGCTAATCTAGTGACCAAAAGCCATACATGGATCTCACAACTTACAACGTGCGACATGTGAACACTTGTTCTTTTTAAAATAAAGTTCAAATTCGTTTACCACACCTATCACAATGCTGTTTGTCAAAGTTTAGTTTGTGGTACCGTAAGACAGCGTCGGGTTTGACAAAGGGAGTCAATTTGAGCGTATCTACCTTTGCTTCGTGACTCATCCGTCCGTGGTGATTATCTTGAAATAATATAGCGGACGAACTCGTGAGCTACGGAACGTTCTCTTTAACTGCCGAGCAATATCGGAATGGGAACTTAAATGGGGAAATATTATCTCAATTTTCTATCTATAAGGCCTGTTCGAGTTTTAAAACGCATTTGTAGGTTGTGATGCCATCGCGAGTTATTGCATGATTGCGTCACACCCCATTATTATTATGGTATTGTGGCACACGCTTTAACTAAAGAACGAAGAACTATTGTCGACGTTAAAGTTCTATATGGGAATAAGTCAAAATATTCATGTACCCTCTAATAGTTCAAGAGCATGACTATACATACAGGAGACTAAATAACGATATAGTATCATAAATGACTGTTGAAACAGTGATAGGTTAATGTCTAAGCGTTCGTTCGTCTAAGTTCGTAATCTGACTTGTAATTAATTTTGTATAAAGATTGTAAGGTTGTGACGGTATTCGTTAAATTCTTTGTACAACGTTACGACGTCTAAATAAATCGAGTGTATTAGTAGTTATTGGACTATTTTATTCTACAAGACCTACAAGTTATTACCCTAGTTAGCTATTTGATCAGTTATTCAGTTAGTAGTTAATTAATAAAGTCGCCTTCTTTAATTTATTATTTAGATTAACCGCCCAAACCCAGTTTCTAGCCCTAGCACCGAGTTCAAGGGAAACGACCCAAGGTTCTGCAACCTCTCAAAGTCTGGGGAAACTGTAACGGCCAGCTTCATTGACCGACAGCCTCTTCATTCACATTCATCACAAATTACAGCCACTTCTCTAACAGCGTTAATAAGAGGACGAGCAAAACAGTCTACGATATTTTTACTTTCTAAGCAAGTGCTTGACTACGATCCCACCTGATGTTAAGTGGAAATGCAGTCCTGGATGTTAAGGCGCACTAGCTTAGTAAATGCCTAATCACTCTATATTTGAAAAAACCCACATTAGGGGACTTGATTGGAAAAAGAAATGTAGTCAGACCGTATAAGTGGTCTGATGACATTAAAGATAAAGTAAGAAGAAACTGGATGATTCTAGGCAGGAACAGGGAAAACTGGAAAAAAAGGAGGAAGCCTTTATCCAAAGTGGGGTCCATATCTAGCTGCTAAATTTAACAATACTAATATAATTGGAAGTAAACCACTAACAATACTACCAAATACTATACTATACCCGTAAATATTGTGTTAGATATCGAAATAAACAAGGTTTATATATAAGGAAAAGACAGAAGCGGGCAAAATTCCAGTCCTTTGTTGTAGGAATAATGAAAGACGAAGCACAACGCCCCGTTCGGGTTTGAGGGATGCTCAGAAGAAAAGGGTGAAATCGAGCAGTGCGGCTTGAAGTCCAATTGGAAAGGATTTTTTTAATATTCAGAAAATTACAATTTTTTTTTAGACTCGGTACATATCTCCCTACTAGACCAATAGCCTGTCTGTCTAGTCGTTTACGATATACACGGTTCTGTTAACATACACGGCGCATCCACCGCATAAAGCTCTTATTCGACGAAAGCATTGTGTTTTCCAAAAAGTTGCGTGCCGAAACGGGGCAACACCAAAATCGCTACCCCCGCATACGGCGCATAGCATAGCGGCCCTCCCAACAAAGGAGATGCTAATCTAGTGACCAAAAGCCATACATGGATCTCACAACTTACAACGTGCGACATGTGAACACTTGTTCTTTTTAAAATAAAGTTCAAATTCGTTTACCACACCTATCACAATGCTGTTTGTCAAAGTTTAGTTTGTGGTACCGTAAGACAGCGTCGGGTTTGACAAAGGAGTCAATTTGAGCGTATCTACCTTTGCTTCGTGACTCATCCGTCCGTGGTGATTATCTTGAAATAATATAGCGGACGAACTCGTGAGCTACGGAACGTTCTCTTTAACTGCCGAGCAATATCGGAATGGGAACTTAAATGGGGAAATATTATCTCAATTTTCTATCTATAAGGCCTGTTCGAGTTTTAAAACGCATTTGTAGGTTGTGATGCCATCGCAAGTTATTGCATGATTGCGTCACACCCCATTATTATTATGGTATTGTGGCACACGCTTTAACTAAAGAACGAAGAACTATTGTCGACGTTAAAGTTCTATATAGGAATAAGTCAAAATATTCATGTACCCTCTAATAGTTCAAGCGCATGAAGAATGACTATACATACAGGAGACTAAATAACGATATAGTATCATAAATGAAACAGTGATAGGTTAATGTCTAAGCGTTCGTTCGTTTAAGTTCGTAATCTGACTTGTAATTAATTTTGTATAACGATTGTAAGGTTGTGACGGTATTCGTTAAATTCTTTGTACAACGTTACGACGTCTGAATAAATCGAGTGTATTAGTTATTGGACTATTTTATTCTACAAGACCTACAAGTTATTACACTAGTTAGCTATTTGATCAGTTATTCAGTTAGTAGTTAATTAATAAAGTCGCCTTCTTTAATTTATTATTTAGATTAACCGCCCAAACCCAGTTTCTAGCCCTAGCACCGAGTTCAAGGGAAATGACCTAAGCGTTCTGCAACCTCTCAAAGTCTGGGGAAACTGTAACAGCCAGCTTCATTGACCGACAGCCTCTTCATTCACATTCATCACAAATTACAGCCACTTCTCTAACAGCGTTAATAAGAGGACGAGCAAAACAGTCTACGATATTTTTTACTTTCTAAGCAAGTGCTTGACTACGATCCCACCTGATGTTAAGTGGAAATGCAGTCCTGGATGGTAAGGCGCACTAGCTTAGTAAACGCCTAATCACTCTATATTAAAAAACCCACATTAGGGGACTTGATGGGATAAAGAAATGTAGTCAGATCATATAAGTGGTCTGATGACATTAACGATGAAGTAGGAAGAAACTGGATGATTCTAGGCAGGAACAGGGAAAACTGGAAAAAAGGAGGAAGCCTTTATCCAAAGTGGGGTCCGTATCTAGCTGCTAAATTTAACAATACTAATATAATTTAAGTAAACCACTAACAATACTACCAAATACTATACTATACTATACCTGTAAATATTGTGTTAGATATGGAAATAAACAAGGTTTATATATAAGGGAAAGACAGACGCGGGCAAACTATTCCAGTCCTTTGTCGTACGAATAATGAAAGACGAAGCAAAGCGCTGCGTTCGGGTATGAAGGATGTTCACAACAAGAGGATGAAATATATACGTATGTATACACAACACTTATGAGCCGGTTTCAATCGATCAATTAGTTGCGCCAATAAAATAACAAAGCTTCGAAGTCGTGTCGAAACAGTGATCACACAGACGGATCGCGGAACAAAGCCACAATATTTGGTAACGTTCCATTCATTCCGCATGCAAATTCCGCGGAGACCATTTTAGGAAATGGTGGACATTAAATGACGACCGTTCGCAGAAAATGGCGGCATTGATCAAGGCTCGAGATACGTGATTTTGTTTGAGTATGTTATATGGCAATACTAGCGAGGTTGGACAACTGTGTTGGCCTGTCCCAGACCTAACCAACACTTTCCTTATACTCCATAATAGCGATTCCCGACAATGTGCAGTTACAGCCTTTATATATATAATATATATGTCCCACTCCTAGGCGCAGTCCTTCTCTGTAAAGAGAGTATAAGGGCATAGTCCGCCACGCGGCCCTAGTGCGGATTAGCAGACTTCACATGCATTAGAATAATTGTCTAAGCCATGTAGGTTTCCTCACAACGTTTTCCTTCACCGCCGAGCGCGTGATAAATCAGCACATAAAATTGCAACAACAAATTTATTGGTGCCGGCACCGAGGGTTGCTAGCGTACCATGCAACTTTAGCCAACCGCCCGGACACTGAGCTACCACGGCTCGAGTTTTAGTAAAAACTCAGTTAATTAGCCTCTCGAGAGACAGACAGTACCAAATTTTTTAAAAGCTAAGATTTACAATAGGTATGTCTTAAGAGAAGCACCATAACCGACTTTAAATAAAGAGGTTCTCAATTAATTACTTTATTATTATTTCAATAATTTTGCAATCATAGCGCAGTAATTTAAAAACCGATTCCTTATTTATTTTTGATTAAAAGATTTGATTTTAATAAGAACCCATATGAATTTTCATAGCATAGGACTTTAAATTCTGAAAAGAAATAGCAGGGAACTTTTGAAAATGGCATGGTAGACTGCTTGTGGTTGACGGATAAATTCAGTAATTTCCATGCCACGTGCTCATTGTTCTGATAGTCTTTTCTGAGAACGGTCATAAAGCGAAAAGTCTTCAAAAGACTTTCTCTAGATGGCTGGGTCAAAGGTCAGATACAGAAGGCAGTACTCGTCGGGAGGTTTCTCACTATGTCGCCCTAACCACCCGTAGCTTGGGCCCTGCCTACCCGCAATGCTCTGGTTATATAATATTTTATATTTTGTATGGTCCTCTTTATGTATTTTAGTATTTATAATATATAAATAATATTGTAAAAACCTAAGATGTTAAAAATAAATAATAAATGTATTAAGATAATACTCGAAAGCATTGGACGATATTGCCATTCACAACTTCGCCCAGAATTCCAGAATGGATAACTAATACCATGAAAAAATGTGTTCAGAATACTATACAACATTGGTTTCTTTTGTAAACAACATCATTCATGGACCGCTCACATTTTGCAGGAAGTTATTTCGTACTTAAACCGGACGTGCATGATAAAATAAATCGCAAGTCTCACGACCTCCGCTCCGAAGTCACGTAATTTAACTCTAACAACGCGTATTTCAACTACTCAATCTAAAACTACATAAAGCAATGTACAATATATAAATTACGTGTAAGAATAAAATAGTAATAATAATAGAAGATAGACAATAAGAGTGTCTGTAAAGTATATTTCTTTGTGTGTGTGTTAACAAGAGATGGAAGAAAGTGATGAATGAAAACATCCCTAACGTTGGGGAACTAGCTATAGCATAGGCAGACTATGCTCAGAGAAAAATATGACAAGGGGCAATAAACTCTGATTTCTAGCAAATAAGTCAGTAGTCCTGCCTCATGCCACAAAAATATATATATATATATAAATTACACGAACATTAAAAAAAAGCAGTAAAGGCCAGCTTTCTCTGGCCAGGTATCCCCGCCTGTCATAGAAGGCGACTAAAGGGGCCTCGGGTTCATTGGGCGACAAGGGTGGGGCCTTTGTCGTCCGCCAAGGTGGACCCGGGAAGAAGGCGACATCGGCTGGCCCGTGTCGCCTTGCACTGCGAGGGCACAGGGGAGGGAGTAACTTCCCGGAAGTGCTCTCTATGAGCACAGTGCAGAGGGGCTCAGTGTTCCACTGGAGATCCCGGAGCCCTCACCATGCAACTGGGAGGGGTTTTAGTGGGTAAAACCCCACATAACGCCGCCTTCCCCAGAAGGCGGGGAATCTTTCTGAAGATTTCCTCCTCGTTAACAAGAAAAAAAAAAAGCTTTCTCTGGCCAACTGTGTTAGTTCGTCCAAAAAAAAAGCTTACTCCCTAAGTTGTTACTTCAAAAAATTCAATCCCAGCGAGAAATCCTCAAGTCTGTTAAACTAAGTTTCTCCACCATTACGACTGGTTGTATAAAGAAGTAATAGTTTCATCACCGATAGGAATCAACAGCATTGTCGTTTTGCTGCAACATCTGGAGCGATTACACTCAAGCAGCAGTATGTCATAAATTGCGTCTATTTCCGTGACACAGTCCCGCTTGGCCCGTGCGAAAACACCTGAGAAGGCGTTACAAATTTATGCTAATGCCCAAAACACGAAACGTGTTACAAAAGGAGCCTTTTGTTCCAAGTTTCCGGTTAGTACACAGATTAGCACTCGGTACAGTGCGCGCAAGAATAACACAAAAACATTTAAGTATATATACAAGTAAAAATATAATCCGATTTCAAGCCAACATGACGATGCTTTAAATGGATCTACGGACGCTCTATTTTCGAAGCATCATAGTCCTACGAAGTTCTGTCGGTTATATTCTCTTTATTCTCTCTTAAGTAGTTCTTAACAACGTACAAATGTGGTACGGTAGAGTCGTGGTAGCTCAGTGTCCGGGCGGTTGGCTCAAGTTGCATACTACGCCAGCTACCTGAGTTCGATCCCCGGTGCCGGCACCAATAAATTTGTTGTTGCAATTTTATGTGATGCTTTACCACGCGCTCAACGGTGAAGAGAAACATCGTGAGGAAACCTACACGTATTAGAAAATTTTTCTAAGGCATGTGAAGTATGCTAATGCGCACTAGTGCTATGCCCTTATACTCTTTTTACAGAAAAGGCCTACGCCCAAAAGTGGGACATATATATATTATATATATAAAAGAGTACTTACGTAGTCTTAGATAGCCATAAGTCACAACTAAACTAACAAAATAGTAAAACAATCCAGAAGCACGCTTCAATACTGTTTTTGATCTATGGAATATCTACGGAATCCAAGGTCCTCTCTCTCTCTTTTTCAGCCTCTTGCCACCCACTGCTGAGTGTAGGCCTCTTCCATAGAACTCCACTCTTTGCGGTCTTGTGCTTTCTGCATCCAACCCTTGCCGGCCACCTTTCTTAGGTCGTCCGTCCATCGTGCCGGTGGTCTGCCCACATTTCTGTGCCCAGTTCGAGGTCTCCATTCTAGGACCTTTCTCCCCCACCTGTTATCAAATCTACGGCATATGTGGCCCGCCCACTTCCACTTTCTTTTAGCGACTGCTATCCAAGGTCCTATGCTAACAAAATTAATAAGGGACCTAATTGAAACCAAACCATATAAACAAAATGGGTGCGTGTATTAACGCGCGCGGGAACATAAATTTGTTCGACATCACTAAAAAAACCGTTTTAATTGCATGCAAATAATTTATTGCAATTAAATAATAAGGGCTGCAAATGGATAGTCAACACGGCCAAAAATAATAGTTTAAATTTGAAAAAATAAATAAATAAAAATAAAATAAAACATTTTAGCGTCAATAGCCTAATGGTTTAGGTTACGGTTTGTGAATCGTAAGATCGTGGTTTCGAATCCACCATTCGACTATTGACGTGAACCATCTCTTAGCATAAGCTACGCTTGGTCGGAATGGTTAACAACAATGTTGTTTGAACATGAATGTTAGTAATATTTCTGAAAAAAAAAAGAAATATTGCTAGCTTTGTTTAAAAAAAAGTTCATATCAATAAATACTCCAAACGAATAGTTAACCTCAATTATATTGGAGCACTTGAAAAAGTATATAAGCACGTTTTTCACGGAAACAATGCGCGCGCATCTTAAAAATTCACTGTCATCGTTTATTCATAAGTCGCCTAAAGAAGTAAAACTGCAAAATAAATCACAATCGCTTAATGTGCTATCATCATTCCAATACGTTCTATAAATTTTTATCCAAAATTTTACATGAAAATAAAATTAATATCACTTCAAATGAAATGTAGAAAAAGGTCTTCATCCTAATGCACAATACAATCCAGAAACATAACACAGATTAAATACGCCTTAATCCCATCGTCATATGTACCATAAAAAGACAAAGATGTCCGACTGTTTTGTGTCTACTCTGTACCATAGATATCGCCCTATACTCTTAATCTGGTGCTGACATCTCGCGCTCGCCATTATGTGAGCAAGGCCTCACCTATTGCTCTGACAGGAAAACAGATTGCACTTGCAACACAAGCAACACGTGCTGTTTATAGCGCGAACTATTTTTTAATGATGGCGGCTTATTTGATTAATAGTCACTATTTTTACGACCAGTAGCAAAAGAATTGGAAGAAAATACCAGGCCATACTATCCCCAAACCAAATTATTTGTTAATTAATAATTAATATCCAGCCGTTGGCCACATTTGCCCGCTCTTATGAACCTTGCTCATCATCGAAAACAATTTTTTATAGAGAATAAACTAGTGCTGGATCATGATCCCATCTGATGTTAAGTTATATAGTCGAAAGATAGTACGTGCTAGTTTAGTAAGTGCCTATTCACTCTACTCTTAAAGGCTCCCACGTCGTACCTGGACGGAAAGAATGACGCCGGAAACTTGTTCCACTCTTTTTTACTGTACGCGCGTTGAACGATGACTCAAATAGCTTCGTTCGGACGCGCGGAACATCGACTATGAAAAGGCGGAGACCCGCCGAATGTCTAAACGTCCGAAGGTAGAATGGGATGGGGGAATTAATTCGTGTAATTCCTGTGCACTCTCCAAAATGTAATCTGTACACCACCAAAAGGCTAGCCACCTTGCGTTGGTGCTCAAGACAGTCAAGTCTCATAGGGCAGTTAATAAAGACAACAGGAGTGTAGGTAAAATAGAGTATTTAACAAATTAAAAACTACATATATAGTACTTAGCAAAAAACAAAATTTAATTATTAAATCCCGGATCGACATGCATTTTTATATTTAAAAAATGAAAGAACGATAAATCACTGGTATGCCGAATGTAATTCGAATTCGCATCAGATAAAATCACTTAACCTCTAAGCTATCTCTGCTCTTTTTTTAACCCAGTAAATTATCTGTAATATACGTCTTCGTTATATTAATGTGTACAGAACTCCAGCGGCTATACACTTATGTCATTCATTCGTATTTGTAATAGTAACTTTTAATAATTAACGATTTTTTAACCTTATCTCTAACGAAATGAAAATATAAAAATTACCTTGGAATTTTAATATACACGCGAATAGATTACATTTAGATAGGGAGATAAACATTATTTTTATACAATACGAGATTCACTGAAACTTGAAGGTTAAGTTAGTATGTGTAAACGAAAATAATATTTTATGCCAGTTAACTTTTAGTCATGGCGGTTTGAATTACTCTCGATTATATAGAACCATTTCAAACCGTAACCAAATTAGCTTCATAAATTAAAGAGCTACGAGTGTACAAATATAAAAAGATTTCTTCGAGCACGAACTTTAGAACTGAGGCGACGGGATGTGTCAGGTTAAGACGTTACGACACCTTAACCCTATTTATTATTCCCTCCCTTTTTGAAATCGGTTTAAAACATTTTTTTTATATTCTCAAATTCCCTCATGAGTTACTTAGTTCAAGTGTCTCCGAGGACCTGTATGAGGCGATCAGATGTGTCAATCAAGACATTATGATGCCTTTTCCCCTCTTTTTTGAAGTCGGTTAAAAATGACCAAGGAACGTATAAAGCGTACACTATCATACGCCTATATCTCGAATCAAGAAAGTGGCGGGATAGGCGCGTTATTGTGTTTATTGTCCGGCGTGGACAATGGGCCGGATAATTACGGGTCCGGGGACGCGTGGGCCGCGGCCGAGTGTACTTCCCCCGGTTATCTACTATCTAAGCACGCTAATAAGGGGCCGGCGATTTGTGCTTCACGCTCGATTTATTACTCGTTCTACGTTTTCAACGTTAGTTTCAACACAACCGTAGACATCTATGTTCAATGTTACCGGCAATTTTTAATACGCTCAGGTCGTGTTTGAACTCAACATTCGGCCATTGAAGCATCTTAAGCCTAATCGTTAAGGGTACATTATAGCCGGTAACTGATACCCTAGTGGCCTAAGAGTTCGGCTTACGATGTAAACATATTCGAATCCCAGTCATCTTGTGTGAATGAATGCCGATGAATTGCCGTCTTTTCGGTATTTCAAGTACAAAGAAATCACTTGCCATAAAATTTATAGCACGTGTATGGCGATGAGTTCACCAACTACCACATAGGGGACCTAATAAGCTTGGTGGAATGTGGACAGAATGCAGTCTCTGTCTACCACGCTAGGGTTAAAAGTACATGAGATCCTATTGTTATAATACTATCGCCAGTATTGACATCAATTTAGTCACAACAGAAACTAAAGTACAATTATTGTCCACTAGACATCAAAGCATCGTCAAAGTGTCGTAATTGAAATGAAACTAAAAGACGCATTTAAATCTAACAGGATATAATCCAGATGTTAGATGAGTCACCCATCATTAATAGATTTTGTACGAGAACTAGGTTTCGAATGCTACAGATAGGCTATAAATAATAGACTCCCAGATCGTTGTATTTGTACAAAACGTTGCAGAGAACTCGTTTCAAAAGAACAGAGGTGCTCAAACGGTCGGTCGCAAAAGCATTGTGTGTGTAAAATAGACGTAACGTATAAAATAATGTAACACAAGTTAAAACAAAAATCGACCTAAAATCAAATCAAACGCGACGGATAAATTAAACATTACACACATGTTTTGTTTCCGAAGTATCACTGTTATATTACAAAATTCAAGCGCTAAGTATATCCTCTTTTCCACATTTATGCTCGTTTCTATTTAAAACAACAAAATGTAATAACCTTATATATATATATATTCCTTCCTCCCCCAGAAGGCGGAATATTTTTTTGAGATTTTTTTTGACGGGGGGAGGGGAAACCCGGTCAAAAAGAAAAGAGTGGGCAATGCCTTATTTACTAAAAAACGAAGTCGACAAATCTTAAATCCTCTTGGGCACTCTCTGATCTTAATGCTTTCGCGATTAGAGTAACTGCCCAGAGTGAGGCATCCCTCAGGAGAAGTATATTCCCGAAAGAGGTTCAGCCTTAGCGACCTAAGCCAGCGCTTAAATTCCAGTGAAACTGTAAAAGGTAGCATTAGAGATATGATGATCGACAGCGTAGGTTTGATAGTAAAAAGGTGTGCTTCAAATTGTATTACAGCAAACACCCATAAGGCTTCGTAAATATTTTTGGTAAATGTACGATGTTCTTGTGTGAGCACCCCTGCAATAGAGTCTCCGAACTAGGCTCGGCCTTGACTAACACGTGTGACAGGCTCCGTAAGATTTACCCTCGCATTGGCTGAAAGTGCTGTTGGAACGAATGATAATTATATCTATTTGTGCTAAAATTGCAAAATTTAATTATTACTTACAAAAATAACACACATGCTACGCCATTCACGAACCAGTATATTCTTAAGTTTTCATAATAATTATAGACTTTAAATATACCGAATGATTTTTGTAAGTGTAGTTAAGGCAAGTTGCTAAAAATAAACTGTGTAATTAAAGGTTCGACTAGACTGGGGTGGTTCAGAGGAGCACGCTATATGACGTAAAGTCCCACAGTAAAATAAGTACCACACAGAAACTGGTGACTAATAAAAACAACATATACTTAATTTAAAATTTAGAATAATTTAAAAAGAGTCAAAGCAACTATAGCGGGGAACAAAAATAAAGAGTCGGTTAAGAAAGTTTGAATATCTCAGAAGATAAAGACGCTAGCTAACTGAAATAAATTGTGCACAATAGATAATTAAATATTTTTAAAACAAAATTATTTATTAATTTATTTATATTTCATTAAAAAAACATGAACGAAAAAGGATATCTTACTTGGATAGTACAGTATTTTTCATTAAATTTTATTATTTAGTGTTGCCTCCATGTGGCGACACTAAGTACTAAAACTAAACTTAAATATAAATAAATTATTAAAAATATTTTATTTTATTTTAAGGATATTTAATTGTCTATCATGCACAATTTATTTCAGTTAGTCTTTATCTTTCTATTTATTACATGCGGACGCCCTCTTTGTATTTCCGAATTATCGTAGGAATATTAAGAAATAAATATCTCAGAACCTAAGCAAAGTCTCATCAATAGTTTGAGATACATCCGTTCCAAAAAAAAAGGCATAATCGAAATAGGTTGGCATGAACTAAATACAAAATTTAAGATATTTAGATTTCTAATCGATGCCATTGTCAGAATTGGACCACATTGGAAGCATCAGCTTTCAAATAAAAAAAGAATCATCAAAATCGGTTCACCCAGTCAAGTTTTGAAACAAACATAATAAAAATAATATAGAGACGAATTGAGAACCTCATCCTTTTTTGAAGTCGGTTGAAAAAATAGGATCAAAGGTGACGTAGGGTACACAGCTGACAGACCACAATTTAAGAAAAAAAAAGATATTAATTCGTTTACTTATATACGTATTTTGATGAATTAAAAGTACTAATATAAAAATAAATTTTGTGACAAGCGCATAGCGATGACCTACCCACCCTATCTATTACTACCTACCCTGTTTAAAAGAAAGTGACAATCGTTTGTTTTTGCAAACAGAAATGTCAAGGGCAATATTGGCAAAGAGGTCTGTTATTAGCAACAATGCCTACAAAACGTAACTGTAAGATTAACCTACAGTTAAAAAAAACATATGCAAAGTTGTCAATCGGCGTGAAATGTTTGACCCAGAAAATAAAATCCTATCTCTCTATGAGGCAACATATATGGGTTTTGAGACTTCTAACAATACGGCTTCAGTCTTCATGTACAGTTATTTTCCTGGTCACTCGTTTAACCGTTATTTTCTTATGTCAATATAATACGTAATATATAAATTTGTAATACCAAAAAAAATCATTGAATTATATTATTCTAATTATTTTTCTCGAATGAAATATTTACATAACGACGGGGAACGGACGTCACGTTCCATTTACAACCAATTATAAAAGTTCTTTTGAATGTAGTTGAAAAATCATGAATGTCTTCAATTTCGTGCGTAACTATAGCGTGATTTTATGCATAAGTTTTTTCCACACCTATCGTGCCGAAAGTGACACCAGTGTCCCTACCGGTACCCCTACGTATTGTGGAAAAACAGTTACAGTTATTTTGTATGATTTGACAAACAAGTAATACTACACAACTCCTTCGTTTCCTTAAAAAAAATCTTATTATTATTCCTTTTAAAAAATACAAGTTGGTGTCGCATGCCACATTAATAATCTTTACCGATATATATTAAAACTGCCTCCTTTTAATATAAACTATTAAAGAATCGTAATATATGTATTGGAAATATACAATATTAGTCCCTCTTTCACAAACGTACGTTATCTACAGGCCAAGAAAAGTAAATAAAGCTCACCTTGTTATAAAAGCAGATAAACTTTTCAGCTACCGCTGCATAAACGGTTCGAATATATCACTAAATAGTCCCAATGACACAATTATAGCACTTAGTCAATTTTTAAAATTGAATAATATTTTTGATTTATTTCTTTCGAGATAAGAGCGGGCGGATCACTGCCGTTCGAATGAACTAAGAACTAACCGTCATGTCTCGCTCCCAACGAAGCACCGCGTGCATTTCGACGGATGAAAGTGTAAACTGAGGTTTTTGTATAACGCTCTCTCGTTCTTTCTTGTTTGTAAGAAAAAGATGGTCGAGCGCGCCATAAGTTTAAGTCGGGTGACGACTTCGCCCACTATTTTATTGTTATTTCTAATCTAATATATTCTCTGCACCATCTCCAAGATTTTTTATAACTTTTGCAAATTCCATGAAATGTCAAATATTTTTTTTTATTTTTTGGCCTGGTAACAAGACTTTAAAGCAAATATTTAAAAAAAGAAGTCAAATAAAACTCGATTTTGGTGTTTTTTTATTATTTTTTTATTTTCTTCCCACAAGTGGCAAGAACCAGAGTAGTGAGCACAACCTAAAGTAACGAAAATGGTAACTATTTTCAGGGATAACAACTATTTATTTAAATTGGATGGGTAAAAATTAGTAATTTTACATTCTTTTTTTTAAAGTTACATCTATATGCTATGTTACTAGGCAGCAAAGAATGCCGGTGCCACATCTAGACATATTTGATACGTTGGTGCCTATTTAAAAGTGAAAATTTAAATTAGATAAAAATATTACAAATTGACTTTAATTAATTTTTTAAAATTAAGAAGTTTAGCACATTGGCACACAAAACAGAAACGTGAAATCCCTATAGACTGCTCCTACCCCGGCTTATAAGATAATTTATTTCTAATGAATTTACGGAGTTTCAAGAAAGGAAAAATGATATAATTTGATATGGAACTGTAACAAATATGCATGTAACCAAGGCCACTTGATAGCTATCGGTTACAAGCGCACTTGTTCCTTGAGCAGAGAGCATTTATTACAAGATTTAAGAATTCGAAATAACTATACATGCCTTTTTTTTGTTTGTTTTTCTTTATATTTTTTTAATGTGTGCTAGATAGCGACGTGTCCGAAACGTACAGGAAAAAAATATGCTCTCATCTCAATGTTAAACACAAGTTGACATATCAGTTGATCGAGTGATGTTGCGAAAATTTATATATCGATACATTTTAGATGAAAAGCTCGTTAGCCACTCGAAGTGTACCCGTGGCTTATAATGTATTTAGTTGTTAAGGGGACAGCTAACGCGCGTAGTGAATTCCTTACATAGATTTCTGCTCGCCTCCGTTCGATAATCGGTTACTGAGAGGCTGTCAGAATTTCATGCAAGCGTTATCGCGAGATACAAAGAACATTACGATGTCAGTAACATTGTTGGGTCGATAACATAATTGCTCCAAAATTGTTATTGATACCGCATTGTTTAAATTTACCAAGGCGGCAATGACATTATATGTTATTCAAGGTCCCCTATAATAATGCCATTGCAAACCCGTTTGTTGCTCTCAAAGTTGAGAACTCGCGTCCGCGGATGTTCCGGACCTTACGACAATCAAGAGCATAGGCACATTACATCAGATTATTTTCTAATCAAACATAATATAATATGCAAACTTGAAACAATTTTTTTATTTTTCTATATTTTTTTCTTTTATCGAGGTATTCTTTAGCGAATATCGTTAATGGAATAAGTACAATATATGAAATTATGATAGAACAAAAAAAAATTAACACTGCGATAGACTCAATGATACGAAAGAAATGAGATGATTTAATTAGTTGAATGAGTTTAAAAATACCCAACCATACAAATGATAATATAATGACTTTAGACATATTCCAAGAAAATATATTCTCACATCTGAAATGTTGCCGTTTGCAATGCAATTTTATATAATAGCAAAGTATTTCAGACGTGGAAAGATAAACATAATATAATACATTAGAAAAACTGAAAATTCCTACATATTAATTCCACAATATATTAAATATATACTATTAAATAGCGCTTACGATGGAAATTCTGCAATGATATTTTTTTTTATGTTTTTTATATTTTAAGTTATTACAAACAGAAGTGTACCACACTACGGAAAAATGTATAAATACATATATAAAACACGACACAAAGTAGCAAAGATTGCAATTACATCTGAAAATGTAATTAGAGAAGAGTGGAAATGAAATATATAAATGTTGACAGGAGCTCCCGTACAGAGTTGCCAGTGTTACCATGTCTTTGAATTGGTAGTGTTGTAACTTTTTAAGGCAACTTTTTTAAAGGTGACGAACAGGCAAGCCCCTACAAAACAATAAACGAAAGTATAAAATATAACATGTACACTTCTTATGTTTTATATAAACTATAATAACAGTTACGCCTATATGAACTGTTACCATCCATATTTGGAGTTGTAAATTATATTACAATTTAATACTGCCGCTGTTTAAGATTCTGCCAAGCCGATCTTGTTATTATTAACGTTCCCACACAGAAGGCCCTAAGGCATTCTGAGAATTTTAAACAGCGACAGCGAGCATAACTACCGTAGACCAAAACACATCTCGTTCTTTAGCACACTAGAGGACATTCCGCCCTCGTCCAACATAGTCCAACTTCATAGCAAACTTTACACTTCATTACCACTATAGCGTGGGCAGGCCCCACACTTCCCTCCGTCCTACTTTTACATAAAACGGCGAATCAATAAAACCGCCGCGAATAAAACTTAAGACATATCGGACATACCATTAAAACCAACCGTCCACTGCCTTCCAATAACGAAAACCAACGACAATTACACGATACACACCTCTCCGAAACCACTGCTCAACGACAAGCCGGCATTGGGCGTGTCGGCCATTCGGGGTTTACAAACCCAAGCAAAGAATCTATATTCTGTTCACATCAACCGTGAGACTTCATCTAAACAAATGATTTACTTTAAAAAAAAAGTCGTTACAAAATCCATAGACAAAGATAGCATAAGCTTTAGTGCTTAGGAACCTTGACTCGAGTAACACCATTAGGTGATTAATTCTAGCTTTTAACTGATAGGCTATTGCTTTACTGACTATTGTTGTAAGAAATAATCCACAAATTGAATTAGTTTAAAATAACAAAACTTAATAGAAACGAATGTAACAAACAAAACAAAAAATAATTTAAAACTTTCGTAACATAATGAGTATAAAAAAAGTAAGCTCACGCGTCCGTTTAGAAAAATAAACGGGGTAGACAGACATATTATTTATAAACAATTTATAATGGTGTTACTTTATCGGTCCCAAATAGAGAGTTTACACTGGGCATAATAATATGATACGATAACGATATTTAAACAGATCTCACATTAAAATGAACAGATTGTTAAATTGCGACACGCCTCTGCCTCGACGCCACCAATGCCAACTACACAGTGCATGCTAAGCACATCGCTTTAGAAAAAAAAAACATTTAAACAAAAAGTGAACAATTTTCTTCTACCATATAAAATTTTGAATCAAATTTAGTTTGCCAGATGGCGTAAACGAAAAATATCAACGAAAAAAAAATAAACCACACTCCTACAATATTAACAAATCATCATTAAACAACTCTGGACGATTATATTGTAAGAATTATATTAGAATCGTCCAATGTGTTTGCTTTGAAATGCTCTCGTCTGTAATGTACTCATTGCATACTAGATTTCTTGGGAAAATAATGCAGATGTTTCCAATTGCCTATCCAACTAACACAACCTTCAGCATTAAGTAATTGTAAATCGTAAAGTCTCATCGTTTTATCTGTAGTATGCTGAGGATGCAAACAAAGTCTCACATTATACAAGAGGTACATATTTTGATTTTTTTTTGAATCTCTGCCTATATTTGTAATAATCAAATATGAATTCAAAATAACTGCAACAACTGATAAATGAAAGTTGTTTTAAATCTATAAATACTACATGAATAATCAAGCGAGAGCATTTCAGCAAACAAATGCATATATATTTATATATATACACATTATAAAATCGCTACAAAGGAAACATTGAACTAAATTAGATTTACATTTTACATCTTCCCCATACATCTATTAGACGTAAGTATGTTAGCACATTCCTAACTCTTCACCTGACCTTTGCAATCGGAGAAAAAGGGTTTCTAACTAATCCTAAAATCCTAAATTCCTAACGCCACTTGAATTATGCATTACGCAGGCCCGTAGACAGGGGGGATGAATCAACTTCAAATATATCTGTAGATGTATGCTAAGTTATATCTTTGAAGTTACGAAACAAATCCAATACATACTTAACCCTAGTTAAAAAGGTCCCTAACTACGAGCCTGACATCAAGGGCTGTCGTTTCGAATGTATTTTTAAGCGACCTCGGCTTTGTTATAAACAAGTACATGCATTACAAAACCCAAGGGTTTTTCATTTTTATCTTCGAACAAGTTTCGATGGATAAAGGGCTATATATACAGAGAATGCATGAACGCGGCGAGGGAAACTATTCGTACAGCGGCCACCTCGACACCATATTCAGGTAATTACGGCATTTAATGATTTTCCTGCTTTAAAGGCGGATGGACTTCCTGCAGGATGGTTACACGGCAGCAAGGCCGTTGTTTCTGGTATTCTACTGAATGTAGTGTTAAAATGGCCGGCAATTCAGATAGCATAACATTCAAGCAACCGATGCTACAAAATACAAGTCCGCGTTAGACCCTAAATGTTTGATTTAACATGCTACTGACAAACTATACTTGTTACTGTTAGAAATCAAAACAATGCACATTTCACAAGCATTTCTGATCGAAATTTGTCTCCAATTATGTAATGTGAAGTTACCACTCTTTGTAGCACTCAAAATTTAATCAAAAAAAGATTGAACACAAATATATTTTGCTAGTAGCATGTAATTCAAATGCATATAAGCGCATTTTGTGAGCCCATACGTGCCTAACCCTTTTATAGTAACAAAAATGTCTTTAAGCTATTATGAAAATCAAATGTCATTTATAATGCAATGCATGACACATATACATGTATCAAATATTTCTCAGTAACCTAATTCTACGGTGGGTTTATTGACATCTAAATAGGGTATGAAAAACAAATTAACCTGTAAACTAAAATCTCAAATAACCCTCAAACTCAAATTTACTGTGGATTCGCGGCGCGTTTTCGATTCAATGTAAGATTCACATTCGAAAATTCATGTTCAGTTTATAGGAGATTGTCCAGTAAAGAATATTAACATTGATCCGAAAACGGGCAGAGAACATTATTGCAGGGGGTGTAGGGCGCGTACGGGCTCCGGCGCAGGTCGGAGACACACTGCGCGCTCGTGAGCGATTCAACGCGTAAGTGGGCGGTCTAGAGCCGCAGCGCAGCAGTGTAAAAAACGCGCGTGCGGATGTGAACAGGCGGCCGGACAGCGCAGGGCCGCGCTGTGCCGCCGCTTCCGGTCCGCACTGACGAGCCCCTCGTCTGCCGGGTCGCCGCCGCTCGCGTACTGAGCGTGAGCGGCGCTTATGTCCGCCAACAACTCCTCCCACTCGCGAGAGAGCTCGTCCCGTTTCGGCGCGACGGACGGCTCGGTGTGGACCACGCACTCACAAGCACTCTCCTCACTCCAGATGCTGTGCATCGCACCGCGCATCTTCTTAGCAGCGCGCCCGCACTCCTCGCAGGCCCAATCAGGCCGCTCCGTTTGAACGGACGCGTCGTTTTGCCGCATTGGAAACCGTAACCGGAACCCGGTGTCGTCGAAGTCCGGACACCGTTGCGCAGCCGTCAAGTTCAACCGGGCATAATTAATGCTCTTCGATCGGTACTCAATATAGCGATCGAGTGAACCGCCGATGTATAAGCTCCCGGACTCGCTGCGTTGCACCTCGACGGCGTCGAAATCGCCGCGTATGTCGAACGTGTCCCCGTCGGCGTAGTGCGTTATGTCCAACTCTGTTTCGCGACGAATCGGCCGGAAATGAGTGCGAGACGAGGTGAGAAGGTCTTCGTGATCGACGGATGGGGAACGTGGCCGTTCGTCGACTGTCAGTGGCACAATGGGAACTTTCGTATCACGGCTACGTCTTCGCGGCGGAATCTCTACAAAACCGCTGCGCTCCCGGCTGTGGTTGATCGCAGTGAACGACCGTATCGTTTGAGCGACAGTCGAGAGTGCGTCGTACAACTCATCGCTCTCGTACAGAGTGAAGGAATCCAACTCGCGTTGCGGCACCGACTCTACGGTATCGCTCAAGTTTAGCGGCTTGAAGCGATCATGGAGTGCGTCTGCTATTTTAGAAGGTGTGTCGGCACGGTCGAAAGGGATATCGGTAGCGTCAGTCGACCAAATACTCTCTGTTAGAGAGATCAAACTGCACTTGTCGGCAGACGGTTCGGCGAAAAGATGATCGGAGGGTGATGATAGCAAATCATGGAAGTCGATTGGCAGATCTTGATATTCATCATCAGGCGTGTTCTGGTCTTTTGACCACAAAGCTTCAATGCTCCGATCAAATTTAGCCTCGAACTTTGCATACAACTCTTCCTCCATTGGTGAACGCACTCTAGGTTTCAGATCTTCAGTTATAACCCACTCTGTATCTAAGTCGAGGCTGTCATCCCAGTCTGGAACCATGTTTTCTTTTATCCGCAGCTTGACCTCAGTTATCTCTTTTACCTCGTCAGTGACTGTATTTTCACATGTACCATAACCCTCGTCTAAAGCAATAGCTCTGATAAACTCTTTGACCGGGTCCTGAGCCTCCATGTCCCAAACGCCTTCGTGCGTCACCCACTCTGGGAGACTTTCTCTGCTTTCAAATGACTTGCTGTAGCTATTCCAACGTTTTCTATTATTTTTCTTTTGTCCGTGGTAGGAGTTGCGCCGCTCTTTCCCCAATGCGTACTTTTTGTTTTTAGCATTCCAATCCTTAGACATTGAGATTTCACTTTGCATCTTGACCTTTGTGTCGATAGTTGGTTTACGACACCACGCTGGTGGTGGCAAATAATATTGCAAGGGTGATTCCTGCCCTTTTCTAAGAGCAGGAAAAGCAGCGTAATATCGACGTACTGCTTCACTTTGTTCCAAAGAACACGTGGGCATGCCTACTATTGCTGTATCCTCTCTATCTTTGATGTCCTGTAGTCGTGTGCAAAGCTGATCAACAATGTTGTCTAGATTAGTCTCCTGGAAAAGATTTACAAAAATATTATACTACTGCTTTAAACACATCCTACTACAGAACTAAAATACATACTGCATTCAACTTAGTACTATTAAGAAAAATAGGGGTATATAATTTTTTTTACAAAAGACCTATAAATACACAACATGTAATTTAGTTTTATTACTCCTTGCATGGGATCTAAATATTATAATGAAATACTATATTTGTTAATAACACAATGCAAAATAATAAATACAATCATTATATACTAATTCAAACAATGGAACAAAAAGATGTAAGCATTACTGTTACATTTGCCGCAATACAAGAGGCCAGTAAATATTCCAAGTGCAGTGTTTCACAGGCAACATTTCATTAAGTCGGAAACTAATTTTGTGAATTTACAGCATAAACTGTTGACAAATCAAATGCTTTGCACTAAAAAGACCATCATGGATTTGGTATGTTACACTCATCTCACTTACTGTGAGATTTAAAGTATTTATGACCACTCCTATGTTACATTTGTCATCATATTGACAGGGTACTAAATCTAATGTTGTATGTTGCATATGAAAAACACTTTACAGTGCATTTAAAAGCAATTTGAGACCGACCTTTACATAAGGGTTCTTTAGATTGTCTATAGTCTTCATTTTAACATTCCCACTGTTACGGTCACTTTCCAGTATAACTGAGCACTGCATATCCTCTTGACAGGGGACAAAACATTCCATTAGTATCAACTATTACAAGTTGTTAACTACTTAAGAAGTATTTCATTATTTTGCAATTAATGAGTGTTATACATTACTAAGTGAACTTCACTATCAGATGTTTGGTAAACAAACAAGTTTGATAATTTACTCAAAGTTGAGATATGTTTGTTCATACCAATTACTAAACCAGAAAATTGATTAGAATTGTATTGTTGGTGTACTTTTGTCTCACAGATTGCTTGAAAACAATATACTATAGTGCTTTATTATGTTTGCTAATGGGACAAAACAAAAACAAATGTTAAGCTTATCTAGAAATGTCCATAGTTTATTCTAATCATGATATATTTTGTATTTAAATCCTGTCACTGGACAACTGGTGTCCATGTTTCTAAATATCATTAATACAGTTGTTTATAAATACCAGTAGAAATAATACATATTAATGATGCTTTGGCACTTCATAAGCCAAAGAGGCAGTGACATTTAAGATATAAAAAATAATCTGAAGATAATAAAATATATATTTGATGAGATGTTGACAGAACTAGCGGTTCACACACAAAGAAACTTATTGTAATGATTAATGTAGGTAAAGAAAATTAGGGTTTACCTATGCTTGGTGTGCGGCTATCAGATGACGAAACACGGAGTATGGTGCAGCTCCCTTGACGTGGCAGGCCAGCAGGCGTACGCCTGGCTCCCTCTTTTATGCTTACGCATCCTGCCCGCTATAATCTCTAACGTTATCAAACTCCAACATCATGTTCGTAAATCGAGTATCCATTTTTCATTTGCCGTGGGCCGTGTAATTTATCGATCCTTCGGGATGCGTCCGTACTAATAATACATTCTTAATTTCTTTGGCCTATTCTTTGCTAGTTCTCAGTTGTGTATAAGGCAGCGATCGTCAAGTTTAGTTGATTGTATGCAATTGCATTGTCACAAGCTTATGACGAATGACGCACTTCGTGCACCCCTTACTTCTGTAAGACAAAAATTATTTATTTATTATGCTATCACGTGTTGTTTTGTTGCACAGTACACTATGACGAGCAAGGGCACTAACAATTTTAAAGATACCAATACCCGCCCCGCCGCGCTAAATGGGTCGATGGCGCCAAATAAACGTCACTCCAAGAAGGGTGAGACATCAAATTAACAAAAGCCTTTAAAAAAAAACACAAAATCGATTCTCAAGTATACACAAAGAAAATTCTTTCTTCAAAAACATTAGTCATTTACACCATTTTGTTTTATAGCGATATTTATACTTGAGAACTGCAAACCAAACGATGCAATTTCACAAGAATGGGACGGTATTACATGATACACTTTCACTAAGGTCGCTTGATGTACTTCCGTGTTGGGATTAAAAAAAAATAACTAGAAAATAGTTTTACTCACCCGTAATAGTTTATGTGTGGAAATTATCATGATAAATCTATACACACACACCCCACATGAAAAAAAACATGGCAGCCGCAATGAGTGAGAGTTAAAAATTATAATTTGCGCAACGCCGTCAAAAGACTGAAATGACGTCTCGTTATCAACCAATCACATGCCTTCGATATTCAAATTTATCAAAGATGGCGGACAGTAAGCCCGTGATTTCTTGATTAATATTCTATACAATTTCTGATTCGTCGAAATGTAAGCCTTCGAACCTATTGGTCAACGAAGAAATTATACGACCAATGATTAACCATTTTGAAACCGGATTCTTTCTAAATTTCGCGCCAAAAATAACCGCGACTGTTCAAAATTGCTTACAAACATAATATAGAGAAAATTGTTGTACAAAAAAACAACTGTTGAACTTTTGTTTTCATTGCCTTATTGTTATCAAATGTTCAATTCATACTTAATTCCTATTTAACTTTATAATTTCAAAATTTTGTGAGCTTTAATTGTGGAATACATGTTTAAAATGGTAATATAGTACTAATGTAAAACAATAAATGACCATGAAGTAGATTAGAAAAATACATAATTCTTGAGATTGCTCAATTATTTAAAATAATCAATGAGAATATATTTAGGAATAATCCGTATCAGAGCTGGGGGTCTTAGTTCCTAATTAATTATCACGTACGTTCAAGTGTTATTTATTTTATATAATAATTAATTTTACCTTTGAGATAGGAATAGGCTGGTTTCTTAAAACTGCCCAAATCATAAAAGATCGAAAACACCGATGATGACAGTTCATCCCGTTTGACAGCAGAGTCAGCCTGTGTATTTTATATCCGTTCATTCATCTGATATGCCAAAGCATCAAAAGAAAAACTAATTATAACCATTTTAAATCCAGTCACAATGAGACACATTGCCACGGTTGATTTTCAGGACAAAAATAAAACGCCAAATACTATATCTTATGACATTTTTATTCTCTTAAAACTTGTTTCAAATTCTCAGTACATCTAGAAGCATTTTAATTTGTTACATCGAATATACATTAACAAGATATCGTCCATGTATCTTTGGGGCTGAAATATAAATAATTAACTAAGAAAATATGTTCATAACACAGACAGGATTGAATTGAAAACAATATATAAATAATTCCTTCGCATTATATGCAAAACAATTTAAATGTACTATTTCATGTTTTACAACAATACTTTTTATTTGTTTACAGCTCTTAACTCCACTGGCAAATTTTAAACATAACCAGAGTTGATTTAAGCTGAAAATATTAAAAATAATTTACTAAAAATAAACTATTTTTTTATGATATATATCAATCCAATTTTCGTTTTGATTTATTTTAATATATAAATTCAAGATAACTTGATTGCATTTAATGAAAAAATAGTCAAAGTCAAATCTCTATGGTATTGAAGGTTAAGGAGAAACAATTCCATTTAATGAATGTTTCTTATGACTGTTAAAGTATTCAAAGACTTATAAAGAAAATTACACGTTAAATAAAAAAATAATAATTCTTAAGATATTGACATTAGTCTATGGTCGTTCAACATCTCTCTGGCCGTGAGCACTGTTAAGTGCTCAAAACATCGGAAAGATAAAAGCAAATTAAACCGAGATAAATTCGTCAGATTAATTTTATTCTATGTTTATTATTACTAATGAAAAAAATACTGTGCACTGCAATTAAATAATCACCAGTTAAGTTTAAAATTAGCTAAGAATCCAAAAAACCTTTCTTTGACTGACTTTCCAAAAATATCTAAAGACCGTACCACAAACCAAACAAACCAAAATTTAGGTCGATCGAACCTAACAATGTATACTACTACGAACCGTGCTAATACTTCATTATAAACCAAACTCATAGAACCCTACGAATGAAGTGATCACAGAAATGCAACAAAACAAATATAAACCTCCGAAACAACCAAAAAATGTTAAACCATTTACAGAATAAGAACAATAATATCAGACTAATTACAATTAACATGTACATGTGTCATAGATAGTTGGTGCCGGAACAGCCTTGCTTATTTCTTCACAACCCCGCCGCAAATATCATCGTCATTTCAGCCGTAATACATCCACTGGTGGACATAGGCCTTCCAATAGGACAGGCTGTAAGCGGCCCGCATCCAGCTGCTTCCTGCGGTCATCATGAGGTCATCAGACCAGCTTGCGGATGGATGATGATAATCCCACGGACCAGCCGCATATATACATTTATATAAATCATAATATTATATACACCTATATATAGGTTGGCTGTGAATTAAATTTTAATAAATTTTAAATGATTTGACGCAGATAAATATTAAAAATTTAGAGTAAGGCCATTTTTGCGGGTCTCATATATTATACATAGTTTTTTTATAGTAAGGTTATCGGTATATGATAGAACTGCTATTTACCAAAGTCCATTATGAACAAAGTACTTCCAAAAATAAATAGTGGGACGGGTGAGAGCAGTGTTACATTCGGTGATATTTCATAGCTGCAGAGTGCCAATGAATTTTTAAATTAAATGTATGTCAAAATATCGTCGATTAAATAGAAAAATTAAACTTTTCAAACTTTTCGGAAAATTACATTATTACACTAAAAAGAGCCTAATGTTTTTTTTTAATGACGAACTACACAGATTGGCCAGAGAAGCTGGCCTTGACTGCTTCACCGGATTGAGAGGTGGCATAGCTCTTAGGTCGCTTAGCCTGAACCTCTATTGCTAGTAACTCGACACAAGGGTCCCCCCGGTGAGGGGCAGGACGTTAAATTTATGTCAAAATATCGTCGATTAAATAGAAAAATTGAATTTTTCAAACTTTTCGGAAAATTACATTATTACACTAAAAAGAGCCTAATGTTAACAATATTTTTATATGGATAAAAGACACTTTAAGAAATTAAACGTGAAGCTCACTAGATGTCACAAGTGTCTTACATTTTGAATAATGTAATTTTCTATTTACTCGACGCTACGTTGTAATTTATAAAACTATTCAAAAATACATAAATTGCTTTGTAAATTTGTATAAATATAAAGATCTTAGATTTTTATTTCAATCCCAGCGGAGTAGTCGGAGGTGGCAATCGCTATCCTTTTAGCAAGCACTAACAAGCACAAATCAAGATCTACTGTCATTATTGCCACATCGGGAAGCGTCAACTGGGATAGTAGACACTAGTATGAATACCTTTTTCAGGGAAAGGTTACGAGTATTTAAATTATTTTATCAAAGCAAAGTCAACAAATGTGGAATTAGGCAACTGTTTCTGATGCTTCAAATTATCTAGACCTAGGGATTGCTACAGCTACAAAAATATCGTCTAGGAGAATTCCTAGGATACGTGTGTTCAACTCCATACACCGCCTCCCCACTGTCCCAATAAAAAAAGTGGTCTATTAAAGTGGGATAATAATAAACCGGGCACCGGTGTTCCGACACGACTTCCTTCAGTAACATCTATATATAAACCGTTCTGAGGAATATAAAATTAAGTATAAGAAATTTGTACGAGCTTGGAAAGTATTATTTACATATATATCAAGTGATTTAAGTTTACATGTTTACAAAAAGGCTTATTGTCATAAGGTAACTCTCATGAATAATATTTCTTTTCATATATATATATATATATATATACCCATTTTTAATAACGACCGCGAGACTATCGTAAAACACACATAATCGATATCGACGCTGGAAAGCAAAAACGTAATAAGTGACACATATGGCCATTTTCACTTTTTTACGTCGTTGGAATCAGAAAAAAAAGACGCGTCGAATCATATTTGACTTGTAACAGTAAAATGAAAAATAGCGAAAATAGGATTTTTAAAATTTACACTTTTATTTTTTGTACCGTAAAACGATGTATATAATATGAAAACTCTAGGTTAATGCTGTGGTACAATACTTATTCAGCAAAAAATAATAAATATTGTGTCCAAAAACGACAGCTCTAGGTCCACTAGCACGAAAGTTATATATATTTTTTTAAAAGTTGAAATGGTTTTTCGGCTCTGGTGAACAATTTCATTTTTGTAGTTTACTACGTTTTTGTTTTCCAGCGTCGATATGTAGAAATCAAAGCCACCTCCACGCCCAAGTCATAAAGGAGAGAGAGAATCTCACAAGGAATATTCGTCTTCTATTTTCCAACAATTGTAAAATGTATTCCTGTCAGTAAATGGTAAGATATTATGTACAGTGAGAGATAAGTAATAATTTAAAAGTAGAGTGAATAGGCATTTACTAAGCTAGTGCGCCTTACCATCCAGGACTGCATTTCCACTTAACATCAAGTAGGATAGTGGTCAAGCACTTGCTTAGAAAGTATGAAAAAAAAGTAACTAGTGTCCAAGGTAGAAGAAACAATAAAGAAGTGAGAAGAGAAACTAGAGATGCACCGAATATTCGTATTCGGCATATTTTTTTTTGTGTTGGCATACGGCCGAATATACGGTATGGTATATTCGGCCGAATATTAGCCGCGTTTAACCGTATGTGATAAACGCTCACAGAATTAATATATAGTGAGAGTTAAATTAAATATGTAATGATGTACATTTATTGTTTAAATAAAATAAAGCAAAATCTAGCCCGGCGAAGTGGGCTGGGTACGCTATTAAAATTTTATAAATAAGCTCTCACATCTTTTGCAATCTAATGTAGTGTAGATGACATTAGATTTTGATCTTGAATGAAATATCCCGCTAACTGTACTTTAATACATGGCTCTTCATATAATAACTAACCGTCGATTGTTAATTTAACACTACAAGCAGACCTCCGTGCGTATAATTTGCAATGCAAACTAGCAGGAAAGCATCAACACAACCACAAAACACATTACGTATTACCTTCCCGCTCTCAGTTCTTTTACAATCACAATAATTTTGTCACATATCATCGATTAAATAGAAAAATTACATTTTTCAAAATTTTGAAAATTAGATTATTACTAAAAAGAGCCTACTGTTAACAATATTTTTATATGGATAAAAGACACTTTCTAGTGACATCTTCACGTTTAATTTATTAAAATGTCTATTATCCATATATAATTTTGTTTACAGTAGGTTCTTTTTAGTAATAATCTTAAATAGAAAAAATCTTTAAATAGAAATGTGACATTTTTCAAAATTTTAAAAATTAGATTATTACTAAAAATTATTACTGCTAACAATACTTTCATATGGATAAGAGACACTTTAAGAAATAAACCGTGAAGCTCAAAAAAAATCTTTAAATAGAAAAATTACATTTTACAAAGTTTTTCATTTTTCCATATAATCGACGATATGTATATATCCCAATAAGCTTACTATTACCAGCACTCTACTACCACCATACAGCAGCCATACACACAAATTTAACTAGTTCCTTTGTACGTAACGATCCGAAGAAATATATTTACGAGCAAGAACCTACTTCAAATCGTGTCAAACGATAAAAGCGCGAACGTATTGTATTGTCGTAGGAATATCACGAAATAGAATTAATCAGAACGTAACCAAACTCTCATCCAACTCTTGAAGTACATCCTTTCCAATAACATATGAATTGTAAAAATCGATTGGCGTTATATTGAGTTATTCGTCCATTTGTCATGTTTACAAAATCGGTTCACCCGTTCGAAAGTTTTCGATTTATAGAGTAGTAAATTAAAACATTTACAAAGAGAGAATTTTAAATTCTAAACCAAATATACCCTTTTCATGTCTGATTGCCTTAAGGCTTTTTCAACTTCATCAGATAATGGGCAAGCTGAACTTCTAGCCTACGTAGACTATTTAAATTTGTGGTTGCAATTTTATTTGCTGATTTACCACGGGCTCGGCTGTGTAGGAAAACATCGTGAGGAAACTAGGGCCGCGTGGCGGACTATGCCCTTATACTCTCTTTACAGAGAAGGTCTGCGTCCAATAGTGGGACATATATGAAAGCTGTAACAAGCTGAACTTCTGTATACCCTCGTCTTGGGCCGCGACAGCAATCTGACGGGAGAGTGCCCAAAGGGGTACAAAAGTTTAGTTATAGATACTAGAAATTAATGCCATTTTGGAAACCACTAACTCATCGAACATTCCATTATATAGCGGAGAACGGAATGAATGCACAACTTTCTCGGGCGATGTTATGGATTGTTAAAAAAGCATTCAAAAATAGTCGTATATATCGTACAGGAGGTCGCAAAAACATTCGAAATAGAGAATAGAAATCTAATCCATTGAAATATAATTGTAGTCTGTTTTGACTGACGTTTTATCCCCCTTTCCCCCCACTACCCAATACTTGCAAGCTAACAGACCTACAATTATAGTCACTATGATTTCCTCACATGCTGGTACATACAGAATACTTTTAAAAATGTACTATTTATATATGTATGTAATTTGTTTAGTAATGTTTTGTACTTAAAAACCGATAGCTAACCAAATGATTCATTGGTACGAACCGACTGGGATACAAATCTACGACCGTCAGAGAAGAACCGCTTAGCCACTATTACTTAAATAACTGTTTAAGAAATATATATATATATATTTATATATTTAAAAAATCGTACTAATTGGCTGAATTAAATCAGCACAAGTGAAAAAAAAGTAAAAACTTTTTTTTTAAATATCTAGATTGAATAATTTCTGGAACATGAGAGCGAATTATAATTGCAGCTATAATCTGTATTTACAAAACTAAGCATACAACTCAGTGACTCTCCGGCCGTTTACTGCTTTCCTCCGTCTTTGTGACGATCTCCTCACTCTTGGGCATCGGTCTCTGCTCGCCGAATTTCTCCACCGCCTTCTTCATCTCCCTCCTCTTCTGAGCTTCTCGGATTATGTCGAATAGACTCTGAAAAAAGAGATAAAATGTGTTATACTCAAAGTATATTAGAGAGCCATCTCTCTGGACTAGTGATTCTTAACCCTTTGTTTGACGGAATAACGTCAATATTTGTTAATTTACAATATGGCAGATCCCGTAGATTATCCGTGAAATAGCAATCGACCGAGCCGAGGTTACCCGTCACTGGGGGGGACCTCTGCCTCTGCCTGTCGTAGAAGGCGACTAAAAGGGGCCCCGGGTTCACTGGCCGACAAGGGTGGGGCCTTTGTCGTCCGCTATGGTGGACCCGGGAAGAAGACGACCTCAGCTGGCCCGTGTCGTCTTGTACTGCGAGGGCACAGGGGGGGAGGGATTTACCTCTCCGCCCCGGGAAGTGCTCTCCTTGAGCACAGTGCAGAGGGGCTCCGGTGCGTTCCACTGGAGATCCCGGAGCCCCTCACCATGCACCGACGAAGGGCCACCGGGGAGGTTTTAGTGTAAATATAAGTTTATAAATTATTTACTTACCTATAATACACTACGTAAAATAGTTTATGATAATAACTATAAATGTGGGTGGGTAATTTTTTTTAATACTTTCTAAGCAATTGCTTTACTACGATCCCACCTGATGTTAAGTGGAAATGCAGTCCTGGATGGTAAGGCGCACTAACGTAGTAAAAGTCTATTCAATCTACTCTTGAAAACATTGTAATCGGAGAGAAAAACAGACGCGGGCAAACTATTCCAGTCCTTCGCTGTACAAATAATGAAAGTGGAAGCAAAGCGCTTTGTTCGGGTTTGAGGGATGTTGACAACAAAAGGATGATATCCTGCGGTGCGTTTTGAAGTCCGATGGTGGAACGGGGATGGGGAATTAGATCATGTAGTTCCTGAGCACACTCCCCAAAAATACAATCTCTAGAAAACCGAAAGGCTAGCCATCGGACATTGAAAACTTTTCGGCCCCACCGGCCATCTCTTCTACGCGCTTTGTCTGCTGCCCATTGCCACTGCAACTTGCTTAAATGGTGGGCAGATTGGCTCTCCTGTCGTACTCTGTCCCGCACACCTATCAGCTCGCTCCCGGTGTACAGTCGCTTTTAAAATTGTTTTATGAATTAACTTTTGTTTTCAGTTAATTATTGATTTTTTATTGACTATTATAGTTTGTTTTTATTTTATTTACTTATGTTGTATTGTAATTGTAAAATGCAAATATAAAAAGTACGAACAAAAACACTTTATTCGTAATTTGAAGAAATCAATAAATGCGTCTGCGACTGTACACATGCGCAGCTATTCCTTCCACGTTTCGCTCAGCGCTAGAGTAATTTGCGTAACTATACCATCTTATAGAGCTACGGCAAGGATAGCCGTAGCATCTCCATAGTTCTTTGTGCCACTTTGAGCTATAAGTATATAAGGTCCAACAGCATTAACTAAAACAATACTAAAATACTTGTATCAAGTATTTGAACTATCGAGGAGATATGGCAAAGGTTTACCTTTCCCTCTGATTCGCTGGACTTGTCCTGTTCCTTCGCCGCCGAAGCCGCCTTGTCCAGCGCCTTTTGTATCTTACTCTCCACCTCCAGTATCTCCTCTTTGTCTAGCAGTTCGATGAGCTCGTTGATCTGTTTCTCTGACAGATTCACGTTTTCGTTGCCTATAATTTCTAACATCTGAAATAACAATTCTATAATATTTATCACATAATACATCTGTTTTGTTTTTACAATAAGATTTTTGCGCATTGTAAAACAAATTGTAAAATGTATCTTATGATTGTCTTTTTGTTTCATTTTGGCATACAATAAAGTTATATCTATATATTACAGATTTATATCTTAAATATAAATACGCGTATCACTTTTATATATTATATTTATTTATTTATTTATTCTTTATTTGCACACAATACAAAAAAAAAGGTACAAATAGGCGGACTTAATGCCTTGGGGTTGTGAAGAGACAAAGTAACGGGTGCAAGCTATATAAGAAAATAATAAATAAAAGAAAACTATAATAAACCACTTACAAATAAATTAAATATATAAACATAATAATTGTATATAATAATAAATAGATACATATATAAATACATATATATATATATATATATATAATTATAGATGGATAGGGACAGCAATTGACAAACTATTCCTTGCTTAGGTAAAGCTTCCATAGTAAATGTTTGAAAGTAGATTTAGTTCCAGCTGTACGTATATTTGTTGGCAGCGCATTCCAAAGTCTTATTGCGGTAAAGGTAAAAGATTTATGCATAAAATCAGTGTGACAGGAAGGAAGTGAACTCCATGTTTACACGTCTATAACTGTTGAACGCAATATCCAAACTAATTATGCATAGCATCGTTTTGTAGGTTATGTCAAGACCTTTCAAATTATGTATAGTATTGCTAGATACGAGCTCTGTAGCGCTTTGTACATAGCCGCGAAATTCAAAAGACAAAAAGGCGGAAGGGAGATATTTGACAACCTATTATATATTAAAGGCTGTAACTTTTACTTTAAAAAGAATCATGGGTGATACGTGGATACCGTAACGCAAACTGTGGCATACCTTTAAAACATCGTCGACCTTCAACTGACCGTCAAAGTCATCGTCCAATCTGCCGAGGACGTCTTGTATGAGCTTGAGCTTCGCCTCGTCGGGAACTTTCTGGAGGCTCTTAATGGAATGCATGAGTTCATCGATTTGGATCAAATGCTCCTTAGCCTTCTGTGGCTCGAACTTAGTTTGTTCCAGGGTCGTTTTCAACTCCTTCTCTTTGTTCTCGAGCTCGACCAGCGCGGCGTCGAGCTTACCTATCATGTTGTTAACAGCGCGATACAATCTGCCAGGAAATAGGTCATTTTAGTGTTTTCTAAGTCAATTGGGTCATTGCCAGATATGTAATAGATTTTATTTAATAATTCTAAATAGGCTCACGTTCGGCTTCTATCTCGCTTGATAGAAGACGAAGATGAAGCCTGAGGATGGTGCACGTGAGCCTATAAGATGTCTGTTCACGTTGGACTTAAAGATGTCCATATTGTAACCGTATGAAGAGACTGCCTGTTTGACGCGCATATTAGATAGCATTCATAGTAAAAACTCGAAAAAATTTCCGCAAACATCGCAAGGAATACACTTTTTTTTAAGTTGAATTTGACTGTTTCACCGGATAAGAGGTCGCATAGCTCTTGGGTCAGCCTAATGCCTATTATTACCAACTCAACACAAGTGCCCCCCTTCTCACCCTTTTAGGGTAAGTAATCATAGCTTGAGCAGTTAAAAGAAAGCAAAAAAAAAGGCCGGTTTCTTTAAATGCCTACGTAACGTAAGCATTCCGATCCGAGGGCGACTTTTCTACGGTTAAGCAAGAAACTCACGTTAAATCTATACTAATAAATGGGAAGAAGGATTTTTCTGTTATTATTTATTGTAAAAACTCTAAAAAGGTTAGACATGATACTAATACTAGAAGATACAGCGTGGTTCGAGAAAGGTATTAGGATATAATATATTATAATTTATTCGGAAGGAACCTATAATTTTGGTTAACGTAATAAATTTATAATACATATAGTATATTATCCAATTGGACGCTTGTCGAAGTTTAGAGTCTGACAGACAATAATATTACTTCCCATAACAATTACAACAACCAAATAATAAAACGCCGCTAGCTAAGCTGCATACTGATACGGACGTTGTGACTAACAAGTCAAGGTCATGCATGAGTCAGACCTATAAATTTACCATATAAAGACACATTTATGCCATAAAAATATGTTCCATCATCATTAAATGAAATATAATTAGACATACATGTACATGCAGAACATATATACCTAAATATAGGTGAATGTACATTACTACAGATACGCAAATACCATACAATGTATGTCGAGTCTATGGTAAATTTTGTACATACAATGTTTACAAATCCACAAAGCGTCCATTCGCGACCGTCGGAGGTTGCGAATAATCCTCGCGCGTTACCGCTATTTTATGAGTAGGCCCCACTCCTTAGGTGTTAAGAGCGTTTCTGGAGTTTCTTTGGCCACTTCTTCTCCCAGCGCAAACGCTTTCCGAAGTGGCACTCAAAGTTAGTTTAGCTTTATTCCCTTAGATTATCCGTGAAATAGCAACCGACCGAGTCGTGGTTCAGCCCCCTCAGGCGTCCTCGGATCGGAATGCGTACGCGTAACAAAGTAACCGTCCAAGCCGAGGTAACCCCTGTGTCGAGTTACTAGCTATAGGTTCAAGCTAAGCGACCTAAGAGCTATGCCACCTCTCAATCCGGTGAAGCAGTCAAGGCCAGCTTCTCTGGCCAATCAGTGTAGGTCGTCATAAAAAAAAGTTAAATAATACGGAAAAACGGTACGAGGAAACGCCTATCGCGTACGCGTTTCAGTGCACGTTATAGTCCCGCCTGCAGTAGCCGCCTTACAGCGGTTCCCAGGCCTGTCTAAAACCCGGACAAGGCACGTCATAACTTGATTCACGCCTTCCCAGGCAAAGGACTACTTACAAGCCGTTACTATTGTTATCCGTGCCAAGCCGCGGTGAGTCGCCAGTGTAATATAAGCGCGACTTAGTTCCGTTGTTATCTTAAATATAAGGAAACATAAGAACAAAAAGAATTGGAAATCCGTAAAAATTATCGCGAACGTGACTACTTTTATCTTTTATATTCACGTCCAAAGTTCCTTCTATGCATTTGTATCAAATTAACTATTGCCAGTAATAGTAGATTTTTTTAACATTTTTATATAGTACATAGATTATTTATAGCAAGATTCTCTTATTTCCTTATTTGACCTCTATTTATTTTGTATGTAATCAATACGAATAGATTTTTTTTTGTAACTTTTTACTGCAAAAACTATAGAAAGAGCTTACCGTCTGGCACCTTTTGTTAGCTTGATATCTGCCTGCTTGGTCTTTACAATTTCCTGCATTTCTTTCACATCTTCGCTGTAGTCAAGGAGCTCAGTCTTCAACTCCTGGATGCTTTCCTTCTCAAGTAGCAAAGACTTCTTTTGTTCAGCTGAAGTTAGATATGTATACAAATAAAGAAGTGAAACCACCCATTGTATCTAAGACTTAATAAGTGTGGTGAAATGAGAACAGTGATTGTTGTGTCAGTCTAACCCATTATGACTTATTATGATATAGGAGACTTCAGAGCGGGCAACGAAGAACAATCCCATATCAGACCCGTTTCGGCGCAGAAGCAGGACAGGTAGTCGCCCACCTGTCCCTCCTTCTCAGAGGCGCCACTGGAGTTAGGCGAACTCTCCGCTGACTAGCGCTAACCCAACCCCTCTGGTGGGTAGTCCTGTGAGCACGGCTAACCGTCCACAGGCGCAGGACACCCAGTTCGTCTCACCTCTTATCCGACGATACAACGCCATCTCACCCCATCTCGCCCCATCATGGCGGAGATGTCTCACCATAAGAGTTCATGGAGAGAGGGTGGGTTAGAGTTGAGTTCACAGGCCTGCTGTCTGCCAAGCATTTCCTCTAAAGTTAAAGAAGTCTACCGTGCTAAAAATTGGTTTAAAAGGATGCGAGACCTTAGTCTGTACCCAGGTTGACAATTGATTTATCAAAAAACTAAACAGTAACATACTTAACAGAAACAAATTTGTGTTGTGAAAACACAAACAGAAGGTCATTATCACATAATATATTACTATAGCAGTTTCCCCATCTATAAATAACAATGACAAAATGTATACTTCATTTTCTTAGAAACACATCATAAACATGAACGACCTTGACATGGAGCATCAGAAATATGGCACTAATCCAAAAATTTCCGATACATGAAAAACGCTTACAACCCACATAGTCCCTTGAGTAATTTCTGTTAAATAAGTACAAATATGTCAAAATTAATTATAATCATATGGTGAGATATACACACAAACCCATGTTTTGCACAAGTCATTGATAACTTAAGGTTGTTCAACTGAACAAGCTTACAATTGGGTTCTAATATCGCGGTTGTTTACTGAGAGTTGACGTTGTGTGGTATCCCATGTACAAAATCTCAGTATTTTTTTTTTATGCGTGTAAACTAGCGCTTGACCATGATCCCACCTAGTGTTAAGTGGTGATATAGTCGAAAGATAGTACGCGCTAGTTTAGTAAGTGCCTATTCACTCTACTCTGGAAGGCTCCCACGTCGTACTTGGACGGAAAGACTGACGCCAGCAACTTATTCCACTCCTTTGACTCAAATCGCTTCGTTTGGACGCGCGGAACATTGACTATAAAAGGGTGGAGACCCGTCGAGTGTCTAAACATATAGTATAGTATAATTCTTGTTGGGGGAGATAGCAATTGGTTCCTATCCTGTAATACATGGGCCTAAAGAACTGACAGTGATTGTTGTCTCATTGCATCCTGGTAGAAAAAAGCTTGATGACTTATATTACATCATACATATTATGGGTATTATCCAAATTACTTTTGTAACACCAACCCAACTAGCAATATGAGTAAAAATTGTCTTATAAATTTAAAGTCTTACCTAATTTCTCTAAAGCATCCTCAATTACTTCTAGGTCTTTGCCAGACAAACCTTCCTCAGATATTGGTTTTGGTTTTTCTACTGCTATAACTGGTGCCGGGTCAGCTAAAACTGTTTCAGTGTCTAGATCAATAATTGGTGCCTTATCTTTAAGCTCTTCCTTCTCTCTCTTCTTGGCTTCGAGAATCTGTTTCTCTCTTTCAGCTTCTTGTAACTCTTTCATTTCTTCCTTGATTTTCTGTTCTTCCAGTTTTATCGCTTCTGCTTTAGCCTAAAACAATTCAATAAGGTTTAATTCTTTAAATTCATGCAAATTCTAATAAAAAGCTTTTGCTATCAAAAGAATTATTGGTATATCCCTGTAAGTCCAAGCTCTATAAATTATATACTCCAATAATATTATGCTTCTAATACACCTCATTCAAGTTGGTAAGGACAAGTGTAATTTCATTTACAAATAATATAGTATAATACAGTAGAACCTCTTTTACACCAACCTCAATAAGTTCAAAATCTCCATTACTACTTACTTAATTACAATAATTGCAATAGCAAAAGCCATGAGATTCTACTACTGACGGTATAATTGCATGGCAACTTACCTTGAAGTCTACTTTTCCTTCCTTTTCACCAATAGCAGCTTTAGTTTGTGTTGCAACTTGTTCAGGCAATGCAGATATTGTTGCCTTCAGCTTATATGTTGTTGGGACATGTTCAGGTACCATAAGAGCTCGAGATAGAAGTAGCAGTGAAGGTGGTACCCTCTCATTTAATGACAAATCAAGCCAATTTCTCAATTCCTTCCTTAACCTCTCTTCAGAAACACCATAAGCCCTCATACCCCGAGCCCTACATGCTTGTTGAAGCTCACTGAAGTTCAAACTGTCAACACCTTCCTTGGCAATCATCTTGTCATCAGCTGCTAGAGATCGTAGCTTCATCTTGAGGTTAAAACGTAACATAGCACTTGTGCCAATAGTAGTAACATTTAACACTTTGCACAGAGCAACTAAATGTGGCCGTTGAAGGGAATCTAACGTGATTTCATCTTCAAACAGCTTAGAAAATTTCATAATTTCCTCACTGGTTGCGACATCGCCTGATGTCCGAATTCTATTGAAGAAAGTTGAAAATTCTTTTGCAAGTTCTGAATGTCTGTTACTGGCTTGTGGTGCCATTTGATCCAGAGTTTCTTGGAAAAATTTTGCCATCTCTAGCTTTACTTTTAAGTGTTGCTTCAGTTTAGCCTCAGCTTGACTTCTGCTTTCAAATGTTGATGGCAACATATTTGGGAAAAACTTAATAAATAATGGTAATGCAAACTCCAAAAATGGTACCACTATGAATACTATAAAAGGTACCATTCTAAATAGATCTCCAATAGTTGTAACCAGCAACCTGTGTTCCCGTCGGGTGAGTGATTTGCCTTTTAATATTTGGAAAACCAATGATGTGGATATTCTTACTTCTATGAAAAGAAGCCTAAAACCATGATAGTAATGTATAAGTTCGGCCTTTATACGCTCCTTCAAACTTTTTTTTTTCACCTCCTCCTTTTTAGGTAGTTTCTCTTTCTCTTCAATCCCTTTTTTTATGGTCTCAACTGTAGCCTCGACTTTAGATGAGGGCTTAAGAGGCTCTTTCTCATAGCAATTACTTGTAGTAGAAATATATCTGATGTAAGGTGGATATCCCATTATTTGAGAAAGAGGCTTTTGGGTAATATCATGCTGCAATCTCAGTGGATGAGTTGTGTAATAGGACAGTGACCTTGAAAGTGTAATATATGGAATATTTTGATACTGTTTGCACTCCCATATTAAATCTGTAAAGAAACAAACCACTCAGTTATTTTCCTCGTTTCCAAATATGTAAATAATGTAAATATGTATAAATAACAATTAAAAACAAAGGATAAATATTTTTTAGAGCGTTTTATCTGAGGTACACATCAATTTATGACGTGTTACTATAATCTTTGTAAAAATAAAGAAAAATATTGTATACATTGTGTAATTTATATTTTTAAATTTCTAAAATAAACTGCGTGGTTTAAACAAGGGTAGTGACGACCTTGTCTTAAAAAGAACTAAATCTTATCTTTTATATCGCCAAATATAAATAAATTTATGTAAAAAATTACTTCCTATGTTTACCGATATCATTGAAGTAATGGTGTAATCAATCAAGTAGGTTTTTGTTCCATATAATATAAGGTTATCTGAATAAAATGTTTCTCCTGAATTGATGGTATATAAACTTAGACTTACTCGATCGCTTTAGACACCGATAATGATTTAAAATTATTCGGTTCATTTTGAACTTTTATCTTCTTTATAAAATGTATTCTATACTATCATATACTATGTTAAAAACAAAATCAACTTTAAGCACCATGACAGTCAAGAAGTACCACAGATAATAAATAATAATATAATCAATGTTACTTGTTAAAATGCATCACAAGAATAAAAACTGTAGGTAGGTGCATTATGTTGTATAATTTTAATATTAACTTCTTGTTTATTACGTCCTGAGAAAGTATAAGAAAGAAAGTTTTGTTTCACCTGTTGAGGGTGATCATGGATTACTAGATATTTCAAGTCCAACCAATTTGTACAATCATCTATTTAAATTTGTGCTTGGTGGTTGTAACGATGGGCTCACTAACAGTGACATTTCCGTTAAAAAAAATATTTCATTTATACTTGCACAGGTACGTATATACATACTAGCAGTATATGCAACACGTTGAATATCTCGATTCTGCATATGTCTATAAACAAAGATAATATACCGTCGGCTATAGGCGACTGTCAATAAGTATATAAATTTACCCAAGTTTATCAAGATAACCTAATCGCCGAATCACATTTGGCACATCTAAGTAATCCTTAGATGGTAGTTAGTAGGATATGGGGATTTTTTGGCGATACGTGCAATTTAGCTTTAGATATTTAAAGAATAACATTGCCCGATCATTTTCTAACAGTAAGTCTTTTATATTTGCTCATTTATCAACATTACCATTTTAGCCGCAGGACAGGCACTGCTGGACATAGACCTTACGATTACCGTATAGATCGGTTGTAAGCGACTTACATCCATTTCAATTAACATTAGCAATTGTCGGAAGATAACCGTTAATTTATTGACTATAGTTTAGTTTACTCAGCGTCCTGTTACTGTCTAACCTAGAACCTTCGTATAATATTCATCGTAACTTTGGAAAAGTGAGATTGGTATGTGTTATGGTAAACATTTGGTTTTTATTACCAGATTAAAATATATCTATCTTTCTAGCAGACCAATAACCCTGTACACTCTTTTGTTTAGTTTTTTTCTCCATATTCTTTCTTTATTTATTTTGTTTTGTTATTCAACTTATGCTAATGTTATGCTTCTAAAGGGCAACAATTTTATTTCTAAACGATTACTAGAATATACTGACAAAATAAAAAATTGCATGTTTTATAGAGATAGAAAGGTCATTTTGATCATTTGAGTTTTCTTCCAAATAAACTTTTAGGAATTGCCACTAAAATAGTGTTTTAACGGGCATGTTACAGATATGACACAACAGGAAATAGCTAAAAGGATAGTTTGGGTGGACTTGGAGATGACTGGATTGGATATTGAAAAGGATCACATACTTGAGATAGCCTGTCTGGTGACTGGTGCAAACCTTGACATAGTAGCAAAGGGGCCAAACCTTATTATACACCAGCCTGATGAAATTTTGAACAGCATGGATCAATGGTGTGTTGCACATCATGGTGAGGTATCATGTCGAATTAATAAAAAATTACTAATAAGAGTACTATTTTGCCGTATTCTATCAAAAAATATAATATTTATTGTGAAAGTGTGATCTTAAACAATGGCAGACTGCTTATTTAATGACTTCTAATGTGGAAGTTTCTTTGTTGTTTGAGAGTAATCTTCCTCCAATGATTTCTTCAAATCTGCATCTTCATAATTTTTGGCCTTCCACTGGGATCTTTGTCTTGTTTGTTAAAATCAAAGTTTTTACTTTTGAACCACTCATGACATGTCTTCTCACTCAAGACATCCTCATTATATGCTTCTATGAGCAATCAATGTATTTTAGTGGTAAACTTTTTTAATTAATAGTTCCCATTTATGACACCTAGTGGACTCAAATTTGGACATTTTGAGATGAAGAAAAATATTTGATACTAATAAATAATTAATTAACTAAACAAATTAATTTTTTAGCGCCATTGCAAAGCAGCGAAGTTGCTTGTATTTGAAATTAGTAAGCTATTTGAATGTCTTAATAGTCTTTTGATAAAAGCTACCTATAGAGTTGTAGTTGGGCCCTCAGACGCATTTGGTTCGAAATGCTAATGTGATTAGAGTAATTGTCCTGACCTCCCCTGTCCAGGGCCCTTGTGCACAGTCCCAATGGAGGTTCAGCAACAGCAATGTAAGAGCTCTGCCACCTCTTAAACCTGATGAAATTGTTGTGATCAGCTTCTCTGGCTGGCTAACTTGTTAGAGCAATCAGCAATGCTAAACACTTATGATTTAATGTTTAAAGGTGGTATGGTTTGTTATTATCTTGAAGCTATGAATTATGCATTTATTCCTTTGCAGAGTGGATTGACGGAGGCTAGTCGACAATCATCTATATCAGTGCAAGAAGCTGAAAATCAAATGTTGAAGTTTCTAAGTCAGCATGTCCATGAGAAAAGGAGTCCTTTGGGGGGAAATAGTGTTTATATAGACAGACTATTTTTAAGCAAGTTCATGCCCAGGCTGAATTCATATTTACATTACAGAATAGTTGATGTTAGTACAATTAAAGAGCTTGGAAAGCGCTGGTATCCCCGAGAGTATTCTAGAACACCAAAGAAAACATTTCAACACAGGTGTATGATAGATATCATGGAAAGTGTAGAGGAATTGAAATATTATAGAGAAAATATTTTCAAGACATAGTCACACAACTACATTCCTTTAGCAGGTGAAATCTGTTATTATTTTATGTTAGGTGCATCTTAGTTTAAGATCAAAGTTTAATTCTGCTAAATATTGTTTTTGAACCATGCAATGCCATTAAAACGAATTTATTGAATCGGCTATTTCTTCTTTTATTTATTAATTAACAGCTCTAACATTTAATTTGTGAGTGGCCTATATTTGTATGAAACTCAAATTTTAGTATTTTCCTTTATCAGTGCCAATCAAGGGTTTTAAGGCAGAGATGAGACTTTCATGGTGAAGCTCACTAAATTTGTTATTGGAAAAAGACACCAATTTTTAAAAAGATTTTTAAAGAGAGAGAGGGAGTTAACATTAATTTTTCAGATTTATTAATAATATTCTTGTTAACCATTCCAACTTAGCTTAAGCTTGTGCTAGGAGATGGTTCACGTCTATGGTTGAATGGTGAATTCGATCTTACGATTCGCAGACCGTACCTTTTACCAAAGGGCTATTGACGCTTCAATGAAAATTATTAAGTCTAGTCTAAATATATATAGTTATCACAGTAATTTCCTTGGTGGCAGCGCTTATTGTATATAACGTATACATTTGCTTGACGTCAGTAATACCAACGGTGCTGTGGTGGATTCAGTAACGTTGCCAATTGTATTTATATATGCATCTATAGTAAATTCTAAATATTTAGAAATTTAATATATAAAGTATTAGTGCCATCTATGTTATGGAGCGGCATTTTAACAGTTCAATAATAGATGGCTCTAGTAATAAGTATTCTTATTGTGGTAAATAACTTTAAGAGACCGCTGTTGGTTAAAATTTTTAAATTGGACGATACAATAAATATCCTAAACAATATTACCGTATTTGAAGTGAATATTGGCTACATAGTCAAGTAGTTTAGTAGTTGTTTTTTAATGTTAAATGCTTTTTACCAACGAGTTCCCTTAATAGGTTAGGCAAAGAAAAGCATCTGTCTACGTCTAAGGGTCAAGTATAATGTAAGAACATGTTTCACACACAACTGTTAGCGTAGTACCGTGTTACCTTCTCTGTAAAGAGAGTATAAGGGCATAGTCCGCCACGCGGCCCTAATGCGGATTGGCAGACTTCACATGTCGTAGAAAAATTTTCTAAGACATGTAGGTTTCCTCACGATGTTTTCCTTCACCGCCGAGCGCGTGGTTAATCAGCACATAAAATTGCAACAACAAATTCATTGGTGCCGGCACCGGGGATCGAACTCGGGTTGCTAGCGTACTATGCAACTTGAGGCGACCGCCCGGACACTGAGCTACCACGGCTCATTTTCAGTATTAATGGTGTACAATTATCTTTGAAGTATACTAATAAACGAATTTCAAACTTCCTATGAAAACTAATGTTTAAGAAAAGTGGTACTAGATGGCGGTCTTCTCATCTATCTTGATTTGACACGATTTTTTAAGTTAAACAATCATCTCCCACTAAACCATATATACTTAGCTTCAAACAAGGATTCAAGAATTCCAATTTTTAGTTTTTTAAAGCAATCAATATTATATTCATTTATACAAAAGTTTATTTATTTATTAAGAAAAAACGATAAACTTTTTTAATTGCGTTCGTAAGCATAATATGTCAATCTTTGACACAGATGGGAATTTCAGGTATTCGTTCGTGGGGACCCGCGGAAATCTCTCGACCGGAATGAAAGCAGCCAGGTAAGACGCTAGCTCTTACCTTTTCAACCGACTTCAAAGAAGAAGGGGGTTTTGTTTTATGTTATCTCATATTACTCCTGTATTTAGTGCTGTTTTAAAGTCAATTTATATCTCTTTTTTATATGACTGCATCAAAGGTAGTGCGAGGCTCGAACGTTCACGGGGCAGTTGGCAGCGAATATGAATATCTTAACGCTGAACGATCAAAGGATTAATGAGGTTCAGTGAACTTTAGGCATATTGATTTAGCAAAAAGAAAGAGGGAATGCAACAAGGCTTCCTAATGCTTCGATAGATATAGGTGCATAAATTTCAATTCACTGCCAATGATATTTCACTATGAAACCAATTAATTAAATACAAACTTTATAGCACCAAAATCGTAATCTACTAACGACATTTTTTGATATAGATAGATAGATATAATTACTGTGTAATGTACCTTACATTTTACAATTCGTTGTACAATGGACGACCTTATCCCTAAGAGCGATATCTTCCTATCAACTTGTGTATGGACAAGAAATATATGAACATAACAGGACGATGGCGTTCATATACAAATATTATACCAATAACCTACACTATTTACCTATATAAATAACTTACCATTTAGTTCCAACGAAAACGATTGATAATGCTGCGCTTGTTAAAATCAAGTAAGTACGTCATACTTGGACGGAAAGCTGTACGCACGATGACCGATGTCTCAAATCACTTTCGGACGCGCGGAACATCGATTATGAAAGGGTGGAGACCCGCTGAATGTCTAAACGTCCGAAGGTAGGATGGGGATTGGGAAATTAACTAGTGCAATTCCTGTGCGCACTCTGCAAAATGTAAACTGTAAAACACAGAAATGCTAGCCACCATGTGCCGGTACACGACTATGTAAATGGTCTTAAATGGTGGTCACCTATCAACATTTGGCTCGCCTTTCTAGAATGCAGTGCCGCGAGTTGGTATTTGGCTGCAGCTGCCTAGATATGACAACAGTACTCCACACAAGGCCGGATCACATTGCATTGCATTTTTCGTAACGCATTCACCAGCTTACTCCCCAATTTAAGCGTGCGTAACGAAGTTTTACTTCAAAAGTCTTTCTATCTATTAGTATAGATTTAAACAATACATTAAATGAAGAAGTAAACACGAAATTGTTTTCGTAACTTGTAATCCGGTTTGAATGGGCGTCGCGTGACTTCTGCTAGGAGTTAGGACCTGTTGCTCGTCTGACGCAATGAGCCGTCAGGTTTATGTTTTTGAAGTAGAACTGACGGCGCCATTTGTTACACTTTGCGGAATCAACATTGTAACTGTAATTAATCTATTTGACGTGAAATATCGTTTACTAACGAGGACTTAGGTTTCACTGAAGGATGGAAATACGTCGTTTTCATCATATTTATTAACAGAATAAAGAAGGACGGATACAGTGTACAGTAATAATTTCGGCTTCACGCACATACGCACCCCATCCATTAATAGGAAATAGGTCAGTTACACGAGGGAAACGATCACAAACAACACTTAATGGCTTGTTAATTAAAAACAAACAAAATCTTTTAAATGCTGTGCGTGTTAATGACCGCACGCCGAGCGGGGCGTGTGTGGCGATTGCCCCAATATTCGCGAAATTAATGCCAAATAAAACTAAAAATACCTTTTACAGCGATTTATTTACTTAATCTTTACTCGCATATAATAAAAGTGTACAAAAAGGCAGACTTAATGCCAGAAGGCATTCCCTACCTTGCGGTAGTAAAGTAACAATGCACCCGTTACTTTGTATCATCTTAGAGAAACATTATGTAAAGAAAAACATACTCGTATATAACCGTTTTTCTTACATGTATTCTTTTCTCTCTCTTATTTATAACAAATTTATTGGTGCCGGCACCGGGGATCGAACTCTGTGTACTAACATTATGTCATATGTATAAGATGTAAAGAATGTCCTTTGTACTATTACTCATTGTTTGATGTATACATATGATATTTTAGTACCTCAAATAAACTCGGGTTGCTAGTGTACTATGCAACTTGACCGCACGGACACTGGGCCACCAGGGCTCTAATAAATACGTACTACATAGAATATATATATATATATATATTTAGGTGATTGTTAAATAAGTGTGAGTTTATATATACTACATACTTACCGATTTTGAAATAATTTTTCGGTCGTTTTATAGCATTTACTTTCATTATGTCTCAAGGAATCCCTATCCTAAATATGATTGATATATAGGTATTAATACAGGGATTTTTTGGTAGTAAAAGAAAGCGTCCGTGTGTAATGCAATTTAATTCGTCACTGACGGTGAGATGTTTTGCATTTACGTTGCAATTTTCAACTATCGTCTTCGTTGTCGTTAAGGAGTACTTAGTGTAATAACTTCTAAGTCTTGTGGAATGAAACAGTCCAATAACTAATACACTCGCTTTGTTCAGACGGCGTAACGTAGAACAAGGAATTATTTTAACGAATACTGTCCAACGGCGCGTCACAATTTTTTGTACAAAATTAATTACAAGTCAGCTTACGAACTAATAAAGTTAAATTATTGTTTGCAATGTGATGTTCAACTAAATTATTAATTATGAATTAAAGATACAATAAGGTTTAGGTAAATCACTAAGATATCATTGGAAATAGTTATTATGCATAATAATAGCTGGTTGCCACATGTTGCCAGCTAACATTAGTTAGGGATACTCGCAATATCTTTCAACCTGTGGAATCAACTGTCACCAGCGTTGTTTTCTCGAAGCCCGGCAACACACCTGCAGCTCGTCCGGTGCTGAAGATGTGAATGGGAGATGGTGATCACTTCAACTTCAGTTCAAGATCAGGCACCCTAAACTTGTTTGCTCGTTTTCTTATAAAAAAAATAATTACCAAATATATTGTGGTGAGAATTTTAGATTTTTTGACGATCTACACAGGCTGGCCAGAGAAGCTGGCCTTATCTGATTGAGCTCTACCGGATTGACCAACCACCAACAAACCACCTGTTTAGCTCTTAGGTCGCTTAGGCTGAACCTCTATCGCTAGTAACTCGACACAAGGGTCCCAAGGTCCCAAGGGTGACGGGTAACCTCGGCTTGGACGGTTACTATGTTACACGTAAGCATTCTGTTCCGAGGGCGCCCGAGAGGACCGAACCATGACTCGTCGGTGGCTATTTCTCGGATAATTAGATTTTTAGGAGTTTTCTGGTACATCTCTGTAATCCGAGCTCCAATTCCACCTAAAAGGAAGTACACCTTTACCTTAACCTCCAAAAAAAAATTGGTTAATATTTTTTTTTTAAAAGAAAGCTAGCAATATTTCTTAACAGAAATAACCATTCCAACTAAGCTTAAGCTTGTGTTAGGTGATGGTTCTCATCAATAGTCGAATGGTGGATTCGAACCTACGACCTTACGATTACCGCAAACGACGCAGACCGTACCCTAAACCATCAGGCTATTGACGCTTCGCTAAATTAACGAGATACGAGTGCACAAATATTATACCAAATACAGATGAAAGATGAAGTGAGGCTGGTATTTGAACCCATAAAATCGTAAAGTCGAACTGTTAACCATTAAACTATTACTATCATCAACTATGATATCATTTGTAACAAACATTGGCTAACTGGCAATACACATAAAATCTAGAATTCTTATTTATCTACTCTGAAAGCGTCGGGAACACTACGAACAGAAGTTTAACACAAATAATAATAAAAAGTTCTCGTCCGGATATCCGGGCACCCGGATTCAAGCTTTCTTAATGTTCAGAGTGTCACTAGAATTTCAAATGTTTTGGGGATTAGGTAAGATTTTATTTAAAGTTACCGTACATATATATTTAAAAGTAAATACAAAAACCGGCTTCTAAAATAAATCAAATCAAACGTTAAACACTATTACGTGTGGACGCCCTCTTTGTATTTTCGAATTATCGTAAGAATATTACGAAATAGAATGAATCAGAACGTAAACAAACTCCATTGAGAACTAGAATTGAAATCCATCCCATGGTTTTCTCATGGATCTGTCATCTGTCTGAACTGGACGAAATTGGAATGGTGGTCCGATTACAAAAAGAAATGGTTGTTAAGCCAACGAATGACAGCAGCTTTGTTTAATATTGTAACTTAATTAAATAATATTCCATTACAGTTGGTACATGTACCAGGTATCGTATAAAGTAGTTTAAACCATGTGTTATAGCAATAAATTGCTTTGAAGCCAAGGGCCTAACGATTTTGTGACATGCAAAACTACTGCATGTATATAATAAACTGTTCCGTATCCTGGCTCATTTGTCAAATTGCTTGTATCTCAAAGCAATTTTTCCCATTAAAATTCATTGCAATAGCTTATACCACAAATATTAGGTCCCTTATGTGGCAGGTGGTTAACCAACCCACGTACACTGGGCATAAACTTTTTAAATTATTTAAAAGTGTTTTTGTACTTAAAAACTGAAAAGTCGGCGATATTCCAATCTCCGACCGTCACGCCGTCAATTGAATACCTTAGCCATTTGGCTACCATTGTTTTATCTTAAATTCATTGGTTATTAAAAGGTTTAATAAGAAACAAACTTATATACGTCTTCTAAATTTATTTTTAAAACTATCGTCTTAAATTTCCTAACATTGTAAGTAATTGAATTCAACACTATTATTTTAGATAACATATACTTTCAAACGCATTATATAAGTAGTATATAGTACGATATATAGATACATCTGTAACATGATAAATAGTTTAAAATTCTAAACACCACAATATATTTTCTAATACAAATTACTCTTATACTATAGAGATAAAAGCACAAAGTGTGCGCTATGCCTACAATAAACATTATACACCTATATCAATACATTGCATACATAATTTCAAAAATCTTTTAATGTTTCATTTCTAAACGGGTCATTTATTTATATTTTATAAATATACCTATATTAAATTTTACAATACAGCCATATAATCGTACGACAGTAACCGGAGAGCCTACTTGTTGATAGGGCTTAGCGCGGGGTATACAATTTATTCACTACTGTAATGTAAAACCCGGTAACTTATCGCTATTCAATAATGTTGCGAAAACAATAAACAACTATTTTAAATAGCGACTATAATTTACGACTTATTATATAGACAAAATGTCAGTAATATAAGAAATACAATGCTTGTTTTATGCATTATCTAGTTTGGAAGTGTTTTCAGAAATAAAAAAAATATAATATTTACGAGTAAAAAAACAGACTTGAACTCGAATTATGAAATATAATGAATTACAACCTAAACAAACTCTTATCAAACTACTATTGAAATACATCCTTTCCAATATATATTGTATCGTCAAAATCGGTTGACGTGATATTGAGTTATTCGTACATTTGTCGCACACATACAAATTTAATACTTTTATGGTTGTATTATGGATGCCTTTGTTAGCATTAGACCAAATTGGGACCACATGGTAAGCACCAGCTTTCAAAGGAAAAAAGAATCATCAAAATTGATTCACCAACTCCAAAGTTATGAGGTACAAACATAAAAAAAAAATATAGACGAATTGAGAAACTCTTACTTTTACACTTTCTAAGCAAGTGGTCAACCACGATCCCAACTGATGTTAAGTGGAAATGCAGTCCTGGATGATAAGGCGCACTAGCACAGTAAATGCCTATTCACTCTACCGATAAACCACCCAGTAATCGGAGGGAAACACACGCGGGCGAGCTATTCCAGTCTCACATCATTATAGTTGTACAAATTAAACCCTGGTTTAATGTGCTCTCAACTCTGTCAAAACCACGAGGGTTTAGGGAGGGAGGGAGGCCATTCGTCTTCCACCGAGATCCGAGATGTGTCATTCAAACAGCTATCAGCTTATCATGTAAGTTAAGTTTTTGTGTAATGAATGTGAAAATCTTGTGTTGTGTTCCCTATTGCGCCTAGAGATTTCCCGGACTGCTAGCAGGGTCCACTTTCCTACTTTGTTTTCTCCACTTTACCATCCTCCTTCGAGGTCATTGACACGTCTCATCATCACAGTTGTCATTCTATCGCCATACACCGGGCCCACAATTATCAACTGTTTTTCACGTAAGAATTCGTAAAGAGGCCTCATTGACGGCAGATTATAATACTCGAAATATTTTTAAATAAAAAAACTAGTTATTTTTTTTATACGACACTGTTTATATATTATAAGCATAAAGAACTTTAATATATTCAACATTTATGACTATAGTATTTCGTATCACTAAGAGCGAGTGAAAATTTGAAATAAATAATAATAATACGAGGTATTCAGGTTTCGTGCAGAAGGTAGATAAGCATGGATATACCAAATTGAAAATAGACAATCTAGTTATAAGAGATTGTTCTAAATCCAGACGATTCCGGGCATATGCCCCAACAACAGTAATTGTGAAATACTACACTATATATAATAAGTTCTAGAGAAATTTAACGATAATATCTGAAGTTTCAGAGCACATAATATTAAAAAACTTTCTGTGACTATAATAAATTCAGATTTGTGATTAACATTTACCTCGTTATACAATTTAACACTACCCGTGACTTTGTTCTGGGGCAAACGAACTCGACTGGGATTTAAACTATATTAGGTTTTAAGGTACATTTTATACGCGATCGTAAAAGTTTATCTTTATGGTATTAACCTTTTTACATTTATTTACCCATATTTATGGTACAAATATCATTTTGATGCTCACAGATTAAAAATCACTTTATAATCTGTAAACATTTAAACAAAAAATAAATATTTCAAATAATTAAATAATGATAGAACATTTTAAATTTTCAATAAATATATAGCATATTTCTTTCATAACCTTCCGTGCTTTGTACAATATTGTGCGTTAATTAAATTATACATTTATGAAAAGATGACTACTAAATAAATGACTTCGTCTAAATTTAGAAATTTATTCTATTCGGTAAAAGTTCTATAAGAGTTAATTCTTTGTTTTAAATTCTACGTTTTATATTTTTATGTTATTATTATATTTTATCTACATACATATAGGTTATATTTTAACTTTTATATCTACACACCTATAAATAAAATTTTATTAGGGTATTAATTTACTGCATCATTAATAGAAAAAATTCACAGCATCTCTGAAAAAAATCACTTGAATGAAATCATATAATAAGCATCACTACAATTTTAGTTGTAGCAGAAATAATTACGACTTGAATAAATTAAATTTGAGTTTTACATATTTAAATAATTATTTAAAATGTGTACGCATGACACAAGACGCGTACGTTCGTATGTCACATTTCCCGCGCTACCGGCGGTCGTTCACTCGTGCTCGAATCAGCTGATTTACTCTTAAATTCACATAATACATAGATGTTATTCGCGAACGAAAACAAATTCGTTGTAGTGATTCCAGCGGTTCTCTTCCGAATCTACTCCAGGTTTAAGTTCGGCAGCACCGCCGGCCGTCCCGCTGCCACAGCTGGCCGTCAACTTGAATCCTTGCTCTTGCAGCATGTCAAACGCCTGCTCGATAAACGAATGCTTGAGGAAGAAACGGGAAGTATACCTGTCCGCCAAACCGTGGTCCGGATCACGGGACTCGTTCAACGTTTCTCCGAATACGTCGCGGCATAGAGTTACCTTCCCGCAGACGAGGATACGGGACAGCTTCCGGAACTTGACGTCGGCGAGCCCGTCGCGGCCGAAAGCGAAGCTGCCACGGTAGCCGACAGTGATGCACCCTTTTTCGCGGTTAGGAGGCTTTGGATCTGCGTCCTTAACGGCGTTTTCTAAGCCCGGGAGGCGGTAATGTTTCGCTTCTCGCGCCAGACGCTTGTGCTCGCGGAAGCACTCAGGCAGCACCAGGCCGCCGTCACGGAGGTAGTCGAGGACGTAGCGGAAGAGGACGCCGTCGCGGTCGAAGAAGACGCGGCCGCGGGCGTCACGCGGGTGGTCGGGGTCGGCGAGCGCGGCCGCCGGGAGCGACTCGGGTTCGCGGAGCAGCGTGTCGCGTGTAGTCGCGTAGTGCACGCCGCCTACGTTCAGCTCGAGGACTTCGGGCGGCACGTCCGCCATGGCTGGAGGCTGAGGACCGAGTGCCGCGAACCACGCGACTGCGCGCTCTGCCCGTCCTCCCCCAAGCCTCGCCCCGTCCCCTGACCCACTTACCCCGCGTTTCGGCGCCGCGCGCCCATCAATAACGCACGCTTGGGTTACTGACTTCAGCGTAATCATTTCCTACCCTTTCGAAACTCCTCCGCGAAAACCTTCAAGGTCGACGCCTATTGTAAGCTAACAGATGGTTCATTATGTCTCGGAGCTACGGAAAGTTTTAACAACCCGTTTCCTTTATGTGGCTTAAATGTGGTATAAATCAACAGCCGTCTTCGAATCACGAGATGTAAGTTGGCTTTATTCCTCGCATACTATTAATGTAATCGTGTACGTATTGTCAAGTTTCACCATTTGCTTATTATGTATCTGGAACTTTAGTAATACGCGCAACAAAAGTTTAGTTCATCCGTACGTGAAAGTTTCCGAGAAGCTTTTCAAGCTACTTTTAATCCTTTGTATATCTTTTTCTTTCCTTTCGTATAGATTCCGACTTGTAAGTAACTTTTAGAAATAATGATTGAGCAGCAGAAATACGCAGTTTAATGGTATCTTTTGTCGTATTAAGTACAGGCCCGATGCAAAGACGTGCAAAGTCGAAGTCCATGATCTCTGCCTACGCCTATGGGTGATGGGCGTGAGTGATTAGTTATGTATGTAATAGTATCTTTTTATAACATATTAATGTATCAAAACGAGTGATGAGTGGGTTTTTACAGTAAATATATTTATATAATTTTTTAATACAGTACAAATAGAGATTTGAAGTAAAATCCCTTTAAACATACAATGTATTTAGAGAAATATGGATACAGATTTCTCCTTTATTGTGAAATTATCATATAAATATATTGTCTTAAAATCTCGTATGCCACTTTTTTATATGTATGTTATACATTCGAAACAAATCTAAGTATATTTCGTACACAAACTGATTTCAAATAAATAAAGCACTCATGCCGACTATCCAGAAGCGGTAGGAAGAGATTACGAATTGAAATTTTCCAGTCGTTGTGAGGTTTTATTCGGTAAGGCCAAACCCGACATAAGTCATCAGCTACCCCGTCGAGTGCGTTTAATTAAACGAATTTCCTCCCGAAATGGACGTAACTGATCAACCGATTTCAAAAAAGGTCGAGGTCCACAATTCGTCTGTGTTTTTTTTACGTTACCTCATAACTTTCGCTGGGTGAACTGATTTTGAGGATTCAGGAATTTAATGCTGGTGCATCCAGTGTTGTCCAATTTCATTGGTCAATGAATATAAGTTTTAAATTTGCATTAAGTATGTGTGCGACAAAGAGACGAATGATTCGATATAACTCTAACCGATTTCGATGATTCATATTTTATCGTAAAGGATGTTCTTCATAGGTAGTTTGGTTAGGTTCTGATTAATTTTATTTCGTAATATTCTTATTATCGAAATCGTATTTATACTTGTTTTAAGTATCCCTAAAAAATTACCTTTGGTTGATCGATTTCCATTATCCAGCTATTTCTATCAGGCTGCAAATATAAGGGTATGTGAAACAAATTGGATAAATTCGAAAGGCGAGATATGGGTAGTAACATTTACTTGTATTTGATCAACATTCGACGGAGTATGATAGATTGGATAGGGCGTGATGGATGAATGGGGGTGAATGCGATCGTTTATATTGTAACCGAGGTTCTGTTACTTTCATAGCGAGTTACTTCTAGTTGGTTACTTATTGCTAAAAATAATCTCTTACTATTTTAAAACTAGTAAAGATACTCGTAGATAGCAATGGTACAGTTTGTTGGCGGTTTATTGCGATAAGCTAATCGTCTATCGCGGGAATATTTTGAAAAGCAAATTGCAATTTACTTTAAAACCGGAATTAAATTTATCAAGTACTAGATAGATTTTGCTTTATTTTATTTAAAACATAAACTTACATTATTAAATACTAAATAACTCATACAATATATAAAATTATTTATCCTCTTCCTCTCCGTATTCATTCTCTTCTTTTCTCGTCTCGAGCGGGTGAAGATCATTACCTACACCCATGTATTACCTACATACATGCAATATACTCCATTGTACTTCAATATGGTTCATAATGACATTTGAGACAAGACAATTGGTTTATAAAACAATAGAATAATAATTGACATAGTAAATAAAAGCTGTATTTGACAGTTCAAAAAGAGGAGTCCTCCGATCGTCACCAAACTTTACACGGTTACTCGACAGGTAAATCTGAAGATTCCCTGAAAGTTTCATTAAAATCGGTCGAGCCGTTTCGGAGCCTATATGGAACATACCCACACACTTTCTCTTTTATTTATATAGATAGATATTTCCGAATTAATAAAAACAAACTGGATTTTGTGATCAGCGTTAGGTAAAATTAGCACCTCACTCACGACAACTATGGAATAATATATCTCCAGCTTGTGGTACTTTCCAGAATCTTGGACTTTTCGCGCTGGTCTCCTAAATCCTCCGCAGTAGTAGATCAGCTTCAAAAGCCACCGACTGACTCGTGGTTCGGCCTTATGTCGCGCCTTTGCGTATTTAGCCTGGTGCAAAGAACGAAGTATCTTCTCCGGGGATTTTTAGAGCCACTCCAGTTAGAGTTTCAGGCTAAGCTGAGAGCTCTGTCAACTTTTTTAAATCCGGTGAAACTGTTGCAGTCAGCTTCTTTGGCCATTCAGAGTAGGTTAAGAAATTTCCCGTCGATAATAACAAAAATGCATGCGATTAATCCACTGGATTTAAGTAGACACTTATGTGTGATCTTTATTTCCTAAATTGTATGCTAAGTTTATGAAACGCCGTTTCTTACTCAACTTCAAGGCAACTTTGGATCGAATGACGTCGTAAAATTTAATGTGTAAATGTTATGATGCTTTCGTTAGACTAGGACACTTAAAACTTGCAAATTACTGTAATTTCAGCATGAATCGTATATTTTGTCATCTATACATATATATAAAATTGGAGTGTCTGTTTGTATTAATAAAAAAACCGTAATTTACTACATGCATATGAATGTATTTACGGTACATATACCAAAATAACATTATTTACCCCCGAATTTAATTATTCCCGACTTTGAATACTAGGGACTAGCATATAGATAATGTAATAAGGAGTAACTTAGGATACTTTATATATAAAAAAATAAGCTTTTAATCGCTGGTAACACCGCGGGGCAAAGCTAGTCCTATATATATGAAGCATACACACTAACATATAAAAGTAGTCGAGTGTGACGACTTACAAAGTCGCTCTTTTCTCCAACCTTTAATAAATTTATCTGTTCTGTGTAGTTGTATATTGCTATTTTTTAAAAATTATCAACATTTTATTTGTAACTTGTTTTATGTTGTTTGTATTGTTGTTAACTTGTCTTGTGTTAAATTGTTTTATTTGTTAACCATTCCAAATAAGCTTAGACTTGTGTTAGGAGATGATTCACGTCAATAGTCGAATGGTGAATTCTGACCCACGACTTTAGGCTTAGCAGACAGTACCCTAAATCATTAGGCTATTGACGTTACATATTTGTTACACGGAAGACGGTAAGGCGAATATTTTTATTTTCTCCTACCTTCGCCTACCAGTTGCGGAATCGTTCGGTATAATTCATTTAGCGTGCAGGATCGCTGTTAATTATCGGTTCGTGGCGCGTCAACGATGACGTCATTAAATCAGGTTTTTCATCGCTCGCGTGTGCAATTCGACATTGATATAGTGACTTGACTGAAACTTGACAGAGTGTACCAGGAACCTTCAAGCGGAGACCAGGTTATCGAGGTGGTAAGTCATCTTTTTCATTATATGCGACACGTAGCATTGTACTGCGGGATCTGGACCCCGTTATATACGGCACACATAAACTAAACCTATAATTTATTGGGACTTACTAGGAAGGAAACTCCAAAAGTGCATTGCGCTAAACCCGATCAATGAACTTGACTACGTTCTCGAATATTCCATTGTTGGTATATATCTTTATATATAAAAATGAATGTTTATCTGTTTGTTGACCACGACCCCTCGGTAGCCTGATGGCGTACAGCGTGAGGTTTTATTCGGTGCGAGTCCGACATAACTTGTCTTCGCCCCCGCGTGGGGCGCAAGCATTTCTCCACGTATAAAAAAATCAAATAAGAAGTACGTTAAAGAAAGCCACGTTAAAAAAACGAAAACTGTGATTTGGTCTCCGCAGGCTGTGTGTGTGTTGGCATTTCCACATGGAAATAAGCATTTAAAATGGTCCGTTCTTCTAGCTATCTAACACAACCAGATAGAGTTATAACTAGTGTTGAATAGTCACTCTACTTCATAAAGAATAAAATCACACAGAGGATAATAATGGTAAAGCAGACAGGTTTAAAGAAAATTACAATTTGTTGACAACATTGGAATATTTTTACATTCGTTGGAAAACGTTACGCGCGAGGTCCTTTTATTACGGTCTAGGGAAATTAGATTTCTCCCTGTACATTCACGTAATGAGGTCTCGAGGGACGAATCTCGTGTTAAGAGATAAAAATAAAATATATCTTTTGAAGCTGAAATCGCCGCACACTCGACCGATTTTTTGGTAGCAACAAAGCGAATAATTTTGAGGCCTATGTCCAGAAGTGGATGTTCTGCGGCTGAAATGATGATGATGTGAAAGATATTAAGTTAACAAGTGATCGTTTCTTACTTAAGAAACTTAAAAAGGAAAATTTATTGGTACAAGCCGACTGAGCAAATGCTATAGATAAAACTAGCAACTTAAACATAAATGTGGAACGATTTTCTTTCCATTATGTTTAATCAAATGTTGACGTCCTCGTTCGGGGAATACCTCACCTTACAACCTAATACAGCGTGATATTACCAAATAAATTGGATCAAACGTTGTTAACCGAGTTTCGGGGGAGAGTTGTCGAGGCGGGGACTTGAGCGAGTGGGGAAGTCACTTGTAAACACAATATTTGTAAATATAATATTTGATTTTAAATTCGCAATACAATGAATCTATTTTGAAATTTAAATCTTGTTAGACAAACTTTTAAGCTTGAAAGTATATTTATTAAATCTTTATTTGCACAAAGTAAAAGATTATAAAAATGAGGTCTTAATGCCAAAAGACATTTTCTGCCAGTTTTTTTTTTTTAAAGATCTTTTTTACAAAACTCCTCGCATTATTGTTAACCGTTTCAACTAAACTTAAACTCGAGCTAGGAGATCACGGAGATCGTCGAACGGTGCATTTGAACCTACGACATTTTATTTCGCAGACTGTACCCAATATCATTATTGATGATTCTGAGTTTACATTGGGGTTGTGTATTAACAAAGCAACGGGTATATATGCGACTGGCTCAAGTTGGTCGTACGCAAGCAACCCGAGTTCGATACCCGGTGCCGGCACCAATGAATTTATTTGTTGCAATTTTATGTGCTGATTTTCCACGCGCTCGGCGGTGAAGGAAAACATCGCGAGAAAACCTACATGTGTTAGAAAAGATTTCTAACACATGCGATGTTTGTCGCGGAATATGCCCTTACATTCTCTTTACAGAGAAGGCCTGTGTCCAACAGTGGGACATATAAGTATATTATAAAGGCTGTAACTTTAACTGACATATCCATAAATTAAAAAAAAAGTTGTTATCGAACAGTAATCTTTAGCCTACATATCAAAGAAGACATTATTTCAAATTCATTTATATGTTATAATAGTTTAAGTTATAGTTTGCTAAACATAAGATCGTTGGTTCAAACCCGTCATCTGGCTATTGACGTGAACCATATCCTAGCTTGTTTTGGATTGCCTAAAAGACTAAGATATTAACATTTATGAAGAATATGTACTATCTAGAAATTACTCTACTTTACCTCAATGTCCGTGCCCAATACGGTAACATTATACACATATGTTTATTGTTTTTTTTATGGTTTGTAGACTAAATAGTATTCATAACTTCACCGAGGATTACTTGCGAGCGAAGATCAGATCAGAATTATATGTTTCTACAAAGTAAAATAATTCGTTCTACACACACACATACACATGAACCAATGTCAGGAAACCCGATGGCAACATGTGGTAACAATATACTGAACTATTACATTCTCCTTGGCGTTAGCGCAGTAGGAATATTGAATAATTTAACCTAGTAACTTAATACAACGCGATATTGCCCAATATAATGGATCAAACTTTGTTAGCTGTTCGCTAAGCCCCACTGAGACTATCTGTCAAAATCAGAATGAGCTACTTCGACCGACAAAATGTGTCAAATTTGTTTGTGTCATTTTATAACAATGGCAATAAATAAGGACTTTGTATGCCAAATTACGAACAAGTATCATCATTATCATTTCAGCAATAAGACATCTCCTGCTGGACATAGGCCTCCCCCGACACCAGCCCTGTAGTTCTCGGCTCGTAGAATAAGGCTACGGTATAACCCCTGCCTGTCGTAGAAGGCGGCTCAACGGCTCGGCGGCCTATCGGTCGTTAATAAACCATTTTGAATTTCGCGCCCATTAGAAAAAATTATAGTGAGCTGGGTAATACGTTCTAGGAAATAATTACCAATTTTTTTTGCGACCACTATAACTAAATAACCAGTGTTAGTGGTTCCATTGAAAACTGAGGTTGCATTTGTATGTGTAATGACTTTGTTGTGTATAGGGGTGGCACTACTCACACAAAGACATTGCACTCAAACGCAACCTTAAAAAAGTTTCATTTCAGTACGATATTTTATTGTGTACCAGCTTGAAGAGGGCTGAAGAGTTAACTTTAATTGGAATAAAAAGTTGCCGTAAGCTAATTGCATTTGCTAACGCTCTGTCAGCGCCCGCAGTGCTTGAAAGCTTTTTTTTTTTTTTTTGTTTTGTTCACGCGGGGAATCTTTTTACAGACCATCCTCCGGTACCCTGGGTGGGCCCGGAGGGATGTGTGGACTCGGCCTGGGCAGCCCCTACCCACTAAACCTTCCGCGAATGCCATCAGCCGTTATGAGCGGGGTGCCCCGGATCTGTCAGCAACAGGACACCCCAACGACCGGCCGGTCCCGGCAAAGACCGGACTTCATCCTCAAAGGGGACTTCTCCGGCACTCAGAGAAGTCCTGACGACGCCGAAGCATGCTGGGGCCAGGTACCCATCCTGGCCCCGCTTCGGATTACGGGGCGGCAAGAGGAGGCGTTCGCAGTGCTTGAAAGCTGAAATTTGATCAAATATTTTGTTGTGGATTTTATAGTACATAAAGATACTTTAGTAACATTTTTTTTATAAAAAATATCTTTTGTGTAAATCTTTGCGGTCGCTCTTCATATCTTTTTTTATGTGAAACATCTTTTTTTGTGACTCGAACTACACAGATAGCCAGAGAAGCTGGCCTTGACTGCTTCACCGGATTGAGAGGTGGCATAGCTCTTAGGTCGCTTAGCCTGAACCTCTATCGCTAGTAACTCGACATAAGGGTCCTGCCGGTGAGGGGTAACCTCGGCTTGGGCGGTTACTGTTACGCGTAAGCATTCCGATCCGAGGCGCCCGAGAGGGCCGAACCACGACTCGGTCGGTAGCTATTTCACGGATAATCTAAGGGACATTCAAAAAGCTAAACTAACTTTGAGTGCCACTTCGGGAAGCGTTGGTGCTGGGAGAAGAAGTGGCCGAAGAAATTCCAGCAACGCTCCTAGCATCTAAGGGGTTTTATGGTTTCCTAATAAAAATGCTTTGCTTTATTTAAAAAGCTGAAAATTGACTCTTTTGGACGCAACGGTTGTATGTCTCTGTCTAAAGCGATGTTATGACTTTTGAAACTCCTTCATTGTAAGCGAATAAATAAAATGATGTATGCAGCTCATTTCATTCGTTTCCTGTTCGCATTAAAACAGTTAACCATAGAGCGTCTTTGGAATGCAAGGAATGTCAACAACGAGAGGATCGATGAGAGGGAGGTTGGATGGTGGAATTTATTTGCGTAATTCTGTCGCACTGAGACGTTTGCGATTTTACAGTCATGCTCAGGACTGAAGTAGTGCTATTTTAGTCACTTCAGTTTGATTAGAATCAGCTGGTCTTAAATATAGTAAATGTTGTGAGGTCTATTTTGCTGAATAAAAATCACTATAAGCTCTCACGTATTATTGACCGCTGGATGTTAACAACAACAAACGCGAATGTGGAAAAAGAAAAGACATAATTCAAAATAAACCAAAAATATATTGACAGTGGATCAGTAATATTTCAAATCATATTTGAATTTAAACAGCTGTATAAGAAATTAGCAACTTACACAATTTCAACTAGCTCTAAATAGGATACAAATATTATACAAAATTATTACCATAATCAAATAAGATCCAAGTAGCACTTGGATCATGGATCTATTACTTAAGTGGATGTTGTTTTAGAATGGCATAAATTATGTAAACAGATGTTTATGCAGTCACAAGTGAATACTTACTTGCATGCATAGTGACAGCCTTTACAGATAGTTTGAAGGCTTTTACAATTTCACTGGTTTAATGGCAGTCGAGATAACATTTAACTTCTATTATTCTACTCTAAACCGACAAAAGTATTCCAGTTAACATAATCTAAAAGGGTTTGGCAATTAGATTAAAGATTTTTTTACATTATTAATATAAAATTAATAACAATGCAATAAATTTGACAAAAAGTTTAAAATTTTGGGTCTGTTGAGAGTTAAAATATGGTAACAAATTGTTTAATAAATTTAACATAATGCATATTGAACTAGGTTTAGGTCAAGTCAGCCCTGTAATTCTGGGCTCTCAAGAATAAGACTATGGTATCCCCTGCCTGTCGTACAAGGCGACTAAAAGGGCCTCGGGTTCACTGGGCGACAAGGGTGGGGGCCTGCGTCGTCCACCAAAGTGAACCCAGAAAGAAGGTGACATCGGCTGGCCCGTGTCGCCTTGCGCTGCGAGGGCACAGGGGGGGGGGGGTAAACTCCCCCCCCCCGGGACGTGCTCTCCTTGAGCACAGTGCAGAGGGGCTCCGGTGCGTTCCACGTGAGATCCCGGAGCCCCTCATCATGCACCGAGGAAAGGGCCACTGGGAGGTTTTAGTGGGTAAGAACCCCACATAATCGCCGTCTTCCCCCCCAGAAGGTGGGGTATCTTTGTGAAGATTTCCTCCCCGTAAAAAAAAAAAGGTTTAGGTCAAGTAAGCTTTATTATCTCATTTATAAATAAAAATGTTAGTCTAGGCTTTCTAAACCTTTGTTTAACAAGCTAAAACAAAGGTTTGGAAGCTAAGCAACATTGAACTGGAGAGTGAGAAGCTATCATGCAATTCACTGAGGGTACACAATAAGCAGGATGTTCTCCGATTTTGACTAGTTCTTATTAAATACTGTGTGTTTTATAGTCCGTAGAGAACTGCTCTATAAGTTGAATTTATTTATATAAATTACAGCATTTATTTATATGATAACACAAGCTTGACTATGTCATTTAAGAACAGTAGATTTCATCTTATACTGACAATTTTAACATAATACCACAACATAACTAGTGAAACTATTAATAATTCTTTCGGATACTGAAGTCATTGAATGAGTATTCAGAAATATCTTTTTCATTCTTAAATTCCGCTTTATCTATTTGGCTGCTTGGACTTCCAGTCACTCTTAACCATTGCATCCTGTAAAATTATAAGTGATGCATAGAGAGAATGCCTAAGTGTTACTTATAAGCTAGAAACTTCACCTCAAAGAGAATATTAGAAAATAATTGGCCATGTAGCCCTGAAGCTTGGCACATTCAGGGTAGATCACCTTGTAGTATACCAATGTGATGTGGAGATATAAGTCTGAATTTCCACATTGCTAGTAAAGACTATTTCGAAGAATTCTCATATATTATCATAAGTCATGGACAGCCCTCAGTAAAAACTGAATGGTCCATACCATGAATAATAATTTTTTTGTGACAGGATAAAAGAATTTGTAGGTGGATATTTTGATATTGAGAGTTAAATCATCACAACAGGTAAATGGCAAAAAAAATATGTATAAAACAATTCTAGTTATTACTAGAATTGTTTTACTAATAATTGTAACTTAATTATAACTCTTATGACTTACATGGATTGAACATTGTCAGATAAACCTTGAATTTGGCCCTGAACTGTCCCATCTGAAGTGTTCATACACCAGCCTTTAAGTCCCAATTTATCAGCTTGTTGTTTAGTAAACTGTAGAAATTTATTAATTAAATATTATACTTGGCAAAACACTCTCTAAATGTTTAAAAATTACAGTAATATATCAATCGATACTAATTTATTTCTAGCACACTGCAAAGAAGAGTATTTTTCGACTTATATAATACAGGTAATTAATAGAAATATATATACAAATTGTGTTACATAAAATACTAATATGATTCTCTAATCTTTAACTTATCATTTTAAAATTTCAAAATAATATAATTGCCTTTCGAAAAAAGACTCCTTGTACTCTTCCAAAAACTTCGAAGTCTACACTTTTTAGAGTCATAGTTGCAGCAGTTGTGATAAAACGGTTCGATTGTGATATAACACTCGTCAAAATTAATAAACGAAACATTTATTACAAGGAAATTGAATCTCAAATTCATAAAATGATATTACTCCATCGAAACAATAATAGATATTTGAATTTTTTTACGTCAACAGTTTACGGAGTTAGCTAGTATTAGTAACATAACTAAAAAATCATGTAGGTAACGTAATGAACTTTCAAGACATAGGGAAAATCCGTGTACATGATCGTCAATTTTTTTTGCATTTTTCTTTAATATTTCGAAATAACATCAAAAATAATTTTTTAAAGTTTCTCTGTAAATGCTACATAAAAGACAATTTTTAATACTGTCTTGTCTTGCTCTTACGTCTTTCGTCTCTTTCGAGCGTTTTGTCAAAATAGTTGGCAATTTGCCTTTAAAAGTGGAGTGGACAGCTGTCATTAAGTTCTTTGCGATAAAACAGGATTTTATTAATAAATAAATTTTCGATCGAATCAGACGCATACCATTAATTGTTTTCTTGAAAAACACATCTGATTTGGTAAAATGGCTTTCAATTGCTGTGGCAGGTAGGTTGTTGCTGAGGTTATGTAATAATAATCAGGTCTACCTTGTTTACTAACGTCATTTAATTTTTAGACTTAGTGCGAAACCTATACTTGCGAGTTTGGGAAGATTGCCCCTCGTATTGAATACTGCTCATTATGCACAAGCTGCTGCAGTACCGAAGATTACGTTTAGAAAATACGAACCTCCTAAACTAGAACATTATGATGACAAAAATGCTCGCCTCAATCGACCACTGTCCCCTCACCTCACCATCTATTCGCCCCAACTGACCAGTATGCTGTCCATTACACATCGAGTTGCAGGTACATCTTTAAAAACTGTTCTATAAAATTGTTTATAGTAGTTGTATTTCTATTATAAAAGGTTTTTGCATGAGTATTAGTGTTCTGGAAATCATTTGAGAGGTTAATAAGCTGTTCGCATTCAGCTTCAACATGTATTACGAAGAAAATACAAGTGGGAACCTCGGCTGCCTAGGATTGTTATAAGGTTAGGAAGTTATCAAAGCACTTAGCCTTAACATATATTATGAGTAACTTCAGCACAATGATCTTCTAGGTTTGTCTTTACTCTGGTTCAAAGGTTCAAAATCCTATATATTTAATTATGGTTGATTAATATCCGTCTCTCTATCAAAAAAATTACATATTCACTCAAAATCTTTAAATATTTGCATTCAGGTCTTTTGTTTAAAGCTTGTTATATTTATATTTAGTATGTATAGTCTAATTACAAATGACATTAATTTTCTATTATGATAAAAAATAATGTGTTTTAAATTGTTATGTTTTGTAATAAATTGCATTATTATAATATTAGGGCTATTGAACAAAATACCATACATATAGAAAGAGCACCAGTAACTGCTAGCTAAGGTGAATGTTATTTACAGCATCTATTTTGAAGTGTAAAAAATTATATAAATTCCTTCATTATTTAAGATACAATGGTAGGTTTCCATTCTCTTATCAAGAAGATCTTATGTATTCCCACCAAGCCTAGGTCTCCTCTCTGTGGCCCTTGACCCAAGTTGCTCCTAATAGAGGTCCAGACTAATAACATAAGGGCTGTGCACCACTTAAATCCAACAACACTGTAAATATCAGTCATTCAGCTACAAGGCAGTACAATGTCCACAATGTTTGAAGGGTGCTAGGGAGTGCAAACATGATGCTAAGTATGAATTTACACCATGGGTCTTGTTAGAAACGGATATTTATGCACCCGGTTTGTCACTTACCGTGTTGTGTTGATGTTTCACTCATGTTTTAATTTTATTACCATGTGTTATATTTAAAATGGGTATTACTTTTAGGTATGATGCTTTCTGGTTATGCCAGTGTCTTGGGGATTGGAGCATTAGTATTGCCACATGACGTCTCTCACTACGTAATGATGATTGAAGGTTTAAACCTTTCACCGGCAACGATTTTCCTAGCAAAATTTATTATAGCCGCTCCATTCGGCTACCATTTCGCTAATGGCCTCAGGCATTTATACTGGGACACGGCGAAAGGTCTGACAATCAGGGAGGTCTACTCCACTGGGTATGCTATGTTAGCGACCGCTACAGTTATTACATTGTTCCTAGCTGCATTATAATCTTCAAAAATAGGGTAGTGGGAGAAAAATTAAATTAATTTGGATGTTATTTATTTGTTTTCAATATAAGTATTAAAAAATAACAAATCAGACTTTGTTTCATTTACTTAAATTAAACAAGATAAAATTGACATTGTTTCAAAAGGTTATAACAATTTAAGGTTACATAGGTAAGGTAATTGTTCAGGCGACACCACAAGTATTGAGGACATCATGGATTGACTTGAACTTCTCAAAATCCATTTTTTCTGTAGTTGCTAAACCCTTTGCAGCATTCTGAAAAAAAAAATGATTTTGCTATAGGAACTTGATGTAGGTCAGTTATATATTGTTTGTTGATTAATTATTAAACACAATATTTATGACTTATTTCTTAACACTAGAGTAATTGTGGTAATGACATTTTTTATTGCAATTTTATGTAGTTATTTACTCCAGAACTTATTGTAAGACATGAGAGATCTGTTATGGGCTGTGAGTGAGATAATGCATAATGAAGGGTTATGAGTTATTGGGATATAATATCTAGGTTGTTACTTTCCACAACATCTTAAAAAGGGGCAGTCAACGACTGTGGTTAACTGACGGTTATGTATGATGTATGCCAGGATCATACTAAGTGAAATTCCATTGTCTGCCTATCGCTTGGGGTGATGTGGGTGTTTGTGTTGTTGCAGAGACTTGTGACTTGTTGGTTGCCTTGTGATTATTTTGTGCAAGGGATCCCGGTCTGGGTTACTCAAAGCACACATATTAACAGTATTTTACATTATCATATATGCATGCTACAGCTGTATGAAAACTAGATGTTACATGGAATGTTGGCACTTGTTAGTTAAGGCAACTGAGCTTTGATTGTGACGTTATTGAGATATTAATTAAGCTATGAACGATTCATTGAATCAAAAAAATATTTTAGTATGAAACCTTGCGCGTCTCAAGAGCTAAAGAGAATCGAAAAAGTTAATGAAAGAAGACTCACGTTAAACAGAACGTTGTTATTCTTATAGAACTCTCCGTAGATATTAAAGAGGTCGCTCCTGGTGTCCAGAAGCTGCGCGAGGCTGAGAGGCGCGTGCGCTATGGACACGTCGGAGAGGAAGTCCTTGGCGGAGAGCCAGGTGCGTGACGGCGCCATCGCCACGTTACACGTTGTGAAGCTAGACAGAGCATCCCGCCCTCCGGACTCCCGATTCAGACATAATAACTCGTATTGCGCTCCGTCGAATTTCGATAAATCCGCGCCTGAAAATTATTCTGTTAGTAACTTATTTCTTTGAAGGAAACTGGACTGAGAAGTCCAATTCCGTTACTCGACCATACTGAAATGTGATATGTAAATGTAAATAAAAGAATAAGCAGCACATGAGTACGCAATTTCTTCTAAATAATCTTTGGATAAATAAAAGAAAATTGTAGTTGCAACTATATAAAGTAGCGTTGGTTATACGGAGCATTGAATAACTTACTGGATACGAAAGCTACGTCCCCGTTGTTCTGAAGGCACTGCGCTGCGCTTCCGTCTCCCGCACACCGTTTCTTCATATTTGACACGTCATCACCTGAAATATAATAGCAGTATGAAACAATTTGCCGAAACCATCATATATCGTCATAAGGCATCACGGCTTTTAAACAACTTCAAAAGAGTAGGTTCTCATGTTTGTTTTTTTAGTTTGTGGTTTGGTTTCCATTAGGTGCCATAAGAACTTTTTGCCATTTACCAGGAAGCTTCTAAAAATGGTTGCTTATTGATAAGTACCGTAACGACAACGTGCACAAATTTATAAAAAGAGCGCAATAACTTCGTAATAATTATAAATGTGATAATTCAGATAAAAAAAGTTTTTTACGAAGCTTATTAAATGTAAAAGACAAAAAGTGAGATTTATAGAAGATGACATATCGCTTAACATAGATAGAGATTGATTTCAACTTAACCTCTTGGATTATTTTCCGGTTTGTCCACACCGGGCAAGCAGGAACCGGCAGAGAAGAATTCTCCGAGATTCTTAACGCACTGAAAATGTAGGGACCAAATTAATGTTGCGGACATACAATTTGTTACATTATCCATAATTACTACTATTACGGTTTATATAGTATTTTACTATTTTCCACTATTACTCTATTTTAATTTTAAACAAGAGCTCATTGAGGGTTACTAACCTTTTTTTTTTTGACGTTGGGAATCTTCAAAAACATACCCCGCCTTCTGGGGGGAAGACGGCGGTTATGTGGGCATTTACCCACTAAACACCGGCCCTTCTTAGGTGCATAGTGAGGGGCTCCGGGATCTCCAGAGGAACGCACTGGAGCCCCTATGCACTGTGCTCTTAGGAGAGCACGTCCCCGTGCCTCCGCAGTTCAAGGTGACACGGGTCCACCTAGACGGACGACAAAGGCCCCACAATTGTCGCCCAGTAAACCCGAGGCTTTTAGTCGCTTTCTACGACAGGGCAAGGGATACCGTAGTCTTACTCTACGAGCCCAGAACTACAGGGCTGGACGGTTACTAACCTGATCGGACTTGATTAGTTTCTTGTTGATAAGGAAGAAAAGTGGCGCCGACAATCCGCTGAAGCTTCCGAATGAGTTGTGGCAAGATCTGTGATAATATTAAGTAAGTTATAAAATTACAATTAGTTTTTCGGATTTTAATTGAATGGACTTAGTACTTACTGATATCTAAGAAGATAATAAGCCGGCATGAAATTCACGCTACAAGTATAAACAAAAAGTGACTTTTAATGAAATCTAAGATCTTATACCTACAAAATAATTCTTGGACGTAATTGCAGCCGAATTTTTGGAAATAAAAACAATCAATATCGGATCATAAATGATGGTGCTACAAGTGTATCAGATTAATTTAAAACCTCCTTTTATAAGTCGGTTAAAAATAGATAAGCATTGCATTAAAGTTATATATGAAAGCAGTCCCAGCTACTAACTCACGGCTTTTATCCACTGCGGTTGGAGGAACATTACGAAAACCACCTGAAATGCTTTTACTATGCAAATGTTTGTATAATGTCTTTTACAGCGCGGTCATGCTAATTTCATGTGGAGAATTTATGTGTGGTGTGTGTACACTTTTATTTATGAACATTTAGAAAATAGTTCATATTTAAATAATGCTAATCTATATATAAAAAAGAGAATGTGTGTGTGTTTGATCCGTATAGGCTCCGAAACGGCTGGGCCGATTTCAATGAAACTTTCAGAGAATCTTCAGATTGACCTGATGAGTAATCGTGTGAATGGTGACGATCGGAGCACTTCTCTTTTTGGACTGTTAAATTTTATTTAGACAACTTTTATTTACTATGATGATATTATATAGCTTTAAAACCCAAATTTGTAATAACACATGCATTGTGTATATTTATTTCATTGTGAACAATATTGAAGTAAATTGTAGTATATTGAAGTATGATGAAGTATAATAAAGTATACTGAAGTATATTAAAGATAATAATTAAGGATTTTGAAGTATTCAATGTAAGTTATAGCGCCGCGAATGTATCAGTTTACTGATGCTGCTGATATGTACATGGGTGTAGGTAATGATCTTCACCCGCTCGAGAAGAGTATGAATGCGGAGATACAAACAATAATACAATTTTATTTATTGTGAGAGTTAAATTAAATATTTAATGATGTAAGTTTATTGTTTAAATTAAATAAAGCAAAATCTAGCGGGCTGAGTACGCTAGTTGTTCATAAAAATAAAGTAATACTTTGATAAATGTATGTATTTAAGCAGCAGAATTTATTCAATTAAATTTTCACCATCTAGATGTCGTAAAAGTTTGAAAAACGATCGAATTAGTTATGGTAAAATAATTTCCTTTCACTGTACAGAATGTTGGTCCAACATTATTAAAATATTTTATCTGTCTTACTCCCACAATACATAGTATAATTTTTATTAGAATCACATGACATTAGCTCCTGAGATGCAGCTTACGCTAGTTCGGGAGTTAAGGGACTCACCTTTATATGTACTGAACTTTTTTTAATAGAAATAAACTATATTATATCATTATGAGATGTTTATTGGTGGATGTGGAAGTCAGGAGCTCAGAGTAAACTTGTGTTATGGGTCTCCTGGTTCCCCCACTTGGACAAATAGGTATGACAAAATAATTTAAATATTTATCTTCGTAATTATGGGATTGTTTTGTTTAGTATTTGTACAGTACTATTCTCACTATGACAATAACAATTCGACAAATGAATCTGATATCTATCATTTTCATACGTTAAACTAATGGTCAAAATGACTTTTTTGGTCCATTGATACTGATTGATTGACATGTACGAATTTACCAACAATATTCGAGTGTAACTGACACTTCATCTGAAACTACACTGCTAAACTGACAGGTTGCCAGAACCATAATCGATGATGCCACTGAACGTTCATTTTGACATAATCGTTATAGCAGACTTGGTATTGTCTTTACAAATTAATCTTCATTGTGCCAAAAATCGTAATCTACTAATTTTCTAATTATCTATAGTAAATATATATTAGTCTAAAGTAGTATAGAATACAATTAACACCACACCATTAACTTTCCAACTAGTTTATAATTTACAGTATGTACCTGATCGATAACCTCTTTTTTGAAGTCGGTCAAATAGAGTGTAATCTATGTACTAAACTATAATCTCTCTCTGTGCTAAATTTGATCCAGATCCGTTCAGCCGTTCTAGCATGAATGAGTAACAAACATACAATAATTGAAACTTTCACGTTTATGATGATAAGTGGTATGTATCTTTAAGAAATATTTCCAGAGCACGTACCGTTTCCCTCTCAAGTCTCCAATGTTGTTGATATTAGAGTCCTTCTTCACGACAGCTACAGCGTAATTGGGTGTTTTAGCGTCTCCGTACACTTCGTGGAACACTGGATGCAGATTGTATTCCTTGGAGGCGGACGCCACTTTCAAATCGTCGACGGCCGCGAGGTCTGACCCGTTATCTTGAACCTGGTGAAGGGATTATTATCATCAATCGTAATGTGCATAGTCATCTGACAGAAACTCTGTGCAGAATAGCAGATCTAAGACTGCTAAACTAATTGTATTAAAAAGTACAGTAACATCACAGTTGTCGAATTTTTCTAAGTTCGGTAATCTGTTAGTCCAATTATGCCACTATAGTTTTCCAATTATGTGCCATTGACACTACAATATTGTATCAATTGTTGCTATTTGTTAATCTCGTATATAGTGTATCATTTAATTTTTTATTCGTAAATAAACAAAAAATTCAATTTAAATTTATATATAAAAAAAAGTTCTTCAAGAAAGTTTTTCGCACAATGACAATTGAATTGTAATAGGTTGGTTTCGTAGTGAAATGTCAAAATGTTCTGTGACTTCATAGTTGTAGATATTTGCTACTTCACTTCATAAAAGAGGCAGGTTCTATTAGTCTGTGTTTTATTATGTTTGTAGCTCATATAGCTCTGATTTAGGGTCTTCCAATTACACTGAATGTTCATTTTGCTGTCACTGAACTTTGGGTTAAACTTTACACATAACAAGTACTCCTTAAAATCGTATAGAAAAAGCCTGTCAATATAGGTAGGTGTATGGCAATTCCAGCCTACCAACCCTAACTCCTTAACCTTTTTTAACGGGGGGAAACAAGATACCCCGCCTTCTAGGCAGGTATATGTGGGGTTCTTACCCACTAAAACCCCCCGGTGGCCCTTCCTTAGTGCGCGGTAATGGGCTCCGAGATCTGACTAACTCTAATCTATCTCACTGTTCCAACTCCTAAACCTGCCAATAAGTCAATTAATAGGAATTTTCAACGCTATTTTAAGAAGTTCCCTGCTATGCCTACGAAACCCAAGGTCTTATGCTAATAAAGTTCATGCGGGATCTAATTGAAACCAAACCTCTTTACACAAACATTAAAAAATACAAACGAATTTTGTGTTTTAAAAAAGAAGGAAATATCGCATTGTCTTACGCTCTTTAGGCAAGCGCTCTCGGATTCCTCTTGCACGCAGTCGATCTTGGGCCGAATGTCTCTACTGAACGCGAAGACAGACATCAGACGGCACTTCTCCAACGCCAGATTTGATGTCACACACAATCTGTAATTTATTTATTTACTAGAGATTCGGTCTACGGCAAAAAATAGCAGTAATTATCAATATCAATCAATCATTACTTCAACAATTATATATTTATTTATTATGCAAATATATTACCGGCTGTAACAAGACAATGATGACATGATGACGCGAACTCATAAGATTTTCCCCTACTACGAGCCTATTCCTATCTCAAAGGTCGGCAACGCACCTATAGCTCCTCTGGTGCTGTGGATGTTTATGGGCGACGGTGATCACTTAACATCAGGTGAGCCGTATGCTCGTTTGCCACTTTTCATATAAAATACTAAAAAAGCCTCAACGCGACTAAAGTTTTCACTTCAAGCATAGATTTACGAACTACCCGTGTACACCAGAGAAGCTGGCCTTGACTGCTTCACCGGATTGAGAGGTGGCATAGCTCTTAGGTCACTTAGCTTGAACCTCTACCTCTAGTAATTCGACACAAGGGTCCGTTCACGGACAATACATAGATGAAAGAATTATTTAAAGCGTGACTTTTTTTTTCATACCTTACTACGTGCTCCGGCGGGCCGTGTCCCCTTTCGATGACCTCTGTGTAGTTTGCCTTCTTTAGGTAGTCGGCAGGCTTGATTGGAATATTGTCCGCTACGTGGTGGATCTTCTCCGATAGTCCCAACACGTTAAGGAACCAATCTGGTTTAGTGCTTGCACCTTTTAAATAAGATGAAGTTTTAGAACGAGACAAACATTTTATTAAGTCTATTAAAAGGACTTGAGATGAATGATGATCAATTGATTATAAAATATACTAATATTATATGTATATTAGAAGAGCTGTAACGTTCATTTAAAAGTGTCCGCTTCTACTAAGCGTATTAAGGTCCCAGTGCTACACAAATTTTGACAAGTACATTAAAAACTGTTAAAGTTTGTACGTAAGAAACTGTACAAGGGAAGCCAGACATAGTTTGTAGCAATTAACTTTACTTTTAACCGCCTTAAAAAAAGGTTCTCAATTCGTCTGGTTGATTTTTCTATGTTTGTTACCTTATATCTTTCGATTGGCTGAACCGATTTTGATGATTCTTTTTTCATTTGAGAGCTGGTACTTCCTGTGTGGTCCCGTTTTCTTCGTTCAATTTGGTCCAGTTCTGACAGTGGTTTCAATGAGAAAACCATATAAGTATTATATTTGCATTAAATATGTGCGCGACAAATAAACGAATAACTCAATATAACCCCAAACAATTACGATTTTTTGATTGATAATTTTTTAGTTAAATTTGGAAAGGATGTACTTTAGGAGTAGTTTGGTTAGGTTCTGATTAATTCTATAATGTGGTAATATCCTTATGATAGCGTTTAAAGTTTGATTGATTTGAAGTCGATCTTTGTTTTTACTCGTATATACAAATATATTTGTTTTTTTTTATAAATATAAATATTGCTAAAATATTTTTAAGAATAATTTGTTAATAATTCTTGTTAACTATTCCAACTAAGCTTGAGCTTGTGCTAGAAGACGGTCCACGTCGAATGGTGGAACGTCTTACGTTTTACAGACCGTACCCGAAACCATTAGGCTATTGACGCTTCAATTAATTTCGACTCATTACGATTATGTTATTTGTATTGTAATATTACGATGATGTTCAATATATTAAATGTTACGTGAAATAATTTGAAATTTGAGTAATTAAAGCCATTATTCAGCGAGATTCGCAGCACGCTGTATTCAAATTGATCACTTGAAAGGAAATGGATTCTCCGGCTTCATTTTACTCGAACGCAGTTGCTCACTTCGTGCCATAGACAACGGATTATAAATGAGGTTGTATTTATTTACTTTAGGTAAAACGTGATAACAAAACATAAATTAATATAGTTCTGTTTAATTATTATTATTAATTATGAACACTTTTTCAAAAAGTTTATTTATCGTAAATAGTTTAGCTCTCCTATCGTTTAAATTTAAGCGAAAGAGATAGCGACTGATTTTGTTGTCCGTTTCCGTATTTTTTTAACGTAAACAATAGAAATTTATACAGCTAAAACTTACGCGTAATATGATATAATATAATTCAACAATACCTTAAAAATATAACTTTCGTAAAAAACACTCATGCATAGATCGAGATTTAATGGTACACCAAATTTAGATGCTGAGAAATTTAACTTAATAACTTAGATAGTGTGGTAACTTGGTTGGAAAGTAGAAAACTTTTGCTACTGAGAGAAATCAGGATATTGTTTTGGAATCGAATATTGAAGCATATATTCCGATAACATAAGCTTGAATGACAAAATAACACAACTTACCGGCATCAGCTAACTGCTTGATCTTTTCTCTCAAAGGTGACAGCTTTGCCAAAACATCATGGTGTCCTAGAAGTCCTTGCCAAGGTCTGGCGGCCCATGTACAAGGTTTATCTCGTATCGGCACCTTCGACCCGTCCACGCATAGATACGAGAAGTCGTCAGGTTTCTCAGGAGAGTCGGAGGCTGGAGTGGTACCGACCGGTAGCTGAAATAATGTCAGTACATATAATGTAAACATTAATAAATTTCACATCCTTGAAAGTCATGTGGGGTGGGCAGACATGTGGATTGCTATATAGTATTCATTGACGGAGTAGGCCCATCGCTATGTATCGGATACAAATTTTGTTAAGTGAGATTTTTAACATATTAGATAAAACAAATAAAAAAGTACAAACTCTACAAGTCGCAACAAAAAAATAAATAGCATCCAACTAGACAGCAGACATTCGAGCTGCAATATCAATTACTCCTAAGGTAAAATACCACCTTTAAAAGTCGTTTGAAAGAAATTGTTATTAGAAACATACCCCAAAGAATTTACGGACGAAGATAACTTTGGTGAAGGCGACTTCACCGCCGTTATGAGCTAGGCACCTCAGTGCGCCGGTGTAGCCACTGTAGTTGTCGGGATAGTCGCATTTGTCCGGGTGTTCGCACATCGCGCACAACTGCTTGTATTGTGACTCTGAAAGTTAAGTTAAATAAAATTTTTCCTGGCAGGATTTATGCGGGAATTCGTTTACAGCCACTAAGCAGTACTGTACAGTCATAATTGTTCAGATTTGAAAGACGATATAGCTTGTACTGTTATTAATGTAACGCATTGATTCTCAACCTTTTTGAAATTATACTTCTTTAGGCGCGTCATGAAAAATTTATGACAGTAACAGGTTGAAGCTGTAGTAAAAAAATTCTGCTTATATACTTTGTCAAGTGACTATCTAGTGAACTATCTGTCTGTGTTATTTATTTATATAAATTAAAATTTACGTATTACATATTTTACAAATTAAAACTGAACTCTGTTGACTGTGTTGACTATATTAATATTATTTGATCTGTTCTATTGAAACGTGCCAACTTCTTCTATTTGATCGTATCTAGAAGAATCTAGAGTCGTTGTCGACTTGACCCTCTTAATCTGCGAAGAGATGTCGTTGTCTGTCTATCTCTCTTTGCAATGTCTATCGCATTTACAGTAATAAATCCGTTTAACCGACTGTTTTTAGAGTCCATATGGGATGAATCCAACGCTACAGGATTTTAAAACATTTTTATAGACAACAGTCCAAATAGAAACTTACTCCATGCAGAATTGGTCTTCGGGTCGGGCGACCATTGCCCGACGATGCATGACTTTGTAAAGAACGTCGACAAGGCCTTCAACTCGTTCTCTTTTGGGGAGATGCTGTGATCGTTCATCTTTGGGAATATTGCTCTCTTCATCAACATTGTTAGCGGGATCTGGTGACCAAAGTTGTATGTGACATCATGTATAAACTCTAATAGTCTAATAACACAGCTCTATCATTTGTGCTTAATCTAAAAATGAATGACTCTACAACCATAGAAAATTTACTAAAACTTATTTTACAATAATATAGCTTACACATCGGATTAACATAAAGGCTGTAATTTATAAAGTTATTTTTTGAATTATTTAAAATATAACGACAAAGAGGGAAAAAAATCTTCCGTCTGCGTGCTATTCTGGCGTAGGAGTTACACATATATGATATACTAGCGTACCCAGCCCGCCTCGCTGGGCTAGATTTTGCTTTATTTTATTTAAACAATAAACTTACATTAAATATTTAATTTAACTCTTACAATATATTAAATTATTCATTTCTCCGTATTCATTCTCTTCTCGAGCGGGTGAAGATCATTACCTACACCCATGTCCATATCAGTAAATACAATATCATTTTTATCATTTATACAAAACATATCGGCCTTAAGTTAATGTCAGAAATAAAAGTACGACGAATGGCTTTTTTGACAGTTCAAAAAGAGGAGTGCTCTGATCGACACCAAACTTTACAGGATTACTCGCCAGGTCAAATTGAAGATTTCCTGAAAGTTTGATTGAAATCGGTCCAGGCGTTTCGGAGCGTATATGGAACAAACCCCATACGCTTTCTTTTTTATATATAGATAGATAATAGAAAAGCTTATCTTAAATAGTCTTTCACTGAATAGCTGATGTGATAAGGAGTAATTAAGGCTATTTACTTACTTTTATTTTAGAAAAAATAGTTTTTAATCACAGGGGCAGCTCGTAGAATAATAAAGTATTTTTTTTATATACTTTCTAAGCAAGTGCTTGATTACGATACGTAATGCATGTATATATTTAAAAGACTATCTCGACGTAATAATATGGTAACCCTAGAGACCGGAAGTGGCAGAAATTTGGTGAGAGTATTAAAATAGTTTCGACTTACTTTGTATCCGACATTCCTGTTGACTCCTGTGTGGCACGATTTTAACCCTTTCAGCTGATCCAAGCTATTAATCGGCTGGTCTTTGTGCACCACTATGACGGCCTCGTATCTGAATTCCGCTGTAATTAAAATGCATTTTTCAACCGACGTCAAAACAGGGTTCTCAATTCGTCAATATTTTTTTTTAATTTTTTTTTTTTAAAGAAAGTTAGCAATATTTCTTTTTTGTTCATAAATATTACTAACAATCTTGTTAAACATTCCAACTAAGCTTAAGCTTGTGCTAGGACATGGTTCACGGCAATAATCGAATGGTGGATTCGAACCCACGACCTTACGATTCGCAGGCCGTACCCTAAACCATTAGGCCATTGACGCTTCTAAAAGTGTTTGTAACTCATAACTTTTAAATGGGTGAACCGATTTTTGCCGATTCTGTTTTTTTTTAATGTTGATGTCAGAATTGGAACAAATTAAAGCGGGAAGCCAATTCTGACAATGACGTCCACGAGATAACCTTTTAAGTCTTAAATTTGCATTATGTATGTGCGCGATAAATGGACGAATAACTCAATATTACAACAACAGATTTCGATGATTCATTGTTTATTGAGAGGGACTTGTTGTGTACTTCAAGGGTAGTTTAATGAGTTTGGTTAGGTCAGATCATATTCCTGCCTGCCCTGTAATTCTCGTAGAATAACGTCACGCGACGCCACGTCGGCTGGCCCGTGTTGCTTTGCACTGCAAGGGCACTGGGAGGGATTAACCTCCCCGGACGTGCTTTCCGAGAGCATAGTGCAAGGGGGCTCCGGTGCGTTAAACTGGTGATCCCGGAGCCTCACCAAGGAAGGGGGAGGGGGTTTGTGGTTAAGAATCCCACATAATCCCGTCTTCAGCAGAATGGGAAGAGGATGAATATATACTTGAAGTAAACTTGAGTTTTATAAGTTTGGTTTCTATCGATCAACAATAACCCTATATTTGCAGGAATTATACAAGTGTAAATATTTAAACATTAGACCCTTATAGTGAATAATGCAAAACAGTGTTATCATGCATAGTATCGTAACACAAAGGTATTAAGGGCGAGCCGAGGGTAGAGTCCCGCACGGGGAAGGTTTGGGACGACAGACGCGGAATTCCCTAAGGCTTTATTGCGGTAAAGACTGACCTCGAGAACCGAAACTATTCATAGTCGTGTTACAAAAAGGTCACTATTTTCTTATTATTTTATTCGAAAAACCATCTATATTCTTTATTTTACTAGTTGACCGCTTCGCCGGAATAGATTTTGTTTTACTTTATTTAAACAATAAACTTACATCATTATTTAATTTAACTCTCACAATATATTAAATTATTAATTTCTCTCCGTATTCATTATATTCTCGAGCGGGTGAAGATCATTACCTACACCCATGTACACATCAGTAAATACAATATAATTCTTATCATTTACACAAAAACATATCGGTTAATGTCAGAAATAAAAGTAATACGTATGGCTCGTTTGACAGTTAAAAAAGAGGAGTGCTCCGATCGACACCAAACTTTACAGGATTACTCGCCAGGTCAATTTGAAGATTCCCTGAAAGTTTCATTGAAATCGGTCCAGCCGTTTCGGAGCCCGTATAGAACATATATATATTAACAGAGAATTTTTAGATTATATACAGATAATTAGGTCATTTTTAATGTTTGTAAACATACAAGATTTAAACTCACACTTAAGATAAATAAGGAAAATAAATCTGTTAAATAAAATATATGTGATAAAGATTAGTATTGTATATACAATCGAAACTGATAAAACTTTTTTCATTCGAATCGATTCGATTTCGATTCTGAACAGAATTGTTGATTGATTTGAACAGAGGATAAATAAAAGCTTAATAAAGAAAGTGTCTATAAAGGAAATGAAAGAAAGAACGGTAAGATTGTTATCTAAGCTGATCGAAAAAGTTGTATCTGTGGCCCAAACACATTGTTATGACTTTCACTAATTCATATATTACGTTGGCGTAACTTCAGATTTTAGAAAGTGACAGTTGGTACATGATGTTATGATTTTTACTAATTTACCGTGCATTGATTTCATATAGGAATAATTTTTATAGCAATAATTTCGGAATACGTTAAATATCCCATCGATACATACGAAGCGGCTTGCCTCCACCTTTTTTTTTGTTAACGGGGAGGAAATCTTCAAAAAGATACCCCGCCTTCTGGGGGGAAGGCGGCGGTTATGTGGGGTTTTTACCCACTAAAACCTTCCCGGTGGCCCTTTCCTCGGTACATCACGAGGGGCTCCGGGATCTCCAGTGGAACGCACCGGAGCCCTTCAGCATTGTGGTGGTCAAGGAGAGCAGGTCCCGGGGAAGGAGGTTACTACTAATACTCCCTCCCGAAGGAGAGTTACAGGGAGACTCGCCAGGTCAATCTGAAGATTTCCTGAAAGTTTCATTGAAGTCGGTCCAGCCGTTTCGGAGCCTATACGGATCAAACCCACACACATTCTCTTTTATATATATCTAGATAATTGTGGTAAATTTCACACGTCCGCGGAATTTTCGTAAGAAAGAAAGTGTACAAAGTTTTTGCATCATGTATTAATATGATGATAATGATATACACACACATATTTGCAATAAAACAAACACACATTAAATGCAAAATGGACAACATTTTAAATGTTTTTCAAACAGACTAAACTTGTAATAAAAAACGTAATTTGGTCTAAATTAAATCAACTGCTGTTAAATCAGCGACTCACCATCGGGTTCCTCGTCGGTTCTGTACTCCTGGAAAACGACGAAATCTTGGTTCGGCATTTTGGACGCGACGTACATGTCTTCAGGATCGGC